>JAGIQG010000013.1:56675833-57276806 GCA_024679065.1 Sphyrna mokarran | reverse complement strand
GGATTAGTGGGATAAATATGCGAGGCTACAGGGATAGGACGAGGGTGGGCCTGGTAAGGTGCTCTGTGGGAGAGTCAGTGTAGACTCAATGGAGCAAATGGCCGCCTTCTGCACTATAGGGATTATATGATTCTCAATTAGAGGCAGACAATAACTGTTGGCCTATCCACTGAAACTCACATCAAGGGAACAAATATAAAAAGATATGTCTGATGAATAGTATCTCTGATCATTTTTATTTCTGTATATGTCTGTGGAGTTCGACATTCACGCTGAGAGATTCATGGCACTGAACATTTCATACCGTGTAAACTGAGCTTCTGCATTAATTGGGCCTCTCCACTTCTTTGATTTCTTATGATGACTCTTTGGAATCTGATTTGCTTTGCATTTTATATTAAAAAAAATCCCAGCTATTTCCAGGTACTGAGATGTAAAAGGAAGATGCATCAATATTTACCTTTGCAGTGCCAGATTTCAGACATTGATATAGGGTTCAGTTAATTAATTGCCCAGCAGAGTAGAACTGAACTATACACTGTCAAGGATGGATGCTGATCTGAGCAATGGGAGAAGTAGGGGCAGTGTAACTAAACTTAGCTTCCCAAAGCCGCAGAGAAGAGCAAACAGGCAGCATTCCTGTTTACTAGCCAGTGACAGCTGCTAAAAGTTGCACTTGTGTGCACATCTAATTAAACTGTTAACTCCCTATAGTAAAATGACTTGTCAGTCAGTCATAAATATGAGAGTCATTATCAAATCTAATGAAAAATTTGGGAGAAACTTCTTTAACCAGGGAATTGTTGGAATATGGAACTAACTATCACACATCACTGTATTTATGTGTATTTGTGATATAAAGCATAGAGGCAATCAAGTGGAAGCTCGATAAGCACCTAAGTAAGAAAGAAGTAGAGGGCTACGTAAATCAGGTTCAATGAAGTTTGTTAGGAGGAGGCTGATGTGCAGGATAAACACTAGCATAGACCAGTTAGGCAGAATGTTTGTTTCAGTGTTGTAAATTTCATGTAACAACCATTGAATGTGAGGAATAGCCATTTCAGCAAGGTTCTTTCCCAGGAGGCCAATTTCTGCCAATCTGCTTTACCAACTGGTTTCTGAGTAGAAATATTGATTCTTTTTACTTACAGAAAAAAATGAAAAATCCATTTCCACTGTATCAGAATTATCGAGAAAAGATGGAAGTTTAAATTAACTGCCTGCTGGATTAACCCAGAGCAGCAACTCAAATTACATCAAGTAGTTATATTCCTGTTTCCCACACTTGTCATTTTTACGAGTTATCTGAATGTGATGACTAATTTATTACCAATTTGTGGAAGGTTATGTGTCATTGATCCAAACTTATTGGGACTAACGGAAACTGTGCAGACAGATTTGATAATCCTGTCCTTAATAGCAGCAGACAGTTGAGATTCCATCCTGTCAATCTCGAGTTGGTTTCAACCCAAACTATAAAATAAAAGTAGTGTTGAACCAATTGGTCACTGCACTTGTGTATTTTCTTGTCTATTCAAGTGTAAAGAAGCACATTATGGAGTATAAAAAGTTAAGTTTTTCAGGACTTTATCTCTTTTCAGATTATATTAAAGTTTATAAAAAGTATTTGCAGCACTGAATCAGTCCAGCAAATCCATGCAATGTTTACACTCCGCATGAGCTTCCTCACAATCTTCTCTATCTAATCTCATCAACATATCCTTTTATTTCTTTCTTCCTCACTTGCTTATCAAACTCCTCCTTAAATGCATCTCTGCTATTCACCTCAAATACTGCATGTGGTGTCAAATTCTGCATGCTAACCAACCTCTGGGTTTCTTTTTTTTCATGGGGTGTGGCCGTAACTGCAAGGCCAGCATTAGTTTCTCATTCCCAATCCTCATTCCCAATTCTCATACCCAATTTCTCATACCCAATTTCTCATACCCATTTGCCCTGGAACTGTGTGGCCTGTTCAGCCATTTCACAGGGTAGTTAAGGATTAGCCATATTGCATAGGTCTACAACCACATGCAGACCAGACCAGATAAGAACAGCAGATTTCCTTTCTCTGACTCCACATTAACATTAGTCATAGGTTTAAATATCTACCTTATTGAAGGCTTCTTGGTGGGGGGTACAATAAAATTGCCTCTGTTGTCTCTCTCTGTCTTAACTTCTTTTAACATTCACAGATAGAATTCATCTCGATCAGGAGTTTTCGCCTCTCCAGGTTTAATTAGTTTATCAATTATTTCTGCTCCATCAATTTAACTGTCTTCATACATTTTTGATTTTTTTTCCAATGTCATGTAAGCCATGTTAGAGTTACTGGCAAATACCAACATAAAGTAATTATTCAATATTTCTGCCATCAATATCTTTGAGTTTATTTGGTGTATCCCTTACTGGCTCTATTCCAATCCTGATTTTTCTTTTTTTCAAACATGTGTCTGTAGATTGGTTCAACATTTTTTAAATTGCTTGATAATTCAATTTTGTGTTTTCTCTTTGTCTTCTGAATTTTTGTTTGACTTCTTTCCTATTCATTTTGTCATCCTTTGCTTTGTTGTCTTTGTATTTAATGTCACTTTTATTCATTCCAATTTTTGCTTTTTAAATTTATCCATAGTGTATAAGTGGCTGGTTTGATCTTTCTTCTCAACACAACATATTTTTATATTTTAAATGTTTCCCGCTGCATTTTTATGTCTAGGTCACTGGCAAAGTTTGTAAAAAAGCATTTATTCTATCACACAAAATAGAAAATCAGGCATGATGTAAACCAGGCTCCCAATTCACTGGGAAATTGTTTCATGTTATTGGCCTTGATCAATTTCAACCCAAGTTCTGTCTACCCAAATGTAGACTATTTCTATGTCACCAAGGACAAATGTGGAAACAGAATTGATTCTTGGAGTTTATCACTTTTAACTTCTCTTCAATCTGAGCAGCATCTTGTGTGGTATTTTGTACAACCAACATACTCATAGAGTGGGAGTTTGTGAACTCCTCACTGGTCTCACATGTTCTTCCTCGTTTTTGTTTATCAAGAGTATTCGGCAGGCACAAACTTTAAATTCCTCAGTAAATGTTATGTTACAGTCTGTACCACTAGCAAAAAACACTTGCCATAATTCAAATGTAACATTGTGGTATACTGAACAAAGTACAAACTCATACTTCACCTTGCAGTGTGTAGAGCTTCCTGCTGCATCTCACTCGTGTGTTCCTTCAAGTTATTTAAGATTTCATGCTTTTCCTTTCTGTTAGCCTGCTGCATCACTATTTTAAAGCATCTGATCTGTTTCCGAGACAAATCTCATCCAGTTCTGGTCTGAAACTGTCCATCAGCAGATTAAAAGCCACTTTTCTTCTCATTCTCTGCCCTCACCTTATCCTATTCCCCACCCAAGACTGGCCATCTCTAAACATCCCTCCACTGTATAGCTAAGGCAAGGACCTTCACATGTAAGTCATGATACAGCGTGTTGGTGCATTAGCCACACATAAGATATGAGACTATATATAGTGTAGTAATAAGATAAAATTATCTACATTGTATTAGTAAATGTCATGATCACACAGATTGTACCATTAAAAGCAGTCATTCATGGGAATTGGACATTAGTATACCCTAGATCGGTAGGACTCCCTCAATAATCACCCTCACCTGAGTTCAAGGCAGCAACTACACAAAGACAATTGTTTTGGATCTGAGAAAGTGAACAAGCAAAGTGACTACTAAGATTTACATTTTCTTAGATAGCCTGGGCACCTTATAACTACCTGGATATCATAAGAGCCCAGGGGCTCACTTTCAGAAAATATATGAGAAGTGGATACTTATATAAAAGATTACAAGAAGCATTTTACTTTACCAACTTATTTACGAATCTAAAGAACTATTAAATTTGCAACACATTTTAAAGTGGATACATGCTTTGCAACGTTAATGACTATAATAAAAAATCATAGTCTTAGTTGTAATACAGAATGCAATAAAACTTTAAAAAACAATTTTGTCAATAATGATCAGTATCAAAGCTCGATCAACTGCTAAATTTGAATTTGAGGTTGAGATCTGAGATGCAGTAAACAGGGCAGTAAGCGCCTGGTTAACATCTGTCAGTCTTTTGCACATGAAAGAAACACGTTAGCTGTAACCATCTTGTGGAAGATGTGGTTAGGGTGATGACTTTTTGAAAGTAAAAATGTGTTTGTGTGTGTGTCAGTTATTTTGCAAAACACTTTGTTGCTAATTTTTCTTGTTATTTTCTTGTGCCAATTTAAATACAGTGATGTCTAGAAAATTAATGCTTTGCTTGTGTGCTGTGGCTTTAAGTTTAATGGAGGGATGATAATTATTGAGGATATTGATCTGCTTGTTCTGTTTCTATACAAGTCCAAGTTTTTCATATGTCAACTTAAATACAAAGGGTAATGCATCACCTGACAAAGGAGTAAATGAGAATGGAAAAGAAGGCCCTGAAAACTAAAATGCAGCATCTGGAAATCAAAAATAGCCCTTGAGAAAATCTCAAGAAAAAACCTTGGGGAAGGGAGAAAAACCTTGTATTCCACTAACCTCCAACATTGAGACAGAACCGCCATTAACTGTTGGTTTCACCTCTCATTCAAAACAAATAAGAGTCTATCTTTGCTTCAAAATCCCAGGATATCCCAAAGATTATACTTTAGTTTCCTCTCATGATGTCAGTACTTCTTTCCCACTTATTTTTGTGCCTTTTTTCCACATGTCTCCAATCTCTTTATGGCTACTACACATTTTATGCTGTGACGCAAATAGTAGTTCTTGTATCCAACATTCCTCAACATCTTCTGTCTCCTTTCCAATTTCCTATATAACTCTGATATGGAGCTGTGCTGAAGTATTCAATATCTATCACCTTTTTAAATTAATTATGCATGACGTTTGCAACACTATCAGAGACGTTCTGTAATTAAAGTGAGGAAGAGAAGGGTAAACGTAATGGGCTAGGGAGATGGAATAGCAATGCTGGAATTTATGAAGTCACTTTTTAGCATATCTTCATCCTCACCCTGTTTTTTTGACTTTGTGGGATAGTGGGGAAGTGATGGTAAGATTCTCAAGCTGCTTGTCACCCTATTGAATCACGTTATCAGCACTCTTTCCATGGCCTTTGTGTCATGGCATTGCATTTGAACCTGGAGCTCCCGCTGTGCCATAAGACCCCCTGTGGAATCAGTGAGACCATGACATGGAACCACTGAGCATTTTAGCTGAGTTTTTATTGCACTGAGACCCATGGTAGTGAGATCAATGCCAATACCTTTCTCATTGACTTCAGGAAGAACTGGGTGTGGAAGTACAGGAAATACAGCGGATGGCAGGATCGCTGAATGCACAGAGAGTGGTTGAGGAAGGAAGTGGATTCTGGAAATGAGAGTACATGGAAGCACTAAGCAGTAAAATCAGGCTTTGAAAGTGCTCTAATGTGGGCCTAGAAGGCAAAGATCCAGAAACAATCAATTCTGAAAACAGACTTTAGCCAAGGAGGGAGCACAGTAGGGCAAATAGATCACAATTTATTAGATGGATTTCCCAACATTGGCCAATTTTATGGCTAAATTTATTTTTTATGAATTATTTATGCTTTTACATACTCATTTTATAACAGTACTTCTCAGCCTATATAGACAGCTATTCAAAGAAATTGAACACAAATAGCTTGACCAATTGAATTGATTGGTTTTGTGACATTTGCTGGTCACTGGTAACATTAAACATTAACATTAAAGAACAAGAGAAATGATGCTGCAGAGCAAAAAGGAATTGGTAATGGGACAAACCAAGAAATAAAAGATCTGTCTAAAGGAAGTATAGATTGGGAATAGCAGAATCACCAGCAAACACTGCCATCAGTAAAATTGGGGCTGGGGGTGTAGCAAATTTATGGATGTTTACTTTCAGTGAATATATCATTAATTTACAAATGTTTAAGGGAGAAGCGTTTGTGCATCTTTCATAGAATACATAAGGAAACTCTCTGGCCTACTGAATCTGACTGGATCCTGTTGGAGAATAGTCCAGTTGACTGTACTCTTCCTCTCTTGTTCCAGATCCCTGCAATTTTTTTTCCTTCAAATATTAATCTGAATTTCCTTTTGAAAGCTATTATTGAATCCATGTCCATCCACCTGTCAGGCAGCGTATTCCAAATCCCAAGGATTCAGTGTATATAAAGTTATTCCTCATGTTGCCTCTCGAGCTTTGCCAACCACCTTAAATCTGTGATTTAAATGAAAGCAAAATGCAGATATTGGAAATCTGAAATAAAAATACAAAATGCTGAAAAATCAGTAGGTCTGGCTGCATTTGTGAAGAGAAATAAACAGTTAACGTTTCAAGTCTCTATGATTTTTCTCAGAAGAACATATGAACATACATGCAAATATATGAATTAGGAGTGGGCTACTCAGCCCATTGAGCCTGCATTCAATAAGATTCTAGCTGGCCTGATTGTAACCTCAACCTCACGTTCCCACCTACCCCCAATAATCTTTCACCCCCTTATTAATCAAGAATCTACTTAGTTGTAGTTCCGGGGGATATCATTGTATTGCTCCATACGGTCTGAGAAAAAACAGCCATTTAGCACAGCTATCTTTTTCCTATCTCTGAGCCAAATTTATATCCATACTGCTAATGCTCTTTTTAATCCCAAGAGTTTCAACTTTTGTTAACAAGCCTAGTGTGATACTTTGTGAAATGCCTCTTCAATGTCCCTGATCAACCCTTTCTATTATTTCATCAGTGAACTCAAAATTAATAAGTTAATCTTGGCTCTCCATTATTCCATGATTGTCCAGGTGGCTATTTATGTTCCCATGAATTATGGTTTCAAAAAACTTTTCCACCACCTACATTAAAGTGACAGGTTTTTATTGCTGGTTTTATCCTTCTCTGCATTTTTGAACAAAGATGTATCATTTACAATCTTCTAGTTTGCAGGCACCATCCCTTCATCGAAGGAGGGTTGCAGGATTGTGGCCAGCACCTCTTCAATTCCTCCCCTATTTCCTCAGCAGCCTAGATTTCATTCCATTTAGACAAGGTGACTGTCTACTTTAAATGCAGCCAGTCTTTCTAGAACTTTCTCTTTACCTATTTTTTATATCATCTTGTATCCAGACAATATCCTAGCTCATTGTACACTTTGCAAAGCTATCTTCTCTGGTAAACACCAATGCAAAATAGTCATTTAGTACCTTAACTGCCTTCAATAAATCTCCATTCTGGTCTTTAATTGTCCCCTGACAACCCTTTTACTGTTAATATGCTTCTCAAAGATGTGTGAATCCCATTTATGTTAACCTCGGAAAGGGGAAGGATTTGTTGACAATCCTATCACTGGTGGCTCCTTTCAACCTCAATAATATTTAATACAGATACACTTTGAGCAAAGAACAAGAATTCAAATCTGATAATAATGCTTAAAGAGACCAAAAAAAATCAGAACTAAAATTTAATTATATCAGCCTATTAGTTCTAAAATGTTCTTAAAAACATGACAGCACTTAATTTCCACATTGGATGTATAAATGAAGAAGAAATATCATGTTATCTAACAAAATCCCATAATACTCCCAATTTAATAAACTAATAAACTATATGGCAAGTCTTTTGCATTTATACTGTATTGAATTGAGCAGCAGACTAGTTAGCACTGTTGTTTCACAGTGTCAGGAACCCAGGTTCAATTCCCGCCTTGGGTCTGTGTGGAGTTTGAACGTTCTTCCCATGTCTGTATGGGTTTCCTCCCACAGTCTAAAGATGTACAGGTTAGTTGGTTTGGCCATGCTAAATTGCCCTTTAGTGTCCCAAGATAGGTAGGTTAGATGGTAAATGCACTGTGTTATGGCTGTAGGGTTGTGTGGGTGGTGGAAAGGGCCTAGGAACAATGCTGTTAGGAAGAATCAGTGCATTCTTGCTGGGTCAAATCACCTCCATCTGCACTGCAGTGGTCTATATTAGCCAATTTAGTAAGCCAAAGTTACAGTGTCTGCTGTTCATGCAAACAGTTGTAGTGCCATTTTACACAGTATACCTGTTGTTCCAAGATTGTCCTGTGAAAAACCAAGGGTGGCTATAATGTGGCTATCTTAAAACTATGGCCGGGATGGACTATGATGGAAAGTCAGTGTTTAATGGACAACAGAGGATATTGCTCAGTAGTAATACCTTGAGTGAAATTTCTATTTTTCATATTTCAAATACCAGCATATGACAAATTTTTAACAAATTTTCTTTTCATCTGACAAATCAATCTTTCCTGTTATTTCTGAGAAGGACATTTGTCAAAGCTTTTTGTCTTACATTCACTAGTACAGTCACAAGAATACCAATATCAGGGGAATCAACAACTTAACATTGTATGAGAAAATTATGCTTTTGGTTGGCAAGTGGATTCTGACTGGTATAGGTGTTGCCATGGAGAATGCACCAGTTGATGATGACTAACAGTTAACTGCTAAACATTGTTTGAAATTAAAAGGGAGATGCTGTTTGATACAATAAGTATTCTTTCTGTATTCACAGACGGGCAAAGTATAAAATGTAAATAACCAACCATGCTTGCAAAACACAGGCCGCGATTCTCCCATCCTGCTATGCTAATTTTTTGTGCGATCGGCAAGAGATTGTGGCATCAGCCATTTTGTGGGGTTCACGCCCTGCTTGTGTCTCCAAGTGTCAGATTCCCGGTGACATCTGCCCCGCGCCACAAATCAATGGGGTGGTGCAACGATTATTTACATGGTCATTTTAATATAATTTAAATATGTTCAGACTGATGTCTCTATGTCCATTAGTATCTCCCATCCCACCAGAGTATTTCACTTCAGCAAGGATTACAGGAGCTCCCCCTTTTCAGCCCGACCCCATTGGAGTGAAGGGGGCAATCATGTCCCCCAGAGAATCAAACAGTGGGATGGTACTCACTCAGGCATTGACATTCTGGCAGTGTCGGCCTGTGACCCTGGCACTGCCCAAGGAGCAAAGTGCCCATTTCCAGGGGGCATTTTGAACTGCCCATCAGACACAGGGTAGTGCCAAGGGAATTGGGGCAAATGGGAGAGCCTAGGAGTGAGGGTCCCACTGCTACACTGCAGGGGAAGCAAGGAGACCAGGGGTTGAGGGGGGTATTGGCAGTGCGGGGTGGGGGAGTCAGGACTGTGGGGGGGGGGTAGATTAATGTCAGGAGGGGGTAATCAGGGGAGAGGGGGTTGGAAATCATGGTGGGCCAGGAGAGGTGGAGCATCAGGATTGAGACAGGAATAGTCAGGGGGAGCAGGGATTGAGCTGTTCTTTGGGGGAAGGGCATGGAGATCTGGCACTGCCGGATCGCAGAGCTGGCCAGTAATCGGGAGGCCGTCAGTGCAGGGCCATTGCACATGTACCAATCTTGGCACTGGTAGATTGGTGCATGTGCAGTGGCTCACTCAGTGTGCTGATTTCAGCCTCTCCAATGGGAATAGGGCCCACCCCTTGAAATTTAATGATATTCAAGTCGGTGGCCTCTGCAGTGCAAACAGCGTGGGAGATTCTTCTCTGAATTCGGCTTCGGGCACTGTCTGTGTTGCATTTCCATGTTCTTTCCTCCGGGTGCTCCAGTTTCCTCCAGAAATGTGCAGGTTAGGATGATTGGCTATGTTACATTTCCCCTTAGTGTTAGGGGGTTAGCTGGGTAAATAAGTAGATGTGTGGGGATGGGACCTAGGTGGGATTGTGATCAGTGCAGACTTGATAGGCCAAATGGCCTCTTTCTAAATTGTAGGGATTCTATGATTCCATCTGAAATGAAATATTTATTTGAATACACACAAACTGTCCTTTAGAAAAAGTAGTTCTTTTTTCTCAATATTACAGACCCGCTCCTGTCTGAACAACATCATAAACGTTGGATATTGTATAAGAGGTTCTGACCTTAGATGTGCTGACAATTCACCTCCCCCTTTTGGCACATCACCTTTTCTGTGGTGCAGCTGTTTTTTCATGTTGACATTGACACATGCCATGTTGTCTTTGATAGTTTCCTATAACCAATGACCACAAGCTAATAACCATCTTCTAATATTGTAACACACAGACCTGGAAGCTTATAATGCAATGTATTTTGTAACCCTGGCTAATGTTCCTCATCAAGTTAACTTCTAATACCACATAATCCTATGTCCATCAGAAACATTTTGAGTCAAAGTCATCAACCAAGTGGTCAGTGTGGACTTTTAACTTTAAATTTCATCATTCATAAATCCATCCTTATTCATTGAAAATCTTTCCACTTGTGGTCTGATTTAATAACATTTATCATTAATACTTTGCGTTAAACAAATTACTTGCTTCGTTGTACTGGGCAAAGAATCTTCTAGATCATGTGCTTGTATAGTCACTGACTGAGCTGGGATTAACTTCCACTTTGACAGCTTCTGTCAGATTGCCCACTCCAGTTGTCATGTAATCACTGAGAGATGTTTAATTCTACTCAGGTTCTGTACATGCCTGGGATGATAGATCACTGATGTGCGTGTAAGTATCCTAAATTTACAGCTCATTAATACAGGATGACCTTGCAGAAATTAGCCTTAACCAAACAAGTTGCATGTGCTATTAGTCGCAGTAACCGGATGAAAACAGTGCTTAATAGACATTAATTATTGACATTTGCAACTTTCCATGTTTTTGACATGCTGTCCGGGATAAGGATTTTAACTGAAGTCAGAAATACCTCGAAAAATGTATACCTTTTCCTTCCATGTTTCTATAACCTGTCCTACAATCTGTTAGAACTATCCTTTCCTTTAACTTTAGTGACTTTTTCAGTCCTTCATCCATTCTCTGCACCCTTTGCAATGGTGCCTTCAACCACATAGGGCCAGTACTATGGAACTTCCTTGCTGTACCCTCTGCCTTTACAGCTCTCTCTTTTCCTTAAAGCTACTTCTTTGACCACTTTTCTGTCATTTTGCTAAATAACTCCTTTGGCAAGCTATGCATTTTTGTCTCATGTTCCTGTGACACTTTCTATACTGTTCTTCTCTCTTTATGATGTCAATTAATGCAAATTGTCATTGCGATCAAATAAAAATGATGGTATTTGTCACTGTTGGGATATCTATCACTAGATATTGAGCATTCTTTGACATTGTTTGAAAGGAGATTGGTGCTCTTTAAAGGAATAATTTCTTTGACTAAGTGTTTTATGTTTTCTGCTTCCAATACACAGCACAGAAAAGAAAGAACAATTCTGTTTTTCTTGTGGTAAACTAACCTGCTGAAGATCTGTCATATTGTTAGCTGATGGATCAGAATAATTACTTCCAAGACATGTGCAACTTGTCTGTCTTCAGCTGCCTGACATGAAAAGGAATGAGCATTTTTCTGAGTTTAGATGGTGATCCTAATTCTGCAGGAAAGTTAAAAAGTGTGATACCAGTGGAGATTTAAATCCTGGCTGAGAGAAATTGAGTACATATAGACTTTGAATACTTCATGTGTTGCAGTTGTAATCTCGTACTAGTACTTTATTCCTACTTCGTGTTATCTTGATGTTTTCTCTCTGCCCATTCCTATCTGTACCATCATCTACCGTTTCACTTAGTCAGACACTCATGCCTTGTATGCTGTGTTTTTTTCCCAAATTGCTTTTCTACTTCTAAACTGTCTCAGTAGTCTTCTGAGTTCCAAATATGACTCCAGTGCCCATCACCGTTCCTCAGCTAAATAAACCTTTGGCCTTAGAGATAGTAATGTACTGCATCGTTGCCCATTGATTTTGAGGACGTCTCATTCCTGTTCAAACAGCAATCACTCCATGCAGTGCTGTAACTTGTGTTCTTTTTACTAACATAACTTCATATGAACCAACAGAACAATTAGTTTGTGGAGGCCCTGAATGATCTTAACAATATGGTTGTTTACACTCCACAAAAAAAGGGGGTAAATTGTCAGACCCAGAGACAGTGAAAATATGATCAAGAATAGGTCTCAGGTAGGTAGCCAAACATCACCAAAGAAGGTGAAGATCACAGTTAAAAAAAAAGTAAAATTTAAACAATCACATAACCATTGATTTGATTAGTTGCTAAGTTACAAAGACATTGCTGAGCAATGGGACAGTCTTCGTAGTCGTAATTGAGGCTATTTTTAAATAAAGGATACTGAAAATGTGTTATAAAGTATTATCGCATCTTGTCAAAACTTTTTTAGTGACAACTAATAAGTAGCCTTTGCCTTTGAATTTACTGAATAATTCTTTGGCTAACATAGTTATTCTTATTTTTGTTATGGGGTTTTCCTTGACTCTTGAAATTCTGAATTAGTTTGTAAATTTTGTAATTAGGCTGAAAACTATTATTTGGTCAAATCTGGTGATCCAGACGAATCAAAGTTAATAAGAGTCAGTTCAGCTTTTATAAATAAGTTTTCCATTTTAGATGTGGATTGTATACGTCATCAGGTCAAGAGTTTTAGTGAAGTCAGTGAGCTAATTCAGCATTCAGTCTCTCTTTTCTTTCAAATCAGGATTATGCCAGACACTTTATGAAGTGAGAATGCTGCACTCAGACGTTCACTTATCCTAGACTCATCGAATTTAATTCTTTACCAGAACCCACACCAGAGAAAACAGGCGACTCTTTGCAGGATTTGTACAAGGCACTGGAGAACGCCAGTGTGTCTCCATTAGGAGAGCATCGCCTTTCCACCAAACAGGAATTCAAGAAGTCCTTTGTAAAGAGATGCGACAATCCAGTTATCAATGAAAAATTGCATAAGCTTAGAATTCTAAAGAGCACAATTAAGGTAGGATATTCCCTTTTCATTTAAGGAAATCATTATTGTTAAATTAGTTAGAATTAACTGGCTATAACTTCACTGTTTTTTTTCCAAGCTACCCTTTCTTTCTAAGGGTCTGGAATGCATCGTCACCACCTAACTTGATATCCAGCATCTCCTATCCCCAACCCTTTAATCTAGTTCTATCCTGCACAACACCAAGACCACATTGTTGAGGCTGACCAACAATATTCTTTATGATTTTCACCACAAAGCATCAGGCCTCCAGGTGCTCCTATAATTTTTTGCCACTTTTGATCCAGTAAGCCATGGTATCCTCCTCCATGTCTCGTCTCTGTGATTCACTTCTGTAATACTGTCCTCATGTGGTGCTGTAACTACCTGTGATACCAAATCCAAATCGCCCTGCAATGGCATCTCGCCCTGTGCCTGCAGAGTCATCTCTGCTGTTCCCCAAGTTTCCATCCTTGACCCACTCCTATTCCTCCCGGGATGCCTATTTTTTGACAGCATTATGAAGAAGCATGGGTTGCCTTTCATATGTAAGCTGATAATACCCAGCTTTACTTCTGGAGTGCCACCCTCAACTTCATGGTTATCATTGTGCTGACTTAAAATGGAGAATGAGCTTGAGTTTTCCACAGCTTGTTTCTGTGCTATAAGAAGTTGATTCTTGGATGAATTGCAATCCTGGACGCTGAAGTGCTTTGGAATGTTTTGCTGTGTTAAGTGTATTACATAAACATGATTTGTTATTGTTCTGTTTATCCTGTTGTCGTTTTAACACTTTGAAGATTGTAGATCCCCAATGGTAGAGCAGGTTATGCAGGAAATAGCTCAAAACCACACACGTACTGGAATCAACTCTGATGATTGACCTAGGGACCAGGAAAGATGTTGCAATTAGCTTGCATTAGAGTAGGCATACAATTCACAGCAAGGCTAAACTTAGTAATAACAAATTACACTTGTAGACACTCATGATCTCCTGATGTTTTGGTATATTGTGGTTAAGAGAAAATTTGAACATAAGCTGGAATTTGGAGACGTGAGGTGAGATCAGTTTTGAGAATTCGATTGAAGTCCAGGCCAGATAAAAGTAGGGCAGAGTGGAATCTGGAATATAGGTTTGAGGATAGTCTCAGCAGTAGAGTAGACTGAGTCCATGGATGGATTTATAGGCAAAAATAAAGATTTTGAAGACAATGCTTTTGATAATAACAAGCCATTGGAAATCAAGAAGGGCAGAATGTAATGCAGAATGTATTCAGAGTTGCAGGGTTCTGAATAAATAAGATGTGCAAGGCTGATCGCATGAGGTTTATTGAGAAGAACCACTACAGTTTACATTTAAATAGCATCTTTAATGTCGTAAAAGGTCCCAGGGTGCTTCATAAGAATGTTATCAAATTTAATTTGCCATTGAGCCACATGAAGAGCTACTAGTACAAGTAACCAGAAGCTTGATCACTGAAGTATGTTCTAAGGAGCAACTCAAAACAAGCTAGAGACAGAAAGCTTTAGAGGAGGAGTTATGGACTTTAGGATGCCATTTGTTGAGCATTTAAAATTGGAGGTACAAAAGACACCAGAACCAGAGGACATAAGAACATAAGAAATAGGAGCAGGAGTAGGCCATCTAGCCCTTCAAGCCTGCCCCACCATTCAATAAGATCATGGCTGATCTGAAGTGGATCAGTTCCGCTTTCTCCCCATAACCCTTTATTCCTTGTCTATCAGAAACCTATCTACCCGTAACTTAAATATATTCAGCAAGGTAGCCTCCACCACTTCAATGGGCAGAGAATTCCAGAGATTCGCCATCCTTTGAGTGAAGAAGTTCCTCCTCAACTCTGATCTAAACTGCCCGCCACCCCACTTCTTATTTTGAGGCAGTGCCCTCTAATCCTGCTATTCTTTCTAAGTGGGGAGAATCCCTCTACCTCTACCCTATCTATCCCCTTCATTATCTTATACGTCTCTATAAGATCCCCTCTCAGCATTTTAAACTCCAACGAGTACAGACCCAGTCTATTCAATCTCTCTTTATAGGCTAACCCACTCATCTCCGGTATCAGCTTAGTGAATCTTCTCTGTACTCCCTCCAAGGCCAATATATCCTTCCGCAAATGCAGCGACCAAAACTGCACACAGTTCTCCAGCTGTGGCCTCACCAGTACCCTGTACAGTTGCAGCAAGACCTCCTTGCTTTTATATTCTGTCCCCCTCGCTATAAAGGCCAACATTCCATTCGCCTTCTTGATCACCTACTGCATCTGCAGACTGGGTTTTTGCAATTCGTGCACAAGGACCTCCAGGTCCCTCTGCACTGTAGCATACTGCAGCTTTTTGCCTTTTAAATAATAATACTATTATTTCTCCCAAAGTGGATAACCTCACACTTGCTAACATTATATTCCATCTGCCAGATCCTCGCCAACTCACTCAGCCTATCCAGATCTCTCTGCAGACTTTCCACACCTTCCACACAATTCACTTTTCCACTCATCTTCGTGTCATCAGCAAATTTCATTACCCTGCACTCAGCTCCCTCCTCCAGATCATCTATGTACACAGTTGAGGCCCCAACACCGATCCCTGCGGCATTTCACTAGTCACCAACTGCCAACCAGATTAGCACCCATTGATTCCAATTCTCTGCTTCCTATTGGACGACCAATCCTCTATCAAAGGAGCAAAGGGATCTCAGAGCTTTGTAGGACTGGGTGAGGTTAAGGAGATATGAAAGACTAAGACCATGGAGAAATTTGAAAACAAGGATGGAAATTTTAAAGTTGAGAGGTTGACAGACCAGGAGCCCAATGCAAGTCAGTGAGCACAAGGTCAATGAGGAAGTGGAGCTTGGTGTGAGTTAGGAATGGGGTAGCAACATTTTGGTTAAATTCAGGTTTATGGAGGGTATGAGATGGGAGGCCAACCAGAAGAGAGTTGGAAGTTAAACTTAGGGAAACAAAAGGACTAAGTAGGGCTTCAGCAGAAGGTATGCTGAGGCAGGAGCAAAAATAATGTTAAAAAAAAACAGAGAAATTAAGTTCATTTTGACAAAGGCATTAGATGAGAGTTTTAAGTCGAGCCAAGAACGATTGAGGAGTCACAGCTTGCAATATTATGGAGATGGAAGTAAGTGATTTTGATGATAGGTTACAATGTAGAGGTGAGTGAGCATTGTCACTTTAGGTCTCAGCATTTTAGCTGCAAGCTTCTAGTTGACAAAACACTTTTGGCCTGAGCCTTGGGTCAATATCAGGTGTAGTAGGTACATCCTCAGCCAGATTCTTCTGAGAATTGCAAGCTGGCAGGTCAGCTGGTGTATTAATTGTATAATGCCTATTAATCATGGCAACAGGGAAACCAGGCTCCCAAATTTAAAACCAATATTGGCTGCTTCAACTCCTACTGACCCTATAAAAATTCCCAAAATCACAAATGGCCAGAAAACCTGGAATTGGTGCTGGTGGCTCATTCATGTGATAGTTTCCTATGGTAGCACTCTGTCACCAAATGTACAAAGTTAACATCTGTTTTTTTCAAAATAGAAAATGTTTCCTGAATTTCTGGATGTTTAGTTATTTCATCTCTATTTTTCTCCCTGTTGCTTTCTTGGACATATTCAGGTGTGCTGTTTACTGCAGAAGACTTTACTATTTGGTTATATTTCTTTTAAAGAACTGTAAAATGTTGATGAGATATTCTGATCCATCGATTGTTTATCATAAATTTGCAAGTTGAAAATGTTTAAAATGTAATAAGCTCTTTTGCCATTTGAACTTGAACTTTTTGTGAATTCAGTCTTAGAAAATAATGGACGGGATCTTCCAGCTGTTCATACTCCGCACCGCTGCAAGTGAGGAAAGGGAATTTGGCGCTCTGCCAAATCTCCGTTCACAGCAGCGGGACCGGAGAATCCTGCTGGCCTGAACTGCTGCAACATTCTGCCCAACAATTTTCCTTCTGTACAGCATTATGATTTGGGCAATTTTAGGATGATGTTATTTGTCCCTAAAGCAAGTGTTTGTCAAACAGCAAAGACCTTCCAATGAACAGAGATTTATCTTTATGTTTAACATAAGATAGGCTGCAGCACACCAAGGTCAACCACTCACCCACTTATTCATGCGAGAGCCAAATACAATGGGCGGAATTCTCCCATCTCACCCATGCTGGGTTTGATGGCGGGCAGGTGCAGAGAGTCTAGTGGGAGCCAAAAAGTTGGAAATCCATTGCCATAAAATCAGATTGCAGTTTTCCCGATGGTGGATTGATGACAGATCAGTCTTCCTGTTGGCAGGTGGTGTGAATGCCATTTGCAGTAATTTGCATCAATGAAAGTTCATTAAAACAGCTGCCCACCAGCGCCCCTCTGCAGCTTCTAACCTTGCCTTTGGGAAATCACATAAGTATCAAACCCAATTGGGAATACATGGCATGCACAATGCAGCCTTCAGTTGTCTAGAGACTTCGAAGTGGGAGCAATGTTCCCTAGTGGAGGTGTGACATATCAAATACAAGTTGGCGGGCAATGTGGATGGAGGACAGCTGCAAAGGGGGTGGAGGAAGGGCACAGGCTCACGATAGCAGACAGAAGGGCAAGGAGGTGGATAAAATAGATGAACAACAGAAGGCAAAGGGAAGACTGAGGGGAGAGAAGCTGGACCCTGACAAAGCTGCATGAAAGTATCACAAACAACGAGGTCAAAGGGATATCACATTGTTTACGAGAAGCAGATGCACAAAAACTCCAGATGGGCTCTGGGTAGAGGTCCAAATAGGGCTTGAGCATCTCACAGGCTCAAGTGGGAGGTTGATTGAATCGCGGAACAGATTTCTTCTTAAGATTGCTAGCCTTTTCCCTCTGGATTGCTGACATCCTGCATGGTCTGATGAAGCCAAGTGGGCTGGAGAGAGTGATAGGAATGTGCTGGACTGGTATTTAAATAGGGCATTGGGACTTTTGAACTCATCTGTTGAAGGCAGGTGGGCAGAACAGTTGCCAGCCTTGAATGAATGGTGGAGCAGACTCAATGGGCTGAGTGGCCTAATTCTACTCCAATGTCTTACGGTCTTATTTTAAACACCTTAATCAAATCCCACTTCATTCTTCTGTACTCCAGTGAGTGTAAGCCTAAGCTACTCAACTACTTCTCATATGACTGCTCCTTCAAACTTGGTATCAATCTAGTGAACCTATTCTGAACTGCCTTCAGTGCCACCGCATCCTTCCTCAAAGAAGGTGACCAAAACTGAACACAGTACTTCGAGTGTCCTCTTACTAATACCTCATACAATTGAAACACTTATCTCCTTTTATACTTCAGACTCTTTGCAATAAATGCCAAGATTCCATTTGCCTTCCTTATCACATTCTGCACCTGCATACCCACTTCCTGAGACTCATGCACAAGACACCCAGATCCCTCTGCACAGATGCCTTTTGAATCTGTTTCCCATTTAAAAATAATTTGCCCTTTTATTTTTCGGGACAAAATGGGAAACGTCACATTTATCCACATTAAACGCCATCTGCTAGATTCTGGCCAATTCCCCTAGCCTGCCAGTATCGATTTGTAAATTTTTTATTGTCTTATCATAGCCTGAGTTCCACGTGTTTTTGTGCTGTCAGCTAATTTTGCTATGTTACACTCTTCCTTGCTTGTAGATCATTGACATAGATTCTAAATAGTTATGGTCCCATAACTGAACCCTGCAGAAACCCACTAGTTACAGGTTGCCAACTAGAGAAGGACCCATTTATCCCAATCCTCTGTCTTCTATCAGTCAGCCAATCCTCAATCTATCCACTACTCTATCCCTAACCCATTGGGATCTAACCTTCTGAATCAGTCTCTTGTCTGGCACCTTGTCAGATCAGAATCCCCATTACCTACCTTGCTGTTCACAAGCTCAAAGAACTCTAGCAGGTTTGTCAAACAAGACTCGCCATTCACAAAACCTTGCTGACACTAGTGAATTAAGTTTTGCTTTTCCAGATGCTCAGTCACCTCCTGCTTAATGATTGACTCCAGCAACTTGCCCACCACAGAGGTCAAGCTTTCCCATTTTATGCCTCTTCCCTTTCTTGAATAAAGTCATCATATCAGCATGTTTCCGGTCCTTTGGTACCTTTCCGGAATCCAGGGAATTTTGGAATATCACAACTAATACATCCACTATCTCTGCTGCCACCTCCTTTAACACGCTATGTACAGACCATCAGGTCCCGGGGACTTATCTATTTTTAAACCCATCAGTCACATAGTATCTTCTCCCTGGTTATAGAATTTTCACAGTCTCAAAGTGGAAGAATCTGTCCTGTGTGTAATAGAGAGTCCTCAAATATATGCTCATTCTGAATGACTAAAATATTAAGTTTGTTTTTAGTGCCCACGATTCTAATTTCCCAAATGCAGAAAACCATTCTAGCCTTCAGTCAATCGTATCAAATTTATGTGAACTATTTCACTTACACTTCATTTCACCTATCTGTGTTATTAAACTCATGTCTTATGAGTCAGACCTTGAAAGACATCACTCCTTGAGTAATCATTCTTGGCTCAAAGAAAAGCATGACTGACTCAAATCTTAGGTCACATTTAATCAAGTGACATATCTGAGTTGATCAAAGGCGAGCCCTTTCACTTGACAGATCAAAAAATCTGCCAACCAACACCCACCGCAAGACTGGCCAGTCAAATTGCTTATTTATTATTCAATACAACTGTTCACAAATCAGCAAGTAAAAAGCATCGAACTAATCAGGCGGCTAAAAATAAATTGCTCCAATTGCTTTTTCCAACCAGATTATTTTTCAAGCCATGAAGTACACAAGTCTAAAAGCACAATCAACACAAAAGAAATTTAGCCATAAACCTACTCAATTTAGCTTAGGAACCTTGTAACAAATGTTTCTGGAGTAGAACTGCCAATTGCTTTGGTTTGAAATTCAATGTCTACAATGTTTATCTGACTGTTCTGATATTTCTCAACTTTCATATATGCATCTACATATAAAAAGCAGTAATATAAAAGACAAATGGTTCTGTTGCAAGTCTGTGGATCAATGTTTTACCAAACATCTGAATTCTAACAAAGCATTGTACTTTTTGTACACAAATATTACAGCTGTGTCTTTATTTCTTTTTTCTTTAATGATTTGGGTTTTTTTTTTTGTTTTATTCACCCTCAGGCAAAAGAAGGAGAAGTAGCGATTATAGACAAGATTCTAGACAATCCCAGCTTGACATCCAAAGAGTTTCAGGGGTGGAAACAAACCTACGTAGAGCTTTTCATGGATATCTGTCAGAACAATGCAGCCACAGAATCAGTAAACGGGGCAACTGAGCAAGCTGCACCAACCTCAACACCAACACCGACACCGCCTCTGGTGCACACCCACTCATACATTGAAACCCATGTATGAACAGTTTCTCAGCAGACCTTGTATTAAATATAATCATTTTTGACTGCTTACTTTATACTGGTGAGTCATGATGTAAGTATTTTCTTCGTACACTGACTCCAATTTAATTCCAATGTTAGTTGGCTTCGCATTAGATTCTGGATACAAATGGTGATAGTTTGTTTGAAGGGGCATTGTTGTCTTGTAAGATCCTTAGGAAAGCTTTGTCTCTCCTTTATAAATTGATGTCTTGATGCCACTCGGGTCATGATAACATCATTCTGTGGCTTATGTGTGACTTTATTGTGATGTGCCAATGATAAAAAATTACACGAGTTATTTTCCCCTAACCAGAAAGGCAGCCATGTCCTTGCAAGTCGACTAATAAAAATGAATTAGGTTTAAAAGAGCCAAGGAGTGCTCATGAATATGATTTTGTTTTTCCTTTGCTTTTTTACTCCCATGTTGCACATAGTTCCTTGAACATGTGTGTAGCAGATGATGAGAAACTGCTGAAGGAAGAATCTGCATTGTACCTTCATGTCCCCTCGGCACTAGAGTTATCCGTTAGGATGCAGGGAATCAGGATTCCTCCCCCCACCCCACATTCCCTCACTGACTTCCACTCCAAATACTGCCACATTACTGGCGTACCAACACATAGCGCCGTAAAGTCCATCCCAGAGCACAATAAGGCCAAATTTAACAAGCCTACCCACTGAAATGAGGCAATCAAATTAAAATAACAGGCTGCAATTGTCACCCCTGGCTGCCATTTTTGCCCAGGCCTTTCACATGGAGCTTCAGCATTCTGGAACTTTATGATGATTTACAAATGGAGATTCTATAACACACAAAGGACGCTGACTACAGATACAAGGTAAAACTAGTCCACATCTGTTGGACAGCAATTTCAACTGGGAAATACGCAGCCAAACTAGTAAACATTGAAGTTCCCTTAAGATAGGAACCATCACTTTTTTTCAGTTTGGGGTCAAGAGGAATCGAGCATTTTTTCTGAACCCACAAAAAAAAAACAAAATGGATTGCTGTTGGAACTTCTGAGGCTCTCATAGATTACCTCACACCATGCCCCCTCCACCTTCCCCTGCATCCCATCCAAAACTTTCACAGTGATTTCCCACTCTATGAAAGTCAGCACAATGCATCTGGACACCTGGAGCTCACCGGCAGATCAGAATGTAAATCAGGCCTCCAAATAGTGTGTGCCAGCAAGAAGGGGCAGCTGTATTCCACGTGCTGCTCACCCAGGAACCACCTACTTGCACTCCAACCTTTGACCACCCACCCTGTCCCCCCAAACATTCCTCCAATTGCACATCCCCACTCTGTCCACTATCTGCACATGCTCTCCCAGCTGCCCTCTGGGGCTTTGCCTGCAATACCCACTTCTTGCCAACTAGCCTCCCACCCTGCGCCAATTATCCACTCACTCTCTACCCGTTTGCCTGCCCATGTTCTGCCCAATGTTAAAGTTGGCCTTAGTGTGTTTAAATTAATGAAGTTTCAGATTGCCTGGGAAAGAAGAAACCTCAAATAAACTGTCTTCAAATCTGCAATCAGACCAGCAATAAAATCATGATTGCATTATGTGAATGTGTGATTGGTGTATAATTAAAAAATCTGCTTTTCAAACTCACCATAATAATTTGCCATAATTTGAAACAATTTTGTCAAATTAGCTACTGGCACTCCTGCAAAAATATCCTCTGTATTTATCACTATATCTTAATTGTTTATTTCTGTCCTTTTTGCATCTACATTCATTCTGCTCATTGGTACAACTGATTTATCTCACCATTCAAAGAATCCTTTGTCTTTGTATTTTTTAAACAAAAACTTTATTTTAATAGTGACACAACCCAGACTTGTACACCCTGCAGAAGATAGTCAATACTTTATGATGATTCAGAACTGTCGAAATTGTAGGCATATCAGAAATTTTAATAGATCTAACTATCGAACGTTTACCATGCTACAGCACAAAAATGGCTCAGCACCTTGAAAAAATGTTTAAATGGATCAAGGCGCAGTGTCAATTTTTCCACTTCACTGAACTCCTGTCTCACGTAGATTATTCTGTGGAGGTACCAGAATTGTCACAAGGTACCAGTGAAGAATGGCTGAGACTAGTGAGTAAATCAGGATGGAAGCAGTCCTCCAATGCAAAATGGCAGAAAGAGTAAAGGGTTCCCTAATCTTAAGAGACAGTTTGTACCTTCATGCAGTACATTACAATTACATCAAGATGATGCTGCTCTTGTGTGGAAATTTTTAAACAGACTGAGCTAGACTCTGTCATGTATGCTCGGCACGTGAATAGTTTGTAGTGAAAAGAAGCCACTGGTATTTTACAGACATAAAAACCCATAAATCCCTCCCTATATACAGACCGTTTACAAATCTGTAAGGTTATTTGTTTGCAAGATTGAGAATAATATGGCACCCCAAGGATAATTACCTTCCCATATAATCTGACTGGACTGCAAGGTTATGAATTTTGGATTGTTCAATATATTCTCTACCTGAAAATTACATTCATTTAATCACTGAATATTCATTGCTTGTTGGAACATATCAACTTGAAACAGAGAAAAGTCAAAGTGTTAGGAGAAGCTTCCTATCATCCAGTGTAAAATAACTATCAACTTGTGACAGTGACCACAGTAATGTCTAATATGGGACAGCCATTCAAACAATTCCATTGAGTAGTATACATTGAACATTTCACAGCAGCCTGGAGAACAATCCTTCAATTGACTAATGCATGTAACATTGAAGTCAAAACAGATCGCAAAAGGGCAGCATTTAAATTATAATCTTAACCAAAATGTCTAGGATTGAGAAATTGAATTTCTTTGCTACCTTTTTTGGGGGGCTACATATGCCCTTAGTGCACCAAAATGTCACCTTCAGTAGACATACCCTCATGAAGTGAATCATGATGGCTGCCGTACTGGTGTAGGCATTGGCAAGGGTGCAGTGAACAACCACTGGAGTTATGCAGAGTTGTCAGATGCTGATGTCAATCAGAATGCAACATTGATTTGATACCTGCAGTGCCATTTTGGAGCTCACCTTCCGCTAAAGCTCTCTCTTAATATTGCACAACTGAACACGCAGTAGGAAGGACCCAACCCATTCTACACTCCCATCACGTTATTTATAGAGATTGGAAGTACATGCAGAGGGTTAGTTATGGTTGATTTATTCTTAATCTTGCTATGATTCTACATGTGCTTGGATATTTTCCATTATTGCTTTGAGTTGCACATGTCTACAACAAGGCATAGCAAATGCTGAAGGAATTTTTGCTGACTTGAAGAATTCTGCATAAACCAGTTTCTGCCAGACATGGGTATTCCCTATAGAATGCATCATGACTTGGAGAACAAAGTGGACCCACACATCACTTCAAAAGGCATTCTCAAAACTTCCCTTTTTAACTGTGCCTTTAATTGTCTCTTCCAACTTCTTTCTACATCTAGTTTGGTAGCTACAGTTTCCCTATAACACACTTTGGTTACTGAAAGTTGCCACTTAAAGGCAACCCACGAGTTAGCATGTTTTAGCTAAAGTCTCAACGTGTGTCCAGCTCAGTTCTCCACTGCCAGCCCTACAGGTTCATATGGTTAGTGGAATTCCTCTTTAATATATCACCTCTAGTTGGATTAATGGTCTGATGCTATGAATGGATCTTTGCCATTTAGCATTGCAGCAAGGTTGGAAAGTTCTGTGGAAGCACCCTGGCCAAGGATATTTGAAACCCATACGCACAACCCTGACCAAGAACCCAGGTGGTCTCTAGATCCACCAATGGGTCAGCCTGTATGTTTGCACTGACTGGTTGAAAGCACAGGACAGAAGAGCTGGAATCTTATAGTCTCGCTGTAGTGAACTTGAAGAGAAGGGCATTTACTTAGGCAAAGTGGTTACATACTAAAATCTCACTGCCTTGTACCATCTCTTCCAGAATTAAAAATTAACCCAACTACAAGCAAGCCTGTTATTATGTGGTGTGCATGACAGCTAAAACCCCTGCAGTTGATTGCCAATGACGGAGCAGGCTGGAGGGACTGACCATAGTACTTATGACTATGAACCCTGGAGCGGGGATAGTGGAAGGGCCGCTCAATAGTGATTGTGAGTGATCATGAGAATGCACACAAGGAAGGCATGAGTCCATTAAGAACTCTGAATTCCTCTCTCAGCAACCTCCCTCCCACCCCCATGCACCACCACTGCCATATTATTTATCTGTAGCCAGGGTTGCTTCGCAATTCTACTCTGTAGATTCTGGTACCTGTCTTTCCAATAGCAGTCACATCTCCTCTGTGCTGCTGCTGAACACAGGAGTGGTTGGCTTCTGATTGGCTGGTAGCTGGCGGGACTTCAACTTCCACGTCTTGGTGCCAAGACTAGGCCTGCTGCTGGCTTTATCACAGGCTGATTGGCATGAGGTTCAGTGGGCTTTCCCGCAAAGAGGCAGCGTGGGTCTCTCACCAGCTGTCCAGCCAGCAGGCAAGACCTCCTACTTCTCAACAAGGTTTTGCCCAAAAGCCCCTGAACCCATCCCCTACAACAATGTCCTGTGTACAGATTCCATCTTCACAAAACTCTCAAAACATAAGTGCGAGGTTGGGGTGCAGAATATCCTATATCCTATCTAGTTTAAACAATTCCACTGAACATTGTGCAGGAGTCAGTGAGTTTTTCTGTAGACTTTTAGAATCAAGTCGGTTTCTGTGTTTGTATTTGACAAATGTAACATGGTAAATTCAGCATATAAATTAAGGATCCAGGTGAAAATAGAAGGCAGACTTAATAAGAATGAGGGGAATTCATAGAAACATATAAAATTCTAACAGAATTAGACAAGGTAGATGCAGAAAGGATGCTCCTGATATTGAGGGCATCCAGAACCAGAGGTCAGTCTAAAGATACAGGATAAATCTTTTCAGATTAAAGTGAGGAGAAATCTCTTCACCCAGTGAGTGGTAAGCCTGTGGAATTTGCTATTGTAGAAAGTTGAGGCCAAAACATTGTTTTCAAGAAGAAATTAGAATAATTCTTGGGGCAAAGGAGATCAAAAGATATGGGGGGAAGATAGGATCAATCACTGAGTTGGATGATCAGCCTTAATCTTAATGAATGGTGGAACAGCTCGAAGGGTGAATGGCCTCCTCCTATTCATATTTTCTATGACTATTGCCCTAAGTTATAAGATGTACATTTGCATACCGCTTGTTTGAGAACAGATGTCATATGCGAATCAGTCAGGAATATAACAAAGGGAATGTTAACGTTGGTCACATGGACAAATAAATAGGCAGAGGGAGATTGTCTATCTAATTTTTATTTTCACTGAGATCAAAGGAACAAAAACTAGCATGTTCAGATAATCCACTCTGTCGCTTTATTGTCCAAGTTTCAGGGTGAAAATTACTTTCACAGTGCAAACGTTCAGCAAGAAAAACAATTAACGTTCTTTAAATGAATTAAAACAAAGCAATGCAGATGCTAGAATTCTGAAATTAGAAAATGCTGGAAGATGGTTTGATAGCATTTGTGGAGTGAGAAACAGAGTTCACATTTTGTTTCCACATGATTTCTTCAGAGCTGAAGAGAGGTAGAGGTGCTGGATTTTATATAATTGAAGAGAGGGTTCGGAGGAAGATAGAAGGTCAAGAATGGGTAGGATCTCAGGAGAGAAGGACGTCAGTATCATTAACTCGAATTCTGTCTCTACAGCATCCATCTTTAATTTCTACATTCTGTTTTATTGTCACTTTTTTGTTTTGCTATTTCATTTCTAGTTTTTTGAACACCTATCAGTATTGTTATGTTAAATACTTTCTCATCAAATGTATGCACATAATCTTTATGTAAGTTCTCAAGGCAATTACTTAATGTATATTATTTAAAACTATTCAGACCCATTGTCAGTACAGTGTTCAAGCTTCATTAAAAATACTCAAAACTGAATTATTTCACATGGAGTTTTTACACAGTTTAAAAAATACTCAACTGTGAACCTTTCGAACCCTAATTTCCATTTCAACTGCTACTGTGATCAATAGGTATTGTTATTGAACAATACTTTGATCAATAAGTAGTGTTTTGTTCACTGTAACTCCTGTTGTGGGAGATTTTGGTTCCCACTAAGCTGGATACCAGGTTCATCTCACATTGTGTTGTGGATTTGCATTTAATATAAGTATGATGAGGATAAGCTTTAAATTTCTGGCATGATTTATTTTTTATTCATTCTCAGGTAGCAAGCATTGTTGACAAGCTCTGAATGTATTGCCCTTCTTTTCTTACTCTGAGAAAGTTTTGGTGTTGGGATTTTCCCCTCAACCACCAGTAGAGGTTTAATGGAATTGAGTGGTTCGCTAGACCACTCCAGAGGGAAATTAATATTCACCAAGGGTGGGATTCTCCAGTCTTGTCCGTGGCTGCTCTGCTGCAAGTGAGAATGGAGAATGTGGCATTCCAGCCAAAGCTCCATTCACTTTGAGTGGCACCAGTGAGAACAGAGATTTTGAACAGTTGAGAGAGACAGGAATCACACTCAGCCCAGATTAAGTACATTCAGCAGGTTCCCTTTCCGAAGCACATTGATGAACCAGTTGGATTTTTACAACATTGACAGTTTCATGGTCCTTTAACCACATTTGTGCCTACAGTGAAATTTAATTCACCATGATTTCTTGTTTCAGTATCTATTTCAAGACCATGAATACTCACAAATGGCAAAAACTTATTCTCCTCATAAAAAGCTATTGTTACGATAAAGTTGTTTGCACATAATAATGTACCAAAGGACAAAAATTGCACTTTCTATGTATTTACATGAATCCAATCTCTCAAAGCCAGAACTAGGGAACAATGTTTTATATTTTAGAAGCAAACCTCAAATAAAGTTACATGCAACACAAAAACTTAATGTGTTATTGGAAGTATTAGAGATTGTGCAGTATAGTCGGTACTTGTATTGGGAAAGGCAGAGCAACTCTATATAACCCAAATGATTATGCTTCAACACTGCTGATTAAGAAGGAAACTGGAACTTGGCAAAGACTTGGCAAGATATTAACCAATATGATAAACCTGATACAGTATAACTCAAGTTAAATTGAGTATCTTCATAGTGAAGTAAGGATTTTTACAACTTTAGTAGGTTGGTCTGATTTTCAAAATAAAACTAAAACTGGGGCCAAGGCAGTGAAACTTGGTTGCCTTTGCAGGTTCTTTTAACCTTATGTCGACTAATAACTAAATGTATTCATAATCACAAGCTCTGCTGTTGCTGCTATTGCTGCTGCAATCCTGTAGTTTATACTTGAGCATTGTTTGGTATTATCCCAGCACTACTGCTGAAGAAGTAAATTATGTACTGAAATGACCACATATGCTAAACAGATCTTTTCGCACATTGTATTGATCAGTTACTTGTGTATGTATGCAGGAACCTAATGCTTTAAATAACAAAAAAAACCCACAAAAATTGCATCCTTCGCTGAAGAATTATATACTTTCTATGCGTGCAACAAACTTATTTTAGAGATTATATCTGCAACAGTGAATGGGAGGGAAAAACTTTATTTTTAAAAAAATCAAAAAATCATTCTCTAGACCAGATTACATAGTAAAATGATTAATTCTGAGCATTTTCCTTACTGTCCACTGCCAGTGAACAGGAAAGTGGCCTTCTTTCAAAACAGGAAATATGAATTCAGTCTACGAAAGACAGGCAGACAATAATACCCCTTGGTTTGGATGGATTCCAAATTGAGAATGAAATCTAAAAAGAGATATTTGTATAAACTGAAAATATATGTACTGCATGGGTACTGACAAATGAATTGTGAAGTTTTATATACTTGTCATTATTTCAAAGAAAAATACTTGAGTAAGGATATCAAGTTGTGGCACTTATACCAAGCATTATGCCTCTGTTGTACTGTACATTGTGACAGATTTTTTTGTAATGGACCAAAAAAATAAGTGTATTGATATAAGGAAAATTATTTCTACTTTGAGTGTAGTTTACAGGCTTTAAAGATGATGTAGTTATAACCTTGTTTTGAAAAATAAGATCTGTTGCTGTGCAACAGCTTTATGGTTTGCACTTTACTTAGTAAAGAACTGCATTCAATGTTCTAAATTTTGAAAGATGTTTCTCCACAACTGCATTATTTCTAAGTGGCAAGTGTAGCATGGAGTCATAAAGTAGAGTTTCTTGTGATACAAAGATGAACCTTTTAACGATAATGTATGTTATTTGTTGTGTATATTTTATTGTTCTTAGCTTAAAAGCAAAGATGATTATGAATATGGTAATCTATAGTCAAATAAAGTTCTTGAAATTTTTATATATTTTATTATTTTTCATCTCATATCTACATGTGGATTTTATGCACTCAATTTGCAGCTCTCTAGGGAAGTTCCTAATCAGAAAGATTCTGTACAAATCCACGATTGTTTTAGAAGATGATCAGTTGTTTTAAATTTGGCCCATTATTAATTTTGCAGCAGGAATGTACCATATTATTGAGTGTTTTGGAGTGCCAGGAGTGGGAGCTGCTGAGCGGCAACCAGACAATTGTCCATGGGGGAAGAAAGGATATTGAAGAACCATCTTCAAATGCTCTGAGGATTAGATCAAGAGCAACAGCAGGCTTAGCAAAGCTTCTCTGTCTGTCCTTCACATCAGGAAATAGTGTCTGACAAGAAGTTTAAAAATTGGCAAAGCTCCCGGAGATTAAAACTTTCCCCTACAGTACAAATCTGGGAATTTGAAGATCTGTATCTCATTTTCTTAGAAGTACCTTTTCTGAGTTGCAGTTGTAAGTCATGTGGAAATTCAGTGAGTGAAATTTCTGCAACATTAATCATGTGTGATGACACACAAACAAAAGTCTACATTTTATGTTTTAAACTACTCCATGGTTTCTCTTTTCCTGTGCTGAAATTAAGGCTGTTATTTATATACTTGGGTTTCGCAGCAGTAATTTGGATTAAACTTGATAAAAAAGAAAGTTAAAACAAGGTTTCACCAACTATATAGCAGCAATAACCTTGAATTCAATTCCTTACAATGCTTTTCTTCCAGTATAATAGTTTCTCTGTTTACAAAATGGGTTACAAACCTATCAATTTATGATGTCAAACTATATTGACTACAAAATTTCTAATTTATCTCTGCCACATTTTGATATTGATTATTTTGCTGTTAGTCAAATGTTACTGAAAATAAGCACTTTCTTATTTATCAAAAATAAGGCTTACATTAACACTGCAATGAAGTTGCTGTGAAATTTCTGCTCGTCGCTGCACTCCGGTGTCTATTTGGATCCATATTTCTTCTGTTCCTCAAACAACGGGACTAAAACCCATTCTCCCAATAATGAAATTGAGAATGATTGGGTCTATAAGATATTAAAAAATGAAGAAGGTTTAATATAGGGCACTTAAGTAGTATGGAAGCAAATTAAAATGTTTTTTGCTATAGTATTTTTAATTTAAAAGAAAACTGATGCCATTGGCAAAGTACATGATAATTCTATGTTTACAGTTGCTGCTTTGAGGTATGTCTGGACCATGGATATTTCTCTTGTGTGAAACATTGCTTCAGGTTTTGCATGTCTTTTCAAGGAGAAGGAATGGATTAGACTGGGCCAGTTCAAAACAAGCCACAGTGATCATCCTGGAGTTTAAAATAGAGGCTGAACAGTAGCTTTCTGAGTCCTGGTGAATTCCAGTCCAAAATAGCAAAATTGTAGTTGTGCCAGCGGTGTAGTGTGCTGAATGCTTTCCTGGCCAGCTCATTTCTGTAATTATTCTCAGCTCCCAGTGCAGCTTTACCTTCTGCAGAGCTAATTTATTGAATGATTGGAAAATGGGATTAGTAAATTTTAAAGCGAGTGGGCCAATTAATGCAAAATTCCATTAGGGCCTTCAGAAATGTTCCAACTTGCAGTCAACCTTCACCAAGATGAAGGGAAGGAGAGAGAAAAGAAGTGGCAGGCACAAAATAAAAGTCCGGAGAATTCAATATGGTAAAATGACAGAGTAGAATGGGACGTGACTGAGAAGTGAAGCATCTAATCATCCCATTTCATAGCTGATAAAATTGGAGTTCCACTGTGTAAAATGAATGCAATGAGTATTGGCCTTCTTTAGCACTCCAAAGTATCCTGAGGTATTAAAAAGTAAAGACCGAAATAACCTCAGCAGTAATCAATACTTCCATTTCTATTTTGCAGGAATCTTTGGAATAAAAGGTAAAATTGTGAAACTTGCTCCTTGTGACATTTGTTTGGCAGGTTTACCAAGACAAGAGTAGCATTGTGGCACAATGCCAAATGCAACCAGATAAAATTAGATGGTTCTTTAACAATTTAACATGCTTACTGCCATGTTATATTACTTCCCTCATAATATACCACATTTTGGGTATCTCACCCCCTGACGTGAACTTAACTTTATTTAGTGCCCATCTTAGAATTCTGCAGCTGAAACTTTGAGGTTCATTAAGTTCCCATGTAACACTTAACATCCTTTTCAAATGTCACTTTTTAACCTGACCCTGTTCTCTACAGAGATGTCTGCTTTCCTGAGATTTAAGAAACAACACACAACTTTCTTTTGGTGATGTTTAAAACCAACTTATTGTGACAAATTACCGAAAATATCTCTCCCAAAAAATCCAAATTGATCTTGCTATATGTGCAATGAAAATGTTGGCAAGATCTGTTCCACTTTAAAAATGCCCATCGTATTCACAAAAGGTTTAGTTAGCCTCTTTCTCCTTCAGATGCTCTCCTCACACCCAAGTGTTTGTAACATGAGATTCACAAGTATATGGCTTGAACAGAATGCTCAGTGAGATAAGTTTTTTCTGATAATTCCCAATTGCTTTTTTTATTTAATGTATTTAATTCAGTAACCCACAGCCCTTAAAAAAGGTTTATATTCAGCAATCACAAAATACAATTACAACTACTATTACATTACCTGAAACTGTTTTATTAGAGCCCTCCACCTTCTTCACTCCCCCCCCCACCCACTTTGTTCCTAATTTAATACCTAACTTTCGATCCTAATTTAATACTTACAATTACCGTTTGATTGGTCTTCCAATGATGTTGTAAGTCACTCAGTAGAGTTGCCTAAACCATACCAACTTCCTTGACTGCCTGAGGAAATGGTGGTGTCCTACAATTTTTGCTCCTAATTATACCATTGCTGCTGGCTTGGCCAACTCATTTCCCAAATTTAGCAACACTCCAAACCTTTAGTTCTGATTGGCACGTATGATTTCATCCTTGTTAGGCAAAAGAATCAGAAGTTATCGGTGGGGGTTAGATGGAAATGTGGAATTCACAATATAGAACAGCTATGATCTTATTTAATGACAGAGCAGGCTTGAGGAGCCAAACGGGCTACTTCTTTGATTTGATTTACTATTGTCACATGTTTTAACACACACTGAAAAGTACTGTTTCTTGAGCGCTATAGACAGAACATACCATTCATAGAGAAGGAAATGAGGAAGTGCAGAATGTAGTGTTACATTCATAGCTAGGGTGTAGAGAAAGATCAACTTAATCCAAGGTAATTCCATTCAAAAGTCTGACAGCAGCAAGAAAGAAGCTAAGCTCAGTTGGTATGTGACCTCAGACTTTTGTATCTTTTTCCTGAAGGAAGAAGGTTGAAGAGAGAATGTCCGGGTGTGTGGGATCCTTAATTATGCTGGCTGCTTTGCCGGGGCATTGGCAAGTGTAGACAGAATCACTGGATGGGAAGTTGGTTTGCGAGATGGATTGGGCAGAGCAGGACCATACCAAGCTGTTGTACAACTAGAAAGAATGCTTTCTGTAGTGCATCTGTAAAAGTTGGTTAGAGTCGTAGCTGACATGCCAAATTTCCTTAGTCTTCTGAGAAAGTAGAAGCATTGGTGGGCTTTCTTAACTATAGTGTCAGCATGGTGGAAACCAGGACCAGTTGTTGGTGATATGGACACCTAAAAACTTGAAGCTCTTGATCCTTTCTACTTCATCCCCATTGATGTAGACAGGGACATTATCTCCTTTACACTTCCTGAAGTCAATGACAACTCCATTTTGTTGAGCTGGGGAGAGATTATTGTTGCCAGGTCCAAAATGGAAGAGCCTCAAAAGTCCATGAATCTAGTTCAACAGATTCTCTATCTGGTCCAATTTCACATATTAGTAAGACCAACATTAACTTTGCTCTCCACATAATGCCCACATTTTCAGACATAATCAGATCAAAGAGCTCTATCGCCCACAGCATTAAGGTTCAATTCTTAAAGGCTCAGATTAAGACATTCATGAAAGCTAATTAATAGGTTAATCAACGAGATGTTAATTTGTTGAACTTTGCAATATCACTTTAGCAAATTGGATGGCACTTACAATACTAAATTTTCCATCTGTACTAACTTTCCAATTATTTAAACTTCAGCATTATATGTTCTGTTGTTGGTCTTTGTTTCAAATATTAAGAAATAGTTGTGGAAGTGTTCCATAAATCTCTCATCTATTTGATTCTGACCTTTATTGTCTCTCATAATTTAGAAAATGCAAAAGGTTACTGTTAGAGGCAGTCTAAAAAGAAAAGTAACAGCAGAGACAAGTACATCAACTGAAAGGAGGAACAGGGTGTGAGGCTTATTATTTTTTTCCCTTAGTTTTAATGGAATGGAGCAAGTAAAAATGGATTTAGCCGTTACTTGTTCACAAGAAATGAAGAAGCTTAGTTTATGTGTGGGCTGATTTCAACAAGTGTTTTTGAGTGGTCAATAAGTTGAAATGTCTTTTGAACATTTCTAAAGGCTGGAAAGAGTTTTGTTTTAACTGCTCATACCCTGTAAGCTTTACCAAAAATGCCATTTTCCAGTCACCCAGTAAATTAGCTTTCGGCAGAAGACAAAATTGCACCAGGAGCAGTGAATAACTGTGGTATCAAGCTGGTTTGATTTCATGCTAACCACTGTGCCATCATGCCTTCTCATTAGTAGCAAAAAGAAAAATAATAAGGTGCCATTCTTATGGGTTTAAGTTAAACACGATGCAGGTTTTTTTTTAGGAGATGTTGCTTATTGCAGGTCCAAAATGGAAGAATCTCAAAAGCCCATAAATCTCTCTGCTTTTGTCACCACAGGTTATGTGACATTATACAGCAAAGATGTAACCATTTTAAATTTATAACACTTCCATAACGCACTTACAGGATTTACTTACTCAAGAGAATGTCTAAGGTTAATTACAGTAAAGTTTTCACTATCAGTGAGCAGAGCTCAGGGTGCATATTTGTACATGTGTGTATTTGCTTTAAGAATAATGTAAACATGTTAAAATCCTAGCACAATAAAATAGGGGGTTAACTTTACCTGAACATGCAATAAACAGAAGGTGAGTTCAAAAGACATTCATAGATGGAATAAGCTAAAACCTGTTTCTGTTATTCTGACTTTGTTTTACTTTTCATCAAATAAGAATATATGACGTAGGAGCAGGATTAGACAATACAGCCCCTCAAGCCATTTGAAAGGATCATGGCTATCTTCTACCTTAGGTCCATTTTCTTCCTATTCTACGTGTCTCCTGATTAATTCACTTGTAACAAGATACTGGAAACATGAAATAAAAGAAAATGCTGAAAATACTCAGTAGGGCCCTGTGAAAAGGAAAACAAAGTTAATGTTTCATGTCAATGACCTTTCATCAAAGAACAAAGAAAATTACAGCATAGGAACTGGCCCATCGGCCCTCCAAGCCTACACAAAGCATGCTGCCCATCTGAATTAAAACCCCTACCCTTGTGGGAACCATATCCCTCTATTTTAATCATATTCACACATTTGTCCAGACGCCCCTTAAAAGTCACTATTGTATCTGCTTTCATTACTTCCCCTGTCAGAGAGTTCCAGGCACCCATCAATCTCTGTGTAAAAAAATCTGCCTCGTACATCTCCTTTAAAACTTGCCCCTCACACCTTAAACTTATGACCCCTTGTAAGTTAGAAACGTGATGAGATTTGAGCAAATGGAAGCGGGAAGGGATGAGGAGAAGAGTGATAGTTTGGAAAACAGGAAAGATGAAATGACAAACGTTTCATGTTGAAAAAGCACAGGGAATGGTAATGTAGCAAATAGTCAAAAAGATGTGACCAGAATGGCAGGATAGCAGCCATTTGATAAACGTTGAGGAGTTTAGAAATAAACAAAAGGGGGAAGGGGGATGGAATAACAATAAAAACATAAGACTGAATAGAAGCAGAAATCATGGTTTAAAATTATTGTAGTTATTTCACATGCTCAAAACCAATTACATTTCTAATTTTTCTCAAATCTAATAAAAGGTCAACTTGACATGTTTCTCACTCCACAAAGCCTGTGAGACCTGATGAGTATTTCCAGCATTTTCTGTGTTTCTATCACTATAATTAGTATGATTTTAATCTCGTTCATCCAGTGGAAGTGATTGAACTGCGTTGCAATTCTCAGGCGATACATAGCAGTCAGACACTGTGATTGAACAAAGCAGAGGGTGTAGTGAGACAGGGTGACACACAGAATTCTGTAAATGAAATGAAACATTTTGTTTTGTCTGCTTGGCTGGTGTCAAATGTAAGTTTATCTTCATAACTCTCACCTCCCAAGTTAGGTCATTTGTTCAAGTATATTGCACTTAGGCACATAATTTTGTCTTAAATTTTAGTTCGGTATACAGGGAACGCTGAATTGTTGGAGATGCTGGGGTAGAAATTGAATCTTCTCTTGCCTGGTTTATATCCATAAATAGATGCAATATAGCACAATTTGGGGGCACCAATATCCTGTGTTCCTAAGATTAAGAGCATCCTGAAATTTGGTCAGACCCACGTTTATGGGCATCCAGCATAGTTTCGTGAAATAGTCAAACAGGCATTAGATTCCTTGCAAAAGCTAATGATGGGACCGTTTGCTGTTTTGGGATCCCTCTACCAAGCATTGGTTTTCCTCTGCTCAGATTTTTTTACTTATGACTTAGCCAGCTACTACTGTAGAAATTAACACTCAAAGCACCTCATGCCTACCCTAATCAGCACCTCTCCCCCTTCCTTCCTGCTGTCCACCTTGCCATTCTTTTCAGTAAAACAATTAAACTAAAATAAACAAAGGTACAAAGCAAGAAGGGCAGTCCCTTAAACGGGAACTGTGCAAAACAAAAACAAAGCAGAAATGAAACTTAAAACATTAAAAGGGTCACATGAAAACGGTCAACGAAGGGCGAGCCGTTGATGTCATCTATATGGATTTCAACAAGGCGTTTGACAAAGTCCCTCATGGGAGGTTAGTTGAGAAGGTCAAGGCTCGTGAGATACAAGGACAGGTAGCTAGATGGATAAGTAACTGGCTTAATAATAGGAGACAGAGAGTAATAGTAGAAGGGTGTTTTTCTAGCTGGAGGTCAGTCACTAGTGGTGTGCCACAGGGCTCGTTACTGGGACCTCTTCTATTTGTAATATATATAAACGACTCGGAAGAGGAGTAAGTGGAGTGATCAGCAAGTTTGCAGACGATACAAAGATGACTGGACTTGCAGATAGTGAGGAGCATTGTCAGGTGATGCAGCAGGACATAGATAGGCTGGCAGCTTGAGCAGACAGATGGCAGATGGAATTCAATCCTGATAAATGTGAGGTGATGCATTTCGGGAGAAAGAATGTAGGGGAGGGTATATGATAAAGGGTAGACCTATTAAAAGTATAGAAATGCGGAGGGACGTGGAGGTGCAGGTGAACAAGTCTCTGAAGGTGGCAGAGCAAGTGGAGAAGGTTGTGAAGAAAGCATATAGTATGCTAGCCTTTATAGGAAGGGGTATAAGAGTACAAGAGTTGGCCTTTAACGTTGCAGTTGTATAAAATGTTGGTTAGACCTCATTTGGAATACTGCATCCAGTTCTGGTCACCTTACTACCGGAAGGACGTGGAGACTCTGGAGAGAGTGCAGAGGAGGTTTTCCAGGATGCTGCCTGGTATGGAAGGTCTGAGTTACGAGGAGAGCTTATGCAAATTGGGGCTGTTTTCCTTAGAAAGACATAGACTTAGAGGAGATCTAATAGAAGTGTACAAGATTATGAGGGGTATAGATAGAGTAAACAGGGTTAAGCTTTTTCTTAGGATGGACTCAAATAGCATGAGGGGTCACAGGCTTAGGGTGAGCGGGGTAAGGTATAATTTGGATGCTAGAGAGAGTTTTTTCACACAGAGGGTGGTGGGGGTATGGAATGCGCTGCCAAGTAAAGTGGTGGAAGCAGGCACTCTGGAGTTATTTAAGAAATACTTAGATGGGCACATGAACAGAATGGGAATGGAGGGGTATAGAAAACTGATTTAAAATAGGGATCATGAGCCTTGGGAGTTCCTGGGAAGTATGTAAATAGATGATGATATTGATGTACTTGTTTTTATCCTACAGGTGCTTTGGTCCACCTTGTTCTCTAACAAGGGGCATACATGCGATGGGTCGTGAGAGGGCTGCTCTTGGATTTTTTTTGAAAGTATCCTAGTACTTCACGTCGTTAGTGTACGCTTGACCTGGACCATTTGATGGGCAACACGACAGCGCAGTGACTATCGCTGTGCTGTGCAGATACATGGATTTGGGCCTGTGTCTGTGAGAGTTCGCACATTCTCCCTGTGCTTGCTTGGGTTTTCTCCGGGTGTTCCGGTTTCCTCCCACATCCCAAAGATGTGCTGTTAGGCTAATTGCAAAACAAATTCTCCCTAAATTGTCTCAAATTTGTTTTTTAATCCATGGATCTATAAACATAGACAGGGATCACGGGTAGAGGTGGGAACATCGGGGTGGCGGCACGGGCTTGTTGGGCCGAAGGGCCTGTTTCCTGTGCTGTTTTGTTCTTTGTACTATACTTGTTTAAACATGGTACTTCTGTAGTACTGAGAAACAGACACAAACATATTCTGGATGAGATCTTAAACCCATATCATCTCTGTCTGCTCACATCAGTACCATTATTGCTCAACCAACTCCAAAAATGTAACGAGTCATTTGTTACACTGGTGTTTGCGGACCCTTGTATTCAGATTGGCTACTAGATCTGCTTAGATAGTACTTACTGCAGTTCCAGTTCAAATGCAAAAAAGCATGGAGATGCCTTTCTTCCATAACACAGGCATGAATTTAAATTATTTTATTCTGAAAATAGTTCATTTCCAAAACACAAGTCACATACTCCGTCTCAAACATTAACAAATACTTTGCCTTTTTTTTCTGATGGTCCAAGATTCATGGACCCACAATAGTCAATCCAAGTACACAAGAGTGAAAAACAAGAATAGCAACAAAATTAGTGCGTTTACACAGTTGCATTTATCCCAAGCTGCAATTTCCATGTAATAGTGAATGTACTGCAAAATTCCATCTCACAATATTGCCAAATAATACTGAAAAAAATCACTGTTCTCAGCACAGAGACTCGTTCAACATAAAACATCACAGTCAATCTGGACAACCTTCCTATATGTAGCATGTCATTGAGGTTCACACCTGCAACACTGAAGTTGGTACATGTGAAATTGTCAGGCACAGTCATTGAAATTTGATCAAAAATATAAATAAAATATGACCCAAACAACATGATATTACTAATTTGATAATGCACATACCAATGGGAACAGACGGGTTAACTGAACTGTACAAATGTAATGCATAATGCTAACTAATGTTTAATTTTTACACATTATTAAAATTGCACCTCGAATTGAATTTCATAAGCTACTTGTGAATTTTAGCATCGTATCATTAAAGAATCCTAATTCCCATTACGTTTGGCATTAATAAATTCACTGCTCATTCTTTTGGAAGTGTAGAAATAATACAGCACAGAAGGCGGGGGGGGGGGGGGGGGGGGGGGGGGGGGGGGTGGCATTTGGTATATCTTGCCAATGCTGACTCAAAAGACACCCAGGTGACCTTTCTCATCCCATTTTCTTGCACATGGCCCATATCCCTGTAGTTTCCAGCATTTAAAATGCAAGTTTAGGTACTTTTTAAACAGGTTTAGGATTTCTGCCTTCACCAACTCAGGCAGCAAATTCAAAGTATCCACCACCCTCTGTATAAAAAAGGTTTTTCCTCATGTCTCTTCTACTCCTTCTCCCACTTACTTTGAATCTATGACCCCTGGTTTTTGAACTCTCTGCCAAGGGAAACAGGTTCCTTCTGTCTAATCTCTCCCTACCCCTCACAATTTTATATACCTCAATCATGTCACCTCACTCTTAAACAACCCCAGCTATGTACTTTATGTCCCATCAGTGTTTTCACCAGACTACTGTCATTATAATAAATGGTTTATGACGTAAAAGGGTGAGGCAACCATATTGTACTTTAGGGTCTTTAAGAATCAAAGTAAATAACGCCCCGTTGCAAAATATCCAAATATGCAACAGACCTGCTGGAAACATTTTAATGTAGAAAAATTGTGGCAGCTGTATCTCCCTCTTATATAACATTTAAAGATAACCAAGCACCTCACACAATGATACAACTCACAATGTAATATGGATTACAGACTTCTGTGCCTTCAAATAACGCATTCCAGAATCAGATTCACATCACCTGCAGACATGAAGTATGGAAACCTTGTGCTCCAAAATCACAGAATCAGACTACAGCCGGCCAATTAGCCCATCTCACTTATGCCAGCTCTTTGAAAGCGATATCCAAATTAGTTCCACTTCTTAGCTCATTCTTAGCTTAGCAAATCTTGGTTTTCCAAATAAATAGCTAACTTCTTTGTGACGCTTACTATTGAATCTGTTTCCACCACTCTTTCAGGAAGTGCATTAAAGACTGTTAAAACTCCAGGGAAAGAAAAGTCCTCCTCATCCCAGGTTCTTTTATTCATTGTTTCCAATCTGGGTCCTCTGCTTGTCCATCATCCCAACTGTGGCAAAACTTCCTCCTCACCCAATCTATCAAATTCCTCATACTTTTTGATCACTCAGCTAAATCCTCTTTACGTCTTCTCCAAGGTGGATGATCCCAATTTCTCCCACATAACTGAAATCCCTAATCCCCAGCATAACTCCAGTAGATCTCCTTTTGGACATAAATCATCCAAGTCACAATTTTGAGCAGGAGTGGTGTTTTCATGTATTTTTTAAAATATATATATTTCCAATTATGAACTTTAATTTCAATGGTAGTAGAAATAGTGGGCATACTACAGCCAACACCATACTGTGTCAGTATTGTGCCAGTACTGGGGCTGGGTGAAGAAGCTCTGACAAAGCGTCATTCATATTCAAAACCTTGGCTCTATTTTCTCTCCACAGATGCTGTCACTCCTGCTGAGATTTTTCAGCATTTTCTGATTTTGTTTCAGACTGGGGTAAGAGTTTTATTTTTATACGAATGAAGATTTACTCCATGGTCTTGAGTGCATCCCGTCAAGAGTTTGTCCATCTGAAAATTTCGGTGCCAGTGAGCGGAGTGCCTGCCTGCTGCTTATTTGAGGGGAAACCTCAGTGTATTGTGTAAAAAAAATTTGAAATTTATCTATTAATGTCATAAGGAGGCTTACATAAATTAACACTGCAATGAAGTTATTGTGAATATCCCCTCGTCACCACACTCCAATACCTGTTCGGTACACTAAGGGAGAATTTAACACGGCCAGTGCACCTAACCAGCACATCTTTCAGACTGTGGGAGGAAACCCACGCAAACACAAAGGAGAAATGTGCAGACACGTCACAGACAGTAACCCACATCAGACCCAGGTCCCTGGCACTGTGGAAGAGCTGTGCTAACCATCATGCCCATCTAGGAGACACCCCAAAATGTGGCACAGTGGTTAGCACTGCTCCCTCAGTGCCCCAGGGACCCAGGTTCAATTCACAGCTTGGGCGACTGTAAGGAATCTGCACGTTCTCCCCATGTTTGCATGACTTTCCTCCAATTTCCTCCCACAGTCCTGAAAGATCTGCTGGTTAGGGGCATTGGCTATGTTTAAAAAAAAAACAATTCTATCGATATAATCAATGGGTGCCAAAATGTGGCAACTTATGGGATTTTTGCAGTAACCTCACTGAAATGTTGATGTAAGCCTACCTGTAACACTAATAAACTAAAATGGGACATTGCTGAAGGTACAGTTGATCTCCGGTCAGTGTGTTGTGCCAGGTCTCGGGTGGGTGCAGCGATTCCCTGGTCAGTATGTTGCCTCCAGTCTGGGGTAGGTTCAGTGGTTCCCCCTGTTAGTATGTTGTGCCTGGTCTGGGGTGGGTACCACAGTTCCTTGGTCAGTGTGTTGTCCCTGGTCTGGGATGGGTGCAGTGGTTATCCAGACAGTGTGTTGTTCCGGATCTGCAGTGAGTACAGTGGTTATCCGGTCAGTGTGTTGTTCCGGGACAGGGGTACGTGCAGTGGTTATCCGGTCAGTGCGTTGTTCCGGGACAGGGGTGTGTGCAGTGGTTATCCGGTTAGTACGTTGTTCCAGATCTGGAGTGAGTACAGTGGTTATCCAGTGTGTTGTGCCCAGTCTGGGGTGGGTGCAGTAATTGTCTGGTCAGTGTGTTGTGCCCAGTCTGAGGTGGGTGCAGTGATTATTTAGTCTGGGGTGGATGTAGTGATTGTCCAGTCAGGTGCTGTGCCCAGTCTGGGGTGGATGTAGTGATTGTCCGGTCAGTGTGCTGTGCCCGGTCTGGGGTGGATGTAGTGATTGTCCGGTCAGTGTGCTGTGCCCGGTCTGGGAGGATGTAGTGATTATCCGGTCAGTGTGTTGTGCCCAGTCTGAGTGGGTGCAGTAATTTCTGGTCTGGGGTGGGTGCAGTGATTATCCAGTCAGCGTGTTGTCCCCAGTCTGAGGTGGGTGCAGTAATTATCTGATCTGGGGTGGATGTAGTGATTGTCTGGTCAGTGTGTTGTGCCCAGTCTGGGGTGGGTGCAGTGATTATCCAGTCAGCGTGTTGTCCCCAGTCTGAGGTGGGTGCAGTAATTATCTGATCTGGGGTGGATGTAGTGATTGTCTGGTCAGTGTGTTGTGCCCAGTCTGAGGTGGGTGTAGTAATTATCTGGTCTGGGGTGGGTGCAGTGATTATCCAGTCAGCGTGTTGTCCCCAGTCTGAGGTGGGTGCAGTAATTATCTGATCTGGGGTGGATGTAGTGATTGTCTGGTCAGTGTGTTGTGCCCAGTCTGAGGTGGGTGCAGTAATTGTCTGGTCAGTGTGTTGTCCCCAGTCTGGGTTGGATGCAGTGATTGTCTGGTCTGGGGTGGATGTAGTGATTGTCCGGTCAGTGTGTTGTGCCCAGTCTGGGGTGGGTGCAGCGATTACCTGATCTGTGGTGGGTGCGGTGATTGTCCGGTCAGTGTGTCGTGCCCGGTCTGGGGTGGGTGCAGCGATTACCCGATCTGTGGTGGGTGCAGTGATTGTCCGGTCAGTGTGTCGTGCCCGGTCTGTGGTGGGTGCAGCGATTACCCGATCTGTGGTGGGTGCAGTGATTGTCCAGTCAGTGTGAAGTGCCCGGTCTGGGGTGGGTGCAGCGATTACCCAATCTGTGATGGGTGCAGTGATCGTCCAGTCAGTGTGTCGTGCCCGGTCTGGGGTGAGTACAGCGGTTCGCCGGTCAGCGTAACGTCCCCGGGCTCGGGTGGGTGCAGGACCTCCAGCACGGCGCACTGGCTGCCGCAGAAGGGGAAGGGCAGTTTGCAGACTTCGCTCCAGCTGTCGGTCAGGGTGTCGTACACGATGGCGTTCTGGGCGGCCACCTCCAGCGAGTTGTGCCACCTCTTGCCGCCCACCAGGTAGACGCTGCTGTCCCAGACGGCCAGGCCGTAGCAGGAGCGGTCGAGCAGCATGGGCCGCAGGCGCTGCCACTCGCGGCGGAGCGGCTCGTAGCACTCGATGTCGCAGAAGGGCTCGTACATGCCGACGAAGCAGTAGATGCGCTCGCCCACCGCGGCCATCTGGTGGCCGAAGCGGCCGATGCTCATGGGCGGGCAGCGCTGCCAGCGGCCCTCGGACGGCTGGAAGGAGAACATGTCCTTGCTGCCCCCGCCGCCGCCCGCCGCCCCTGCCCGGCCGCCCGACACGTACACGGTGCCGCGGTGGACGGCGCTGGCGTGGCCGTGCAGCGGGTGGGGCAGGCCGGGCAGCCGCAGCCAGCTGCCGCTGCCCGTCTCGTACAGCTCGACCGAGGACAGCGAGGCGGCGGGGCCGCTGCGGCCGCCCAGCGCCACGATGCCCGCCTCCAGCACGCAGCAGCTGAACTGGGCCCGGCGGCTCCGCATGCCGGCCAGCCGGCTCCAGCAGCCGAAGCGGGGGTCGTAGCGGTCCACCTGGCTGCGGACGGCCAGCGGCACGGCCCCCTTCTCCTCCCCCCCCCCACCACCCTGGGCCCCACCGTCCCCGGCCTCCCCGCCCACCTCCTCCCCGCCCAGCACGAAGAGGAAGTTGGCCAGCGCGCACACGCAGTGGTGCTGGAGCCGCGGGCCTTGGCTGCTGAGCGGGCCCCACTGCCGGCTCCGCGGCTCCAGCGCCCACACGCTGCCCAGCGGGCCCCGGTGCAGGCTCAGGCCGCCGGCCACCACCAGCAGCCGGCTCTCCTCGCCCAGCCGCAGCCGGCTCTGGCGGCTCTGCAGCGCCGGCTGCCGGCTCTCGGCCCGGTGGTAGTCCAGGGCCTCGGCCAGCAGGCGCCGGGCCTCGGCGGGCAGCGGGCGGGGGGGCCGGCAGGCCAGGCGCTGCAGCAGCGGCCGCGGCAGCAGGCAGTAGCGCAGGCGGGGCAGCAGCGCGGCGGCCTGCTGCTCCCAGCGGCCGGCCTCGCACTCCAGCCACTCGAGCAGCAGGCCCAGCAGCGCCTCCTCGGGCAGCCGCGGCAGCCGCTCGGCCTCCAGCACGGCGGCCAGCGACTCGGCGTTCAGCCCCAGCAGGCCGCTGCCCTCGGCGCCCGCCGCCACCAGGCGCCACAGGTGGGCGCAGATGTAGGCCTCGGCCTGGCGCCGGGCCTCGGCCAGGGCGAAGCGCGCCGCCAGGTTGGCCGCCCGGCAGCAGCAGCCGGGGCTCAGGCTGCTGACCAGGTAGCGGGAGCAGAGGCGCACCGCCTCCAGCACCTGCAGGTAGGCGGCCGTCTCCAGGGTCTGCGGCAGGCTCTCCGGCGACAGGGGCAGGCAGGAGCTGTAGATGAAGTCGAGCACCCGGCGCAGGCCGGCGGCCGACACCGTGTGCAGGTGCACCACGCCGGCCTTGGACTCCCGCGTGTGCTCCTTAAACATGGACCTGAAGTAGTCGCTGGCGCTGGCCAGCAGCGAGCGGTGGGCGCGGAACTCGGTGCCCTCGGCCACCAGCACCACGTCGCACAGCAACTGGTCATCCCGCAGAGCCCGGTAGCCCGACAGCACCGTCTCCCCGTGGCTGCGGGACAGCGCCAGGAAATAACTCCAGCCCTTCTCCTCCCTCGACATCCAGCTTGTTCACACGACCGGCCGGCTCCGCAAACATCCCACTCAAAGTCACTCAGCCTCACCTCCCAGCTACAGACAGCCCTGCACACACAATCAATGAACTGTCCAAAAGACCATCCTGAGGGTGACTGAGCACCTCGCGCAACATTAAAATATCCGGAAACTGTGCAGAAATTATTGTTACAGAAATTAAATCCAGGCGTTGAATGCCTAGAAAGTCCCCAGCTGTCCAGAGAGGCAATCTTTTTGTTATAGAAATGAAATCTTGCTCTTTGGCGTTGAATGTCCAGAAGGTGCAGTTTTTTTTTGTTGCTAAATGAAATCCCGGTTCAATGTCCAGAAAGTTCCCAACTTTACAGACAATCTTTTTGTTTTTAGAAATGAAATTTTGCTCTTTGACGTTGAATGTCCAGACAATTCTCAAGTGTGCAGATGTGCAATCTTTGTTTTTAAACTAAACCCCGGCGTTGATTGTCTAAAAAGTTCCGAACTGTAGCGATGCAACCGTTTTGTTTTAGAAATTAAATCTTGTTGTTTGGCGTTGAATATGGAGATAGTCCACAAGTGTGCTGAGGTACAAGTCTTTTGCTTTTTTTATTAAAATCCCGGCGTTGAATGTCCAAATAGTCCCCAAGTGTGCAGAGATGCAATCTTTTTGGCTTTTAAATTAAATCCTTGCGTTTGGCGTTGAAAGTCCCTAACTGTGCAGCGGTGCAATCTTATTTGTTTTAGAAATATAATCTTGGTGGTGAATGCAGAGGATTCACTGAATTGACCGCATATTTGTCCTCTTCCCGCACTTCCCTGCACTCAATTTCAGGCAAATTTTGATCATAATCCGGTTGGCATGTCTCTATCCAACTTTCGTTATGTTGTCAGTTTGGGTGGCCCACAGACCAGAATAGAAACAACACATTAGAGAAGCCAGTGTTTAGTTTAGGAAGTCTGCACTCGGGATGTATGATTTTTTTCCTGCTGTCTCCCCGCCCTCTTCTACACGCTGCTCGCTGGGACTGTCAGCGAACAACCTGGAAGAAGTGATTTGTCCATGGGATGAAATGTAGGAGGAGGACCTTGTGCAGAATAAAACACCATCATGGACCTATGGGGCCGAATGGCCTGCTCCCGTGTGTACATTCTCTGTAATGCAATCCCCAGTCAGGGGATGCTGGCATAAATACATAGAAGAGGGCGCTAATACTTACCATCCTCACACTGGAATAGAAGGTTATAAATAAGCCCTCCACTAAAACTGATTATGTTCTATTCCAAGGTATTTCCGCATGAAATGTGTTTTTTTTAACCTTTTCTGAAAGGCTCTTATAATTTACGGGGCCACTCATAGGAAGGTTTGATCTTCAACTTTGTAAACTCCACTTCCCATTAAAACCTGATTTAGGATCTTGCTGCTCTTAGACACGGGAATCTCTCCATCTGAATCGGATATCCCAAATAGTCACTGTGGCACGTAAGGCCATTCGTCCTATCGGGAATATGCAGGCTGTAGGTCCAACAATCCTGTCAGTCCCATTCTCCCTTGCATTGACAGAGGGATGATGTGGAGATGCCGGTATTGGACTGCGGTAAACACAGTAAGAAATCGCACAACACCAGGTTAAAGTCCAACGCACGCGGTTGGCTTTTAACCTGGTGTTGTGAGCCTTCTTACTGATAGAGGGAGGCAAACTTACCGATTCCTGATAGATTACTCGGCGAACTTTGTGCCGGACCTTTTCACATTATAAAAGTCCCCGTGGATGCGGTATTTTACCCCTAAGCACATTTTACCCGTCGCCTCTAGCTTTTAACTGTTTCTTGGACACACTTTTCCAGCACGCATCTTAATGACACAGTAACTAACAAATGGAAATATAAAAGAAGGTGGAATAAAAAGCACTGGCCAAAAAAAAATTGCAATACGAATTTGGCCTTGATAAAAACAGGGAGGTCCAAATTTTTAAAACCATCCTTTCCGATATGCAAGTTGTGGCTAACTACACAAACGTATGAGAAACAAGTGTAGGTAATTTGGCCCCTCCAGCTTCTTTCAAAAGATCATGGTTGGTCTGATTGTAACCTCAATCCTGCATTCTGCCTACCTTTGACTGCTTTGTTATTCGAGAACCTATCTATGATTACCCTAAAAGTATTCATTGACCCTGCTCCACTACTTTTGGGGAAGTGAGTTCCAAAGATTCACGATCCTCTGAGAGAAAATAAATCTCAGCTCTGTCTACATGGGGGATTATTGCCCACATGAGAACACTTGTGGACCTTAATGTCTCAACCTTCATTGCAGAAACTACACAAGAAGCCATGACAAAGGTGATGAAATGGCAAATGGTCGCCATGAAGGTGCAGGCTGCTGCTACCATCGCTACAATGCCAGTGCTCAAAAACGGTTTCAGGATCCCACAACATCCTGTACTCCAACAGATTACTAAAATTGCTGGTGGCTAACCTAAGGAGCAGTACTGTCCCTGTTGTGTTGTCAGCATGACTGTATTCCCACCACAGCCACTCCTTCCCCGATATCCTTGTTATTGTTTGTCAGCCAGCTAGCCCAGACTGATGAAGTCCATGCCAAAGTGGTGCATCATGAATCTAGGCCTTCAAGGCTCAGAGTTGCTTAAGGTTGTCCTGCAAGAGTATTTGCATCTTCCCCTATTGAAAGCCAGTAGCAGGCTCCAGTTCTGCTGCAGCCAGTATTTAGGAGCATGAAATAACCCATGGAATAAAAGCTATATAGAAATGGATAAGTATAATTAGTTGAGCACTGTAATGGAGTGTTAAGAGTCGGATAATGTTAGTATTGAATGGTTTGTAGTGGCTTACATTCCAGGATTGTTGTCGAGAGGACACTGGAATTGTGCATCACATAAGATGGTGAAATGTTGAGTACTAAGGATCTGGAGTTTTGTTCAGGAGAGCTAAAATCTCATGATGAGCTAATGGAGAGCATGTATGTGCTGGCTGCCTCCCTTTTTCTTCTCTCCCCGAGGTACTCACTGAAATCACAGTTATAAAAGCTGTGCCTTCATGGTGGCCACAATGTGGAAGATGCAGGAGGTCACCATGAATCAGGATTTCCACTCCAGTGTACGCTGACAAGCTCCTCCAAAGCAGAAGAGACAATAGAACTTCAGGGCAAGTTCAACTTGCAGTGTGGTTTGCAATGATGGGTAGATGCCGGCGTTGGGCTGGGGTGGGCACGGTAAGAAATCTCACAACATCAGGTTAGAGTCCAACAGGTTTATTTGGAATCACAAGCTTTCAGAGCACTGCTCCTTCATTAGGTGAGTGGCGAAATGGATTCACAAATACAGCATATATAGATAGAGGCACAATTGCAAGATAATGGTTGGAATGCAAGTCTTTACAGGTAAAAGCAAATTACTGCAGATTCTGAAACCAAAAGAGAATTGTCTCAAATTCTCAATTCCATGCAGCTTGTATTTCGTGGGTTATTGTGTAATCTTGTGCTCTTATGCAGTACTATTGGCTGCAGGTTAGGAAGACAACTTTCAATAGGGGAAGATACAAATTCTCTCTATTGAAAGCTTTGACAAAAGGTCATCTGGACTCGAAACATCAGTTCTTTTCTCTCCCTACAGATGTTGCCTGGCCTGCTGAGATTTTACAGGTAATCAAGTCTTTACAGGTACAGAGATAGTGCGAAGTTACACAAGTTAAAGAGGTGTGAATTGTCTCAAGCCGGGACAGTTAGTAGAATTTTGCAAGTCTCGAGCCTCCAGCCTTCGGGTAAGTGTTGTCCAAGGTGGCCTTCAAGACACATAACAATGCAGAAGCACCAAGCAGAAACTGCTAGCCAAGTTCTGCATGCATGAGAACAGCTGAATTTGGGATCTTGGGTTCACGTCACACTACATGTAACATCCACAATGTAGCCTGGACTTGCAAAATCCTACTAACTGTCCTGTCTTGAGACAAATTCACACCTCTTTAACCTGTGATTATCCCTCTTTCTCCACTCACACTGTTTGTATCTGCAAAGACTTGATTAATTATAAATTGAACCATTATCTGGCAATTGTGCCTCTGTTTATGTATGCTCTAATGAAAGAGCAATGGTCAGAAGTTCATGATTCCAAATAAACTGCTGGACTTTAACTTTGTGAGACTTCTTACTAGTTTGCAAAAGAGGAAGAAGAAACCACAGGCTGTAAATCAGACTTAGAATCTGTCAACATTGCTGTTAAGATCAATGGGGTACATGAGATCCATTCAAGTGTGAAGGGAAATGAAAATAAAAACAGATGGCTGGAGCTTGATAGAAATCCACTGAGCTGTCAACGGATGTCATTTTTAAGGCACTGCTGGTTGAATTTATCAGAGATCAGAGGTTTCCATTGGAATTGAGAAGGTTTCAAAGATTTCAACTTGTCAGGAAGCTTCAGAAAGTTAAAATCAAAGCTGTGTGTATACATTGGGACTGAGGCTCACAACTGCAGCTTCTGACAGGGAGAAAAGGAAATCTCTGCTGCAGAATGGGGTGCTGCAATGATTTGAACACCTGCCAGGTGAGGAGAAGGTATGGAGGTTAAAGTTCCTTGGCCATTTCAGAATATTCATAGCTGTTTTGCAGAATGTTGATCGTAGGTCTTCTGAAATCATGATACTGGGGTGATCTTTAGGTCTGCCAGAATGAGAAGGGGCAGACCATCCATAAAATTCCCATTTCAGGGAAGAGTGACAATGTCAAATCCTTGTCCCTAGCCTGAGCCCAATCAATTCCTGGGACCCTTAAGGGACTCTTCTTCCTTAGGCAGCAGCAGCAGAAGGGCAAATGCTCACTCACCCAATTTCTTTGACCTCCCTCTTGGAGCCTAAGTAACTGTTCCAGGGGGCAATACTCAACGACACTGCCAAGGCACTTATCATAGAATCCCTACAGTGCAGAAAGAAGCCATTCAGCCCATTGAAGCTGCATCAACAGCAATCCCACCCAGGCCCCGTCCCCATAATCCCACATTTACTCTGCATATATCCCTGAAGCTAAAGTGCAATTGAGCACGGCCAATCCATCTAACCCACACATTTTGGGGTGGGGGAGGAAACCATAGAGCACTTGGAGTGAATTCACGCGGACACAAACTCCACACAGTCAACCAAGACTGGAAGTGAACCTTGGTCCCTGACACTGTGAAGTCAAAATGCTAATTACTGTGCCACCCTTCGCCTGAAAGGAGGCTGAGTAGATGGTCAGAGGGCAAAGGGGTCTGAGTGGGGATCTGAAGGGGAAGCAGGCTTGTGTGGGGTCTAAAGGAAAAGGGGACTTGAATGGGGTGAATGGAGATTGAAAGGGAAGGGAGTTTGAAAGTGGGGGGGGGGAAGCAGACTGAGTGTGGGATTGGATAAACTGTATGTGTGGTGGGGAGAGGGTTGCTGAGAGGTTGGAGGTACTTCCTGGAGCCTTGCAGAATAGCTTGGCAGGTGTACAAAAGCTGATCTCACAAGGGGGTGGGGGGGGTGAATAGTATAAAGCATTTGAATTGGCTTCAAGCCTGCTAATTATATGTTAAGTGGCCAATTTGAATATTTATCTGTTTCTTGAGCGCTATGGGCAGGAAACTGATTGGGGCTAGCAGGCTGGGAGCATTGCAATTTTTACCCAATTCTCTGGGCTATTGCGATTTTCACCAGGTAGCAGGCTCAGAGAATCTTTGAAGTGAGGCATTAAACTGAGAGCCCAGTCTGCCTCTGCAGGTTGAACATTAAGGGCCCTACAGCAAGATTCAAAGAAGACTGGATTTCTTGGCAAGTATTTCTTCCCCAATCAACACACTATAGAATAGAAAATAACAGGTCATTCATCTCATTTACTGTTGGTGAAATGATATGTAGAAATACAGTATTGTGTTTGCATACATAACAATAGTGACATTTCAAACATAATTAATTGAGTGTATAGTAGAATGGATGTCTTAAGGACATAATGAGGAGCTGTGTAAATGCAAGTTGTTCTTTATATAAATTCATCATGAAATGAAGAAAGAAGCTCATCTGGAATAATAACAAAAATGAGCATATGACCAACAATGGATTCAATTCTTTTGCATATATTTTATGCAACCCTTTGAATTGCAGGTCAAGAAGGGGAATTTTGAGGAATATGAGAAAAATAAGTTGAATGCCTACAGCAGCAAAATCATCTTCAGCCTCAATTTTGCCAGATGTAGCTACCCAATCCTTGTACTGAGGTATCATAAACAAGCTTCAAACATGAATATCATTAAGTTAAGTGGCTGTTGGCTGTTGGAGTGGCTTCAGTCAGTTAATTTGAGGAGGCTGCATGCCATGCAATACATCACCTCTTAATTATGCTCATTTGAGTTGAGCCAGGTTTATTTGGCAGTGGCTACACACAGAAAGTCATTTAAAGGACACATCAAAGCTAAAGTAAATTTCCATTCATCATTTCTTGATTGTTTTTCTTCCTTGTTTTGCTGGAACTTTGATTCTTCTGAACCCTTGCACCAAATTGTGTTAAATATATTTTGCCCACAGCATTATGATTTCATTAGTAGTTTTCCAGTTGAGAATCCTCATCTAAACTTTTCAAAAGAAGATGATTGATGACACACAAGTCAGAACATAAAATAGATGCTTTGTGTCCATCTCTCAGCACTGACAACTTCACTTCTGAAGAGAGATTAATACATTTGCTTTGATAGATGATAGATGGCAGAGACTCCTATCACCCCAGATACATCTGGAGCAGCCTATGGCACCAATAATGTTTATGAAGCCCAGTAACTCTAATACTTCCTCAAAAACACTCAATTACATGATGCCACATTGTCAGTGGTAACTGATCAACAGTTAACAAAGCCAGATTGATCAGATCTACCAAAATGCTGTTGATTCTATTTGCATGCAAGAGTACCATAGTGGTAATGCTACCAGATTAGCAATCAAACTCCTGAGGCACAAGTTCAAGTCCCACAATGACAGCTTGAAGAATTTAATTAATCTGGAATAAAAAGCTTATCTAAGTAATAGTGCCAAGAAGCTAACAGAGTATCACAGAAAAATGGCAGATGGGGTTTAATGCAGACAAGTATGAGGTATTGCACCTTGGAAGGACAAACCAGGTAGAACATACAAAGTAAATGGTAGGACACTGAAAAGTGCAGTAAACAGAGGGATCTGGGAATACAGATACATAATTTCCTAAAAGTGATGTCACGGGTAGATATGGTCATAAAGAGTGCTTTTGGTACATTGACCGTTATAAATCAAAGTATTGAATATAAGAGTTGGAATGTTATGGTGAGGTTGTATAAGATATTAGTGAGGCCGAATTTAGAGTATTGTGTGCAGTTTTGATCACCTAATTGCAGGAAGGATGTTAATGTGGTCGAAAGACTGCAGAGAAGGTTTACAAGGATGTTGCTGGGGCTTGAAAAACTGAGTTACAGAGAAAGGTTAAATAGGTTAGGACTTTATTGTCTGGAGCGTAGAAGAATGAGGGGAGATTTGATAGAGGTGTATAAAATTATGATGGGTATAAATAGAGTGAATGCAAGCAAGTTTTTTCCACTGAGATAAGGGGAGAAAAAATCTAGAGGACATGGGTTAAGGGTGAAGGGAGAAAAGTTTAAAGGGAATATTGTGACAGAGGGGTTGGCTTCTTCACACAGAGTGTGGTGGGAGTGTGGAATGAGTTGCCAGATGATGTGGTGAATGCAGGTTCACTTCTAACATTTAAGAAAATCTTGGACAGGTACATGGATGAGAGAGGTGTGGAGGGATAGGGTCCAGGTACAGGTCAGTGAGACTAGAAAAATGGTTTGGCACAGCCAAGAAGGGCCAAAAGGCCTGTTTCTGTGCTGTAATGTTCTATGGTTCTAAACTCATTTGGTTCAATAATACCTGCTATCCCTATCAGGTCTGGCCTACATAGGACTTCAGACCCCCAACTATGTGGTTGTCCCTTAATTGCCCCCTTTCAGTCAGTTGTATCAAACTGGTACAGAAAGATCAGATGAGAATAAACCCAATCAAACCACTCAGTGCTCACCAAGTCATTAGAAATCACAAAAGTACATGCTGCAAAACTGGTCAAGTAACAGACTGGCATTGTCATACTCTCTGATACGTCATGCAAATCCCTGGTAAATCCTGTCTACCAGAGGTGGTAACACTGTGATACATAACCAGGAAGGGGGACACTTACTGATGATTGCATCATGTTCAGCACCATTCTCATACCAAAGCAGTCATATGTTCATGCATCAAGACCTGGACAAGATTCATGTTTCATTAATCATGACACATAGGTACCAAGCAATAACCATCTCCCCTGATGTTAATCCACATTACCATCATTGAATTCTCCCTTATCAACATTCTGGGAGTTACTGTTGATCAGAAATTGAATTGGTCCAACCATATAAATACTGTGGTGACATGAGCAGTCAGAGTCCAGGAATTCTATGGCTAATAACTTACCTCCTGACTCCCAAATGTTCAAGAAGCCTGATACTATCCAGGACAAAGCAGCCTGCTGGATTAGTACCCCTTCCCAATATACAAAAATGCACAGCAGGAACTTGCCAAGACTCCTTTGACAGCACCTTCCAAACCTTCAACATCTAATACCTAAACAGACAAGATAAGGAGATGCTTGGAAATTCCCCTCCAAGTCACACATCATTCGGATTTGGAATTATATTGTAATTTCTTCACTGTTGCAAATCAAAATTATGGGAGTCCCAAACAGTACTGTGAGTGTACTTATACCACGTGATTGCAGTGTTTCAAGAAGGCAGCTCACCACCACTTTTCCAAGGGCAATTAGGGTTGTCAATAAATGCTCGGCTAGGCATTGATACCCACATCCTGTGAAAAAATAAATTAAACCAAAGTCCCCAATGCAGGGTGGTAGCAGTGTATACCATAGGAATATAAGAATTAGGAAAAGGAGTAGGCCCTTCGTACCTACCCTGTCATTTAACATGATCATGGCTGGTAACACAACTCCAATTTTCTACCTGCTTCCCATAGCTCTTTATCGGCTTTTCATCAGAAACATATCTATTTCTTTCTGAAATCTGCTGATTGATTCTGACTCCACTGCATTGTGGACTGAGGGTTGCACAGATTCACAACCCTCTGAGAAAAGTAATTCTTCCTCATTTCAGTTTTAAACCCATCTCCTCTCACTCTATATCTATGATCTCTTGTTCTAGAGTGCCCCATAAGGAGAACGTTTGGTCAACATCAAATTTATCAATCCCCTTCAGCTTTTTATACACTTCAATCAGAGCCCCTTTCCTTACCCTTCCAACCTTGCATTCTTCTGAATTACACTGAATACAAGTCCAAGCTATCTACCTGCTTGTACAACAGCCCTTTCAACCCTGGAATCAATCTGGTAAAACTTGTACCATTTATAAGATCCACTGTGGCAACTCACCAAGTTTCCTTTATTAGTATTCTTCAAATCTTTGATCTCTACCTTCAAGAAGGATAGGAATGGCAGATACATGGGAACACCACCAGTTGCAAGTTCTCTACCAAAATCCACACCATCCTGATTGGCAACTATGCTGCTGTTCTTTCGCTGTTGCTAGATCAAAAGCCTGGAACTTCTGCCTAACAGTGTTGCAGGTGTATCTCACCAGACAGACAGAGTCCAAGAAGGCATCTTGCCACCACCTTGTTAAGAGCAATGTGCCATGAACAAGCATAAAAAACTGCATCAACCTGGAGATGGTCATGGTAAAAATGCCTTCACTGGGTTCAGTTCAGCAGAGAGCCAGATACGGATCTGTACTATCTGCTGAGACTCAGTATTCAGCACCTTTCTGGAAAAGCTGGTCATCATAGTCATTTGTGACTTTCAGCTTGCTTTTGATTCTTTGTATGCTTTCTGCTATATTCACCTATAAGGTAATGTAATCAAGTGGCAGGGTGGAACAACGCTTCCGTGGTTGCATATTAAAAAAGGGGTTGGGGATTGGAGTATCTGAGTTTTGCATTTTCTTTTCCTTCATTTTATATGTTGATTCTATGTCCTCCATTCTTGCTTGGTACATTGAAATTTGTCCAAAACTGCAGCTAGAGATGCACTGTGTGCTCACCTTGAAGAATTGGAAGCAAACAATACATTTCCACTTGAACTTGTCTGAAACTTAATTCTCATAAATCGGTTTTAATCTCCAGCCTTATCAGAAAAGCTCAGCTGCTTCAGCGTGTGATAATTTTATGGTTTATAGATTCTCAAATTCCTTCATAAATGTAATCTGAAGTAACTAATGTTCCAGTCCAGTTCCAACAAAGTTTCATCAATAGTGTATAGTGTCAGACACTGGTCTGCAGTCACTAATCCTGGGTTTCAGTCCAGCCTTCGGATGTTAATCCTGGTTTCGATCTCCCATGTAAGCTCAATTGGTAAATGCTCAGCTTGGTGTGGTACTGATCTATGTTTGGTGTGGTACTGAATCTATGTTTGATTCACCAGTTTGTGCTCCCTTCAGTGCATGTTTTGTCAGTATCCAAGCTTGCCTGTTTTCTTTCATAAGTATGCATGTACATGCTATCATACACACAGACAAATTAGAAGTGGGAGTAAGCCACTTAGTCTCTTAAATCTTCATCATTCACTAAGATCATGGCTGATCTGATTATAACCACACACCATTTTCCTGCCTACACTCAATAATCTTTCATCCCTCTTGTTAATCAAGCACCTATCCAGCTCTGCCTTTTACATATGCAAAATTTTGCTTCCACTGTCACTTGAGGAAGAAAATTCCAGAGACGTGACTGTTCCAGAGAAAAAAAGTTCTCATCTCCTACTTAAGTGAGTGACCTGGTATTTTTAAACAGTGACTCCTAGTTCTAGATCCACCCTGTCAATATGCCTCAGGATCTTAAAGGTTTTATCAAGTCACCTCTTACTGTCCAAACTCTATTGTGCCCCTCAAAGTCAGCCATTGCACTATATGTACATGTACATGACAATATACCTATGCCTGATTGTAAATATTTTTGCTTTTCATGATTCCTAACTGGTCCGGCTGATTTTGTGACTCCAGACCCAAGCAATATGGTTGACTTTTAAATGCCCTCAGTGGTAAAGAATAAGTGCTGACCTAGCCATTAACACCCACATCCCATGAACGAATTAAAAAATACAAAGTGGTCACAGCTTAGACCACTTAAAAATGTAAACAAAACCAGGCAAAGTGCATACCAAATAGATGTCTGAAGGAACAAAAACATTTTTACCTACAGACATTTAAAATATTTTTGACTTGCCATTTTTCACTTCCCTTCTGAAGCATTGGTTCATTATTGAAGTGCAGTTCAGTGAATTATGATCACTCTATGCAATCTAGCCTTTATTCATGTGTCAGTTATGACAATGGGTCCAGCAGCCTATCTGACATAGTGTAGGGGTGATTGGAGACAACGTATATAATTCAGATCTTTTTGTCACTCAATGTTCACCTAAGTGTCATTGGATAACAATCAAAAAAGGAACTCAGCAAAAACTGTGATCAAATCAAATTATTTCCCTGGTTCCCCCTCAATCCAGCAGGTAAACTTACTGGGGTCAGTAGGGTATAAATTTGTTTTGTACGGCATTGCAAAAAAGATGATTATGGTCTGCCTCCTGCACACTTTCACTCCAGTGACTGCATTTTTGGATCTGGCAGGGTCTAAGGATTACATTACTTAAGAGACATCTTAAAATAATGAAAGCTCAGAGTGAATTACAAAAAAGATAAAATCAGAAAATCTCTAACAAGCAATCAGCAAAATTTCAATGAAGATCTCATTATTCACTTATTAAGTTTTATAATTAATTCATTAACTACATTTATTTATGAAGCTATTCATTATATGTCAGCATCACGTCACTGATTTATTTCATTAAGTTATTCACTATGTTTAAAATCCCCTATATTAACTATATTTTAGAATTCAGTGAATTTCTCATTGCAATTATTAATATTTCTATTTCAATATATGAATACATAACTTCAGATCTGTTATAATAAACCCATACATTTTATACTTGAGCAATGGGAGATTATTTAGTTCTAACAAATTTTGTAGTTATAAAGTAATTATAACTACGTGGGTGTTACAATTTAAAAAGTTGGCTTTATAACATAATTTCAAACGGGAGATGAATTTTCTAAACTTTCTGTATGTTATTGTATAAGAAATGAAAAATCAATTTTAATTTGTTCATAGACAGTAAGATTAGAGTTTACGCAGAAAGACAAGCAGTTGAACAGGTAGCTAATGACTAGTGCAATTAGTTGAGTTGAGTACTTACCCCAATCAAAATTTTCTCCAAGTTCACAAGGGCATAAATTCTATTTGGATATAATACAATATAGTGATAGTAAATCAGTAACTCATTTTGCACTCCCATTTACCTCAATGATAAAGAAAATTGAATTGACTGTAAAACGTGCAATTCATGATCACCTTTTTCGCAATGCTGTCTAAAATAAAGTTATACCCTACTGATCCTAGTAAATTTACCTGCTGAATTGTGGAGGGACCAGGGAAATAATTTGGTTTGATCACAGTTTTTGCTGAGTTCCTTTTTTGATTGTTATCCAATGACACTTAGGTGAACATTGAGTGACAAAAAGATCTGAATTATATATGTTGTCTCCATTCACCCTTCCACTATGTTAGATAGGCTGCTGGCACCCATTGTCATAACTGACACACGAATAAAGGTTAGATAGTATAGAGTGATCATAATTCACCGAACTGCACTTCAATGATGAACCAATGCTTCAGGAGGGAAGTGAAAAATGGCAAGTCAAAAATATTTTAAATATCTATGAGTAAAACGTTTTTGTTCCTTCAGACATCTATTTGGTATGCAACTTGCCTGGCTTTGTTTACTTTTTTAAGTGGTCTAACCATGACCACTTTGTATTTTTTAAATTCGTTCATGGGATGTGGGTGTTACTGGCTAGGTCAGCATTTATTGTTTATCACTGATTTAAAAGTCAACCATATTGCTTGGGTCTGGAGTCACAAAATTGGCCAGACCAGTGAGGATCAGTGAGATTTTCTACTAGGCCATTAGTGAACCAGTTGGGTCTTTATGACAAATCAACAATGGTTTCATAGTCATTGTTAGATGTTTAATTCCAGATTTTTATTGAATTTAGATTTCACCGTTTGCTGTGTGGGATTCAAGCCCACGTTCTCAAAGCATTATTCTGGGTCTCTCGATTAATCATCCAGCTACAATACCACTACATCACTGTCTCACTGTGGTGATGTGTTTATCATATATTATGTAGCAAACCATAGAGTTATGTAGAGAGTTATAACAGCCTATATGGATGTGTTCAACTGTATTGGAATCCTGGTACTGGACTGTTTTAAACCATTTTCCACATAAATCAGTGACTACACTTCAAAAGTAGTTCAGTGGTTGTAAAATGCTTAGGGATGTTCCGAGCTTGTGGAAGGCAATATGTAAATGCAAATATACATTTTTCATCATTTCAGTTGCAGTAAAATTTGAAACATGTCACATTCGCACCAGGCCACCTATGAGACAGATGTTTCAAAAATGTAAAGAATTAACCTGATATACTTTTCTTAACGATGAAAACTGATTTTATCGAAACTGAATCAGAGAGGGCAAAGCAACTTGTGACTTCCTCATTACATTATGAAAAATAGCCCACAAGTAAAGTCGCTCGCAGCTGGAATTATGCCACCTTGCTCACCATGGGAATCAGAGCGGTAAAGGGGTAAACAAAGAAAAGGTCCATTGATCTCGGGTAGAATTTTACAATTTTGGGAAAAACGACAGCGTAAACTCCCATCTATTTCAAGCTCTTCTTCAGAAGATTTTATTTTCCCTTAGTTTGCCTTCATCAGATGAAAATGTAATTTAAAATTATTTAATAAATTCAAACAATCATTTCTTGGGCAGGTAAATAAGCTCCTTGAAATATTGCTGCTATATTTCATCCAATGATCTGTTCACCAAAATTATGTATTGCCTTTTGTTTAAATACAAACGAAAGGGGCTATTTCCACCCTCACTAATTTCCAGAAAAGGACATTCCTTCCCAGAGTGCCTCTTGTACATACTGGCTTCTCATCTTTACAAAAGTGCCTCTTAAGGCTTGTGCTATATAAACATCAATGAGTAATCACCAAGATGCCTTGAAACATAGGCTGCCTGTAAAATTCAGTAGGCTGTAAAATGAGCATTAGTCTAACAGATATTGGCGTACACACAAACTATTACCCCAGACTTCACAGAAATATTTTTTCACTTACCTTTTATTGAGCCACTCTCTCTTAAGCTGGTACAATTCGGTGGAACATGCACTACCCACAATCTGCCTAGTTGTCTATCAAAGTTGCATCACGATCCTATGTACATCCAGGAGTTGTATAGTTATGAGGGTCCTGACTGCTCCAAGCCAACATTAGGATCATCTAGGGAAGGCCCCAGTAAATAGTGAGGCAGAGTGGAACAGGGAAGTATCACCTGTGCAATTCTAACTCAGCTTGTGCCTAGCTTCTGCATGGGAGGCCAAATTAAAATCAGCCTCTAATCTCTAACAGAGCTCAGAAAGCTCCTAGTTCTCTAATACTAATGACCTATGGTGTGGGATAGTTATTTTATGATTACTAGAACAGTTCATGTCCTTAAATAGATGTCACAGTCATGATATGAAATAATCCCAATAATCACACTGGTGATGATGTGTTTAGGATGTCTCGTAACATGAACTGTGTCCACACTCACCACATTGAATAAATGGAAATGTAAGTAGGAGTTGGGCTTTGAGCACAGTGTTTATTGCTGTGCCATATTCATTAGGTTTGCTTCCGAGAAATAAATTTTGGATGAGAACTCAGTCCATAACTAATAACTTTTTCCGAAACTACATTTTATAACAATATAATCAGACAGTGCAATATTTTAACATCCTTAATTAAAACATACACTTATTTAATGTCCACACATTTTAATAATATATGATTTATCAAACAGTAAAGTTTTCAGTTTAACAAGACTTCTAGTTTAATAAATTGTAATTATTTTATAATATAATATTTTATAATTACATTCTTAAGAAAACAGTATGAATGGCAGGCAAAAACTGATATTACAGTACTGGAGATTAACAGTAGCAAAGGAAATGTTTTGTACAAATCATTGGTTCATTCTATCAAAGCTGGAAAATCTGTATAAAATGTTGGGCTGTGTGAGTTGCCCATTGCCATTCTGCATAAGCCGTATTGGCTCAAACTGAAAGTCAATTGTAATAGACATTTCTGAAGCTGAGCCCATATCTCTCTTACTCAACCTTGGGGACAAATTTAAGGTCACTCTTGGCATCTTGAAGTTGCTTGAGGTTGACTGCTGGTCCTGGTAACTTCACTGCTCCAGGCAATTCTTTCTTTTCCTCTGATTTACTGCAAGCCCCCTGTATCAAATGAAACCATTACCAAACTTCAAAAAAGAATACATTGTCATCTTACCCCACATCCTGTTTCTTCCTGGTTTAAATGTCAATCTATAAACAATGCTTACATTCCAGCTTTGGTGCATTGATAGTGCCCTCATCACTGAAGATGGTGAATTCAAGGCTTTGCATCCTGGAATTGTGTGAGGCTCAGTGGAATAATTCCCATTCGCTGTCCACTGCCACTTCAGATATACAAAATCTGAACACAAAATCTAACCTGATAATCCAAAGCAGAACTGAGAGAGTTGTGAACTGCCAGAGATGCATTTTTTTGGATGAGGTGAGTTCTTCTAGCACTGTTTCAAAAAAAAACTGGACAGTATTTCCCAGAGGGTAATATTCATCCCTCAACCCACATTACTAAAGCTGGTTTAGCCCATTCACCACCAGATCTGGTTGATCCATATAAAGCATTATCAAGTCACACACTCACTTGCCAAAATTGCTCAGTATTGCAGACTATCCTGGAATGTAAAAATAAGCCTGGATTGCTTTACCAGGCTGTTTTCTTAAACTTCTCTCACCTGTTCCATTTTCACCTTGAACAATGAATATGATGAGTTTGTGGATTTTTTGGTCACTAAAATTGAGACCAACCAATCAGTTGTCTCTGCTACTCCCTATCTTTTCACTGGGGTAAATATCTCCAAGGCTTCATCTTCCCCTAGCTCTGAACTTTCTCCTTTATCTAGTGTCACCTTTCGTGACCTCTCTGAGACCATCTTGTTCATGAGATCGATATTCTCATCCTTTGACCATATACTCACTGAACTGACGACCATCCAATTTCTCATCCTGCTCCTGTCCTTCCTGGCTCCTATGTTAGATATTATTAACAATTTCTTCTTCTCAGGCACTGATTCCCTCTCATGCAAATCTGTAGTTATCAACTTAGGTTATCCTAACAACTCCTTCTGGCACTGCAAACTTTGACTTCCTGTTCTTCTCCAAAATCCTTCAATTTCCAAATCCAGAGGCATCATTCCTGGAGTTAATTTCCTCCAATCAGATTTTTGCTGTGCCACAATGCCAAGATGGTTCTTATTAAAAGCACAAAAAATATTTTATGCGGCTGTGATAAAGATAACCTATCCCTCCTTATCTGTCTGCAGCTTTTGAAATGGTTGACAACTTCATCATCCTGCTTGAATGGTTCCTCACTGTTGTTCAGCTCGATGAGACTGCACTTGCCTGCTTCTAATCTTATCTGTCTAATCTTAGTCAGAGAATCACCCACTTTGGCTATTCTTCCCACTCCCACACAATTACATCTGATGTCCACCAAGAATCATTCCTTAGACTTCTCCAATCTCCCATTCGTGAACTGCTCCTTGGCAACATCATTCAAAAACACAATATCAAGCATTACAATGATGGCACACAATTCCAGCTCGCCACCACCTTGTTTGACCCTTCCACTGTCTAAATAATCAGATTGCTTATCCTAAATCCAGTATTGGATAACTGTAAATTTCCCCCAACTATCTTTATTCTCACCACAAACTTTACTTCAGCCAATGGCTCTATCATTTCCCTCTCAACCGGCTGAGGATCAACCAGACTGTTCACAAGATTGGTGTCATATTTAACCTCAAAATAAGCTTCCAACCACATAGCCACACCATCATTGACTCCCTATTTTCATCTCCATAACACTGCTCAACTTTGCCCTGTCTCAGCTCATCTGCTGTCGAAACCCTCATCATGCCTTTGTTGCCTCTACAGTTCGATTGTCCCAATGCACTCCTGGTTGACTGTCTTCCCCCCAATCCCCACCCTTTTCCCCCCCCCCCCCCCCCCCCCCCCCCCCCCCCCCCCCATGTTCTGCTGTCCATAAACACAAAGCCATTCAATATGTTGCTGCCTCGCCTTGCGATAGGAAGGATGTGGGGGCTACTTGGGGGGTGCAGAGGAGATTTGCAGGGATGCTGCCTGGATTGGGAGGCAGGCCTTGTGAGGATAGGTTGAGGGAGCTGGGACTCTTCTTCCTGGAGAGATGTAGGTTGAGAGGTGACCTGATAGAGGTTTATAAAACGTTGAGAGGAATAGATAGGGTGGACTCTCAGAGACTATTTCCCCGAGCTGAAATGGTCACTACGAGTGGATACAGATTTAAGGTGCAGGGAAGCAAATACAGAGGGGACGTTAGGGGTAAGTTTTTCACTCAGAGGGTGGTGAGTGAATGGAATCGGCTGCCGTCGGAGGTTGTTGAGGCAAACTCACTGGGGTCTTTTAAAAGACTTCTGGATAAGTATATGGGAATGAATGGGATAGGGGGTTATAGATTGGTCTGTGGCTTGGTAGGTATAGATGTGATTGGCACAACTCGTGGGCTGAAGGGCCTGTTTGTGCTGTAGTGTTCTATGTTCTATGTTCTATGACTTAATTTGTATCAAGTCCTATTTTCCATCACTGTTGTTTGCTGGCCTACATTGGCTCCCAGTTAAATAGTGTCTCAACTTTAAAAGTTTCATACTTGTTTTCAAATCCCTCCATGGCTTTTCCCTGCCACACTCTGTAATCTCCTCCAGCCCCACAACCCTTGAAGATATCTGCTCCCTTAGTTAAGTTTGACCTCTTGAATATTCCTAATTTTGATTGCTCTGCCATTGGTGGCCATTCCTTCATCAGCCAAGGTTCTATTGGAATCCCTGCCCTCAAGAGTACTGCCTCTTTACCTCCCTTTCCTCCTTAAAAATGTTCGTGAAGACTTATATCATTAACCAAGCTATTGACAATCTGCTATAATAGCTCTTCATGTGGCGCATTGTTAATTTTATGATAGTCCTGTGAAACAAATTGGGACATTTTATTACATTAAAGATAATATATAATACAAGCTGTTGGTAAAAAAGATTATCTGATCACTGTTTGTGAGAACTTGCAATCAGCAAATTGCCTGCCATGTTTCCTGTGTTATAATAATGATAATTCTTTAAAAGTATCTCACTGATGGGAAAGCAGTTTGGGCCATCCTAAGGTCATGAACAGCACTTTATAAATGCATGTCTTTCTTTCCTGTACTGGTGCACAAGTTCTCTGAAAGGATGTTTCATTCTGTAAACTATAGCAACTTCTTTTCTGAACATATACAGGACAGTATTGAGCATAGGGATGAGATTTTCCTGACAACAGCCCAGCGAGGATACACACAACATTAAAAATGTTGATTAAAAAGAAGGCTTTGTTCAATCCAGGTATGCACAGTTCCATGTTCTCTCACACTAGTGAACTAGTGGTCAAATCGTCCATTATAAATATTTCTTGGCATTGTTTTAGCAGTTGGGGTTAATTCTGAAATATACCATCTTTTACCACTTTTTTAGCTATTTGTATAGTTCCACAATAGTCATCAGAATTGCTCACTTGTAGCACACTTGCCTCTTAGTTGTGGGTTTTGAATGTTGAGCACAAAATGTAAGCTGACATATTGGAGCTGTATTGAGGGTGTCCTGAACTGTCAGAGATTCTGTCATTTGAGTGGCATGGGATCCTGTCTCACCTCTCAATTGGGTGTTAAAGATTCATAGACCCATAGGAGGAAGACTATGGAAGTCTTCCCCAGTGTTCTAGCTCATAATTATCCATGAACCATTATCAGTAAAAACAGATTATCTGATCATTGTCACATTGCTGCTTGTGGGACCTTGCTGCTTGCAAAATGGCTGTAATGTTTGCTACATTATAATAGTACAACACTTCAAAAAGGAATACTTATTTAGCTATAAAGTGTTTGGGGAGTCCTGAAGTTCATGGAAGGAATTAAAGAAATATACAAGCTGTCAAAGCATTACAATTTGCACTCATCAGGACATATTCAAAGAATACCAGCTGTAAAGGGAACAACAGTTTACACTGCATAAGAAGGGAGTAATGATTAATTGGCAAGTGGATCTTTTGTATTATTTTCTTCACTTTCTCACTCACCACATCAGGTTCTGAGACACACTCTTTTCTTTTGCTGGGATGTCCAGCTCCAGGCAGAAAGGCACCCATGGGGATGTTTATGTTAGCCTGCAATTGGATCAGATAAAACAACCTGTTAACATCCACTGGCAATTGTGCCAGTCAACGATGATCCCGGCTGAAACAGCAAAAGATTGGGCAGTCATAATGCCCATCTCCCTCCTCTGGACACAGAACACCTAACAATATACCAACTTCCAAGTTCTAAGTAATATTCTTCTCACCTGAATAGATTTGACATTGGAGCTTCGTTTGGACATTGTGTAGAGGGAAGCTTGATTTCCCGCTAGAAACGAGAAAAGGCAATTAAATCCAAACATCCAGAATATGGAAGAAGTACAGTACAGAGCTGAAATGAACTCTTATCTATCGCTTTAGCATTGTTAATGGCCTCTCTCAGGATAATCTTTCAGTGTCCATTTCAATGTTGCCTAGATACCTCTTACAGGGACACAGAACATAAACATTTGAGCCTCCCTCCATTCGTTCAGATCTGAGTGAATCTTTAATAGACACTAAAATGATATTCTTAGTATTATCTGAAAACGTTTGAAAAAACATGTTTCCCCTTATATAAACTTGATATCCAACGAACTAAAGCTAGACATATTAGATATTCCTGCTAGGATTCCGTGTTATTTCAAAATATAACTTATAAGAAACAGAGAGGGAACAAATTCTATGGCAGTTCACAACAAGCGAATATGGTGTACCACTAATATCTCAAGCAGATGAGGTGGGATATAATATTATCCTTTGGATGGCATTTATTGCAATATAGAAATGTGCGAAGCAAAAGAAAACTGCTGGAGATAACCCCACAGTTAACTCTCAGTGAATAGTTTGCAGTATTCACGATCCTCGTGTTAACATCCTGGGACACTGAGCACAGGGCCAGGGGCTGGTTGATGCTCACGGTGTTAACAACAGGGGAATCATCTCCTAAGAATAAGCATTGGAGGCTAGAGCGGATTGCATGTGGCTGAGTCACGGCATCAATGTTTGTAAATTGCGGCAGCTTGGCAGACTCTTCCAGAAAGAGAGAGAGGGGGTCAGTGCTGCTGAAAGGTCAATATGGCTTTCTTGGACAGTCACGTCACAGTCACCGGACTGAACCTGGCTCTTTTACTATCTCTGAGCCCTTGTCCAACTCCGAGAAGTAAATCAGGCCAACAAAGCCAGAGGCACAAAGGGTCACCTTTCTAATTGCAGCGCTCCAAATGGAGTGGCCCTTTAGAACAGTCTCATATCACTTTCTCCCTGCGCTGTGTGAGACTCTTCACTTCACTCCCACCACCTCCACCAAACACACACATATCCAAATGGGACAGTAATCCGCTCGTCTTGTTCAACTCCTCAAACACCCCACTGAATTCCCGACCACAGCAATAGACACAGCAAAACTTTTAGGATTCTTACCTGTAGCTGGCAGATGCTGTTTTTTTTAGACTGCTGCGGGCCTTTCTTTTCTGTTTATTATCCCAAACCAACAGGTGGGATGTTGGATGTTATTTCTCGGCCTTGGCGGTGTTAGAGGTTGAAATGCTTGAGGGTTTTTTTTGGGGACAGGGCAGAAGTCGATCGAAGGAGATAGTTGGGACTGTGCATCAGTTTAGTTTGGAGACAGCTTGTGAAAAGATTCCTGACGTGGCTGACAGTTGTTCCAACTAAAAATAGCGCCTGATAGGCACAGGCTGCTTTTTTCCATGTTAGCATTTGCCCTTTTAACTGGGAGGGTTAAATGTGCATGGGTCAAACACCCCTAAGGTAGGTCACACCAGGAGGTCATCGTATCATCAAACCTCGCCTATTGAAAGCGAGTTATTCTATAAAGAGTTCTTAACATTGAAACCCAACTCGCTCCAAGATAGCCCTTTTTCATATCGGGAACTGTCAGGAATGCTTTGAGCAATTACAGCTGCCCTTTACAGAATACAGGATTCCTGCTTAATCATTTATGTTGTTTCATTATAAATATATATAGCTGTATTTTCAGTCTAGGGTGAGATTGGAAAATAATAGAATTAGGATAACGACTTGTGAAAGTGATCCCGTCAGTAAGAAATATAAGCAGTCTTTCCTTGAATATTTCTAATAGCCCTCAGCAAATATTGCAACATGCGATTGTTCTGACCTACTGTCAAGGTTATTGGCACCTGTGTTAGAGGGAAGCTTTTAAGGGACCATGGGGTGCTTGGTGTGCTGTGCCAGTCATATACTGTTCTCTCTTGACACATCCACTCACAAAGTTGATAACAGCTGTTACATTATATTGTTCTGCATTAGCAGAGAATTTCTTGTTGCTCCATAAGGAATATGAATATTATAACTTTGTCTTCTTATCACACTCCTTACCAACGACATGCCCATTCCCTGTTATTTCTTGTTCAGATTGGCGCCCGTGCTCATTCACTTAAAAGACTGGAAAGAATATGAAGTATATCAAAGATGACACAAAGATTGGTAAGAAGGAAAAACTAAAGTATAGGGGAAAGAACTAGCCAGTAATATAAACACTAGACACCATGGGTAACTAAATAAGAGTTAACAAAGTGCACATTGGTCCTATAAAAAGCATATATACAGAATAGGTAATGGAAAGTAGGAACAAAATAACACCAATGGCATTCTTGGACACATGCATTTCCATCAAAGATGGTCACCTCAGTATCTCACTGTACTGCAAGCCTACAGATAACCTCACAATGCTCCACTTCTCCAGCTTCCACCCTAAATACATTAAAGAAGCCATCCCTTATGGACAAGCCCTATGTATGCACAGGGTCTGCTCAGACAAGGAGGATCGTGACAGATACTTCCAGATGCTGAAAGATGCCCTCATAAGAACAGGATATGGCACTCAACTCTTGTTCAACAGTTCCAGCGCGCCACAGCAAAAATCTGCACCAACCTCCTCAGAAGACAAACGATGGACAGAATACCCTCTGTTGTCCAGTACTTCCCTGGAGCAGAGAAGCTATAACATCTTCTTTGGAGTCTTCAACACATCATTGATGAAGATGAACATCTCGCCAGGGCCATCCCCACACCCCCACTTCTTGCCTTCAAACAACCGCACAACCTCAAACAGACCATTGTTCGCTGCAAACTACTCAGCCTTCGGGAGAATGGTGACTACCACACCACACAACCCTGCCACAGCAACTTCTGCAAGACATGCCGGATCATTGACATGGATGACATCATCTCACGTGAGAACACCATCCACCAGGTACACGGTACATACTCTTGCAACTCAGCCAATGTTGTTTCCCTAATATGCTGCGGGAAAGGATGTCCTGAAGCATGGTACATTGGGGAGACCATGCAGATGCTACAACAATGGATGAATCACTCGACAATCACCAGGCAAGACTATTCCCTCCCTGTTGGCGAACACTTCAGCAGTCACGAGCATTCGGTCTCTGATCTTCGGGTAAGCGTTCTCCAAGGCGGCCTTCACAACACACGACAGCACAGAGTCACTGAGCAGAGACTGATAGCTAAGTTCTGCACACATAAGAACGGCTTCAACTGGGATCTGGGGTTCATGTTGGACTATTTGTAACCCCCATGACTTGCCTGGGTTTGTAAAATCTCACTTACTGTCCTGTCTGGAGACAATACACACCTCTTTAACCTATGCTAATACTAGTTCCACTCACATTAGCTGCATCTTTAAGACTTGAATAGCAAGTTAGCTGCAAAGGCTTGCATTCTAATCAGTATTCTGTAAACTGTGCGTGTCTTTATATGCCTTTCTCTGATCAAAATCTTTCACACATGAAGAAACACCGTTTCTGAAAGCTTGTGGGATTACTATCAAATAAACTGGTTGGACTTAAACCTGGTGTTGTGAGACTTTTTCCTGTGTTTACGACCTTTCCAAAATCCAGGGAATTTTGGAATATCATAACTAATGCATCCACTATCTCTGCTGCCAGATCTTTTAATAGTCTAGGGTGCAAGCCATCTAGGGTGCAACCGCGGGGATTTATCTGTCTTTAATCCTATCAGTTTACTTAATATCTTTTCCTTAGTTACAGTAATTTCATCAAGTTTCTTTGTATTAACTGCAGTTTTGGAGAAAAATATTAACTTCCACTGTGAAACCAGAGACAAAACATTAGTTTAGTGTCTTTGCCATTTCTAAGTGTCCCATTATTATCTCACCATTATTATCCTCTAAAGGGCCAATGTTTACTTTCACTATTCTTTTTCTTTTTATATACTTAAAAAAGCTTACAGTATCAGTGCTCATGTTTTCTGCTAGTTTTCTTTTGTAGTTCATCTTAGTTCTTTTGATTATGCTTTTAGTAACCCTTTGCTGATGTTTAAAGTTCTCCCAATCCTCCAGAATGCTATTAACATTTGCAGTGTGATTGTCCTAATTTTTTGCCTTTGCCAAAAATCTGAAACCCTGCACATCGCTTCAGCTCTTTAGCCATGCATTAAGCTATACTATTTTCTTATTCCTTGCCTCACCACAAAATAGCATGGGGAGTAATCCCAAGATCACAATCTGGAGGTTCTGTTTTTCAATTTTTGGCCTAGCTCCCTAAACTCTCCATGCAAGACCACATGTTTCCTGCCTATGTCATTGGTATCAATGTAAACCATGACCACAAGCTGTTTACCTTCGTTCTTCAATATGTTCTGAGCATGCTCAGAGATATTCTTGACCCTGGCACCAGAAAGGCAACACACCATCCCAGAGTCTCATTTGTGGCCACAGAAACATTTGGCTGGTGAACCTCACATCTGTTGTAGAACATAGAACATAGAACATTACAGCGCAGAACAGGCCCTTTGGCCTTCGATGTTGCGCCGACCAATTAGGAAAAAGCAATGACCCTCTAACCTAAACCATTCCCTTTTTGTCCATAAACTTGTCTACTAACCTATTAAACGCCACCAAACTTGGCGCATCTACAACTGCCGCAGGCAGGGCATTCCATACCCTAACCACCCTCTGGGTAAAGAACCTACCTCTGATATCCATCCTATAACACCACCCCTTAATTTAAAGCTATGTCCTCTCGTGCTAGCTTTCTCCATCCTAGGAAAAAGGCTATCACTGTCCACCCTATCTAAATCTCTAATCATCTTATATGTTTCGATAAGGTCTCCTCTTAGCCGCCTCCTTTCTAACGAAAACAACCTCAAATCCCTCAGCCTCTCTTCATAAGACCTGCCCTCCATACCAGGCAACATCCTGGTAAACCTCCTTTGTACCCTCTCCAATGCCTCCACATCTTTCTTATAATGCGGGGACCAGAACTGCACACAATACTCCAAGTGCGGCCGCACTAGAGTTTTGTACAGTTGCAACATGACGTTGCGGCTCCGAAATTCAATCCCCCTACCAATAAAAGCTAAGACTCCATATGCCTTCTTAACAACCTTATCGACTTGATTGCCAACTTTCAGGGATCTATGCACATATACACCAAGATCCCTCTGTTCTTCAACACTATTAAGAGTCCTACCATTAGCCCTATACTCTACACATTTGTTATTCCTGCCAAAGTGAATTACCTCACACTTTTCCGCATTAAACTCCATTTGCCACCTCTCGGCCCAGCTCTGCAACTTGTCCAAGTCTCTCTGCAAACTATAACACCCCTCTTCACTATCTACCATTCCTCCAACTTTGGTGTCATCCGCAAATTTACTAATCCATCCTTCAATACCCTCATCCAGATCATTTATAAAAATTACAAACAGCAGGGGCCCCAAAACAGATCCCTGAGGTACACCACTTGTAACCGAACTCCACGATGAATATCTTCCATCAACCATCACCCTCTGTCTTCTATCAGCTAGCCAATTCCTAATCCAATTAGCTAAATCACCCTCAATCCCATACATCTGCATTTTCTGCAGAAGCCTTCCATGGGCCACCTTATCGAACGCCTTACTAAAGTCCATATATACCACATCAACTGCCTTACCCCCATCCACCTCTTTGGTCACTTTTTCAAAAAACTCAATAAGGTTAGTAAGGCACGACCTACCCTTCACAAAACCATGCTGACTGTCCCCAATCAATTCATTTCTCTCTAAATAACTATAAAAACTATCCCTAATAATTCTCTCCAATACTTTACCCACAGCAGAAGTAAGACACATTGGCCTATAATTCCCAGGAAAGTCTCTATTCCCCTTCTTGAACAATGGGACCACATTCGCTATCCTCCAGTCTTCCGGCACTATACCCGTAACCAACGACGACCTGAAGATCAGAGCCAGAGGCTCTGCAATCTCCTCTCTCGCCTCCCAGAGAATCCTAGGGTAAATCCCGTCCGGCCCAGGGGACTTATCTAACTTCAAACCCTCAAGAATATCTAGCACATCCTCCTTATCTACTTCAATACTTTCCAGTTTGCAACCCTGTATCCCAGTGTTCTCCACAACTACGTTTACATCTCCCTGCATGAATACCGAAGAGAAATATTTGTTCAGTGCCTCTCCAATCTCTTCAGGCTCCACGCACAACTTCCCACTGCTATCTCTGACTGCCCCTAATCTTGCCCTAACCAATCTTCTATTCTTAACATATCTAAAGAAAGCTTTAGATATGTTAAGTTGTTTAGATATGATAAGTTGTTAGAAAGTATTTTGAGAGATAGACATCGAGACCAAGGACTGGTTAGGAACAGCATGGCTTTATGAATGAGAAATCGTGTCTGATAAATTTGATTGAGTTTTTTAAAAGGGTAACCAAGAAGGTAGATGAGGGCAATGCAGTTGGTGTTGTGTACATGTACTTCAGCGAGGCCTTTGGCAAGGTACCACATGGTAGGTTGTTACATAAGATGAAATCTCACAGGATCCAGAGTGAGGTAGTCAAATGGATGTGAAATTGGCTTGATGACAGAAGACAGAGGGTGGCCCAAGTCACTGATTACCATCGCTTCCCTGCTGTACAATAGTAGTCATGATATAGAGATGCCGGCGTTGGACTGGGGTAAACACAGTAAGTGGTCTGACAACACCAGTTTTAAATCCAATCGATTTATTTGATAGTAAACTAGCAAGCTTTTGGCTTTGTAGCCTTCTTCAGGCGAATGACCTGTCTCCAGGTGAATCACAGGTCTCCATTTTGAAAAACAACCCTTTGGGCCACCCTCTGTCTTCTGTCATCAAGCCAATTTCATATCCATTTGACTACCTCACTCTGGATCCTGTGAGATATAACCTTATGTAACAACCTACCATGTGGTACCTTGTCAAAGGCCTCGCTGAAGTACATGTACACAACATCAACTGCATTACCCTCATCTACCTTCTTGGTTACCCTTTTAAAAAACTCAATCAAATTTATCAGACACGATTTCTCATTTCATGAAGCCATGCTGTTCCTAACCAGTCCTTGGTCTCGATATGCCTGTAGATCATATCTCTCAAAATACTTTCTAACAACTTATCCACAACAGATGTGAGGTTCACCAGCCTGTAATTCCCAGGCTTTTCCCTGCAGCCCTTCTTAAATAAAGGCACAACATTTGCTACCCTCCAATCTTCAGGCACCTCACCAGTGATTATTCAAATATTTTTGCTAGGGCACCTGCAATTTCCTCTGTAGCCTCCCACAGTGTCCTGGGATACACTTCATCAGGTTCTGGGAATTTATCTATCTTAATGTGCTTTAAGACTTCTAACATCTTCAATCTGTGATTACTGATGAGAAATATTCATTTAGGATCTCACTATCTCTTGTGGATCCACACGTAGATGATGTTGTTGTTGATCCTTAAGAGGCCCTATTCTCTCCCTACTTATTCTTTTGCCCTTTATGTATTTGTAGAAGCTCTTTGGATTCTCCTTTGCCTTAACTGCCAAAACAGTCTCGTGTCTCCTTCTTGCTCTCCTGACATGGGTAAAAAAATTCTTAAAGTGGCTCAAGATTCCATGAAATGTCTCAGTGCTAGCAGGATTTACACCCACTGGAATATGAAAATATGGTAAGATTCCACCCATTTAATGTAAGTGGAATACTGTCTAATTGAAACCAGAACTAGAATCTCACCTACAATTACTTTGAACAATAACAAAAAATTATCAATGTACCACATTATTTGAGGCAGGTATATTGGACCCTCACAGTTATGCAGCTGTAACTTAGACATAATTAATAAAATCCAGCCCTATCCTGCAACAAAGAACCAGCCCCTCAGAATCAAAAGTGAAATGAATTTGTTAATATATCCATCTGCATTATTATTTCTAAAAATTATTATTTGCAGTTGACAAGTAATTACATTTGATGAATAGAATTGGATTGTGAATCTACAAATTAAAGGATTGGAAACTTAAAGTTGAGAGTATCTTTAATTCCCAAACAGTAAAAATGCAAATCTGTACTTTTGATTTATTCATTAAACATAAATATTTATCATCTCCAGACTGCTATTTTGAGAATTTGTAGAAATTAGATCAATTTAGTTCGTATCTTACTCAAATAATTGACGAGTTCCTGCCAAAATGCTTCCAAGTTAAAATGATCCAACAATATATAATGTTGACAAGGATCAATATGTGGTTGTACTATGATTGTATACTATTGCTCACAGCAACTTGAATTATTTATAGTCATTTGTCCATTTTCTGAACTTGTGTAGGTCACAATCCTGCCCATCCTTGGTGCCCATGTGTCGATGCATACATAGAACCACAGAATCCCTACAGTGCAGAAGTGGCCATTCGGCCCAACAGTCTGTACTCACTCTCTGAAATTGGTCTAATTTATATTAGATGCCAACACATTATTATACTTAAGAAGAATAATCTTTCTTTTTCCTATCCTACAACCCAGGACAACTTTGGCTCAGTGTTGAGTCAGAGGGTCATGTGTTCAAATCCCAATCTGGAGACTTGAGCGCATGTGGCCGTTGTATTTTCTGAGCCTTTGGGAAGAAAATTTAAAGCATAACCTAAAGTGAATGTAAGACATTCCATTGCATTATTTCAAACAAGACCACGGGATCCCCTGAGCCAATATCACAAAAACAGCAATCTTTTAACTGTTGTTTATGGAACTCGATATGCGCAGGGTCACCATGTTACCTATTTTACCATGTTATATATTTTACAACACCTAATTTATTTTCTGAATCTGTTTGCATAGAAATGCAGAAAATAGGAACAAGTGTAGGCTATTTGGCCCTTCAGCCTGTTCCACTATGGCTGATCATCCAACTCAGTAACTTGATCCTACCTTTCCTTGTATCCTTTGAACCCCTTCACCTCAAGAACTTTGTAAGACATTTTAATGATCTATGAGGAGGAACCATTGGTGTTAAAACAGAAAATATCAGAGTTAATTGACCAAACATTTGTTTTTCTGACCCTGAAATATGCAAGTTGTGTATCATTTTATAAAATAGAACATAAAATATCAGACATTACAGCATAGTATAGGCTTTTTGTCCCTCAATGTTGTTCTGAGCTATGTTTGAACCCAAAATCAAGCTATCCCACTCTCTATACTTCTAGTGTGCTCCATGTGCCTATTCAATCATTGCTTGAAAGTTCCTAAAGTGTCTGACTCCACTGTCACAGCAGGCAGTCTGTTCCACACCACAACCACTCTCTGAGTGAAGAATTTACCTCAGATATCCCTCCTTATCTCCCACCATGAACCTTACAGTTATGTCCTCTAGTAACAGCTACATCCACCCGAGGAAATGGTCTCTGCACATCCACTCTATTAATCCCCCTCATCTTATAAACCTCTATTAAGTTGCCTTTCATCCTCCTCCCCTCTAAAGAGAAAAGCGCTAGCTCCCTCAATCTTTCCTCATAAGACTAACTGGCCTATAATTACCAGGGCCATTCCTATTTCCTTTCTTGAAGGGAGGAACAACATTCACCACTCTCCAGTCCTCTGGCATAATACCCGTGGACAGTGAGGACCCAAAGATCAAAGCTAAAGTCTCCACAATCTCGTCCCTTGCCTTCCAAAATATCTGAGGATGTATCCCATCAGGCTCCTGGAACTTATCCACCCTCAGGTTTTTCAAAATTGCTAAACATCTTCCCTCAGAACGTCTACCTCATCCATCCTATCAGCCTGTGTCATGCACTCATCCTCAAAAACAGGACCCCTCTCCTTAGTGAACGCTGAAGAAAAGTATTCATTCAATGCCTCACTTATCTCTCCGGATTCCATGCACAAGTTCCCACTATCATCCTTGACTGGCCCTAACCTCATCCTGGTCATTCTTTTATTTCTCACATAAGAGTAGAAAGCCTTGGAGTTTTCTTTTATCCGACCCATTAAGGACTTCTCATGCCCCGTCCTCAATCTCCTAGGCCTTTTCTTTAACACATTCCTAACTACCTTGTAACCTCAAGCAACCCAACTGAACCTTGTTTTTTCATCCTTAACAAGACATTCAACCTCCTTTGTGAACCATGGTTCCCTTACTCAGCCATTTCCTCACTGCCTGCCAGGCACATAGCGGCTGATATAAATAGATTGAAGTGACCCAAAGACATGTTATATGATTCCACATGCATCAGAGTGGGAAATACGCCAGGGTCATACCTTTTATTAAAGATTTGGAATGAAAAATCACTACAACAAAAGACTGTCCCTTATTATGAACAAGACGAAGTTGTGGGGGAGGGGTCAATTAAAACAGCCCTGATTTTTCTTTTTACGATGTAAAGATGCCGGCGTTGGATTGGAGTGGTAAGAACTCAGTAAGAATTTAGCAACACCAATTATTAATCCAACCGATTTATTTGATAGTAAAATAGCGAGCTTTCAACACTACCGTGTCTTCATCAGGCAAGTGCAGTGTTCTGGTCTGCAATAGCACACATCAGCACAGACAGTCAGAGATTGCTGATTAGAATGCGAATCCTTACATCTAACCTGCTATTCAAGTGTTAAAGTGGCTAACAATGTGTGTGAAGGGGATCCTGAGCATTGTTAGAGAGTTGTGTATTTTCTCCAGACAGCACAGTAAGTGAGGTTTTTTGCTAACCCAGGCAAGTTACGGGGGTTACAGATAGTGTGTCATGAAGCCAAGATCCCTGTTAAGACCGTCCTCATGTGTGCGGAGCTTGGCTATCAGTCTCTGTTCAGCGACTCTGCGCTGTCGTGTATCACGAAAGCCCCCTTGAAGAACATTTACCCGCAGGTCGGAGGCCGAATGCCCATGACTGCTGAAGTGTTCACCCACAGGAAGGGAACTGTTTTGCCTGGTGATTGTTGAGCGATGCTCATTCATCCGCTGTCGTAGTGTTTCTTTTTACTACCAGTCCTTAAACAGAAAGTTCTTTTTTGCCTTTATTTAGAGATGAGAAGGGGGACGTAATAACATAATAACTGGAAATGAGAAAATGGCTGTGGCATTGAACAGGTATTTTGTGTCAGTCTTCACAGTGGAAGACACAAATAAGGTACTGAAAGAAAATCAATGATAGAAAGGCTATGACAGAAACTATCATTATCCTGAAAGAGGTAGTGTTGGGTAAGTTAATGGGGCTAAAGATAGACAAGTCTCCTGGTCCTGATGGAATGCATCTCAGGGTTCTAAAAAAGATGGTGGGAGAAATAGCAAATGCACTAGTGGTAATTTACCAAAATTTGCTGGACTCTGGGGTGGATGCCGCAGATTGGAAATAAGCAAATTGATGTCACTGTTTAAAAAAGAAGATAGACAAAAAGTGGGTAACTATAGGCCAGTTAGCTTAACTTCTGTAGTAGGGAAAATGCTTGAATCTATCATCAAGGAAGGAATAGTGAAACATCTGGATATAAATTGGTCCATTGGTAAGACACAGCATGGATTCATGAAGGGAAGGTCATGTCTGACTAATTGGTGGTATTCTTTGAGAACATTACATGTGCAGTGGACAATGGGGAACCTATGCATGTGATGTATCTGGATTTCCAGAAAGCATTTGACAAGGTAAGATAAAGGTGCACGGTGCTACGGGTAATGTATTCGTATGGATAGAGGATTGGTTAACTAACAGAAAGCAAAGAGTGGGGGTAAATGGGTATTTATTTGGGTGGTCAGTGACTAGTAGTGTGCCTCAGATATCAGTTTACAATTTACATGGATGATGTGGAGTTGGGAACCAATTGTAAAGTGTCAAAATTTGCAGATGACACTAAGATGGGTGAAAGATCAAAGTGTGCAGAGGATGCTGAAAGTTTGCAAAAGGATATAGATAATCTAAGTGAGTGGGAGAGGGTCTGGCAGTTGGAATACGATGTTGGTAAATGTGAGGTCATCACTTTTGATAAGAATAACAGCAAAATAGACTATTATTTAAATGATAAAAAATTACAGCATGCTGCTGTACAGATGGACCTGGTTAGAATTGTGTAGGAATCTCAAGGAGTTGGTTTGAAGATGCAGCAGGTAATTAAGAAGGCAAATGGAATTTTGTCCTTCATTGCTAGAGGGATGGAGTTTAAAAACAGCAAGATTATGTTGTAGCTGTATAAGGTGCTGGTGAGGCTGTATTTGGCATAGTGTACAGTTTCAGTCTCCTTATTTAAGAAAGGATATACTGGCTTTGGAGGAGATTCACTATTTGATTCCGGAGTTGAGAGTATTGGCTAATGAGGAGAGACTCAGTAAACTGGGGCTATACTCACTGGAATTCAGAAGAATGAAAGGGGATCTTATAGAAACATATAAGATTATGAAGGGAATAGATATAATGGAAGTAGAAAAGTTGTTCCCACTGGCGGATGAAACTAGAATTAGGGGTCATAGCCTCAAAATTGAGGGAAGCAGATTTAGGACTGAGTTGAGGAGGAACTTTTTCACACAAAAAGTTGTGAATCTGTGGAATACCCAGCCCAGTGAAGCAGTTGTGGCTATCTCATTAAATGTTTTTAAGGCAAGGATAGATAAATTTTTGAACAGTAAAGGAATTAAGAGTTATGGGCAGCTGGCGGGTAAGTGGAGCTGAGTCCACAGAAAGATCGGCCACGATCTTATTGAATGGCAGAGTAGGCTCAAGGAGCCAGATGGCCTGCTCCTGCTCCTATTTCTTATATTCTTATAAGCAATGGTGTATTTTTCCCAATCCTTAAATTTGGAAAGTTCTGATCCTCTATAAATAACTCGCACAGCAAACTTGGGATAAGACAAAATTAAGAGGGTTGGTTTATTTCATACACACACACACATGGAAAAAGGATTCACACATCTGCCCCTTTTTGCACTCATACAATAGAAGAAGGATTAGAGAAAGAAAGGGGTACAGAGCCAGATCACAATAACAATTCAAGTTATGGCTTTACCCTGCCTAATACTCAGCATCTGTAGGGGAAGGCTCTGATTCCATGTAATCCTGAATGGTTTTACATGTGTCCAGAATCAAAAGTCTAATGCAGGACTTCTTCCAAAGATAGATTTGTTGACTGTCACAGGGTGGTCCATCTGTCTAGGAGGGAGACTTCCATGAGGGAAGAAGGCATGTACAGTTAATTAAGGCTTGAAAGAACCACTTCTGATATTCTAATAGTTCACAGAGTAGATGAGAGTCAGGCAATTATATTTGGATGGAGCTCTTACAATGGTAGGATGATAAGCAGCAACATGTTGTTTGCCTGGAGTTACTGTTCTCTTTGGAGGTCAAACAGTGACTGAAGATAACTTCCAACAGTTTATTAATTAAAGAATTCAGACAGCTCATGTCTCAGTCATGTGACATTGGTTACTTGTTAACTAAAAAAAAACTCTGGTTAGAATTCATTGTGTTCCAGAGCCCCTGTCAGTGGGCCATTAAGACCATCTTGGGATATAAGGAATCATAAATACCTGCCTTTATTCACAGCTGGTTGGGACAGATACATTGTATGGGATTTTCTGGCCTAGCTCATCACAAAACTGAAACATCCCACCCGAGGTCAACAGACCCTCACCCGCTACGATTCCATTGGCAGACAGAACAGGAAAATTTTCCCCATAGTCTCTGGAACTGGAATTCTGCTTTAGAAGTTCAAAGAGGTTTGGTGAATTTCTCTGGAAGTCAATTGTCAGCAATCACAGAGAGCATTAGCATCTCCTTGTAGATATTGGTTCTCTGATAGTTGGAAATTCCTCTGCTATAAGTCATAGTAAATTGTGGAAAGCCTTGTCCATTAAGAAATATATATAATTTTTATAGGATAGTCTGGATGATATAGATATGTACTTATTCTCTGTCTTGTTTCAGCTTGGATACCATGTTTTATCAAACATAGAAGGGACTGGTGTGAATTAACAAAAACAGATGTCTGGTCTCCTTTTGCAATGTCAAGATATGCGACAGTCATCCATGCAAACTACACAAACCATTTGTTTCCAAGACAGTGGCCAGAATTTTCTGGTCTCACCACAGCAGAGTTCGCCACAGATATGTGGTGGTCCAGCCAGAAATCCATTGATTTTCAGCAGGACTGGACAATCCTTTGGTGGGAAAATCCTGCCCAGTGAATCAGGAATCTTTCTTCCTGATGTCAATTCCACAATGGAACAATCAGCCAGAGGAAATAGTCACAGTCTCATTATTTGAAATCTTCAAGAACCAGTTTTCGTTATTTCCATTTAAAAGTTTTCATTATCAGGACTACCACTTTAGCAGATCATGCCTAGTTTAATTAGCGCTACCAGTGCAATTGTTGCTGGAATATGGCTATTAAAGTAGAAACAGATACAAATACAAATGATGTCAGATGATCTCCAACTCATGAGATAAAACATCCACCATACTTCATTAATTATTTAACTAAGCAGACTATTTTCAATTGGTGAACAAATCTTTTGTCTCACTGTATATAACTGAATGCATTATTAAAGTAATACAAAGTTAGAATATGTAACAGTGTTACTGGTAGAATTGAATGTTCAAGGTTTGCTTAAATTTATTGCTTACACTTTTGAAAATAAATTACTGAAATGTTATGCTTTTAAGAATGGAAGGATGTTATGTATTGAAAATTTACATTGGGCATTTTGTCCATTTAAGGCCACCACCAAAGGGAGTCTGGAAGGACTCTCCTGAACAGAAACCAAACTCTCACAATCATCCTGCTTGGCTGTTAACACTAAACATTTCACCCTGATGCTCCACAGCCAAAGTTTATTTATTTATAGAGCTCAAATAGCAGCTGTTCCTTTTTGTGAGATACGGTGAAAACTGTTAAAGCTGTAACAATGTCCACCTAACCTTGCTCCCCCCACCCCACATCTCCCCACAATGCCCTTCTGGTTGAGTTCCTCGTCCCATCACAGCTCATTCACATAGGCACATCTTTGAGCTTAGGTATTTATCCAGAATTTCCTATTTTATCTTGAATCAAAGGTACATTTTAAAACATAACTGTCTCGTAAAATTTAGTGTCTATGACATCAGAAATGTAAACATGTCCATCAGCTTTTATATTTTACTTCAACATTTATTTCTTTTTCCAGGGTTAATAATTTCACAATTTTCATCTTTCCTTTTATCCATTTTGCCTAAAACATCATTTCTGATTAACATTCCACTCTGTTGCCTTTTGCTTGTTTCGTTAAAATATTGAAATTGTTTGTAGTTGAACTTTTCTTCACATTATTAATTATTATTAATAATTGTTACAGAAAATAATGAATGGGAAATTCTATGGAGGGAACATGCATAGACTTTAGGAAAGCTTTTAATAAGGTTCCAAGTGGGAGATTATGAAAGAAAATTAGAGTTCATGGCATCATTGGGAGGATTCAAAATCCATATTAAAATTGTTTAGAAGGAAAAAATAATGAGTAGGAACTTTAAGGGTAGTTTTTCCATGGTTTTGGAAGTGGATTGTGGTGACAAAGAATAAAGAAAATTATGGCACAGGAACAGGCCCTTTGGTCCTCCAAACCTGCACCACCATGCTGTCAGACTTAACTAAAACCCTGAGAGCCATATCCCTCCATTCCCATTCTATTCATGTATTTGTCAAGCTGCCCCTTAAAAGTCACTATCGTATCCACTTCCACTACCTACCCCAGCAACAAGTTCTAGGCATCCACCATCCTCTCTGTAAAAAACTTGCCTTGTACATCTCCTTTGAACCTGATTCCTTGTACCTTAAACCTATGCCCCCTAATGATGGATTCGTCCACACTGGGAAAAAATTTCTGACTATCAACTATATCCATGCCTCTCATAATCTTGTAGACTTGTTTCAGGTCTCCCCTCAACTTCTGTTGTTCCAGTGAGAACAAATCAAATTTCTCCAACATCTCTTCATAGCTAATGCCCTTCATACCAGGCAACATCTTGGTATATCTTTTCTATAACCTCTCCAAAGCTTCCACATCCTTCTGATAGTGTGGTGACCAGAATTGAACACTATATTCCAAGTGCGGCCTAATTAATGTTCTATAAAGCTGCATCATGACTTGCCAATTTTTAAACTCAATGCCCCGACCAATGAAGGCAAACATACTGTATGCCTTCCTGACTATCTTCTCCACTTGCATTGCCACTTTCAGTGACCTGTGTATCTATACACCCAGACCCCTCTGCCTATCAATACTTTTAAGGGTTCTGCCATTTACTGTACATTTCCTATCTCTGTTAGATCTTCCAAAATGCATTACCTGACATTAGTCCGGATTAAACTCCATCTGCCATTTCTCCGCGCCAGTTTCCAACCTGTCTCTATCCTGCTGTATCATCTGATGATTCTCATCACCATTTGCAAATCCACATCTTTGTGTTATCCACAACTTATTAATCAAACTAGTTACATTTTCCTCCAAATTATTTATATATATTACAAACAGCAAAGGTCCCAACACTGATCCTTGAGAAGTGCCAATTATCACAGCCCTCCATTCAGAATATACCCTTCCATGCTACCCTACCCTCTGTCTTTTTTGACCAAGCTAGTTTTGTATCCATGTTTCCAGCTCACCTCTGATCCCATGCAATTTCACCTTCTGCACCAGTCTGCCATGAAGGACCTTGTGAAAGGCCTTACTGAAATTCATATAGATCAATCATCTATGTCACTTCCTCAAAAAACTTGATCAGGTTAGTGAGAAACAACTTCCCTTCACAAAACCATATTGCCTCTCGCTAATACATCCACTTATTTCCAATGGGAATAAGTCCTGTCTCGAAAAATCCTCTCCAATAATTTCCCTACCACTGATGTAAAGCTCACCTGATGTAAATCTGTAATTACCTGAAGGATTTTGTTTTGAGCCATTTTATTCACGCTGTATCAATACATAGACCATGGTGGTGAAATTTCTTCTTCAGTCATGTTAGTTCTGCAAAGTTTCTTGAATGGACATTCATGGTTGGTGCTCAAAAGCAACAAAATGTCAAGTGAAAGAGGCCCTGGAAATTTTGATCTATTCTTTTCCAAGAAAACCAGCTTTGGCAATGCCAAAGCAGAATGTTTGCATTCTCATTAGAAGCATGAGTACTGACACAGTGAGCTGTATTCCTTTGTCTTATTTTGTTTTTTACTAACGCTTTTAAAAAAATAACATAAAGATACTAGATGCATAAATGTTGAAACATTTCAAGATGAAATCTAATTATTGGGAATCCACCACTCCATTCTGTTATCCTTACCAACATTTTCTCTGAATACCATGACTTTTTATTACAGCTCATTCAAGCATGAAGACACTTACAAATTATCTTACAAACAAAGGATAAAGAACAACACAGCACATGAAACAGGCCCTTCGGCCCTACAAGCCCGCGCCACCCATTTTAACACTCAGTGAGTGCCTCATTCCAATCTTTCTTCCACCTAAGACTTTTATCTGTATCTCATGGACTCCACAATAAAGGGGTGCAAATTTAGAAAATTATATGTGTACCAGATTAAGAAAGATCCAATTTAAGGACAATTTATTCACACTGATCAGCCTAAAAGCACGTTTTTGGGGTGTGGGAGGAAACCAAAGCACCCGGAAAAAACCACACAAGCACGGGGAGAATGTGCAGACTCCCGCAGACAAACTGGCCCAAGCCAGAGATCTGACCTGGGTCGCTCTAACTGCACAGCAAACAGTGATAGTCACTGAACTGTCGTATTGCCCGTCAATTGGCCCAGTTTAAGCGTACACTAACAGCGTGAAGCACTAGGCAACTCTTGAAGCAACATCCAAGAACAGTCCTTGCACAACCCATCGCATGTTTGCCCCTTGTTGGCCAACAAGGCAGACCGAATCACCTGTGCATGTAAAAAAGAGATATCAGTAAACGTACAACAGTCTATACAGACGTTAATGAAAGATCCCCAGTAGCTCCAACATAAGAAACCAGTGAGCCATAAAATATGTTGGACGGCCAAAAGAAATTTATTGATTCCCAGGAATGTCCTGAGGCTCTTGATCCTCAGCTGGAATGTTTTTTTGTATTCCTCCATCTCTAGTCTGCTCATGTGCCGGTCTAGGTAAGCCTTAAACAACTCTAGTGTGTCTGCCTTCACCACCCTACTTGGCAGTGCAATCCAAGTCCTCTGTGTGAAAAACCTCCAACATCTGAATTATACCTCGCCCCTCTCACCATAAACCCATGACCCCTCATGATTTTCGCATCCAGCCTGGAAAAAAGCTTCCCACTGTTCATTCTATCTATGCCCTTCATAATCTTATACACCTCTATTAGGTCTCCCCTCATTTTCAGTCTTTCCAGGGAGAACAACCCCAATTTGTCCAATCTCTCCTTGTGGCTAAGATTCTCCATACCAGGCAGCATCCTGGTAAACCTCCTTTGCACTCTTTCCAAGGCCTCCATGTCGACCTGATAGTGCGGCAACCAAAACTGGACGCAGTACTCCAAATGTGATCTAATCAAGGTTCTATACAACTGCAACATTAGATGCCAGCTTTTGTACTCTATACCCCTTCCTGTAAAGGCAAACATACCATATGCCTTCTTTATCAACTTCTCCACCTGTACTGCCACCTTCAATGACTTGTGAACTTGCACACCTAGGTCCCTTTTACAACTTAGAAGTTCTGGCCAAATCCACAATTATGTAGATGTTCTTTGGCATATCTATTTAACTGATGATCTTGTTGCCTATACTATGCCTCAGTGGAAATTTGCTCTTGAATACTTTGGTGAAATATCTGACATTACCCTAGATTTTGTAAACTTTGGCAGGTTCTGGTCCAAGTTAATCCTGGTAGAGTCACCCATCTAATCTATCTTCATGGATAGGTTTTTGAAAATTACTTCTACTGTGCTGTAGTAATAAATAACATCTTTCACTTATCATCAAAACTAAGCCTTGTTTTTTGATAGTTCCATTCTATGTGCATTATCATCTTGCTAGATTGCACGCTCTTGCTGCTCTCACCGTCTAGACGTTTTGCAGTGCCATGCATGATTAATGGCATTTTGAACTCCTCCATGCCCTTCAATGACACAGTGTTTTTAAAATTCACTTTCAAAGACACAATAGGACAGACCTTAAAATTGTCTTTAATTTTCGATAGTATTATGCCTCAGCACATCCTTCCCATTGAAGGATTCCCTGAAGATAATCTCATTGTTCGATTTTGTAAATTGCAATCTGGGTTATTTTCATAATTGTAGGAGGTTCCCAAGTTACAGTTTTGCTGAAAATGGTCAGGCATAGGACACGACCCTGATGCACTTCTGCATGATGCCTGAGTGAGATGATTGATATCCAGCAACCAAACCATCTTGCTTTGTGTTAGGTATGACTCCTATCAGTCCCCCCCCCGCAACCTTAATTCCCATTGACTTCTGTTTTGCTAGAAATCCTTGATGCCGCACTCAGTCAAATGCTTTTGAAGCACTGCTCCTTCATCAGGTGAGTGGAGAGCTCCGAAAGCTCATGATTCCAAATAAACCTGTTGGATTTTAACCTGGTGTTGTGAGACTTCTTACCATAGAATTCTCACCTCATGTTTGGAATTTAGCTCTTTTATTCATGTTTGGACCAAGGCTGTAATGAGGTCAGGCGCTGAGTGGCCTTGAGGAAACCCAAGCTGAGCATTAGTGAGCATGTTGTTGCAGAGCAAATATTGCTTAGTAGCAGTGAGACAAAACTTTCCATCACTTCACCCATGATCAAGAGTAGACTGATGGAGAGTTAAATGGTCAGGTTGGTTTTGTTCTGCTTTTCGTGGATAGGAGGCACCTGGTAATTTTCCACATTGCTGGGTAGGTGCCAGTGTTATAGTTATCGAACAATTGGTGAAGCCGACACTACCACATTTCTGCCGTCTTCATCAAAAGCGACCTTCGCTGTGTCACACCAAGCAATATTAACACACAGATAACCACCAAGGCACAAACTACTGTCTCACAATTGAAAGACTGTCAAAGATTCATTCTCCTACTGGAGTTGGTGCATGTGTGAAAAAGAAATAAAATAAAGAACAATTTCGAATATATTCTAAGGATCAATGAGATTATTTTAACTTCAGCATATATTGTCTCAAACTTGCATTTAAAGTTTTACATATCAATTAGATGGAAAGTAAAACCAATTTTGTCGAAGACCGTATTTAAGAGTTTGACAGAGGAATTTACTGCAAATAAATGCAAAAACTGACAAAATCCACTCCCTATTCTCACATATTTAGAGCGAGCGGTCAGATGCTTGGTCGGAACCAAAAGCTTTTTGTGTTTTTCCGGTCCTTATGCTCTCGCTCCTTGTTTCCTGGGGGAGGACAGTGAGAGGCGGGACATTGAGGAGCAGTTACTCGGGGCAACGGGGCTGTTCCAGCAGCGCGGCACCGTCTGCGACTCCTGCAGAGCTCGGGTCCGGGGACAGGTCAGTCTGGTAATGAGGCGCGGGCGGCCCGAACGAGGTATTGAGAGGCTGGGGACCCGGGCGTGGCTCCGCTGCTGCCCCTTCGGCTCGGATGGGGTGAGGGGCGGGTGGGACTGGGACTGAGGGCGGGGGTTAGTGCTGGAAGTTGGGTTGGCAACCTCCAGGAATTGGAGAGCAATCCCCATTGTGCTGCAACTCTGGAGAAAAGTCACAGGGATATAAAATAGATAACTTTTCTTTGACCATTCCTCTTTACCAGGTGATAAGCATCATCCAGTTGGGTATTGAGTCTAATTGCTTTCCAGTTGGCACTGGAAGGCAACTTATTTGGCTGAATAATGGCTGTGGGGGACTGGTGGGGTGGGCAATCATGAAACCTATGTTTACTCATAGTTGGCAACTCTCTGGGGGTGTGGTTGGAGGGCAAGGGGCAGATCCGGTGCTGTGGACATCATACAGAGAGGTGCATAGTGGGAATCTGGAAAATTACCAGTTCAGCCTGCACACATCTGGGGCAAAATGCCTGCTAAAGCGAAACCTTATTTTTTATTAATTTGTGGGACATGGGCATTGGTGACTGGCAAGCATTTACTGCATATCTCCAATTGCCTTTGAGAAGGTGGTAGTGAACTGCTGCCTTGAATCGCTGCAGTCCATCTTCCACCCCAATGCTACGAGGAAGGGAATTCCAGATTTTGACCCAGTGACTGTGATCCATTTCCAAGTCGAGATGGTGAGTGGCTCGGAGGGAATTTGCAGGTGCTGGTGTTCCCATTTTTCTGCTGCCCTTCTCCTTATAGATGAAAGTGGTCATGGATTTGGAAGGTGCTATCTAAGGATCTTAGGTGAATTGCTGTAGTGCGTCTTGTAGCTAGTACACACTAGTGCTAGTGAGTGTCAGTGGTGGAGAGATTGGTACCATATCTACAAACATTCAATCAAGTGGGCTGCTTTGTCTTGTATGGTGTCAAGCTTCTTATGTTGTTGGAGCTGCACCCATCTAGGCAACTAGGGAGTATTCCATTCACGCTCTGACTTGTGTCTTTTAAATGGTGGATCAGCTTTGAGGAGTTCAGGAGGTGAGTTACTCACCACAGTATTCCTAGCCTTTGATCTGCTCTTGTAGCCACTGTATTTATGTGGTGAGTCCAGTTGAGTTTCTGGTCAGTGCCCCAAAGATGTTGACAATGGGAGATTCAGTGATGGTTACACCACTGAATGACATGGAGCAGTGGTTAGAGTGTCTCTTATTGGTGATGGTCATTGCCTGCCATTTGTGTGGCATGAATGTTACTTGTCACTTGTGAGCCCAAGCCTGAATATTGTCCAGAACTTATTGCGTTTGAGCACGGACTTCAGTATCTGAGGAATCGTGAATGGTACTGAACATTCTGCAATCATTGTCTAACATCCCCATTTCTGACCTTATGATGGAGGGAAGGTCATGGATGAAGTGGCTGAAGATTTTTGGACCCAGAACACTAAGGGTCAGAGATATTCTGGAGCTAAGATGACTGATCCTCCACAACCATAACCATCTTCTTATGTACTAGGTATACCAACCAGTGGAGAGTTTGCCTCTGATACCCATTGATTCCAGTTTTGCAAGGGCTCCTTGATGCCATACTGGGTTGAATGTGGTCTTAATGTCAAGGACTGTCACTTTCTGGAATTCAGCTCTTTTGTCCATGTTTACAAAGAACAAAACAGCATGGGAAACAGGCCCTTTGGCCCACCGAGCCTGCGCCGCCACCTCGATGTTCCCACTTTTGCCCGTGATCCCTGTCTGTGTTTATAGGTCTATGGATTGAAACCAAATTTGAGACAATTTATGGCAGAACAAATTCTCCCATCAGCCTAAGAGCACATCTTTGGGATGTGGGAGGAAACCGGCGCATCCAGAGAAAACCCACGCAAGCACGGGGAGAATGCGCAAACTCCCACAGACACGGGGCCCAAATCCATGTATCTGCACAGCACAGCAATAGTCACTGAGCTGTCGTGTTGCCCATCAAATGGTCCAGATTAAGCGTACACTAATGACATGAAGCACTAGGGTATTCTCGGGGAAAAAAATCCAAGAGCAGCCCTCCCACGACCCATCGCGTGTATGCCCCTTGTTAGACAACAAGGCGGACCAAAGTACTTGTAGGATAAAAACAAACACATCAATATCATTGACTCTTTGAACCAAGACTGTAATGAGTTCAGGAACTGATGACCCTGGCAAAACTAAAACTGGGTGTCATTGAGTAGAGTTATTGCTAAGCAAGTGCTGCTTGATAGCACTGTTGATAACCCCATCCATCACTTTACTGACGATCGAGAGTAGAGTGGACGGTAATTGGCCAGGTTGGATTTGTCCTAATTTTTGTATACAGGACGTACCTGGGCAATTTTCCATGTTGTTGGGTAGATGCCAGTGTTATAACTATATTGAAGAGCTTGGCTAGGGGAGCAACAAGTTCGAGAACACAAGTCTTCAGTACTATTGCCAGAATGTTATCAGTGCCCATTGCCTTTGCAGTTTCGAGTACCTCCAGCCGTTTCTTGATATCATGAGGAGTAAATTGAATTGACTGGAGACTGACATCTGAGATGTCGGGGACCAGTGGAGAAGGCCGAGATGCATCGTCCACTCGGCACTTCTGGCTGAAGGTGACTGTGAATGTTTCAGCCTTTTGCACTGATGTGCTGGGTTTCTCCATCATCAAGGATGGGGATATTTGTGAAGCCTCTTCCTCTAGTGAGTTGTTTAATGGTCATCACCATTCTTGATTGGATGTGGAAGACTGCAGAGCTTAGACTGATCCGTTGATTGTGGGATCGCTTAGCTCTATCTATCACTTGCTGTTTTTGCCATTTTGGCATGCAAATAGTCTTGTTTGGCAGCTTCACCAGGTTAACATCTCATTTTTAGGTATGTCTGATGCTACTCCTGGCATGCCCTCCTGCACTCTCCATTGAATCAGGATTGATCCCCTAACTTGATAGTAATGGTTGAGTGTGGGATACACTGGCCCATAAGATTGCAGATTGTGCTGGAGTACAATTCCACTGCTGTTGATGGCCCGCAGCATCTCATGGATGCCTAATCCTGAGTTGCTAGATCTGTTTGAAGTCTGCCCTATTTAACACGGTGATCATGCCACACAACACGATGGAGGTTATTCTCAATGTGAAGACAGGGCTTCATCTCCACAATGACTGTGTGGTTGCCACTTTGATACTGTCAGCTGGCAGATTGGTAAGGGTAAGATCAAGTATGTTATTTCCTGTTGTTGTTTCTTTCATCTCCTGTTGCAGACACAGTCTAGCAGTTATATCCTTTAGAGACCCAACCAGCTCGATCAGTAATGCTTCTATTGAGCCACTGTTGGCGGTGGACATCAAAATCCTCTATCATTTTGTACCCTTGCCACCGTCAGTCATTCCTCCAATTGTTGTTCAATATGGAGGAATACTGATTCATCAGCCAAAGAGATACGTGGTAATAGTAAGAGATTTCCTTGCCCATGTTTAACCTGAAGCCATGAGATTTCATGGGGTCCGGAATTGATGTTGAGGACTCCCAGGGTAACTCCCTTCCAACTATATATCACTGTGTCGCCACCTCTGCTGGGCCTGTCCTGTTGGTGGAACAGGACATGTACAGGGATGGTAATGATTGTATTGGGGTGTTACCTGTCAGGTATGATTCTGTGAGAATGACTATGTCAGGCTGTTGCTTGGCTCATCTGTGAGACAGTTCTCCGAATTTTGGCATTAGCTGCCAGATATTGCAAGGCTGTTTGTTTTGCCATTGTCTTTTCTGGTGTCTAGATCAATGTGAAGTGGTTGTCTGGTTTCATTTCTTTGTTGAAACTTTGTAGTGATTGTTAGAACTAAGTGGCTTGCTGGGCCATTTCAAAGGCAGTTGAGAGTCAACCACATTGCTGTGACTCTGGACTCACATATAGACTAGATCAGGTAAGGATCCAAGTGGACCAGATTGTTTTTTATAAAAACAGACAGTGGTTTCATGGTCATCAGTAGACTTTTAATTCCAGAATTTATTTTTTTATTATTGAGTTCAAATTCCACCATCTGCTGTGGCAAGATTCGAACCCAGGTCCCCAGAACATTATCTGGATTAATCGTCGAGTGATAATACCACTAGGCCGTTGCAGGGAAAAGAGTGAGTGCAGCTGGGCCATCTGACCCAGGAGTAAGTGCATAGGCAGCCACTGGGGCTGCTCAGTGCTGAGGTAGATGATTTAAAAGGTCCATCTCAATGTCGTGGGACTTTATTCTAGTGGCAAAAAATTACACACAGGCCCTTCAACCTCTACCTTGTCACCCTCTGAATGTATCCCATGCTCCATCCATCCCACTTTATGTCCTCTGTGCCAGTCTCTGCTCTCCAATCCACCCATTATGCTTCATGCCTGGCTCTGCCCTTCTAAATCCTAAATCCTTTTAAATAGTTACCTTTTTAAAGGTCCCCTTATGCACGCTACAATTCATGATAAGCTCCATGACCCATGAATTTTCAGTGTCTTGGCCTGACTCCATGAAAATTGCAGAAGAATGAAAGATATCCGCCTCCCCAATGGAGCCGGCCGGGTTGGAAGTACAAGATGCAGGTTTCTGATAAGAAACAGTCCACACACTTTAAAGGCACTCCCAAAAATCACACAATCTGGGAATCCCAGAATTTTTAAAGGCTGCCAAGTCAAACTGGCATGGTGAAAATCCGGGCCAAAACCTTAAAGCTTGTAACCTATTTGATGGAATCATTCTCTTGTATCTTTCTAAACTAACAAGGGAAATTCAGTCGAAAACTTGCTAAGCTGAACAAAAAAGGCTGAAAATGTTCAAATAGAACTGAGAGAATTTATCAGTGACAAATCCCAGCACATGATTGCATGATCACGATTAAAGGCAGGATTTCTAAGACTGCGCAGGAGGCTACTATCATCAGAGAGGAGCATGTTGGCACTGATGGCAATGTAAACATTATGCTCAAGAGACAAGTAAATTGCCTTATAGCATGCTCAGATGTAATCTTTGCTACCTTGTCTCCAAAGCGAGTCTTAAGGTTATTCATGCCCAAGAAATACTTCCAAGAGGTATTGGGAATTGCAATGGTGTCTGCCTTTAACACTTCCAGACACCAGTCAGCAGAAAGAAAAAGTCTGTAGGCGCAATTGCATTCCCCGTCCCTTGCCAGTCCAGCAAAAGTAATGGAAATGCTCATGGCATCAGTTGGAATGTTGACCCTGGAAGGGAACCCACCTGTGTCAAGTTAGAGAGGATTTGGCTTATGATATGGCCATATATCAAGCAAATTGCACAATTTATGTCCCAATCCTGATGAAATTAGATCTATTAGAGGTATATAAGATTATAAGGGGTATAGATAGAGTAAATGGTGGTAAGCTTTTTCCACCATTAGAAATGGATAGAACGAGGGGAAATGGCCTTAGGGTGAGGGGGGCTATGTATAAGACGAATATTAGAGGGCAGTTTTTCACACAAAGGGTAGTGAGGGTGTGGAATGCACTGCCGAGTAAGGTGGTGGGAGCAGGCACGCTAGGGTTGTTTAAGGGTCTCTTGGACAGCCATATGAGCGGTCTGCAGATAGAGGGATATAGCAGGACTGTCTAAATATCTTATTTGTTTCCACAGGCAATTCGGTCCACCTTGTTGACCAACAAGGTGCATGCATTCAGCAGGTCGTGCGAGGGCTGCTCTTGGATGTTACTTCAGGAGTGGCCTAGTGCTTCAAGTCGTTAGTGTATGCTTAAACTGGACCATCTGATGGGCAACATGACAGCTCAGAGACTATCGCTGTTGCTGTGCAGACACATGGATTTGGGCCTGTGTCTGCGGGAGTTTGCGCGTTCTCCCCGTGGTTGCGTGGGTTTTCTCCGGTTTCCTCCCACATCCCAAAAATGTGCTCTTAGGTTGATTGGGTAACAAATTGTCCCTATATGGGAATCTTCCACAATAGGCATAGCCTAAAGTCATGGATATGTCATTAAGATATTAGGACAGCGGCGCGGGCTCGTTGGGCCGAAGGGCCTGTTTCCCGTGCTGTGTTGCTCTTTGTTCTTTGTTCTTTGTTGTTGAAATCCAGAAGGATTTGTCAAATGTCACTGGTGTGCTTCTGAATGAAATCCAGAACCAATTTATGCACCATTTCACCTTTATCTTCTGACTCAAAGGAGGACCTCAGGCACAATATAAACATTGGTAGACCTATTGGAAATCTAAGCATTCAGCTATCTAATGATATTTTATAATAGGCACGTAAAACTGTTAACATGCCGGAAAAGAATTAGATAACACACAAACATAGAACATTACAGCACAGTACAAGCCCTTCGGCCCTCAGTGTTATGCTGAGCTATGTCCAATCCCAAGATCAAGCTATCCCCTCCCTATAATTCTGGAGTGCTCCATGTGCCTATCCAATAAATGTTTGAAAGTTCTCAAAGTGCCCGACTCCACTATCACAGCAGGCAGTCTATTCCACACCCCAACCACTCTGAGTGAAGAATCTACCTCAGACATCCCTCCTATATCTCCTGCCATGAACCTTATGAACCTTTATAGTTATGCCTTATAGGTAGGATATGTATTGATTTGCTCACGACAGCGGGAGGGAGATGAAACAACTCATTCAGCCTGGCAACCTCGAACCACAAATGTGGAAACCAGCTAGGGTCCCAAGTATCAGGAAAGATAAAATGGTGTCACTGGCTAGGGTGACTATTAAATATAGTATTAATATGGTATATTAAATATTATCAATTATTGTTAGAAATCTGAATGGTTTGCTGGCCAAAGCAGGGATGCAGCTTCACCTCAGGATGGGATATCCGTGTCTTCAAGTTAAGGTGTGGAAATGCAGGCGTTGGACTGGGGTAAACATAGTAAGAAATCTCACAACACCAGGCTAAAGTCCAAGAGGTTTATTTGGTAGCAAAATCCACTAGCACTCCGAAAGTTAGTGAATTTTGATACCAAATAAACTTGTTGGACTTTAACCTGATGTGATGAGACTTCTTGCTGTCTTCAAGTTAACACAATTTTCATTTGTGATCAGAAGGCAACAACTATACCTTGAGTTCTAGTGCATGATTGTTTTGTTTGTTTCAGTATTTCATGCAGGAAACGCAGCAACCAGGGCAAGATGATACTTGAGCTTTGCACGGTGTTTGATATTGCCAAGAATTGCTGACCTCAGTCATCCAGAGGATAATTGATCACACAGATGATTCAATCGTGTCCGTCATTGACAGATCGCACACCCTGTATTACCAGCTGGAAAGGTAAAATATCAAAAAGCAGAGACCTTGTTCTTAGCTTTGAAATGGTGCCAGTATGCCTGGGAACCATTGTCCTGACTTTGTTTGAAATATGTTATTCGTACAGTTTTACAGAATTATGGAAAAATTTGGAATTAAAAGATAGTTAATTTGAATTTCTACCTAGGAACAAGCCATTTGTGTCACATTGCCTTGGTGATGCGTGGAGCTTAGTGAAATTCTTCATTTTGAGTTTGTGTATGGTTTTAGTTAGTGCTTAGCTAATGAAGTAAAAATTAAAATCCTAGAATCTCTACAGTGCAGAAGGAGACCATTCGGTCTGTACCAACTGATATCTCACCAAGCTCAATCCCCACCCTATCCTTGTCACCCTGTGCATTTACCATGGTTAATCCACCTAACCTACACATCCCTGGACTCTTAAGGGGCAATTTAGCATTGCTAATCCACCTAAGCTACACATGTTTGGATTGTGGAGGAAACCAGAGCATCTGGCGGAAATCCGCACAGACACCGGCTCCATACAGCCAGTCATTCAATGGAATCAAATCCGGGTCCCTGGAACTGTGAGGCAGCAGGAAGACCAGTTGATGCTTGGAGAACAGCCTTCGAGACTGTCAGCTTTGGGTCTTTTGTAGTTTGTAGCTCTTTGAAAGAAAGTCAAGAGATAAAGCTTATACCTGAAGTAGAGTAAATGTTAGACCTAAAGTCCAAGACGCATCCTGCCTGTGGGAGCTGGTATTTGGTAAAAGAGAGAAGATGGCTGGAAGATTTGTTTAACTGGAATTTAAAGAAAGAATTCTACAATAATCCTCTCAGTGAAAGAAGTTAACCTTGTTGCAGTTAGGGTTCTAAACATAATTAGCTTGGTTGCAGTTTGAAACCATCACAGCAGCTATTGGAAACCAAGGGTGTTTCCTGATGTTTTAAGCTACTTTAGTGGAGTTGCAGGGAGGCCTATACTTGTTGTAGAATTCAGAGTCATGAAAGAAAAGTTGACAGATCACTTAGCCAAAAGCTAACAAAAGGATTCCTGAAATCTGAGTGAATTCCAGAGAAGTGTGATAGACCTTTTGAGTGGGTCACAGAAAATGTGAATGAGCCTTCAAGATTTTGATGAGGGAACTCTAGGAAAGTATAACGTTGAATTGCACTTATACTATATGTCTTATAAGTCATAATGTTAAGGTAGTGCTGTTTGCTTTGTTTAATTTCATTTTACTTACAATGCTTTATTTAAAAATAAGAAATCTGCTAGCGAATTGCTGAGTGTTTAAGTTCCTTATTTAAACTTTGACAGTTCCTTTTTAAGCCGTAATACTTCGAAGGAAGGAGAACAGATGAGCAGACTTTAATGACGACTATAAGTTAAGAGAAAAGGGAGGAAGGAAATGCATAGATTTGCTATTATACATGCACCAAGTGCACACATTTACCTGACTATTTTGGTTTTCATGAACTTGGAATTCTAAGTGATGAATCATCTATCTTAAAAAAAAATTAATATTTTCAAAATCAGCTTCTGATGAGCACTGAGTTTGAGGTAAAAAAGTTAAATAAATACACTATAAATCTAGCCAGTAAATGTTTAATGCGGTCTTGTTTTACTGTCGTTTACATTTCAGGTTTATTTTGCATTTAAATAGAAATTGGAAGAATGTTCACAATGCGAGCAAGTTTACTTGGCTTATCACAAGCATTAAAAGCCAACATGATGCGAGAAAGAGTCATTTCAGTCTGTTTGGTCTGTAGGAACAGTCACAAATTAGCTTCTATCCAGGCTATCTCCAAACTTAACGAGAAAAAGCGAAATAGTATTATTTTTCCACTCAAAGACTTGGAAAGATACTTGGTCAAAAACGTGAACAAAATGAACTTTCAAATGTTTGCTCCAAGCTATGAGGACATCGAAAATGCAGAACGATTCTTCACACCTTCAAATAAACACTTCATAGATTATTTCACCTCTGCTGTCAGGATTGATCACGCACCAGCCACAGCTCAACCAGAGGTTAGTGTCACTGTTTTCCATAGATAATCAGAAATCATTAATAAGTTAACAGTCATTTAGGCAGCAACAATTTCTATTTATATCACACCTTTAACATAACAAAAAGCCCTAACACACTTCACAGGAGCATTAGGAAAATAAAGTCTGTCACTGAACCAAATAAGGAGATATTGGGTGAGGTGACAAAAAGCTTGATTAAAGAATCATGCTTTAAGAAGTGTTTAGGGGGAAAGTGAGGTAGACAGACAGGGAGGTATAGGGAGGGAATTCCAGACTTAGGATCTTGGCAACTGACCAGACTTAGGATCTCGGCAACTGATGGCAAGGCCACCAGTGATGGATTGGTTATAATTGGGAATGCACAAGAGGCCAGCATTAGAGAACTGCAGTTAAATTAGAGGTTGTTTTTCAAATAATTATTTTTCACTAATAGTCAAAAACAGCATTTAGGTTAGTAAGTACAGAGATTGGTAAATCTAAGTATCAAGTTAACATTGTGATGTTAGTGGACTGGTGTGTGCAAAGTGACTATCTGTGTAGATAGTTTCTTAAAAAGGTTGTACAGAATTCTGGCTGGAATCGATTATTGTGCACTAATTACAAGTGAGCAGCAGTTCAAATGTATGCACTACAGAAAGCAAATCACTGGTCATTAATATTAACAACTTTTGTGTATATAGTACATCTTAATGTGGCAAAATAAGTTGTGGGGGTTGGGGAGCAGTGGGGGTACAGGGAGAAGAATTGGACTCAAGTAAATTTCCCTAATTTGACTCCCAGTCTTAACTCAAGCATGGTTTAACTTGTAGATTTGAAGGAGGCTTTTGATGTTGGGACAGGAAGTGAAATGGACTGGAACGTAACTGAGGAGTGCAGTGTTGTGATCCGTGGAGGTCCGGCAGCAGTGTAGTGAGAGAGAGGAAGGTGAGCGTATCAGATTCAAGTGGTAAGTGAGAGCTTCATCGGAGTTGGAAGAAGTTTTAGGTAATCGAATCAAATAATGCTGGAGCATAAGTTCTAAAGGTAATGTGGATTTGAAATCAATATTCTGGATAACCAAAAATCAGTGAAAGTGACTGGTGATCGAGATTTCTGATATCATTCCGGAGCCAAATAATAAATAACAAATAATAAGAATCAACACTTATGGATCAGAGCTAGCTCAACGTGAGGTGAAAACAGATAGTGAAGGAGCAGAAGGCAGGTGCAGGAATAGAGGTAATCCATTAAACAGCACATCTTAGTTGAAAAATGGAATTATAATCAGGCACAGAAGTCAGGAAGTGGAATTTATCCAGGAGGAAATGGAAGTATCCTACTTCTGATTGTGACTCCTACTGGAAGTGCTGGTTCATCAAATTACTCCTTATATTCCTTATAAGCTGGTATTGGAATTAGTGCCAACTCTATCAACTTTCAGAATAGCTTTGTGTACTGATTGTTGATTGGGGGGGGTGGTGAGATTAATTTTGGCTATAACCATGAAAGTGATTGTGTAGTGGATATAATGAGCACTGTGTAGGCAGATTAAAACCACAAGTTCTGATCTGCACTATCGTGTACCCGATCAAAATATCAGAAATTTGAAATTTTTGAAATGAGCATTTTTTCCCCTTTCAGGTATGTTTTATAGGCAGAAGTAATGTTGGAAAGTCCTCATTGATAAAATCCTTGTTTTCCCTGGTTCCTGGTATTGAAGTTAGAGTTTCAAAAAATCCTGTGAGTATCTGTGTGTTTTGGAATTTGGGCATCATACATTTATTTTATCTTGAATAATTGCTGCAAATGTGTCATTATTTATTGCACATGAAAATTATGTGCACAGTTGTCAGACATTATGATCAATGAAATGGGGAGAAGTGAATCCATTGAAAGCTGTGAGTTACTGCAGACTGTTTCCTGAAAAGAACACACTTCTGACGAAGAATGCTGAGAAGTATATGCATATTTTTATTACATGGGGCATGGCGTTATTGGTCATATTAAGACATTAAGTAAGGGCTGTCTTTTCTGTAGTTTAGGATATTAGTTGATAATTAGTAGATAAGTTTATGGATGAAAAGGGAATGGTCTAGGTTAGAGGGTCACTGCTTGTTCCTAATTGGTCGGCGCAACATCGAAGGCCGAAGGGCCTGTTCTGCGCTGTAATGTTCTATGTTCTGTTAGATAATAGATATTAATTAGATATTAGGAAATAGTACTTTGTAATATTTAGTCAGTGTTGCTTTTAGTTTGTTAGAGTAAAAGTCTTAAAACTTGAAATTCCTTTTAAATCAATTGTTTTGAATTCAAATGACTTTTTAAAATGTATTGATCTCCATAGGGATTGTAACAAATGAAGCTTTGGCAGGATACAAATAAAGAAACTGGGATGAATACACCAGAATTTGTCAGAGTTTAAGCAAGGTTGCAAAGTTATGTTTGCTGTGTTCAGTAAAAGCTATTATTAGCTACTTCCATTACCGAAGTGTTTCTTGAAAGGGAGGACCTGTCTGTGAATGCCTTACTTTAGTCAACAAAGATTAATAATAAGAATTAGAAATACATTTAAAAGTAGGTGCTACTTAGGCAGAGTTGGCATAACACCCGAACCTTGGGAAAGAAGGAAGTAAGCCATAGAGCATTCAGGTTGATGTAACAAAGATTCAGTTGCAAATAAAACGAATGGAATTAGGGGAAAATAAATTGTGAGTTTGAAAGAGAAAGCAAAACACAAAAATTTGAACCTGAATTCCAAAGATCAGGAACCGGAGTGTTCAGAAGAGAGAAATAGAAAAATTAGGAAGGGAAATCTTGAATTTCAGGGAGAAAAAGTAGCAAAGATCTGAGCAAATAAAACAAATAATAAGGACGTTTTGTTTATTCAGTGGTGAACAGTTCAATAGTTTCCACACGTTATTTCCAATTTTAGTGCACATAATTTTCTGGGAAACTAATGGCTTCTGCCACAAGTTTGACCTTACTAGTGCATACAAAATCAAATAATCTTTGGCGTGGGAGAGTTGTATATCGCCCTGAATTGTTGAATGATTTGTGGCACCCTGCCTTTAGCCTCAGAAAAATTGGAATTTACCATCAGTTTTCCCCATGAATTTCAAGAATTTGCTGAATTTGTCATATAAAAGCACAAAGTTGGAGCTAAAACTTAACAGTATAATCACCCTTTTAGTTGTAAAATTTATGTTCCTACAATGCCATTTAGCTTTGCAGGCTCAGGAAGATAACAATTGAACCTGAAGTTTCAATTTACAGATGGTAAATTGTTTCTTCTCATGTTATTTGCCAAAAGGCAAATTTGACCCACAGTGCAGCAACCTTTACTACATGTAGAAAAAGGAGGTGGGTTCTAAATCTACCCTATTCTGGATGGGAATTGAACTCTGAACAGAGTTCAATTGGACCATCAATCTGGTACACCCTAGCCGCCCAGAGCTTACTTGCATGTTGTAGCCTGGAATAATGGACAGTAATGGTAGAAGCTCCAATTTCTTTCCATCACATGGCTGGTCGAGATTCTCTCCCACTCTTGCATCTGCCATTCGTGGAAAGATTTGCAAGTTGACACTCAACCTATTTGACCACATTATGAACGCATCTTCCTTGATTGTGAAGTCCCAGAATCAGACTTGAACACAGAGCTCAAAGACAGGGAAGCTACCATTGCCTCTTGAAATCACCTGTAATACTTTTCTTAAAAGTTTTTTAAAATTAGAATTGTTTCAAATTTTTTAAATTTTCCTTCTTGGTCTTTTTTTTTGTCTTTTGAGAAGATATTTTTGCTCTTCTCTTTGTTTATAACTTGACTCTAACAAACCCTGATTTTCTTGTCTATTTTCCTCTGTTTCTTCCTCTATTCTTAGATGTAATTGGTTAAGGAGATGGACTGTTAGTTCTATCACTCAGCAGGGTCCTAAGTACTCTGCATTATTATCAACTTGTGCTGCCAAATGCTAGAAATGCAAAAGCTTTGACTGGAATAGTGGAGATAAATGTTCAAATCACAGAGCATGCTGAGGGATGCTGCACTCCACCAAATTCTAGCCTGACAACATTTACATTTCCACTGCTGATGGGCTTCGCATTAATTTCGGTGACAAATGCCTTCATATGCTTTGTGATCAATTATTGAAACATCCAATTTATTTGATAGTTATAATTTGGTGCAACATTTATTTATGTATCTTTTTTATTGTTTGAAGGAACTAGAAATGATCTTTCTTTTTGCTAATTAGAATAACATTATGAAGCAGAATGATAATATTTAAAAACAAGTCGAACTTGTTGCTGATTCTTGACTACGTTTGTAATCGAAGAAAAACAGTGAGCCCCAAATAAATGCATCACTGCAGTAATGAAGCTTCCATTGTTTCATGAATTAGCTTTTCTCTGTATTATCTTATTTTAGGGACACACAAAGAAGATGAATTTTTTTAAAGTAGGTAAAGCGTTTACTGTCGTTGACATGCCTGGTTATGGATACAGGGCACCTTCTGATTTTGTGGAAATGGTAGAGAGCTATCTCCAGGCAAGGCAGAAGTAAGTGCCAAATAATCTCTGTTTTACAAATTTTCTTTTCCTCTAAATTTTGTATAATGGTTCAATATTTCACTAATTACAAATTGTAAGCCAAGTTCCAGATAGTGTGTAGAGAATGGGTCCCTCAAATGTAACAGATCCTTTATTTCTTCAAATAAAACAGTGCAGGAAACATTCAGCATGTCAGGGAGAATTTGAGGCTGGAATTTTCTGCCCCATTTCTGGGGAAGTTGGGAACGACGGAGAGACTGGAGAATCAAACAGGAATCCTAAAAAGGATTTTACACTGCAAGATTTTCCTATTGGAATTTCCCAGTTTCCTCACCAATGACATAATGGGAAAAATTAGGATCACTATTTACATCAATTTGAATCTCATTATTGGGCCTTTATGCCTGGTTGCCCCTCACCCCCCCACCTCCAAACTATGTTGGAATGTCAATTCACGTCAGCTTGAGAGCTTGCATCGTAACAGATCACCCCACCCCCTCCCACCTGGCAAACAGAACCCGCTCGAGGTGCACTGGTGAGTACCATCCCCAGCAGCGAGAGAGTCATACCTGGCACTACCTGGACACTGTCCCTGGAGTGCCATGAGGAGGTGTTTGGTGAGGGGGTTCCATGTCTGTGGGGTGGGGGGGTTGCGGGCAGGGAGGAAGGAAGGGGGCTCCATGGTTGTGGTGTGGGGGATATTAATGTGGGAGAATTTTAAAAAATCAGAGCCCCCTTCCTGATGGAGTAAGCTCATCTGGCACCTTACTCTTTCATTTTTTTTGAAAATATGGCAGGAAAACCTGACAGGGTAACCTGTGGTCTGTCCTTGCTTTTTCCCAGAGACAACGAAATTCCAAATGGAATTTTTATATCAGAATAGAAATCGGTGATAAAAATTCTAACCAATTATACAGCCAAGAGAGAGGTTGGGTGGGACAGGTGTCAGGATAGAGGAAAAGGATCAAAAAATAAACCTATGATAGGGTAAAAGGCACAACAGATTAAATGGTAAATGGGATGATGGGACAAGTGAAAAAACAAAGTTAATCCAAAAGGGTGTAAATAGGAATTGCATTGCTGACAATTCCTGTCTGAACAAAATGGTAGTCATGATGTGGAGATGTCAGCGTTGGACTGGGGTAAACACAGTAAGAAATCTCACAACATCAGGTTAAAGTCCAACAGGTTTATTTGGTAGTAAACGCCAGTAACTTTTGGAATGCTGTTCCTTCGTCAGGTGAGTGGGGAGTTCTGATCTCAAACAGGGCATATAAAGATGCACAGTTTACAGAATACTGATTAGAACGCAAGTCTTTAAGACTTGAGTAGCAGATTAGCTGTAAAGATTTGCATTCTAATCAGTATTCTGTAAGCTACGTGTGCCTTTATATGCCCTGTTTGGGATCAGAACTCTCCACCCACCTGACAAAGGAACAGTGTTCCAAAAGCTGGTGTTGTTTACTACCAAATAAACCTGTTGGATTTCAACCTGGTGTTGTGAGACTTCTTACCGAACGAAATGGGAACTGTGATTAACAAGTGATCTAACATTTTTGAATTTAGTGTTGGGTCCAGAAGGCAGTGAAGCACCAGATTGATGAATGAGGTGCTATCCGCAAATCCACCAACCTTTGTGTCGTCTGCAAACTTACTAATCAATCCTGTTCCCTTTTGTTGTCCCCAAGGTTGTGCTGAACTTCATTAGAGTTCTAACAACAAAGAAAATTACAGCACAGGAACAGGCCCTTTGGCCCTCAAAGCCTGTACTGACCATGCTGCCAGACTTAACTAAAACCTCCTACACTTCCAGGGACCATATCCCTCTATTCCTATCTCATTCTTGCACTTGTCAAGATGTCCCTTAAAACACACTACTGTATCCACTTCCACTACCTCCCCCACCAGTAAATTCCAGGCACCCACCACACTCCATGTAAAAAATCTGCCTTGTATGTTTCTTTTAAAACTTGCCCCTTAACTTAAACTTATGCCTCCTAGTAATTGACTCTTCCACCATGGGAAAAGCTTTTGACTATCCACTCAGCCCACGCCTCTCATAATCTTATAGACTTCTATCAGGTCTCCCCTCAATCTCCGTTGCTCCAGTGAGAACAAACCAAATTTCTCCAGCCTCTCCTCATAGCCCTTCATACCAGGCAACATTCTGATACATCTTTTCTATACCCTCTCCAAGGCCTCCACATTCTTCTGGTAGTGTGGTAACCAGAATGGAACACTATATTTGAAGTGCAGCCTTACTAATGTTCTATAAAGTATCAACATGACTCGTCAATTTTTAAATTCAATGAAGGCTAGCCTGCTGTATGCCTTCTTGACTATCTTCTCCACTTGTTTTGCCACTTTCAGTGACCTCTGTACCTGTACACCCAGATCCCTTTGCCTATCAATATTCCTAAGGGTTCTGTAATTTACTGTATATTTCTATTTGAATTAAACCTTCCAAAATGCATTACCTCACATTTGTCTGAATTAAACTCCATCTGCCATCTCTCCACCCAAGTGCCCAACAGATCTATATCCAGCTGTATCCTCTGACGATCCTCATTGCTATCCGCAAATCCACCAACCTTTGTGTCGTCTGCAAACTTACTAATCAATCCAGTTCCCTTTTCCTCCAATTGTTTATATATATTTCAAGCAGCAAATGTCCCAGCACTGATTCCTGTGGAGCACCACTTGTAAGAAGTCTCACAATACAAGGTTAAAGTCCAATCAATTTATTTGATAGTAAACTCACAAGCTTTCAGGGTTTGCCCCTTCATCAAGTGAATGCAGAATTTATCCCAGTTCAATGCTGGCATGTCCAATCATGAGCACCACTTGTCACAGCCTTCCATTCAGAAATGTACTCTTCCACTGCTACCGTCTGTCTTTAACCAAGCTAGTTTTGTATCCACTTTGCCAGCTCACCTCTGATCCCATGTGACTTCACTTTCTGTACCAGTCTGGCACGAGGGACCTTGTCAAAGTCATGTAGACACTGCCTATCTTGGCATCAATCATCTTCTTCACTTCTCGAAAATCTCGATCAAGTTTGTGAGACACGACCTCCCCTTCACAAAACCATGTTGCCTCTTACTAATACGTCCATTTATTTCCAAGTGGGAATAAATCCTGTCTCAAAGAATCCTCTCCGATAATTTACCTACCACTGATGTAAGGCTCACCAGCCTATAATTACATGGAGTATTCTTGCTACCCTTCTTAGGCAAAGGAACAACATTGACTATTCTCCAATTCTGTGGGACCTCCCCTGTAGCCAGTGAGGATACAAAGATTTCTCTGAAGACCCCAGCAATTTCCTCCTTTGCCTCTCTGTTCTGGGATACATTCCATTAGGCCCTGGAGACTTGTCTACCTTCATGTTTCTCAAGAACCCCAATATCTCCTTTTTGATCTCAACATGACTCAAATTATTTATACATCCTTTCCCAGATTCATCATCCACTAAGTCCTTCTCTTTGGTGAATACTGACGCAAAGCACCCATTTACTACCTTGCCCATTTCTTCTGGCTCCACACATAAATTCCCTCCCTTGTCCTTGAGTGGGCCAACCCTTTCCCTGACTACCCTCTTGCTTGTTATATATGAGGGATTTTCCTTAATCCTGCTGGCCAGTGCTTTCTCATGACTTCTTTTAGCTCTTCTTACTACTTGCTTAAGTTTCTTTTACTTTCTTTGTATTCCCCACTTGCTTTGTGTTTTCCCAGCCTTCTAGCTTTGACAAATGCTTCCTTTTTCTCTTTGACTTAGCTCATAATATGTCTTGTTATCCAATGTTTCCAATACTTGCCACACATATCCTTCATCCTTACAGGAAATGTGCCAGTTCTGAATCCCTATCAACTTACACTTGAAAGCCTCCCACATACCAGATGTTGATTTGTCCTCAAGCATCTGTGTCCAATCTACATTCTTCAGTTCCTGCCTAATATTGTGGTAGTTAGCCTTCCCCCAATTTAGCACCTTAACTTGAAAACTACACTCATCTTATCCGTCAGAAGTGCAGGAGTGGGGCAGATAATTGACTATCAACTAGAATCTCCAGATTACACTCGGTTATATGGAGGTATTCCATCAAGTGACCATTCAATTTGCATTTCATCTCACTAATATAAAGGCTACCACATTGTGAGCAGTCAATACATGATACCAAATTGAAAGGAGTAAATTGTTATTTCACCTGGAGGGAGTGTTTCGGACCATGGATGATAGGAAGAGAAGAGCTGAAAGGGCTGGCATTATATCTCCTACCCTTGCACTGGACTGTCCCATAGGACAGGGATGAAATATTAGTGTTGATTCAAGAGTGGATGAGAATTTTACAATAGAAATGGTCCGTTCAGAAGTCTGAAAGGAGAGGGGAAGATTTGTTTTGTGATTGCATTGCAATGGAGGTGACATCAGTGAAGGTTAATCCTCTGAATGTGAAGTCTGGTGGCGTGGATGGTGAGAACAAGGGGAACCTTATTATGGTTATAGGAATGAAGGTAAGGGGTAACGTGGTAGAAGGCTAGTCAATCACAGTGAGGAAGAACAGATGTGATTAAAGATGATGAATTGGGAGAATGGAATAGAATTTGGAGGGAGAATGCTCCCAATGAGTAAAGGCTGATACCCACGAGTAAGAAATTGGTTGGAAGGTAGGAAATATTGAACTTTTTTATCCAAAGGATGATCAGTATCACTGATACCCGTGCAATAAACAGCTACTTCGTGTTTTTGGAATCAATTAAGAAATAATTAGTTTGTTTGATGCAGATAAAATCCCTTTGGTTGGATGAATTAAATTAGACTGGCATTTCTTTGTGTTCTTGTTAGTTTTATTCTTCAGCTACCTAAGATGTGGAAATATTTGTTTCTAACAGAAGTGGAAAAGAATGTTCTACATTCCAGCATCTGAAATAAATTATTAAAGTGTGAAAAATTGAATAGATTATTTGTTTCTTCCATAGTTTGAAGAGAACTTTTTTACTATTGGATGCTTCAATAGGAATCCAAGAAGCAGATCAAATTGCAATTGAGATGTGTGAGGAGTTTGGCATTCCTTATGTTGTAAGTAACACATTCCTGTTGTCTAATTATACTGATTGTTTTTCTCACTTCTCTCCCCATTAAATTTCATCACATGGCATTTACTTAATGCAAGAACAGATCAGTTTGAAATGGCTACTAGTTGATTACAAGTGCTGTAATTTGGCTTTCCCTCTGCAACTAGACCCTTCCTTTTATTGTTAAACCTCCATTCTTAATTTCCTGAAATGGATTTGGCATGCCTGACAATTATTAGGAATGTTCCTCAATTGGGTGTCTCAATAACTTAGTAATTGGCACCTTTTGGGAACTCAAATCCAATCTGGACTGATGTTTTATCAAGCGTCTGTCCCTTCCTTAGGAGAAGGGAGTGCAATGGAATCTCACTATGCAAGGCTGTTGAGATGCCAAAAATATTTATCTGAATTTAACATGAAGTTCAACCCTATGTATTTACATATGTTTGATGTAAAACTCATTTATTTCATATTTTTAAACAGCTAGCCACAATGCTACAGCAGCAGGCATGCACCACATCTATATGTCTTGATCATTAACGTGAGCCAAGGATTATGCCATAAGCATTCCTATCCTGAGGGAGTTCCAGATGCAACCCAGTGTCAGCTTTTTTGGGATATCTGTGTATCTTGACGTACCATGGCCATGTTACAATCGTAGTTTTAGAAAACAGAATTAAGAGACAACTTCGCTGTGTTAGTTAAATCTGAGTAAATTTCTTGTAATTTTCTTGTAAAAAATTACAAGTACATCTTGTAATTATGTCATGCCACCATCACATCATAGAATCTCTATAGTGCAGGAGTCCATTCAGCCCATTCTAGTCTGCACCAACTTTATGACAGAGTATGATACCCAGGCCTTCTCCGGCACCCTATTCCCAAGCCTAAGCCTAGACGTTTACCATGGATAATCCATCTAATCTAGACATCTTTGGAAACTAAAGGACAATTTAGCATCACCAATCCACCTAACGTGCGCATCTTTGAACTGTAGAGGAAATCGGAGCATCCGATGGAAACCACACAAACATGAGAGAATATGCAAACTGCACACAAACAGTCACCCAAAACTGAAATTGAACTCAGGTCCCTGGTATTGTGAGGCAGCAGTGTTAACCATTGTGCCACTATGCCATTCAATGCAAAAAGCAAGAGAATAAAATTCTGTGGGTGAAAGCTTACCAAAAATTGGCAGAGTGTTTCTGGCGGGAAAATTTCATGTTTGTCTCCCAATCTTACGACACTCTGCCAAAAAAATATCAAGGGGGCTTGTTCCATACCATCTTACAAGGAGTGGGCCTCAACACGCTGGCAAAATTTCGCTGCTCCATTTTTAAAGGGTGCCCCAATCAGAACTTGAGAAAACCTCACCACCCCTCAAGCGCACTATGGAGGACTTGGGCTTCCCTTCCATCCCGCTGTGAGTCAGCATTTCTCTAGTCTCCCCTTCTCCACTCCCTCTCCATCAACGGTCCACCCCCGACCATCACCACATCTAAATGAATCCCTCCCCCACGAGGCTCCTTTCCTAAGGAGAGTCCCATGAAAAGTTCACATCCGAGTGAACTGTTGTAAATGGAGCTGGCGTGATGACATGCCAGCACCTTCTGATTATCCTATGAGGAGAAAGTACTGGAGAGAATGCTGGCTAATGTATTAAAATGAGCCTCCTGCAGTCTCGTAGCATGTTCATTTCACTCCACTGGTGAGGGGCAGTAAAATTGGAATTCAAAAACTCACTGACACAAATCACACTCTCTGGATTGTGAGATGTACTGCCATTCCCACAGACGGAGAGTGCAGCTCAAAATCATCCCCTATATCTTTTTGTTATAAAAGATTTCATTATAACAAACATTATTGCAATAACATTTTCAGTGCTCCAAAATGTATTTTAAAATTACAAAAATACTCATTCAATCGGGAGCAAAACAAATGTTTTTAAATTAAAATAGTGCTGAAAATAGCATAATAACAGTGAATTAGTCATTGCTTGTTCAGATGCCAACTATGTTTAAATAATTGATTCCTAGCAAGGTCTCTACGAATTGGTTAAAGGCAAATGGTTTTTGACTGACTAGATTGAGTTTTTTGATAAGGTAATGGAGAGGGTTGATATGAATTTCAAGAAGGTATTTGTTGAAGTGGAACATGGGAAAATTGCCAGCACAGTTCAAGGCCATGGAAGAGAAAGGACAGTGGCAATATGGATACAAAGTTGGCTGACTGACAGAAAAAGAAGTGGCTAATTCTTTTTCTTTGAACTGAAAGGAGGTATATACTGGTGTTCCCCAGGTGTCGGTACTAGGACCAGTGCTTTTCTTGATGTATGTGATCAACTCGGTACACAGGGATCAATGTCAAAATTTACAAATAACACAAAATTTGGTAACATTGTGAACCTTAAGGAAGATAGTGATAGACTTCAGGAGGATATTGATAGATTTGTGGAATGCGTACGCATGTGCAAGATAAAATTCAATGCAAACAAGTATGGAATAATACATTTGATAGGAAAAACAAAAGCAATATGAAAGGTACAATTGAAGGGATTTTCAGAACAGCGAGACCTGAGGATATATGCACAAACCATTGAAAGTGATAGGGAAGATTGCAAGAAGTGATTAAAAAAGCTGAGGGGCCGGGCTTTATAGAAGGGACATAGAACATTACAGCACAGAACAGGCCCTTTGGCCTTCGATGTTGCGCCGACCAATATAAAAAGCAATGCCCCTCCAAACTAAACCATTCCCTTCTCTTCCATATACTTATCAACTAACCTCTTAAACGCCACCAAACTTGGCGCATCTACAACTGCTGCAGGCAGGGCATTCCACTCCCGAACCACCCTTTGGGTAAAGAACCTACCTCTGATATCCGTCCTATAACTATCACCCCTTAATTTAAAGCTGTGTCCCCTCGTGCTAGCTTTCTCCATCCTAGGAAAAGGCTATCACTGTCCACCCTATCTAAACCTCTAATCATCTTATATGTTTCGATTAGGTCCCCTCTTAGCCGCCTCCTTTCTAACGAAAACAACCTCAAATCCCTCAGCCTCTCTTCATAAGACCTGCCCTCCATACCAGGCAACATCCTGGTAAACCTCCTCTGTACCCTCTCCAATGCCTCCACATCTTTCTTATAATGTGGGGACCAGAACTGCACACAATACTCCAAGTGCGGCCGCACTAGAGTTTTGTACAGTTGCAACATGACGTTGCGGCTCCGAAATTCAATCCCTCTACCAATAAAAGCCAAGACTCCATATGCCTTCCTAACAACCTTCTCGACCTGACTGCCTACTTTCAGGGATCTATGCACATACACACCAAGATCCCTCTGTTCATCTAGACTACTAAGAATCCTACCATTTGCCCTATACTCTACACATTTATTATTTCTGCCATAGTGCATTACCTCACCCTTTTCCACATTAAACTCCATTTGCCACCTCTCGGCCCAGCTCTGCAACTTGTCCAAGTCCCTCTGCAAACTATAACACCCCTCTTCACTATCTACCACTCCACCGACTTTAGTGTCATCTGCAAATTTACTAATCCATCCTTCAATACCCTCATCCAGATCATTTATAAAAATTACAAACAGCAGGGGCCCCAAAACAGACCCCTGAGGTACACCACTTGTCACCGAACTCCACGATGAATATCTCCCATCAACCACCACCCTCTGTCTTCTATCTGCTAGCCAATTCCTAACCCAATTAGCTAAATCACCCTCTATCCCATACATCTGCATTTTCTGCAGAAGTCTTCCATGGGCCACCTTATCAAACGCCTTACTAAAGTCCATATATACCACATCAACCGCCTTACCCCCATCCACCTCCTTAGTCACTTTTTCAAAAAACTCAATGAGGTTAGTAAGGCACGACCTACCCTTCACAAAACCATGCTGACTATCCCCAATCAATTCATTTCTCTCTAAATAACTATAAATCCTATCCCTAATAATTCTCTCCAATACTTTGCCCACAACAGAAGTAAGACTCACTGGCCTATAATTCCCTGGAAGGTCTCTCTTCCCCTTCTTGAACAATGGGACCACATTCGCTATCCTCCAGTCCTCCGGAACCACACCCGTAACCAACGACGACCTGAAGATCAGAGCCAGAGGCTCTGCAATCTCCTCTCTTGCCTCCCAGAGAATCCTAGGGTAAATCCCGTCCGGCCCAGGGGACTTATCCAACTTCAAACCCTCGAGAATATCTAGCACATCCTCCCTATCTACTTCGATACCTTCCAGTTTGCTACCCTGTACCTCAGTGTTCTCCATAACTACATTTACATCACCCTGCGTGAATACCGAAGAGAAATATTTATTCAGTACCTCTCCAATCTCTTCAGGCTCCACGCACAACTTCCCACTGCTGTCTATGACTGGCCCTAATCTTGCCCTAACCAATCTTCTATTCTTAACATATCTAAAGAAAGGATTAAGGAGAATCCTAAAGCTATCAGCCAAAGTCTTCTCGTGTCCCCTCTTAGCTCTCCTCAACTCACTCTTTAGCTCCCTCCTGGCTAATCTATAGCTATCCATTGCACTAACCGAGCCTTCAAGCCTCATCCTGACATAAGCCTCCTTTTTCCTTTTAACCAGCAAATCAACTTTTTTCGTACACCAAGGTTCTCTTACTCGACCATTTCCTCCTTGCCTGACAGGGACATACTTATCAAGGACTCGCAGCAGCTGCTCCTTGAATAAGCTCCACATTCCAGATGTTCCCAGTCCCTGTAGTTTCCTAGTCCAATCTATGCACCCTAATTCTCTCCTGATGGCCTCATAATTACCCTTCCCCCAGCTATAACTACTGCCCCCAGCTTCATGCCTATCCCTATCCATCACTAAGGTGAACGTAACCGAATTGTGGTCACTATCACCAAAATGTTCACTAACTTCCAAGCCTAACACCTGGTCTGGCTCATTGCCCAGCACCAAATCCAATGTAGCCTCACCTCTAGTTGGCCTATCTACATACTGAGTCAAAAAACCTTCCTGCACACTTTGTACGAAAACTGACCCCTCTAACGAGCTACAGCTATAGCTATTCCAATCAATATTAGTAAAGTTAAAGTCCCCCATAACAATTACCCTATTACTTTCACTCCTGACCAGAATTGACTTGGCAATCCTTTCCTCTACCTCTCTAGAACTTTTAGGAGGTCTATAAAAGACTCCCAACAGGGTGACCTCTCCTTTCCTGTTTCTAATCTCAGCCCAATTATACATAGGGCCTACTTTCCCAATCTGCTCACCACAGGAATCGTAGAGGGCAAAGGGTGGACCTTGGAAAGTTCTGATGACCTTGGACGGAATTTTCCGGTTTCGAGGCTGGAAAACCTCACCCAGAAAGTACAAAAACATAGGTTTTACAAGACCATAAGAATTAGGACACTCAGCCCATTGAGCCTGCTCTGCCATTCAGTCATGGCGGCAGGGCATTGCATTGTCATCCTCCAACAATCCAATTACTTCAGATTCTTCCTTGAGGAAATTAGGACAAAAGGTTTCATAGCAATTTTAGCATTAACTTATCTCAATGTCACAACCACCTAAGACAATAAGATATAGGAGCATAATTAGGCCATTCAGTCCATCGAGTCTGCTCTGCCATTCAACCATGACTGATATTTTTCTCATCCCCAATCTCCTGCTTTTTCCCCATAACCGCTGATCCCCTCAACAATCAAGAATCCATCTATCTCTGTCTTAAAAACACTCAATGATCTGGCCTTCACTGTCTTCTATGGCCAAGAGTGCATACATTCACCATTCTCTGGCTGAAGAAATTCCTCCTCATCACTGTTTTAAAGGATTGTCTCTTTAGCTTGAGATTGTGCCATCTGGTTCTAGTTTTTCCTAACAGTTGAAACATCCTCTTCACATTCACTGTATCCAGTCTCGCAGTATCCTGTAAGTTTCAATAAGACCCCTCCTCGTCCTTCTAAACTCCGACAAGTACAGATCTAGAACCCTCAACTGTCCGTCATACAACAAGCTCTTCATTCCAGGGATCGTTCTTATGAACCTCCTCTGGACCCTTTCCAAGGCCAGCACATTCTTCCTTAGATATGGGGTCCAAAATTGCTCACAATGCTCTAAATGGGGTCTGACCAGAGCTTATACAACGTCAGAAATACATCCCTACTCTTTTATTCTAGTCCTCTCAACATGTGTGCTAACACTGCATTTGCCTTCCTAACTGCTGACTGAACCTGCATCCTAACCTGAAGAGAATCTTGAACAATGACTTCCAAGTCCCTTTGTGTTTCTGATTTCCTAAACGTTTTCCCATGTAGAAAATGTCCCACTTCCTCCTTTTAAAGTGCAAAACTTCACACTTTTCCACACTGTATTCCATTTGCCACTTCTTTGCCCACTCTCCTAACCTGTACAAGTCCTTCTGCAGCCCCTTTGCTTCCTCAATATCATCTGTCCCTCTACATATCTTTGTATCATCTGTAAACGTAGTAATAGTGCCTTCAGTTCCTACCTCCAAATCATTAATGTATATTGTGAAAAGTTGTGATCCTAGCACTGACTCCTGAGGCACACCACCAGTCACTAAGCTACCATCCTGAGCTACCCTTTTTTCCCCATTCTGTACCTTCTGCCAGTCAACCAATCCTCTATCCATGCCAGGATCTTACCTTTAACCCCATGGGCACTTAAGTTATTTAACAGTCTCCTAAGCAACACCTTGTCACAGGCCTTTTGGAAATTTAAATAAATGGTGTCCACTGCTTCTCTTTTATCTAACTTCCTTGTTACCTCCTCAAAGAACTCTAACAGGTTTGTCACATGACCTTCCCTTGACAAAACTGTGCTGACTCAGACCTATTTTATCATGCACTTGCAAGTATTCTATGATCTGATTTTTTAATAATAGACTCTAAAATCTTGTCAGTGACTGAAGTCAGACTAACCGGCCTATAATTTCCTGTCTGCTGCCTCCCTCCCTTCTTAAATAGAGGTGTTGTATTTGCTATTTTCCAGCCCTGTGGTATCCTCCCTGCCTCCAGTGATTCCTGAAAGATCACTACAATGCCTCTACAATTTTCTCAGCTATCTCTTTTAGAACCTGGGGTGTAGTCCATCCGGTCCAGGTGATTTATTCACCTTCACATCTTTCAGTTTCTCCAGAATCTTCTCCTTAGTGATAGCCGCTACACTTGCTTGTGCCCCCTGACTATCTGGAGCTCTGGCATCCTACTGGTGTCTTCCACTGTAAGACTGATGTGAAGTAACTATTCAGTTCCTCAGCCATTACTTTGTTTCCTATTATTACTTCCCCAGCTCATTTTTTACTGGTTCAATGGTTAGTTTTGCCCCACTCTTACCATTTATATATTGAAATAAACTCTTCCTAACTTCTTTTATATTACTAGCTAGCTTAGACTTATACTTCATCTTCTCTCCCCCTTATTGCTTTTTTAGTTGTCCTCTGCTTGCTTTTAAAGGCTTCCCAATCTTCTGGCTTCCCACTCACCCTTGCTATTTTGTATGCTTTTCCTTTTGCTTTTATGCTGTCCTTAACTTTCCTCATCAGCCATGAATGCCTTGCCCTCCTCTTAGCATATTTCTTTCTCTTTGGGATGAGTTTCTGTTGTGCCTCCTGAATAACTCTCAAAAACTCCTGCCATTGCTGTTCCACTGTCTTCCCTGCTAGGCTCCCTTTCCAATCAACTCTGGCCAGTTCCCACTTCATGTCTTTACAGTTACCTTTATTTAGTTGTAATATGGTTACATCTGACTCTCAAACTGAGGTTTTGCCTCAACTTCAGTATTATGTCCAAATCACAGCACTGGACTTTAGGAAGGTCGTAAAGGCTTTACAGAGGATGCAAAAAAGATTTACAAGATGACGCAAGATATGGGGATTTACAGTTACGTAAATAGGTTGGTGAAGTTGGGACCTAGAGATGAGGGGGTTCAGACAAGATCTGAAATCCTTGCTCAAAGTCATGAGGTGTCTAGATAAAGTATAGAAATAAATTGTTCCTACTGATGGAATGGTCTAAAACCTGATGACACAGATTTAAGATGAATGGCAAAAGAGCCAAAGCTGACATGAGGAAAAACATTTTGATGCAACAAGTAGTTAGGATCTGAAGTGCAATGCCTGAGTATGGTGGAAACAACTGAAGAGGAAAAATATTGCAGTGCTGTTGGGAAAAGGCAAGAGAATGAGATTAGCTAAATTCTCTTGAAACCCAGCATGGACGCTAGAGGCTTAGTAGCCTCTGTGCTGTGACCATGCTGTGATTCTAGTTAGGCCCTTTTAGATGTTCTGATGCTAACAAATATTTATACTGTGTTATCACACCTATGCATAAGGCTAAATTTTAATCAATAGCAGTAATCCTTGCTCTGAGTCTTTGTTAATTTTGAATCTCTGGTTATGAAGACAACTGTTGATCTGCATAATCTGTTGAAACCAAATAGATTCTAAACTTTTAAACTCAATTTAATTTTGAATCATTGTCTGAATTCTTTACACATAAGTCAAATCATGTATAAAAAATGCAAGTGAATGAAATGTTAAAAACAGCTAATTAAAACTGAATAAAATTTAAGTACAGCTTCTTATTGCTGTGCAATTCAATTAAGAGCTCCATTGTCACTGTTAAGGGCCATTGAAGATAGGAAATTGAACAGCCAATATGTCTCAATGACATTGTTTGTGGATGAAGTCTGAACATGTAAACACCAGCTGTCAATATGCTTTCTGAATTTGACAAGCAACATAAAAATGCAGATTTGTTTTTACTTGTGCTATAAAATAGCAGACTTGTTTTGCAGGAAGTCATTAAAATAGACAAATTGGCAGACTGATGGGCACTTCAAAAAATCATTTTGCACATCATGTGAAATAATAATGATAGAGCTGGTAAAATTGCATCCTCAGAGTAATCAGTAATTGCCTACCTCTATTATGTTATCTACAGCTTGTATTAACAAAGATTGACAGATCTCAGCAGGGCAATCTGCTGAAGATAATTCTAGAGGTTCAAGAAGTGATAGAAAAACAAACTTCAGGGTGCTTTCCTCAGCCCTTCCTTGTGAGGTATGTTATCTTTTCAAATTCCATAGGAAAGTTGTTAAGAGCTTTTGAAGGGAAGAAATCGGGATACAGAAATAAACAAAAAGTCTTACAACACCAGATTGAAGTCCAGCAGGTTTATTTGGAACCCTGAGCTTTTGGAAAGCTGTTCCTTGATCAGGTGAGTGGAGAAGTGGGTTCATAAGCAAGGCATTTATAGCTAGAGACTCAACCACTCAGCCACATCGCAAAGTTCCTATAACAAGTTTCTATATTGTGTGCTTTATCTTATTACTGTCTCCCTCAACCCCTCCATTGTCTCTAACTTGTCAGACTGTTTATCTCATATCAGGTACATTGAGGAGCAAAAATTTCCTCCAAGTAAATATTAAGAAGACTGAAGGCATTGTCTTCAGTTGTGACCACAGCATCTGTTCCTTAACCAGTGACTCCATTCCTCTCCCTGACAAACTAAGGCTGATGTAGAGATGCCGGCGTTGGACTGGGGTAAACACAGTAAGAAGTCTGACAACACCAGGTTTAAGTCCAACCGATTTATTTGATAGTAAACTCACAAGCTTTCAAGGTTTCCTCTTCGTCAGGTACTAAGGCTGAAACAGACTGTTTGCAACCTTTGCTGTTATATTTGACCCCACACATGGTCAAGCCACCGTGACAAATGACTATTTACATCTCCATGGCATTTCCCAGCTCTACGTCTGACCTGGCTTTTCTACTCATTTTTGCTATTGTTACCTCTATGCTGAATTATTCTGACTTATTCCTGTCTGACTTGTTATGTTTTACCTGCTATAAACATAAATCATCTAAATCTCTGCTGCTCATGATTTATTGTGCACTCGGTCCTTTTCACCCATCATCCTGTGCTGGCTGTACTTAAGCTTAAGCACCAGCTTAAGAAATGTCTCAACTTTAAAATTTCCATCTTACTTTCAAATCTAACCTTATCATTTTGCTTCCTATCTCTGCAATCTATTCCAGTTTCTAGATCCTTCCAGTATACTTGCGCAACTTTAATTCTGGTCCCATGGGCATCCTTTATATTAATTAGTTCAATGCTGATGGCCTTTTCTTCAGCTACAATGACTTGAGGTTATGGCATTTCACCTCCCTATCCTTCTCCACTTCTCTTATTTTCTCTTCTTTCACAGGATGATCCTTAAAATCAAAATTATTGGCCAAGCTTTTGGTCATCTGCCATTCTATTGCCTTACATGGCTCTGTATCAGATTTTGTTTGATGTCCCTGTGAAGCACTTTGGAACATTCTACTTTGTTAAAGGTGCTAAATAATTACAAGTTGTTGTTGCTGAGGCTGCGATGAGGGATTGAGCTCTGTGGCTTATAGGAGAAATATATTTGTATGAATGGAAAAACCAAGAATGACCATTCTTTGCTCATTGAAACCAACTTGGATCGATTGAATAGAGACCACCAGGGCTGTTAAATTTAGTGAAAGTCTTGTTTGCCTCTGTAAAATGTAAAATTCAAAACATTGATTATTGTGAATTTTCTATGCTGTTGGCCAAGGATAGATCAAACAGATGTGTTTACAATATTCTTTAATTGACAAATTATGAGAACTAGCATGTAATTTTAGTCTAAGTATTTAATTTACAGATGGTTTCACTACATTCATTGGCAGTTGGGAAAGAAGTATAGGATTTGGCTTAAAAAGATAATTAAGCTTTTCAGCTATTCATTCTCTAAAATAAACTTACCAAGGTCTCTGGAATCTTAAATATAGGTGTTAAAGTTAGAGAATGATTAACCATTTCTCTTCTGTCATTTTCAAAAGCAATACAGGGTCAAAAGTGGGGCATCTCATTGTGTACACTGCAGTTAGACTTTTCCTAAATCTTCCTACTTGAATATAATTTTCACCAGAACTTGCTGGAAGTGCAAACCAATAATGGCATGGAGGACAAGAGAGCACCTCAGGCCTTGACAAATAATTGGACCAACAGTGTGTCTCCTTATTCAGTGAGATTTAAGAATTGGGGAAAAACCAGATGAACAGAAAGGCAGGTAAATTATAGTTGGTGAATAAGAAACAAATCAGGTTTAAAAGAATGAAGGAAAGATTGGATTAAGTGAGAGGAAAAATATCAAAGGAAAAATAGGAAAACAAATTGAACTTAAGTATTTAAAACATCAAGTTATTAAATTCAGAAATAAATTTCAACAACTTAAAATGTTTCTTTTTTGTGCTGGACAGTTGATTGGAATTATAATAACAGTTATGTTATTAACTATGAGCCATAACTATCTGTGGTAAATTTAAAGCGTAATTAATATGTAAATCCAGCAATTCTTTAGAAGCTTGAGCTATTTGTATTACATAAGTAGCATAAATCAATCAGCATGTTCTTGGATATACAGAATTCACAGCATATCTTTTTGTTAAGGAACTTAACCGTTGATTTATAAACTAATGAAATAGCTCGAGCTTCTGTATTATAAACTAATAATGGTATACAATGTTAGTGCACCATTATTTTTACGGAACGATTTGCCACAATGTCTTCACTATTCATATGAGATTCATTTAAAAGATCAGGATAATATTCAAATACACATTATATAAGAACACAAATTCTTTGGAGTGACAAACTACTTTGTCTGGTTATCATATATCTGTACTGCTACAGGTTTTGTTATGACTGTTGGACAGCAAATCTCATTATAGTCTTGCTCCAAACATGAATTTAAAAACTGAGGTGAAATGAGAATGCCTGCCCTTGATCTTGGGAGTCCTATCAAACATCAGTGGGAATTGGGAGGAAAACTCTCCACTGGCCAAGTCACACCTAACACAAAGAGAAATATCTGTTTGTTCAAGATCAGCCGCAGCCTCAAGATGTCATTGAGAAACTATTTTAACCCGAATAGTTGGTATCAGGATCAAAGCCATAGTGAAGACACACAGAAACCCAGATGACAATATCTAGTCAGCCACTGCTCTGTGTAGTGTCCTGTTCCTTTCACATCGACACTGTAGTTAAGTGAGCCCAGCAATGCTTGTACTTTCTTAGAAGGCTAAGAAAATTCGCATGTGCATTGCGACTCACGAGTTTTTACAGATGCAACATAGAAAGCATCCTTTCAGATATATCACAGCTTCGTATGGCTTCTGTTCTGACCAAGACCACAAGAAACTACAAAGGGCTGTAAATGTAGCCCAGCCCATCAAGCAAACCAGCCTTCCACCCATTTACTCACTTTACATTTCCTGCTGGCTTGGAAAAACAGTCAGCATGATCAATGTCCCCACCCACTCCGGACATACTACCTCTCACCTTCTTTCGTCAGGAAAAAGACAACAAAAGTCTGAGAACATGTACTAGCTGAGAACATGAACAGCTTCTTCCCTGCTGCCATCAGACTTTTAAATGAACCTACCATTATATATTTAACTAATCTTTCTCTCCACCCTATCTGTAACTGCAACACTATATTCTGTAACCTCCCTTGTCTCTCCAGTGTACTCTATGAATGGTATGTTTTGTCTGTAACAGCTAGCAAGAAACAATACTTTAATAAATCACATCAATGGCAAGTTATCTGGTCATTAATCAGTTCTTCCCCACAGAGTGTGGTTTGGATTTGGAAGTTTGGTATGTGGCTAAAATCATACCAAAGATCATTGGAGTATTAGTGATTTGGCTGCTTAGTGTGTCATCCATATATGGCTAATGTAAACTGCAGGTTTGAAAACCGTAATATCAGGCTTCAATCTAAAACCTTCAGAACTTGTGTGATACAGATTTCTCTGGTAGCTTACAAAGTTTAAGGAAATATTATTTAAAATAATGCTGTGTCATTTGTCCCCACAGTTCTTTGAACTATTCTGGGATTCACCTTCTGAGATGCTTCATAGCTCACACAACTGGGAGTCTTCAGATTAATGAGCATAATTCCAGTTCTTTAAGATCAATGGGAAATTCTGCAAAGACATGAAAATCAATTTCAGGACAGCACTTTGAGTCTACAAATTCAAATGCTGATTTTATTGTACTGATTCATGGATGGAGACTACATGCAAATTAGAAGGCCATATGAAGTTTGACCTAATTATCATTGCTTATTCATGAGATATAATAGAATCTCTCTTTGTGTAATATCTATGCAGACTGAATACATTCTGTTTAGAAAATGGGTCTGGTTTTGATTGATATTTAGGTAACATCAGTTGATATTGTCCCTAAATTGACTTACAAGAACCTCATTCCATTATAATTATTCAAACTCCTTTGTGGCATATTTTTGTAAAATACTTTTAAAGAATTCAAACAGCTGAAATGTTGAAAGCTTTTTTCCCAACAAATTGCCTTTTAATATGCATCAAGTAAGTGTGTTCACACTGAGAAAAACATGTACTTCCAGTGGCAGATTTTTTTTTAATGTACTCAGTACATTCAAATGTAAAATAAGGTTATTCAAATGCTGAATATGATAAAGCATCTTTGCAACTCGTAGTCTTTTTTATGGTTATCATGTTACTTTAACTGACATTTTTCAGAATTATCCTGGTTTGTCTCCTGGCGTACATGAGGATAACTCTGAAAGTGATAGCAGCAAAAGAGGTTGCATCTACTATCTTTTGAACATTCTGTTTTCCTTAGCTGATCAGCCAAACATTTACTTAAACTTTACAGCTGCATTATATTCCATCTCATGTTTTTGTTTCTTGTAGGAGTTGTTATTATTTTATATATTGATCAAGATAAATATAGTTACAATCCAACAATGAGTGCTAGTTTCAGCTGAAACTTAATAAAAACAGGAGTGAAAATTGCTCATAGTGTTTCCTCATCTTTGCAGTGGGCATGAGATAGCAAACTGACAAGACAATGTCCATGACTAGATAACAGTCTTAATTTACTAAGATTTATGATGAAACCCATTGAAAACTTAAGCAGATCTAACAAGATTCCAAGCACAGAACCCCATGCAGGTTTCACTAACTGAAGATCTGTTTTTATAAAGTTGATTCACCATTGCGTTTATAAGATGAATTGGATTGATCTTGACTCCGTCTAGTAATGAATTGAAAACATCAATGAAAACAAAGCAGCCTCACCCAAAGTAAAATACCACACAAATTACAGAAAGTGGCTCACTGCCACTTTCTCGAGGGCAATTAGGGAGAAGCAAAAATTCTGTTGTGATCGTGATACCACATCCCATGAACAAATAAAAAAAAGTGAACAGCTGTAGGAAGCTAACAGTGAGCAGTTTGTGCTGTCACCTATAATGGCTTAGCCTGTGTGTTTCCTCCTGACAGATGTAACAAAATTAGAATGGTACTTTTGGCTTTATGCTAAGGATCATAATGTCAGGTTATGGTTTTAATGGAACGAATGCTGAAAGCCTGTGAATACATCAAAAAAAACTGATTTATTTATGGATTAGTAATTATTTCATCCCTAAAATGGACCTGCTGCTGTTGGCTGCATTGAACCATTCATCAGTTAAAATGGCAATGATGTTCATAATAGGACAGCATGAGATATTTCAAAATGTTGGATTTGTATGCGGAACTGGATCTTCTAAGTAACAAAACAATGTTGTAACCTGTTATTTTAATGACTACCATTCTCTTTTGTCAAAGTGCCAAAGTGTGGTACTAGCGCTGGTCATCCAAGCAATAATGCTTAACATAAAGGAATGAAAAGAGACAGGTCCAATCATCCAGAACCAGATAATGGTCTAGTGTCAATGTTACAGATAGGAGAGAAAAAAAACTTAGCTTTTTTAGTCTCTCCCTGTCTGAACATAAACAGAGGAATTTTTAAAAGTCGGTTTAAAAAAGACTGTGGCGTGTCTCCCCAAACCCTCAGTTTGTGTGATCCAATTTAATAACTTGCATAAAACTCTCATTATGATTAACTCAGGGTTAGTTTATTTATATTCAAATGCGATGCAGGTGGGGGTAGAGGTTCCCAAACTTACAGTCTCTTTCTCTCTCTCACTCACACACACACACACGCAGGCACATATTTATTAGAAGAGGATAGGAAAGAAGGTTTACAACCTCTGCCAGCAACAGTAAAAGAACCTCAGAAATGAATAGCTGTTCATGTGATTTCCAGAATCACCAAATACTAAAGTGTGGAAGAGGTCCTTTGGTCCATTGAGTCTGCACCAACGCATGAAAGGTCGTGACCTGCCCACCTAATCCCACCTGCCAGTACTTGACCAAAGCCTTTATTGTTATGGCATGCCAAGTACTTGTTCGGGTACTTCTTAAAAAATGTAAGGCATCCCGCCGCCGCTGCCACATTCTAGTTAAAAGTTTTTCCTCAAATCCCCCCCTAAACCTCCAACCCCTCACTTTTAACTTGTGTCCCTTCAAAAGCTGACCTTTCAACTTAAGGGGAACATCTGTTCTCTATCCATTCTGCCTGTGCCCTTCATAATCTTGAACACCTCAATCAGGTCTCCCCTCAGTCTTTGCTCCAGAGAAAACAACCCAAGCCTATTCAACCTCTTTTTATAATTTAAATGCTTTTCCAGGCAACATTCTGGTGACTCTCCTCTGCACCTCTTACAGTGCTGTCACATCCTTCCTATAATGTGGTGATCTGAACTGCACACAGTACTCCAGCTGTGGTCTCACCAAACTTCTATACAACTCCATCACAACCTCTCTGCTTTTGCGATCTATACCCCAATTGATGAAGCCAAGTGTGTCACGTGCCTTTTTCAACACCCTATTAACCTGCCTTACTGCCTCAGAGGTTTATGGAAAACATGACAAGGTCCCCTTGTTTTTCAGAACCTCCCAGTGTTAGACTTTTCACACTATCCAAATAGAATCCAAAGAGTCAAAATTCAGAGGGTGTTTCCTTTGTGACGGAGTTCAGTCAAGATAAATTTTTGGTTAGAGACAAAACAAAAATAATTGAAACAAATGATGCTGCAGCAGTTTTCTGTATTTAGAACACAAGAAAGAATAGTTTTGATTTCTTATAACAGAAATAATGATGTATTTTCTGTGTTTAGATCACTTGGAAGGCATTGATCAAAGACTTTTAAAATAAGGCTTTCATGAGTTGAGAGATGGTGGCCAGCTCTTTGTTACTCAGGTTGCTAGAGTTCTTTCCATTTTTGTTAAAATAGCAGCTTTAGCTGTGAGGTTGGAAGTGTATTATTAAAATGATCCAAAAGGCTAGAAACATGGGGCCATGTAACATTGCCCATTAATGTGTTCATTGACCCTCCCCCCCACCACCACTCCCACATGCGCGCACACAAGCAGTTTCTGTGCTGGCACAAGTCTATATTAACGCTTCTTCAGACATAAAAGTTCAATGATGTTATTATCATCCCAGCTGAGAGAGTCAGTTTGTCTGATAATTGTCCAGTTCTGTGACAGTTATGTGGTTTTAGAATGCAGTGTAAGATTCCACAAGGATGGAAGGATGAGAGTGGAACTCTTGTTCCTGTAATCTCTGTGGGAACCTTCCTGATGGCCAATCTCATGAGCCATGTGACCTGTGACAGTTATTCATGGATCAGCAAAAGTCAATAATAAAGATAGCAACAAAGAATAGTCTTAATTTCTTATTCTCTTTTAAGAAATAACATGGTGGATTAAAAAGAAAGAAAAACTTACATTTTTACATTGATTTTTGCAATCACATGCTGTCCCAAAATTCTATAAAGCAATTAAATACATTTGAAATGTAGTTATGTACGATGAAGGAAATTCTGCAATGAGATCCCACAATAAGATAATTACAAGAAAATCTATTTTTCAAATGTGGTCATGATCGTAATGTCGGCCTTTGATAATATGTGGCATAAGAGACACCTAATGCTGGTCAAAATATTTCTCTACAGGACATCCTTTGTCACATTCTTCCAGAGCCATCATGTGGAAATGATGTCCTGCAGACATGCTTTGACCAAGAGTTTCTTATGTGACACATTATCAAATGTCTACATTACAACAGTGACTATATTCCAAAAATTGACTCTATTGTCATTATCATATTGTGGCTTGTGGGATCTTGCTGATGGAGGCCACCCTGGCCTATCTGGTCTGCATTGACTCCCTGAGAAAGTGTTCTACCCAACCCCCCTCCCCTGTCTTATTCCCGTGACTTTGCACATTCTTTCTGATAGAAATTCAATTGTCTTTCGAATACCTTGACTGAACCTCCTGGTGGTGGAGGCAGGTTCGTTTCAGACTTTAATCACCTTCTGGGTGAAAAAGAAATCCTCACATCACCTTTATTTCTTTTGCCCGTTATGTTGAATCTGTAGCCTCTAATTTTTGATGCTGTTGAGTGGGAATAGTTTCTCACTATTATTCATACTGCTCAGGATCTTGAAAGCTCAGTTGAGTCTCCTTTCATCTTCTCTTCAAGGAAAACAGACCTAATCTTTTAGTTGATCCTCATAATTACTGTTGCTTATTCTTGTAATCATTGTACTCTGTACTCTCTCCAAAGCCCTCACAATTTCCTCAAGTATGGTGCCCAGATGAGGCCTAAATAGTTTTATACAAGACTATATAGTCTTGACCTCTACTCTTGTATTCAATGCCCCTATTAATAAAACCTAAGATACTAAATGTTAACTGTTCTCTCAACATTCCTTGCCACCTTCTATGACTTATTTACATATACGTGGACATCCTTTCATTCCTCCCTTTATTTTATATTTTCCCTCCATATTTTTCCCACCATAATGAACCACCTCACACTTTTCTGCATCGAAATTCATCTAACACTTGTCTGCCCTATCTACCAATATGTTTATGACCTTTTGAAGTTTAAGTCTGTCACATTCACAGTTGACATTCTTTGTGTCATTCGCTGACTTAGAAACCATGTGGTGCACACCACAGATTAGGTCATTGATACTGAGGTCCATTTTCAGAAATGCAAAATACAAACGCAGAGATGTAATGTTAAATTTATATAGACCTTTGGTTAGGCTAAATTTACTACAGTGAATAATGCTAGTCTCCATTTTGCAAGGATGATATTTAAGTATTGGAATCTGTACAAGAAAGAATTCTAAAGATATAAGCACAGTTGAGTGGATGCAAGTATCTGAGACTCTTTTCTAGAAAATAAACTGAGGAAATCTTCTAGAAATCTTTAAAATGATGAAGGGTTCAATAGAGTGCATGTGGATAAATTGTGTATCGCTATGTTAAGGAAACAAGATAGCTGCTGAGATCAAATAAAGAACTTAGGGAGAATTTCTTTACGCAGAAAGTAGTGAGATGTGGAAGCCGATGCCAGATGAATGATTGAAGCAGATAGCTCATGGATCTAAGAAAAGGTTTGATGCGTACATGAAGGAGGAAGGGATAGATTAATACATGGGGCAGGAAGACGGTGAAAGTGAGAAGCAGTAATTAGACTGGGAGGTTGTTTATATATAAACCCTGACATAGACCAATTGGACTGAATGTTGTGCATTTATGTTGTTGGTTCAACATAATTCAAGTCACAGAAAAAGTAACGTCTCTTGTATCTCTGATTTGCTTGATCTTTTTATATGTATTATTTTAACATATAGTACCATAAAAATCAAATTTGCCTACAAATCTTGAGACTCTGTAAACTGCAGTACATTTATGTGTCACTGAAACTATATCACACATCTTTGTGTTAGCATTTCTATGTTGGGTGACATAACATTTTCCAATAAATACGTGCAAAGTATTGAAATATTTGCCAGCTAAACAGGAGAAGTTAATATACTAGTTACAAATGTACTGCTAAACCTGGATTGACTAAAAGAAAAATCTGTTAATGAAATTCATATTTTTTCACTTAATATCATTGGTTCATACAACTTAAAAATACAATGATGTGGAAATGCCGGCATTGTTCTGGGGTAGGCACAGTAAGAAGTCTCACAACAGCAGGTTAAAATCCAATAGGTTTATTTGGTAATACGAGTTTTCAGAGCATTGCTCCTTCACTCACCTGATGAAATACAAAAAAGGAGACTTGTTGGCCTATTACACCAGTGCTTTTTCTCTAAAGATCAAATGCTAAAAAAAATTAGCCACTTCCCTCTGTTTAAAAAGAATGGGGGCATTTCTTCCAGCACGCTGCATTGCTTTAGCCAGAAATTGGTGCAGAGCAGAATAAATTATACTAGTGCTCCTTTTAATGTAATTTACATTCATTAGCGGGCCCAGGACTGAAGACTCCGAGCCTGCTATCCTCTCCCCCGCTCCTCCTCCAGCAGTGTTTCACTCCAGCAGGATTTACAATAACTCCCACTAGTGCAGAGCTGATGGCCTGACCCCACTGGAGTGAAAGGGGGCAATGGACACCCTCAGAAGGTTGGGGATAAGGCGGCTGCCCTGGCAATTGCCAACTTGGCAGTGCCAGCCTGACCTGGGGACACAATGGGGAATGGGAGGGTTGGATGGTGGGGTGTATAGGCTTTTGTGCCTTTATCACTTCATTACTGATAGCTACTGTAAGGAACCTAACCCGTAGCCCAGAGATAGGGTACAACGTGAGCCAAATCACCAAAAGGGCAGTAATGGAGCAAATATTGGCTTACTTCAGGTGCCTCAACAGATCTGGAAGTTCTCTTCAGCCTGGCCCATAGGGTCTCCAGAGTGATTGTGGACTGATGTGCCTTTCAGAATATCATGCTTCAGAGAGAAGTTAGTTGCAGCAAGAAATTGCAGAGCAACTGGCATCTTTCTCTGAGGATGTGGAGGAGGAGGAGGAGCTAGTTGTGATCATGGTGCCTGTAGCCATATACTTGGCTGCCAAAGAGCCTTGTGACAGACTCATTCAAATACACTTTGCTTCATCAGACACCTTGTAGAACTTCACAGGCATGATTAACTACAGTTAATTATCCATTAGCCAACCATTACATTCACACCCCTTCCTCTTCATAAATACTATTCATACCAATCACCTGATGGCTAACATCCAGATCGGTTGGAGGATGTAATATACTTGAGTGCAAAAAGATAAAGAGTACAAAATAAAATGCCCTGCTACTGCCTACTGTATGCAGGTTCAATTCATTAAGATTCCAACCAGAGCTTCTCCTGCGTTTTCCCAATGAAAACCTTCCATTAATCTTTGGGACTGTAGCTTCAAATATTAGGTTAAAAGGGGACCTAGTGATCAGTTTTGAAGTCCAGCAGTAAACCTGGGAGGTTGATCATTAGAAATCAAAGGAAGGCTTAAATTATTTTACTGGGAAAAAGATGTAAGATATTTAAGTTTGGTGCCAATAGCAGAAGCCTGTGGATTAAAAGTGAAGACTGTGAGCCTCCAATGTCCCAGAAAAGGGTTGAAAATATCACTTGTAAACAGTTGTGTTTTAAACTATCAATTTAGTTACCAGATGAAAGATAATTAGTCTCTTAAGAACAGCTAATTAATGTTTCTACCTAGATATATGGCTCTACTGACTCATGTTGCCATGGGGAAGGATGCAGGTGAAAAATTGTAGATTTCAGATCATAGGTTTTTCTAGAATATTGACAAGTGTGTTTAAGTTTACTTGAGGGTGAGAGAGAGGGAACAGATAGAGACCAGAAAAGTCTCTATTGTTTGCCATGCTACAATGTAGACGTAAACTGGTGCTTAAATTATGTCTGGAAGAGTGGGGCTAAAGGGATAGTCCCCGGGAACAAAAATCTTGCTGTAAAATTCTAAGATTTTAAGTTATAAGGCCGAGAAAAGAAAATAAGATGCATAAACCTTCTTGAGGTAAGAATCACTTTGGATTGATTCTGGGAAAATTGAACATCCCTATAAAGGAACCCATGAAATGTGTGTAGTTGGGTTAATAAGAATTCTTTGTGTCATTAAAATATGGGTTGCTTGCCAAAACAGTGTTTTTATTTATTTGTTAACCTTAAAATGTGAAACCTTGTATCATACTTCTTAGTGATACTAAAGTGAAATTCAAATCTCCAAAACATTTCTTCATGGGATCATCATAGCATCATCAATAAATGTACATAGTCTTAAGTTCTTATTACTTTATCTCAATATTTCATTAATTTTCTTTAGTTTCCATGCCTATTGCTGATAAAAGCAAATCAAAATTCATTGTTCGGGTGTTTTTGTTTAACTTATGGAGGGATCTGTTTTGCTTTGTTAAAAGAAGCATGGATTTCCTTTTGACAATCATAATATAAACTTCTTGACTATTTTGTAAGAAGCAAAAGTGTGGTTCTTTAGATTTCTTAAACATGGAGCCAGTTTTTCCTGTATTCATGTTATGGTTTTTCCATATTTAAACTAGCTACTGTAGACATTGCAATATCCCCACCTGGTGGCAAAAGAACTGTACAGGATCTCCCCAAAGCAATCACGATCTGTGATTGGGAAAAGCCAAAGATATATGATCTAAGAAAGCTTTATCCTGTTCATGAAGTGAAAACTGTTCAGCCACAAAATATTACACGGCTCAAAATTATTTAGGAAAGGATTTTATTCAAACTAAATTCCCCATCCTCTTTCTCATGTTGATTTAACATCTTGGATGGAATTTTTAGCATCCAGGTCCGTGAGGAGAAGGGGCTCTGAATCTGAAGGGGCCTGCAGATTGAGGCAGACCTCTCCCTCCCCCATTCCCACCTGGAAAACAGCCTGTCCACCTACTCATTCTGCCTGTGTGACAACGTAAAAATTGCATGGGCAACATAGTATTCCAGGCAAGAGGGCAGATAGTTCCCTACGTTGGCCCATTAACTGTCGGCACTATTACTGCAGATCCACACCTGTACCTGCCGACCAAACCATTGCACGAATGTGGAATAGTGTTGAGATGTGCACTTGATGTCATCACATGCTATTTTATATGCTGCCGGGTGGGGCATATGCAAACCTGGAACCTGTAAAATTGTGCCCCTTGAAAACAAAGTCCAATCAATAAAAGAAAAGCTTGCATTTATATAGCCCTTTCATAGGATGCCCCAGAGTCCTTCACAGCCAATGTAACACTTTCAGTATGTAGTCACTATTGTAATGTGCGGAACATGGTAACTAGTTTGCACATAACAAGGCCCTGGGGATATTGGTTGAGGGATAGATATTGACAAGGACACGAGGAAGGTTTCTGATTTTCAGTAACTGCTTCATTGAATAGTGAGGGGAAACAGGGCCTTGGTTTAATGGCTAAGCTGATTGATGGAACCTTGGACATTGCGGCACTTCTTCAGAGCTTTACTGGAACGTCAACCTATGTTATGCTTAAGTATTTGAAATGGAAATTGAACCTACAACCTTCTGATGTGGAGGTGACAGTATTACACAACTGAGATGTGGCCAGCACTCAAGTTAATGTACATCATTAACTCTCACTCATGTTTTTTTCCATGGAATATTTAATGACAGTCCTGCCTTCCCAGAATAGTTTTGCAAAGAATGCTTTCTATCGTGGTTAATTAGCAATTTGGTGAAAGCAGAAATATTCCACTGATGCCGTACCATACTAGCATGAAGCAATCCCAAAAAATATGTTTGTCAAACTGACTGGGAGTAGCACATTTGATACTAAGTTGGGCCTTGTAGAATTGCAGGGTATTATATGTGGCAATAAAGGAAAAATGGCCACATAGAAATTTAGCTTTCAGAATCTAAAGTAGTAATACAACTGTTTTGATAAACCTATTGTGAATGCTAAAAATTTGAAATAAAAACAGAAAAAAAACTGGAAAAATTCAGCAGGTCCAGCAGCATCTCTGGACAGAGAAACAGAGTTAACATTTTAATGTGACTTCATCATAGACTCTTCATCATAGGAAATAAACCATTTCCACTGGTTGGTGATTAAGTAACAAGAGGATACAGACACAAAGTGATCACTGTGCAAGATAACATAGTAAGTGAATGCACTTTATTTTCTCCCATATTGAAAAGGAAATTGGTTAAGTATTCAAAAAGAAGGTGTAAATGCATACATGAAAAGAGAAAAGATAAAAGCAAAATCACGTGGATGCTGGAATCTGTAACAAAAACAGAAAATGCTAGAAAATCTCAGCATCGATGGAGAGAGAATACAGCTAACATTTCAAGTCAGGATGACCCTTCGTCAGAGCTGAAAAAAGAAATTTAGTTTAGGTGGATGACTCCAAAACATTTGAATGGAGGGCAAAATGGTCTTCAAATATATCTTCAATAACTGGAGTTAGAGATCTTTGTGGAAATGATGTGGTTTTGTAAGCATCAAAATTTATTTATTAGTGTCACAAGCAGGCTTGCATTAACACTGCAATGAACTTATTTTCGCCACATTCCAAAGCCTGTTTGAATAATCGAAAATTTAGCACAGCCAATGCATCTAACCAGCACTTCTTTGGAATATGGGAGGAAACCGGGGCACCCAGTGGAAACCCATGCAGACAAAGTGAAAACATGCAGACTCCACACAGACAGTGACTCAAGCCAGGAATTGAACCCAGGTCCCTGGCACTATGAGGCAGCAGTGCCAACCACATCTAGTCACCTGTGTCCATTGAAGCCATCATTCTAACATACTTTATACTAAGAATAAGAGAGAAATTTGCCACCTGTATTTTTGTCTCTCAAAAATAGAGAACCATGAAATAACCCAACATCTTCACTGGTCCTTTAGTTTGTTGTCTACAGTATACAATGAAGCACACTGCTATGGTTGAATGGGTAGTCGCGGCTGACAAATCCAAAGTTTCTGCTTTGAACATATTTGTTGAAACAAAACTTTTCTTCTCCATCTGAAAGCATTGCATGTAACAGAATTCTACAGTGTTCACAGGCTGGAAACAATAAATGTTCCTCATTTCTAATTCTTTCAAATGCAACAGTTGAGCTGGTGCAAACAACCATTTCAGATTCTCTAAGCCTCTGATGAGATGCACAATTCATGTCTCAGAATTTCTCAGAGCCTTTGTACTCTGACAGACACCCAATTTCACCCAGGCTTCAATGGATTATTGCACTGTATTGTTTTGCTCCTAGCAAATTTTTGTGAACCGTGGTGATGTTATTCAACAACCAGGGCACCAGTATTTTCACAAGAAGAGATAAAAGAAAAATACCACACTTGCTGGAAATCTGAAAGGTAAGTTGCAGGAAAATGTTCAGGCAATATCTGTGAAGAGAACCAAGAGTTTATGATTTAGATGGGATGACTTTTCGTCAGTTCTGATTTGAGCGCTTTCTATCATTTCCTGTGTTCATGAAGTGAGCTATTTGTTGATAACTTTGCAGTAACATTTCATTAATATTTATATCCCAAGAGTTTTATCAAACATGAACTGCAAAATTGACAGCACTTCTTATTGTCTATTTAAATTGGATGAGTATTATACATCAATGTTCATGAGAATTTTTCTTACCGTTTCAGCAGTCCTAAATGTCTGCATTAACAGAAAAAAAAGTTCCAAGTAATTTCTTACGACACCTTTCTATGCATGCACAGAAAAAGCAACATATTTTGCCTTCTCCCTTTTCATCATCCAAGGCTTCGAACGTTTCTTAGAAAGCCTGAAACATTGCTTTTAAGTGAAACAGTAATTTACTTGTGCTTCTTTCAATTTACAAGTTGCTCATGATATGATCTACACTGGGATGACCAAGCACAGTCCAGATGACCAGTTTGCAGAAAACTCCCATTCAGTCTATAAGAAAATAAAGTTTACACTGAATCTCACTACGGTACCAGGAATTGATTATATACTATGTCACTAGATTCTGTGAGCTTGAAACTTCTTATACAAACAGAACACCATCATCCACATCTGTGTCCTGTGACTCCTGATGCAAGTCTTCCAACTGCAATTACCACTGTGATGGGAAATATATGATAAGATGGTGGAAATAGCATCACGTGTACAAAAAGTAATATCGGAAAAAGAGACAGGAATGGAAGACTCTCACAGCCAGATGACCACATATCTTTATTTAATTCTTTCATGGGATGGAAGCATTGCTGCTAGATTAGCATTTATTGCTTATCTCTAATTGCCCTGGCAAAGGCAATGGTGAGCCACAGCATCTTGTATAGACTATTCTTAGTCCTAGCAGTGCAAACACCTCTGTTCCCAAACAGCATTATCTTTCACTGATGATGGTATCATAGCCCAACAGCAGAATTTACATCCAGCTAAGGCATGAGGAGAGGGAAATAAGTCTAATGGTGAATACCTTTTATGATTTGCTGCCATTCCACTTTTGCCAAGAGCTAGAAAACTTAGGGAGGTGCCTTCAAATTGAGGGTAACAAATTTTGGGTGCATAATAATTCTTTGGAGTACAGCATAAGCAAATATCGAGGTGCTAAATAGGGGTGGACATGGACAAGGTGTACACGAATATAGGACAACTTTGGAGCAGTGATTCTCCCAGAGGCATATTCCACAATGGATCCTCAGTGTTTGAGAAAATAAATATATATTAGGAACTGCTTATTGACCTATTTAGATGCTTTGGGTATCAGAATACAGGAACCAATCAAAGACAATTGTTATCCTTTAACATATAAACATATTAAAACAGAGAAGCATCAATCAAATTTCATTTTCAGATGGAGGAGCATGTGATGTCCAACCCAACTCTTACAAATCTCCTGGTGGACATTTGAAGAACTAGCAGAGGCATTCTACAATGTAACTGAGGCCTCGATTGTAAAATGATAGGCAAGGATGTGGAGTTAATTATGAAAAACTTTTTAATGAAGATATTTAAATTTGAGCATTGACAAAACTCATTTTAAATATTGAACCTTGCTGAAATATCATTAATTGTGGTAGGCAGTGAGATTTAACTTTGCTAAGATCATTGCAAGCTGTTCAGACTCATTAAAATATCACAAGGATATTGTAGTGACTGAATTACATTCAGAAACAAACAATAAATACAAAATACTCAATGTTAAAGCTGCTTTCTCCAACTAAGTAAATCCTTCTGAACTTCTTTTAGTTTCTGAAACTTCTTTGATCAAAATATGTCTTGATGCATTTAGCATTAACTTTGGCTGCCACAGCCTTCCTCATTCCTTGATATTTTTCCAAGAGTTTGTATCCTGGTAGCATGCTACTCCTCTGCAGCATCTGCTTCATATGGTATGCCATCTGCTTTTCAGTCACACTGTAATGTTCTTAAATACTATTTGTTCCTTGGCAGATCCCTAGGATACTAAAAATGGCATGTCAGAAGGTGCTGTGGTGTAATGAGTGACTGCTGAATCTCATGCTGTGACTATCCACCTAATCAACTTATTGATCTGATCTCAGTCTCTGCATTTTGAATGGGAGTTAAGTGGCTTACATGTGATTTGAGGAAAGAGTCATGAGAGGAAAGCCAAGTACAACAGTGGACTCCTGGGTAAGAAGAGCACTGGAATCAATGAAGCTGGTGAGTGTAGTTTAGCCATTATCTCAAGATATCAGGAAAAGAACAGCTAAAAGTTGTTATCATTCTATAATGCTGTGGACCAAATGTGGAGTATCCCTTTCAGTTCTGGACATTGGACTTTAGGAAAGATATGTTAGCTTTGGAGGGGTGCAGTGCAGATTCAACAAAGTGATCAGGGCTAAAAGGATAAAATTATGAGTAAAGGTTGCATAGACTAGGCTTGTATTTGCTGAATTTGGAAGCATGTCCCAGTTGCTAACACTCATCTCTGAGTCAGAAGGTTTTGGGTTCAAGTCCTACACCTGGACTTGAACTATAAAACTCAAGGTTGACACCCCTGTGTAGTGCTATGATGTTGGAGTTGCTGTCAAACTCGAGAGTGAAAAGTGAAATTGAAGTCCTGCCACATTCTCCGGTGAATGTAAATGATCCTGTTATTTCAAAGACAAGTAGGAGATTTATCTCTGGTGTCTATTATTTACTTCTCAATTGACATTCACTAATACAGATGATCTGATGATGATCACAATACTTTTTGTGAGACCTTGCCGTGTACAAATTGGCTGCCGTGTATCTTACACTACAATAGTGACCACATTTCAATGTATTTAATTGGCTGTAAAGTACTAGGGGCTCCCGGTGATTGTGAAAACTATAAGTCTTTCTTTCCTTCTTAAGCTTAAAGGATGATCTAGTTGCAGTGTCTAAAATGATCTTAAGCATCTGATAAAGTAGAAAGAGAGTAATTATTTTCTGTGCTAATGGAGCCCAGAACAATTAAAATTAGAATTTGGCAATTAAAGAGTGTTGTCTAGAAACATTTCTACATACAAATGGTATTGGAATTCTGGAAATCTACTCCTCAAAAAGCTATTGAGGTCAATTAGAAAATTAAAGATCAAAGTGGATAAAATATAATTAGTATCAATATCAAGAGACAATGAGCTATGGTGAATAAATAATGTTAAGGTACAGATCAGCCTTGATATGATCGAATGATGAACAGGCCTGAAGGGTTGAATGATCTGTTCTTAGGCTTTGGGAGTGAGCATGAGATGGCCACTGGATGCTTTGCCTTTCTGATTGGTGATAAGTGTTACAAATCACAAGTGTTAAAAGAGGATTACATTTTGGACTTTCTTTTTAACTGAGATAAGATGTGGTAAAGAAGTTGGTCATATGATCTTCTATTAGTACTGCCCAGTAATACATTTGTTTGGCTTGGTTACCTTAGCATTTAAAGGCCCAAATCATATGTCATTGAAATGCATATACCTGGTTTTAACACCCGAAAAAAAAATCAGAAACAAATGTCTTTGTTATTGTAGACTTTCTGTCTCAGGGACTTTGAAGACTAAAGGGAGAAGGGACAGCAATTTTTGCAGTAAGCAGAGAGAAGAGGCTCTACACTCTGTTAGCTACCAGTCAGAATGCTGGGAAAAGCTCATCCATTAGTCAAACAGAAGAAACCTACAGCAATTTAAGGACAATGGAAGATTCTCCCTGGTGAAGCCGGGGAAGGAATTGCAAGAGTGAGTCTTACTGCTGAAAGTCAATTTAGGAATTCTCAGGTGACTGAGGGAAAAGAACATCAATAGTCAGTGGACATTATGACTCAGGGAAACAGAGTTGTGAACCTGTTGGAAGCTGGAAGTGACTGTATATGAAAGGGATGCAGTCTGCTTTTAGAATGTATTTTGTGAAACTTCAGCCAACAGCAAGATGCAAGAGGGTTTGATGGGATGAGTTAGTTAACAGAGTCTGCATTCCAAGGACAACAGTTTTACTGAATGTGGCTACTTTATGAACAGTTGTCAAGAACAAGATTGTTACCAATGCCAGTTTGATTAATAAAACTATACAGCTCAAAATTGATAACAATGCAAGGGTCAGACAAATGTCACATTGCTTTGAGTCTGTGGTAATCATTCTCTCACTTCACTGATCCCATGAGGCCAGAATATAATTTTTATTGGATGGAGTTAGTGACAGGGATGATTATTGACTGATTTGTATTAATGCTTATTGATTAATATGTACCTGAAATGTAGGAAGTATGATTTTGAAAATGTATAATTGCCCTCATCAGGCCTTGTTTCTCAGAGTGATATTGGGCTGCCTGCATTCTCTACGTGGAGTGTTGGGCTATTTTATATCATTCTCTCATTCGATCATTTGGTTAATAAAGTTACATCTTAAAATCAGTACACTGAGTTTCATAAATCTCAGTATTTGGCTTAAGCTTAGCAATAAATAACCTCAAAAGGAAAGCCCTATCAACACATGGTTAAAGAAGGGGCAGGACTGACAACTTAACATTCTGGGATTTTGTTGTTTTAGGTGGGACAGAAGAAGAAACAAAAATGTTGGGGGAGTTGCATTGCCGATTCAGGAGCACATCACAACTGTGTCGAGGGAGGTGGAGGGGTCTTGTAGTGAAGCATTATGGGTGGAGCTCAGGAATAAAAAGGGCAAAATCACAATGCTCGGAGTATAGACCTTCCAACAGCCTGTAGGAGACAGAGGAGCAGTTGTGTACTCAAATACTGAAAAGGTGTGCCAAAAGCAGAGTAGTTATGGGAGTTGAGGCGTTCAGTCATAATCCTACAGATTGTAGTTTTCCCCCATATTGAGTGGGGCTCCTTTACAGCAAGGGGCTCAGATGCAATTTGTTAGATATGTTCAGGAGACCTTTTTGATACAGTATGTTGACAATGCAACCAGGGAGGGCCATACCAGACGTGGTTTTGGAGAATGAGATGGGGCAGGTGATTAGTGTTTCAGTGGGGAGCATTTTGAATTTCTCGATTTATAATTCCATAAGATTTTGAGATGCCATTGCTAAGAACAAGAATGGCCTTCAGGTGAGGGTGCTTAATTGGCTGAGGGCCAATTGCATCAAAATTAAACAGGAATGTGGATTGGGAGCGGCTATTTGAGGCTAAATCCACATCTGGCATGTAGGAGGCTTTTCCCCGCAAAAATAAAGGATAGAAATGGTAGGATTCAGGAACCATGGGTGACAAGGGAAATTGCAAGCTTAATCAAAAGGAAAAAGAAGCATAGGATAGGTCTAGACATCTAAAAACTGATGAAGCCCTTCAGGAGTATAGTGAAAAAAGGAAGAAACTTAAATGTGGAATCAGGAGAGCAAAAAGGGGCATGAAATGTCTATAATAAAGCAGGTCAAGGAGAATCCCAAGGCTTTTTATGTCCATATTAAAAGCAAGAGAAAGAGTAGGCTCACTCAAGGACAATAGAGGGAAGTTATGCATCGAGCCACAGAAAGTGTGAGATCCTTAACGAGTACTTTGTATCGGTATTCACTATGCAGAAAGACATGACAGATGTAGATTCAGAGATAGATGTGTGAATGCACTAATGAACATCAATATATCGAAGGAGGAAGTGTTGAGTATCCTAAATTGCATTAAGGTGGAGAAGTCCCTGGGGCTGGATGGGCTTTATCCCAGGTTACTGTGGGAGGCAAAGAAAGAAAGTGCTGGTGCCTTAACAGATATCTTCACATCCTCTTTGACCACAGGCAAGGTTCCAAAAGACTGGAGAATAGCCAATGTTGTTCCCTTGTTTAAGAAAGGAAGCAGGGATAATGCAGGAAATTATAGGCCAGTGACCCTCACGTTGGTAGTGGGGAAGCTTTTGGAGAAGATACTGAGGGACAGGATATGTGCATGTTTGGAAGAAAATGAACTACTTAGTGACAGGCAGCATGGTTTTTTTTACAGGTTAGGTCATGTCTCACCAACTTGATTGAATTTTTTCAAGAGGCAACAAAGATAATTGGTGAGGGAAGAGCTGTGGATGTAGTTTATATGGACTTTAGTAAGGCATTTGACAAGGTCCCTCATGGCAGATTGGTACAGAAACTAAAATCACATGGGATTTGGAGTGGGTTGGCTAGATGGATACAGAATTGGTTTGGTTATAGGAGAAAGAGTAGCAGGGGAAAGGGTTTTTCAGAATGGAGATCTGTAGTTAGTGGTGTTCCACAGGAATCAGTGCTGGCGTGTCTGTTATTTGCAGTATATATAAATGATCTGGAGGAAAATGTGGCGGGTTTGATTAGTAAGTTTGCAGATGATATGAAGATTGGAGTTGCTAATGGTGCTGGGGATTGTCAAAGGATGCAACAGAATATAGATAGATTGGAGACTGAGGCACAGAAATGACAGATTGAGTTTAATCCAGACAAATGAGAGGTAATACATTTTGGAGAATCAAATTTAGTTGTGAATTATACTACAAATAGCAGAACCCTTAGGAACATTAACATACAGAGGGATCTGAGTGTGCAGGTCCACAATTCTCTAAACATGGTGACACAGATGGCCAAGGTGATTAAGAAAGCATATGGCATGCTTGCCTTCATCAGCTAGGGCATTGAGTACAAGAGTTGGGAAATCATGTTGTAGCAATATAAAAGCTTTGTTAAGCCGCATTTGAAATAATGCGTACAGTTCTGGTCCTCACACTACCAGAAAGACATGGAAGCTTCGAAGTGAATGCAAAGAAGGTTCACCGGAACGTTGCCTGGTCTCGAGGGTGTTGACTGTGAGGAAAGATTGAATACATTAGGATTGTTTTCCGTGGAAAGATGGAGGATGAAGGAAGCCTGATGGAGGTCTACAAAATTATGAGAGGCATTGACAGGATAGATAGTCATAGGCTTTTTTCCAAGGGTGGAAGTGTCAATTACAAGGGGGCACAGCTTCAAGGTGAGAGGGGAAAGTTTTTAAGGGAGCTATGCGAGAGAAATTTTTCACTCAGAGTGATGGGAACCTGGAATGTGCTGCCAGAGGAGGTGGTAGAAGCAGGCATGTTAGCAACATTTAAAATGCATCTAGATGGATATATGAATAGAGAGATATGGACCAAGTAAGGACAGAAGTTTTTTTTTTCTAGTTTAATTAGGGTATCATGATCAGAACAGGCCTGTAGGGCTGAAGAGCCTGTTTGTGTGCTGTACTTCTTAAATTATTTGTTCTTTCTAGCTCTCACATCCTGCCCCCCAACCTGTCCTCACCTTCACAAACACACCCCCTATACCCCATCAAAGCCAGACCATGCCATTTCATGCCCTCTACCGCTCCCCATGGTCCCTTATAGCTCTTGACAACATATGCCCTTGTACTCGCCTCAAATTCCTCATATCTCTGTGCCAACTCATTCCCCTGTATCCACTTTTTATGGCCCTTTATAGCTTGTATGTGCTTCCACCACCCAATCACCCGTTTTAGTCTCTATGCCAACTTAGTACTGACTCATGCATACCCATGCCCCCAACACAACATCCTTTTTACTTACATCTATATGCCAACTCACCTAGCGTGCATTACAGACAGACTATAGAACATATGCAGAAATGAACATAAGGAATGGAAGTGAGTAACCCATCAGGTTCTTAAAGCTTGCCCTGCCATTCAATATGATCATGGCTGATCTATACTGGCCTCAACTCCTTTTCTGTGCTATTTCCCCAGAGCCGTTTATAATAAAATAAAAAGTAACAAATTTCTAAACGTCTATTGCAAAATTCTCATTCTTAAAAGAAGCATTTGTACATTTACATTTCTTCAACTGTATAAAACCTTGTAACAAAGAAAATCATTCACATGCACAATTCCTTATAGCAACAAACATTGGAATTCAGTCCCACATCAGAGTTTGCAATCAAACTTTGAAATGAAAGATGTGCTAATGTGATAAAATGGGTGGTTGTGAAATAAGTCATGCAGCACAAATTCAGGCATGGAAGCCTTCAGGCACATGTCAACAGATAGAGAGAAGTAGCAAATAATTTTAGTTAACACTCCAGGTAATTTTTCAAAGGTTTAAAGGATTGGACTTTTAAATGCCTTAATAGCTGATTGTGGAAGGTAACACAATAATTTGTACTAATAATGCTAAAACAGTCAGAAACAAAGGGGACATTATGACAAATAGTGACAGGATGAGAGTTTTTTTTAAAGGTGGCAGTAAAGATATTTTAAAGGGACTGTTGAAAGAATGAGGAATAACAATACTGAAGAGCTTAAGGAGAATGTTTCATCATTACTCAGCACCAAGCAGAGGCAGAGAGATAAAACTAGTATGCGAAGTTTTTGGTGAGAACAGGAATTTTTGATCTCATTGATGTTGGCTTTAAGGAAGCTTCTGTGAAAATGACTAACTTTCATCCTTTAAAAGGTTTTAAATTACACCCACAGCCAACTGTCTACAGTGCAACCAGAAATGGAATTATGAGATTTGTGCCCTGGGGTTATGTTCAGTCATCGTGCTTTTAGAAGAAGTATATTCTTGCCAAATCAACAGAATACCAACCAGTCCAAGATGCATCTTTTCCTTTTTCTGTAGAATGACATGTGGAATAATTTGTTATTTCAGACCTGGGAAAAGGATCTTGTGCTCCTGAAAGCTGGTGTATTTGAATCTCTCAATAAAAGCTATTAAACTACTTACTTTAGCTGCTGCTCCTGCGGGGAAAAAATACTGATCCAAAAATAGCCTGATCAAACCACCTAAGAGCAAATTTGACTCTGTATTCTGTAATCTATAAATATGCTTCTTGTAACAATAAAGACTCTGCATTCTGTAATGTAGAAATATGATTCTTGTAACAATAAGTGAACTTTAATTGTAATTTACTACAGCAGTTGTTTTTGATTCCTGTATTTGTTACACGTGACCAGCTGACTATTTGTGTTTTTAAAATTCTTCTATTTGAAAAGAACAGATACATAGTAAGAAGGCTAAGCAATATTTATTCAATTGAAAATCCCCATATCTCTGCTTTTACTATATGAAAAGTTTGGTATTGCATGGCTTGTATTTATTTCTGTATCATACACAGTGCATGACTTAAAAATCTATTGGACTGAAGAGCCAATATTTTAAACTTGGGCTAGATGTGGAAAACTGGGGACACAGTTGCCAAATAGAGGATGAATGTGAATCTGAGTAAATAATATACAGTTCCTTCTGTCTATGCATATCATCAGATTTTATATGCTGAACTACCATGATTGTATTTATTAGAAACTTAAAAGTGTAAGTTAATATATGAATATATGTCCTCAGAGAACCAGCTACCTAGGATCTATAGTACAGAGCATGCCATTCAGCCCAACTGCCCTTATATTCCACACAAGACTTCACCCGCTCTAATCTCAGCTTGCCATTGTATCTCTCTATTCTTTATTCCTTTCTGGATACCTAACCCTTCCTTTACACACTCAGCTATCTACTTCAACCATTCCATGTCATATCAGGTTCCACATTCTTATGATTCTCTGCATAAAGATTTTTTCCTAAATTCCTTATTTGATTTATTAGTGGCTATCTTATATTTGTGCCTCTCTTGATTCCAGACCCAAACACAAGAGGAAATAATTCAATATATGGAAATAGTTTCCTTATGTCCACCCTATCAAGCTCCTCTCTTCAGAGAAAAGAGCTCAATCTTTTCTGTTGATTGCAGCATCTTGATTCTGCATTTTCTCCTACACTTCAATATCCTTTCTGCACTCTGGGGTCTAGAACTGCTTCAAATGATACTTCAAGTGAGAGGAAATTCTAAATATTCTTAATATTGCCTCCTTGCTTTTGTAATATTTTTGTTTAGAAAATATGTGGATACGTTTGCCTGGGATGGTGTGGTGGCACAGTGGTTAGCACTGCTGCTTCACAGCACCAAGGACGCAGGTTCAATTCCCAGCTGGAATTCCCTCAGTCCAAACGATGCGCGGGTTAGGTTGATTGGTCATGCTAAAATTGCCCGTTAGTATCCTGGGACATTAGTGGGGTAAACGTGTGGAGTTGTGGGGTAGGGTCTAGGTAGGATTGTTGTTGATGCAGACTCAATAGGCTGAATGGCCTCCCTCTGCGCTGTAGGAATTCCATGAAATGAACCCTAATGCTTTGTTTCCATTTAAATGGCCTAAGCAATTTTTATGCTGTTGTTAACAATGTATGTATTTGTATTTCCCAATCTTTTTACTCTACCCCACTTAGTTTCTTGCCTCCCATGAAATAAGTGACTTTCTTATTCTGCTTACCAAAAATGAGAAACCTCACACTTTGCTACATCAAGCCTTGTCATTTATCCAGTGAATCTGAAAACTTCTTTATCTTTCTCAATGTTGGTGCAATCTTCTATTCTATTTGCTCTAACCTCTACAATTTAATATCATCTGCAAATTCCAGCATCATGCCACCGTGCCCCCAACCCCTGGCTTTGAGGCAGTACCTTTTTTAATGTATATGAAAGAGATTTTATTTCATTTAGCATTATGCCTCTCTTAGCTGTCCTTCACAGGAATGGCCTTGAAGGTGACCTCTCTAAAAGCTCCAATAGCATTTAGAATCAGTACAGTGCAGAAAGAGGCCATTTGGCCCATCGAGCCCGCACTGACAACAATCCCACCTAGGCCCTATCCCATAACCCCATATGTTTACTCTGCTAATCCCCTTATATTTAAGAGCAATTTAGCATGGCCAATCCACCTAAACTGCATAACTGTGAACTCTAGGAAGAAACCAGAGCACCCGGAGGAAACCCGTGCAGACTGGAGTAGAATGTGGAAATTCCACACAGAAAGTCACTTGAGGCCAGAATTGAAGTCAGGTCCCCGGAGCTGTGAAGCAGCAATGCTGACCACTGTGTCACTGTGCTGCCTGAAAACATTTAAACAGGGCTACATTACACATCAAATTTACACTGCAGCTTTTGATTTGATTTTACATTATGGTAGCAATTGTTTTCAATATACTGGGATTGCGTAAGTATGTGAAACATCCTATTTTCCAGAGGGAGGAAGATCTCCTCTCCAAGGTTGGTCGTTGAGATAATTTATTTATTCCTGACCACTAAGCAACATAAGCCGGACGGTATGAGAAGCATTAGATTTGAACTATGTAATTATATTAGCAGTTTGTGTGGTGATGACAAATGTGGCAAACACTGACCAGTGATATCACAATACATTCCAGGATGGTGTTATCCACTTTAGCACAGTTGGTTGTTCGCACAGTCTTAAACCAAATTAATTCCTGGGCCAATGATACAATAGTTGTGATAGTTGGCAATATACCAGTTCTTCACAGAATTATTTGTGACAGTCAGGTATTACTGTTGCTGTCGTTCCTTTTAGAATCCAAACTAAATAAATCCATCAGACGAAAGGAACAAGCCAACCCCGTGATACTCAAACATCACTAAAAACCCGTCAAAAGTCCCATTAAAGAACAAAGGAAAAAGCTGCGGATCTGAAACAAAAATGCATCATATAATGCTGGATACCCTCGGCAGCATTTGTGAGGAGAGGAAAAACAAGAAATTCCTCAAAGGTGTTAGAGATTTTACGGCTTTTAATTGTGGGCACAGCCAGAAAAAAAAACTTGGGGAAGATGATATTGGCAGCTTTAGAACTTGCGAGTGAAATATTTTGCTGAATTATGGAATCAACACCTCATCGATACATATAAAACCTAGAGTTAATCACAAGGTGGTGCTCTGCCACTGTGAAATTTGGACGCATAATAGAGAGCAATTGAATTTTGTTACAATTTTCACATCCCAGGTGAGCTTAACGACAGCTATCAAAACAGCAAGTTTTTAATGACAAAATGTACTTGAAATGATTATGTAAAAATGGTTACCATGAAAACGTGTGCAGGTTTCAGATTTAAAACACATTTCAACTTGTTTTTACTCTTATGTACTGATTGCTACTGTACCAACCACCCCACCCTGTAATATAGCTGCTGAGACAGGCATTATAGATACTGAGAATCTTTTAAATTATTTACTGATATATTGGTGATTTAACTCTCATCAGTTTTTAAATAAAAATGTTGCCTAAATCTCTTAGTGAACAAACAACTTATAAATAGTTTTCGAAATGCTTGTTCTTAAAAAGCTTATTCTACTCAAAATAATACACTCTCAGAGGGGAATCCGGCGAATAGACCATCAACAATAAAAAAAAATCGTGATTCCCGAGGAGTGTGAGGGCTCTCAGGATTCCCAGAGTGGGTGGCAACCCGATCATTAAGCAAATTTGAATGGCATTAGCGGATTTGCCAGCCTGCCGCCATTCAGCCAGACCCACTCGCGGGAATGGCACTAACTGGGCTTTACAACAGCGAACCACAAGCACATGATATGCTGCACCCTCAGAATCCGGGGAACACCGCTAACCCCGCAGAAAAGAAAGGCATCCTTCCCCCACCGCTCAAATTCCACCCCTCCCCACCCTCCACAGGCATGAGGGTGACCTGATCCAACCCACCCTCGTTCCCCTCCCTCTTAGATCTCCCCACAAAACCCCCACCCCCAGCTCGCCCTCCCTCCCCACTCAGCCCTCTTTCAACTATGCACCTTGGCAGTGCCAACAGTACACTGCCCCCTGACACTGATACCCTGTCCTGGCACCTTGGGTCCTGAGGGTGGGAGGGGAGGGTTGAGGATATAGGTCCAGTGGCCAAAGGAAGGGTCACTAATTGGTTCTAGGGATTGGATGGGCTTGGATCCAAGGAAAGAGGTTGAACTCACCTCTTTCTTCCAGCAGGAGACTGTAATGGCTGGACTGCTCCTTCTAGCCATTGGCAGACCTGAAGATCACCCCTGGGTTTCAGCTCTGTGATCAACATCTGAAAATTCTGAAATGACCAGGTCACTTTAACCTCCATACCTCCCCATCACCTCGTAGGATTTTTAGTCACTGTAGCACCTCATCCCGTAGCAGAGATTTTACTTTCTCCCTGACAGAAGGCGAACATGGAGAAGACCCCGTTTTAAGTCCTCTGACAAATATCAATTTCACGGGAGGGTGGGGTGGATGGGGGCAGGTTGCAATCTGCACAGCTGCACACTCAGCCCCAATGTATGTACACAGCTTTTATTTACAGTTTCTGTGGCTTTCTTGCAAGCTGAAATCTTTGAAACCCTCTCCATTCCACTGGAAACCTTTGATCTCTATTAAGTTCATTGTGCATTGCCTTGAGAAAGACTCCATTGACAGCTCGAGAATTCTATTATGCTCCAGCCATCTGTGTTTAATTTCTCTTCACTTTTAAATGCACCTCAAATACCTCACTGATCCTAACCACAATGTTGACAGAAGACTGTAAGCTTGATTGACAGCCTATGATTTAACTTCCCCTTTTGCAAACCATAATTATTTTGAAGAAATCACAAGCTGTCAATCAGGCTGTGCTCATTAATAGCTTTCAGGTGAGTTAATTGCACCTCACAGATGCTCCTAACACCAGTGGGCAACACTCCTGTTTTCCTGTCAGCATGTATACTTAGCCTGAAAACAGGAGAATTCCACCCAATGTTTTTGATTAAATTTATGTATATATTTACACAGTGAGTTTTATCTCATGATACTTTACAGTTAGGTAAATTTATCACAGATTTTACAGATATTTTTGCTCATCATTTTTTTGGGATATTCGTAATAAAATCACAGTTTTGGTATCAAACAGAAGGATGCCACAAGGCTTGCTATGTCTGTGCTGGATCTCTAAAGGAGAAATTCACCTAGTGCTGCTCTCCAATCTTCTCTCTGTACCTGCTCATTACCTCTTTCCACATAACACTGCAATTGCCACTTGAATGCCTCAATTAAATCTGTCGCCGTCACACTCTCAGGCAGTATATTCAAGACCCCCAATCATCTGCTGTATTCAAAACTTTTTCAAAGAACAAAACAGCACGGGAAACAGGCTCTTCGACCCAATGAGCCCGCACCACCACCCTGATGTTCCCACTTCTACACGCGATCCCTGTCCATGTTTATAGATCTTTGGATTAAAAACCAAATTTGAGACAATTTAGGGAGAATTTGTTTTGCCAATTAGCCTAAGAGTACATCTTTGGGATGTGGGAGGAAACCGGAGCGCCCGGAGAAAACTCATGCAAGCACGGGGAGAATGTGCAAACTCCCACAGACACAGGCCCAAATCCTGTCCTACTGTCCTCATGTCCCTACTGATTATTTTACCAATTACCCTTAAACTAGTGTACTTTCATTCTCAATCCTTTCACCAATGGAATAGTTTCTCCCTATCTCTTCTGTCTTAGAGAATTATAGAATCCTTACAGTGTAGAGGAGGCCAGTTGGCCATCGAGCCAACCCCACCCTGTCCTGCAATCTTACATATTTACCTTGCTAATCCCCCTGACACTAAAGGGCAATTTAGCATTGTCAATTCACCTATTCATCACATCTTAGGACTATGGGAGGAAACCGGAGCATGCAGAAGAAACTCACGCAAACGTGGGGAGAATGTGCAAACTCCACACAGTTCCCCAGACTGGAATTGAACCTGGGTCCCTGGCAGTGGTGCTAACCATTGTGCCACTGTACCACAAACAATTCATGATTTTGAATACCTCTGTCAAGTATCCTCTCAACCTTCTCTTCTGTTAGGAGAACAGTTCCAATTTCTCCACTCTTTCTACATAACTGAACTTCCTCATCCTTGGAACCATTTTTGGGAATCTTTGCTACAGCCTCTTTAATACCTTTGCATCCTTCCTAAAGTGTGATGCCCAGAACTGGGCTGGATACAATACTACAGTTGAGGCTGAACCAATGTTTTATACAAGTTTAACCTAACCACATTGCTGTGGTATTCCATGCCCCTATTTGTAAAGCCTAGGATATTGTAAACTTCAGGAACTGTTATCTTTGACTAATGAACGTATACATCCAGGTCCCTCTGCATCTGCAACCACTTTTATATTCTTTATATTATTTTTCTATATTCTTCCAAAATGAACCATTTTCATGCTTCTCTGTACTGAATTTCATTTGCTACTTGTTTTGAAGTTCGACACTGTTCTCTTTACAGCTCACATTACATCCAAATTTTGTATTGTCCATAGCTTGTATTTTCTGTGATAAGGAATGGATACTTTATAATGAGCGATGAGTGCTCTGATGAAGTGATTTTGACCTGGAGACCTTCAGCCCACAAGACAAGACTACCATCACCTCACTTAAGATGTAAGTTTCAACCCTCCTTGAATTTTCTTTGCTGAGGAAATAGTTAACATTTGATGTTGAGGTTAACAATTTATTCAACAGCTTCAGCTGACACAATTGGGATTCCATCAGGAGTGTGTCCTTCAGGGCTAACTTAGACGACCACAGTCACAATTTGAGCTATTCCTCACACAAGTGCCATATCTTCCCTGACTGATCCTGAAATGGTTGAGGGTTGTCAAGATTTGTCAAGGGAGGGTGAAACATGGGAATTCATTCAGTAGGTTACCAAGAGAGAATCAAAAACCTTCATGTGGTCCAGTTGTCAAAGTACATTGAAAATCTATGAACTAATGCTGTCAAGAAGGTGACTGAAGTCCAAGCACTGAAGTTCTGTTCCAAGCAATAAAAATCCGCCAGACAATAGATCCTCCCTGACTGAAGCAAATAAATAAACAGACAGTAATTTTACAATATGTGATACTGTCAGGTGAGTATAAGAAAATTCCATATAGGATTAATTTGTGACTGGCTGCTCTACACATGAACTGGAAGCCCTTGATGTTAATGGATGGGGGGTGGGTGCACATGAAATGTTCCATTATTATAACTTTTCAATTATTGTTTAAAAGTTTACTAATCAACAGTCATTTAATATTTTCTGATTCCATCCACCATTTCTAAAATGCGCAAAGGAAATGTTTCATCATATAGCTGATTACAGAAGCCAGTACAATGAAAAATATTGTTCCCCTCACATTGCAATATTGGCACTAACACTTCTGCACACATGTCCATTGCCTCCAGGCTTTATTTCACTAGTTAATCTTGCACAGATACTGAATAGGCCTGCAGCAATTGTGTAGAGTTATCATTTTGAGTCAATTAACTCTTCTCCAGAACAGCATTTTGGAAGAAATAATGGAGAGGAGAGTTATATGATAAAGGGTAGACCTATTAAGAGTATAGAAATGCAGAGGGACCTGGGGGTGCAACTGCACAAGTCTTTGAAGGTGGCAGTACAGGTGGAGAAGGTTGCGAAGAAAGCTTATGGTATGCTAGCTTTTATAGGAAGGGGTATAGAGTACAAGAGCTGGCGTCTAATGTTGCAGTTGTATACAACGTTGGTTAGACCGCATTTGGAGTACTGCGTCCAGTTCTGGTTGCCATACTACCGGAAGGACATGGAGACCCTGGAGAGAGTGCAGAGGGGGTTTACCAGAATGCTTCCTGGTATGGAAGAACTGAGTTATGAGGAAAGATTGGGCAAATTGGGGCTGTTTTCTTTAGAAAGACGGAGAATGAGGGGAGATTTAATAGAGGTGTATAAGATTGTGAAGGGTACAGATAGTGTAAACAGTGGTAAGCTTTTTCCTAGATTGGAAACAAATATTGCGAGGGGCCACAGGCTTAGGATGAGGAAGGCGAGGTATAATTCAGATGTTAGAGGGAGGTTTTACACACAGAGGGTTGTGAGGGTATGGAATGCACTGCCAAGTAAGGTGGTGGAGGCAGGCATGCTGGAGTTTTTTAAGGGATACTTAGGCACACAAGCGGAATGGAGATGGAGGGATATAGGAGACTGTGTTTTAAATAAGGATCAAGAGCCTTGGGATGTTCCTGGGAATCAATTGATTCCTATGGACCTTCCAACATATTTTCTGGCTCATTTGTTTTACTTCTGAGCTTCTGAGGATCCCCTTGAATGTTTGCATAAGATGTGCATGTTATTGATGTTTTTCTCTTTTAATCCACAGGTGCTTTGATCTGCCTTGTTGCCGAACAAGGGGCATACACGTGATGGGTTGCGTGAGGGCTGCTCTTACATGTTTCGAGAGCAGCCTAGTACTTCATGTTGTTAGTGTATGCTTAAACTGGACCAGCTGATGCGCAACACGACAGCTCAGTGACTATCACTGTGCAGATACATGGATTCAGGCCAGTGTCTGTGAAAGTTTGCACATTCTCCCCGTGCTTGTGTGGGTTTTCTCCAGGTACTCCGGTTTCCTCCCACACCCCTAAAGACGTGCTCTTAGGCCGATGGTCCCTAAATTAGTCTCCCCTCAATCTGGTTTCCAATATGGAGTGCCATAAGCGTAGACAAGGATCATGGGTGGAAGAGGGAACTCACAATGTTAAAATGGTGGTGCGGGCTCGTTGGGTCGAAGGGCCTGTTTCCCGTGCTGTGTTGTTCTTTTGTTCTAGTGGAAACTTTAATGTGTGACTGGCTGCTCTACACATGAATTGGAAGCCCTAAATTGCTTCTCATCCAAAACTTTTATCATCTGTATCTTGCTTTACACTAGGACTCGCTCCTTGATTGCATCAACTGGCACCTCTTAATGAATTGAAAACAAAATCCTTACTTTCTTTTGCAAACCAATGCATGACTTTACCTCCTTCACTGATATTAGGGTGAATTTCAGTACTTTAATTGTTAAATTTCATTTTGATTCACACAATTACAGAATTGTTATGGTGCAGAAGGAGGCCATTTGGTCATTGTGTCTGCACCAGCTCGCCAAATGAATATTATGGTTTAATGCCTTTTCCCCGTATCCTTGCATATTGTTTCAATTAAAGGATTTTATTCAACTTATCATTCCTCACAAATTATGATCCTCATTTCTTCCTCCTCTTTCTGCCTTGGTGATATTGTAAAGTGAATGGTTGTTCTTTAAGCCCTTAACAATCCAATAAATTGGCAGAGTGAGCATCCAAATGGCTAATGGTCTTACAGCTTTCTGTCTCAAAACTTCTCAAAAAATTAAGCATACTTTCTTTGTGAGGCTGAACAATGGAAGGCTTCACATTCCATCACATTGTCGCTATGTTTTTCCATTTCTTGTTTTCATTTTTTTTATTTAGATCCAACATGTATGGTATTTGGGGATGAGGATTTTAGCAAGGATTGCTAATGATGGACTATCATCTGTAGTGTCTCTTCAGAAGTGTGATTTTGGTTCTGCAATGAGTATATGGTATAAACCCTCTGAAAATTTATTGCACAGAATCCTAAATATATTAGGAGTTGGGGTGCAAAAGGCCAGTTTTAAACATTAATACTCTGACTTAAAATGTGCTTTTACCTTTATTTATGTTTCTTGAAGCAGCACCCAAAATGTGCAGCATGTTATTGCCATGCCAGGTGGATTTGGGAAAAGAGAGAAAACTCTTCTGGATTTCAGCTTTGTTGATTAACAAATTCAGACCCAATCACACAGAAACATTAAGCTAACTGTGCATTTAAAACAAATGAGTGATATTTGACAATGGTATGTAATGCAGAGATAATCATGGAATCATAAGCTCATGTTTCTCCTTTCTTGTTGCAAAAAGTGAATGCATTATTTTACTTGCAGTAGATATCATTTTTAATTGGTAGTCATACCTATATATACCCTGAATATAAATCTTTCATATGTTAACTTTTACTAAAATATTTCTCTTGTTTGATATGATTTTTGATTTGATATGTTATTGTTACGTCTTGGTGAAAAGTATTGTTTCTTGCATGCTGTAACAAATAAAACATACCAATCATAGAGTACATAGGGAAGAAAGAAAGGACTGCACAATGAAGTATTATAGTCATAGTCATAGCTGGAATGTACAGGAACATCAAAGTAATGTAAGGTAGTTCCATTCAAAAGTCTGATGACAGCAGGGAAGATGCTATTTTGAGTCAGTTGTTACGTGATCTCAGACTTTTGCATCATTTTACTGGCAGAAGTGGAAGAAAATGTGCCCAGAGTGCATGGGACCCTTGATTACGCTGACTGCTTTTCCAAGGTAGCGAGAAGTGTAGACAGAGTTAATGGATGGATGGCTGGCTTGTGTGATGGACTGGGCTATGTTCACAACTCACAACAACCAAACTTGAGTTTAGTGTCTTGGACCAAAATTTTCATTCCTATGGGTCAGAGTATAATTTTTTACTGATTATGTCTGTCTTGTATCAATCCCCCAGATTTGAAGAAAACTTCTCTTACTGTAAAAGCTTTATGAATCAAAAAGTCCTTTCAAGTTCTTCTGATCTGAACATAGCAAAGAGTAATGAAGATACCAGCTTTTGGCTATAAGCTACAACTCACAGTTAATAACAACTTATTTATAGGTGATACATAAATGTAAAAAAAATCCCAATGTTAAAAATAGAAGTTAAACAATATTGTAAATATGACAAAATTCATTGCAGATAATGATTTTTAATTTAAACCGTGTCTTTACAAAATTGAAACCTTTAATTCATTCTCATAATACAAATCAAAACCATTGATATAAACCCAATGATAAAATTTATGCAGGGTGTGCAATGTATCATTTACCCGCTGTGGATTCTGTACATGTTATCCCACAAAAACAGTGTGAAAAGAATTGATGAACTGTGGAAGGTTGTCTCATTTTCTTATCAGAATTGTAAACACTGCATCATCCAAATGAAACTAAAAACCAACTACAGCAGAGTTCATAATCAATTCAAATGAAAAAAATTACATAATGTAGTTAGTTATCAGCACATATTTTAATTGATATCAATGCTGATACCTTCGCAGTTGATGGATTAACATTCCTTAATGCCATGGCAACCATATTATCCATGAAACTGGCTTTCAGCACAGAGTATTTAACCTACACCAGCAAAATGGGGTTCTTCCTCACGCGGGAACAAGCCAATATAGCATTTAGCCATACTAGAAATAAATTTTGATGTGCTCTTAAGACACAAGTTTAACATAATTCCTTTCCTTCTATCCCTCCAAAGATGAAGTCATTGGCTCCCCTTTACTTTGCACTTTAAAAATTATGGCAATAACAATGTGTTTTAAAGCCAAGCGTTCTATCAAAAATATCTTTTTTTTGGGCTGAACCACTAATAGTTTTAAAAGCCTTTCAGTGACTTTCAGTGATAGCTTCTAAGGAGGCCAAAGACTTACATAACTGTACCTTACAAATTCCAAAACTATGAAAATGGAGTCAGGCTGTCTAGAACAACCAATCAGAGACGATCACCATAGAGGAATGTGAATGACCAGATCTCCTGACCCCTTCACAAAATATCCAGACAGCGCCTGTGTATTTAGTTATGTGAATAACAAGCAAATAGATATAATCACTTTGGACGATGAACTCTGGCTGAGAAAAAAACTTTTCCAATCACTAACTAAAGCTAAACTATGGTTTTGGAATCAACTTTCAATTATCCTGTTTGGATCAGTTGGTGAGAGGGAGTCATGTTGTCAACCAACTTGCTCTCTTTTGTGTCTTAAGAAGCCATTTTCCTCTGGACCTGAAACCCGAAGAGAAAATAATCATCTGTCAACCACTTTAAATCATCTTGACAGAGAATCTATAAGGGGCATCCAAGTCATCAATGTAAAACATCCCATAACATTGACTTTTATTGGACTATAAACAAATTATTTAATTGATCTTTCGATTTGTAAATTACTTTGTTGGCGCTTTTATGCACTCACTGCCAAAGTGCAACAATTGCTACATGTTAGATGGCACCGAAGTAGGAAGTGGCCGAAAGCGCGTGTGGGATTACAGAGGCGCGCTCGGGGATTCGGGGACGCGCGCGGCGGAGGGTGGATCCTGCGCCCCGGCACTGAAGCGAGAGACGTCTTGCAGCGTGAAGCGCTTCCACAAACAGTAGAGACGCGGAAGTGAGCGCGAGACCTGTTGGCCAAATGCAGACTGAATGAAGTGGGTGCTGAGAAGAGGCGGCTGTACACAAGTACACGGGCTGGGCACTGACTGAAGGGCATCCAGTGGAAGGGCGTTCTGTGATTTGGCGTTAACCTTTACAAACTCTCTTCCACTTGACAGGCACGCCGCAAATTCAACTTCAACAAGTCGCTGCCAACAATCTCATTGTAAGCTTAATTTTATGAAGGACATTTTTTTTTCCCGGAATAGTTTGTGGTAAATATTGTAACCGACATTTGTTTTCGAGAAGTATGCAAGCTCTGCAGGCTTCGAATTGTTATCTTCGGTTAAAAGGTGCATCAATTTTAGCCACTGTATTGTATGGTGTGGCACTTTTAAAATACAGGGAGATTTAATACAATCCATACGCACATTGTCTGTAACTTTAGGGAAATTTCTGGAGACTACTTGAATTTATTCTCCTTTGCTGAGTAATTTTTGAACCACCTTCTGAGTTTTCATGGCAGCCAGAATTCATTTGTCCGAGATTAGTATTGATTACTTTGTATATTACGTTGCAATACAATTAGATTTTCTGAAGAAAATCCATACGAGTAAGTGAGAGATGTGAACCTTGAGATTGAATTATTTCCTTGTAGCAAGTGATTGAAAGCTATTTCTTTGGAACATGTAGCTCCTTTACTATAGTTGGTACGTATGATGAAAGTAATTTAGCATATGTGAATTTATAGGAAATGAAAGCAAATACTTAATCCACAGAAAGTTTTAGTGCAAGTTATCTGAAAATGAATGCCATACAAATATTAGAGCTTTTTGATAAAACGAGGGAGGCTGACCAGTATTCAGTGTATTTGTACACTGCAATGTGTTAGGATCTTGTTAGTATTTAAGTTTTGGCTGTCCAACCTGTTATCATTTTGCAAGACAAGTGAGCAATTTGTACTATTCATGAAGGACCTGGTCTTTCTCACATCCGTTATGTAAATAAGATTATATACATTGCCTGATTCAGTTGAACCATTAATGAACAAATTAACACTTTGGTTCCATTTTCATAGCAGAAAAAGAGGCCAAAATATCAGCAATACAAAGGTAGAATTAAGTAAAGGGAGGAACGTATTTGATTTATGAAGGACGAAGAACAGTGCAGCTTGAGGGCAAGCCCTTTTGCCCACCAAGCCTACGCCAACACATGATGATTTTCTAAGCTAAAGATCTTTTGTCTCTTTGCAGTCTGTATTCCCCATTTCCTGCTTATTCATGTATCTGTCAAGATGCCTCTTAAATGTTGCTATTGTTAGTTCTTAATACAAGATGGAAATAGTTGTAGGCTTCTTTATGATCCAGCAGAATAGCACCCTGCCCAATTTCTTTACTCATGCCTACTGGGCATGAATTACCACTGAGTTGAAACTGAAGCTTTCTGCTCCATGTGGCTTTGATGATACACCAGCAGGCACTTTCTTTATCTAGTCGGTGTTTGGAACATGAGTTGTATTTATTTTTGATGGCAGCCATATGTAATAGTAGTCACAAGTGTATTTTTTTTATTCTTCTCAAGGTCTTAGGTTGGCTTCCATATCAGAAGAAGAACAGAGCATGTTAAAGGGTGGCCTGTTTGAGGCATATAAGGTATAAAAGAGGTGAGACATCTGCATTTATATAGTACTGTTCATGACCACTAGATGCCCTAAAGTGCTAAGCAGTCAGCAAAACATTTTTTGAAATGTAATCACATATTGAAACAGAGCAATTAATCTGCAAACTCCTATAAACAGCAGTGTGATAATGGCCAGATGAGCTGCTTGTTTGTGATGTCAATTGATGAATAAATATTGGCTGGGTATCCCTTTGCCTAAATAGTGCCATTATCTGGAAGGCCTCAGTCAGATATATGTAGATGAGTTGTTCCCAATTGGGGTGGGATTCAAGCTAGCCATGAATACTAAATAGTCATTACATCCAATAGGGAATTCAGGAGAAATTTATCTACTCAATGATTTGTGCATGGAGCTCAAGACAACAAGGAACAGTTTGGGTAAATAGCATAGATATATTCAAGGGGAACTGAGATATGCTGGAGAAAGGAATGACAGATTTTGTTAAATGAATAAGGATGTAAGGAGATTTGCTGGAGCACACAAAATTGCATTCTATATGTAAAAGTATTTTGTCCGAAAGCAAGATGTGTGACCACGTAGGGGTGTTCAATGAAATAACCCAAATCCTGGACTGTAACCCCCTCCCACTCAGTGACAGACTAGTTTCAACCACGCTGTAGTAAGATGTGTAAGAGCAGAGACTAGTGAAAGAAGGGAGGTCAGACAGCTTTATCATATTCTTCTTATCTGTTAGAAGTAGAGTTTGTGATGGAAACTCAGAAGAACAGAACTACATAAGTAGAACTCTATCTTCTTGGATTAGTATGGAATGCAGTGAAATGAAGGAAGAGGGGGAAAAAAACTACTTTTATAAACTACTTTTACAAAAATTCAGTTTGTCACAGGCATATTGAGATTCTTTAACACACTGTACTCAAACAAATAACTTTGCATGAAATCTCGTATTTTCTCATGGGGCGATTCAGTCCTTATTTTCCTATTTTCAAATGGGTAGTTGTGAGATTTAACTTGTATATGCTTCATTGAAGCTGTATTCCTTTGTAAATATAGTAAATCCTTGGCAAGCTTCAGCTCTCAATGATAGCACAGATGTCTGGTCATGAAGGAGAATCATGTTTGAACTTCCGAGAGTACTTTTAACACAAACCTGACACCACAAGGCTACTTGCTTGGACATTTAGAGGATTACCGTTACCTTGCAGATCAGCAGCACGGTATTTTCTGTCTTTGAAATGCACTGATTTTCTTAGTATTTGTAGAATCATTCAGAAACTGAGTTATCTAAAAGATTGAATATAGTGTTGGTAAGCGCCCAAGGATGGGATACTTTATGTTTTGCTTTGACTTTATTGCTTTTGCTCTAGAGAAGCTAATACTTTTTCTCAAATTAACTTACAGCTTAGGGATCATTTTAATCTCTGTTTTAAATTGGATTCATGCATTTGCCACAATAAGATAAAGAGACATTTTTTAAAACTGTTAAAAGGACCTTTTAAATAACAAATTTCAATTAGATTTATGAATTGCAAGTTTGGTAATCAGTACATGATGTCTTTTAAACTTTTCACCATCCCAGATTGTTTCTTAAGACTGGAGGTAGAACTGGCTCCACATCACTCTAATGTATAAATTGTAGTAGTTTGAGAATAAGATCCTTGCCTCTTTAAACTTTTTAGATGTTACTAATAGCTAGTTATTATGCAACTTAATTTTTTACAAAACTGACCAAAATTATTTTCTGGGTTTAATCTGTTCAGCTGAATGTGACTTTTCAGTAAAGCTAGGGGTAGATCTATTTAAAGGGATGTGAAGTTATTTGAAGTTTTTTCTTTGAATAACACATATCCAATAATAAAAACTCCACAAAAAGAATAGTTCATAAAAATAGTTCATAATAGTTCAAAAAGAATAGTTCATAAAATAGTTCATAATAGTTCATAAGAATAGTTCATAAAATAGTTCATTAAAGATAAAGATTTTTATCTTTATAAAAAATCTTTTTTATAAAGATTTCATAAAAAATCTTTCCGTAAAAGATTTACGGAAATTGTGTATATTTTGATTTATTGGTTGCTCTTACCAATATCTTTTTAAAATGTTTATTACATATACTTTGGGATTAACTGCCATATGTATTGTACTGGGCACATGTTACTTTGGCTGCTTTGTTTGACATTGTCAATAAAAAATGGTCTTAGTTGTTTGAGCTATATATTCCTTGAAAAAAAGTAGTTTAAGCAAACTAATTATTTCAATAGCCTTTTCAATGTTTAACTGCACACACTTAATATTACCAGCCAGTAATATGGCTCCTCTGGTGGTTTGCCAAGATGCTTGTGTAATAGGGACTAGATAAGGACTGCCACTAATCAAAAGCAGATTATTTCTTGTTGCAACAGAATTAATAACTAAACATTGATTAATGCTGTTATTAAACTCCATCCGAATCAGTATGGAGCAATGGCAGGTGATACAAAAGTCGATTAAAACTAAACTAAAACTAGATATTATGAAACATGCTGAGCACAGGCACTTGTTGGTATCTCGTCTTTCAACTTAGCTGTCAGCTTGGCTGACATTTGGTATCATTCTTGTCTCTAAATTTAGACAGGATATATAAAACTATTAAAAAAAACATCCTGCATTTACTGGATTTGTTCAGGCATCTTCAACAAAAAGTTACATTTGAAGTAAATATTACAATTTTTAAGTGTTTTTTTTTGTTTAGATTTATCTTGCTATCAATTGTACTGCAGGTTTTCTCTGACATCTTGTAAATTTTGGTTCTGTATTATTTCTGTTATGCATCCCATGTCATTTCTAATGAGTAAAAAGTCTCAGAACACAGGTTAAAGTCCAACAGGTTTACTTGGTAGCAAAAGTCACTAGCCTTTGGAGTGCTTGCTGCAAAAGGAATAGCAAATGCTCCGACAACTGGTGGCTTTTGCTAGCAAATAAACCTATTGGACTTTAAACTGGTGTTGTGAGATTTCTTACTGTGTTTACCCCAGTCCAACACCAGCACCTCCACATCATTTCTAATGAGATCGGAGTGGAATTCTCCCAAAAAAATTCTAAATGTCGAATTTGCGTGAAAACTGGAATAATTCATGCTGTTTTTTTTTCTGAGTGGAAGTTCGAAGAAGAATCTCCCACACTTGTGCATTGCAGAGTCCCCCTGGGATAGTTTAATTTATCATTAAACTTTAGAGAGTGGGACTGCTGGAGAGACTGAAATCAACAAGTGTTGAGTGGGCTATTACGCATGTGTGGTGGCTCCGCACTGATGATCTCCTGATTGCTGGCCAGCTCCACGATCCCCACATTGCTGGCTCTCCACCCCCATGACTTGATTATAGCTTCCACCAGTAGCCCCCCCTTCCCCCATTCCTCTGGGCCTGCCCAATCTCCAGTCCCCCACTGACCATAACTCCTGACAGTAACTCCCTTTTCCATAGTCCTGATCACCCCCACCCCTCTCCAAAAGCTGCCTGTCCCAGTTGTTGTCCTCCCTGTTTGCCCCACCAATCCTGTCTGTAGAGTGGTAGCAGGACTCCCCACCCCCACTGGTTGCCCCTTTATATGATAATAGATAATTATGGCATCATTAACACTCTCCTTTGTCTTATGTTTTCATTTGTCAATCCCTCCTTTGTCCCACTTATCCCTTTTCTTCAATTCAATCCAACCTCCTCTACCATATAATTCATGACATTTCTACTTGTCTTCAGTTCTCTCAAAAGATCATTTAGAATCTCTGTTTTTCTCCACAAACTCTGTCAGACCTGTTGAGTTTATCCAGCAATTTCTGTTTTAATTATACTGTTGCAAACTGAAAGGACAAGCTCAAATCAGTATGGTTCTTGCTTCATAAAATCTTCTAAATCCAAGACAATTAATTACCTTGAATTCACATCATAGAATTCAAATTAGTACAATTCATGGTTGGTGTGTGACATAGAGTCATTTCCAGACCTGTCATATGCCTGATGGGCAGCACGCTGGGCATTGGCACTGTCTTGAACAGTGTCGGGGGTACAGGCTGGCACTACCAGGGTGTCAATCCCAGGGTGCAATTCCCATCCTGCTGCCTGATCCTCTGGGGTGTACAGTTGACGCTGCTCCCTTCTTTCCTGCAGAGTCAGGCTCTGGCCCCTTGAAAGTGGGGAGCTAGTCTAAACCCACAGGAGTGAAATACCCTGGCGGGGTGGGAGATGCTAGTGGGCCTGGAGTCGTCAGTCCCAGGCCCACTAATCATATTTAAAGTATATTAAAATGACCATGCAAATGGTCTTTGTGTACCACCTATGGAAATCCAAAGCTGGGAGATGCAAGCATGCAGACGAATCAACGTGAGAATCTTCCCACCCATTGTGCCAAAGAATTAATGCAGTGAGATGGGAGAATCATGGCCCAGGTCTGGAAATGACTCTGCGTCACACCAATGATGAATTATACTAATGTGAATTCAAGGTAATTAATTGTCTTGGGTTTACAACATTTTATGAAGCAAGAACCACACTGATTTGAGCCTGTCCTTTCAGTTTGCGACAGTATAATTAAACAGAAATTGCTGGATAAACTCAACAGGTCTGACAGTGTTTGTGGAGAAAAACAGAGTTTCCAGTCCAAATGATGCTTTTAGAGAACTAAAGAAAGGTAGAAATGTAATGAATTATATAGTAGAGGAGGTGGGGCAGAATAGAAGAAAAGGTATAAGTGGGGCAGAGGAGGGATTGACAAATGAAAACATAAGACAAAGATGAGTGTTAATGGTGCCATAATTATCAACCAGTGTCTATTATTTTGATTTAATCGGTAAAATTTTTGATTACTAAAATAAATGGGTAGTGGCAGATTGTAAGTATTTATTGTCTTAGTAGTACCAGTTTTTATGAAATAGTTGTCAAAATAAATGTCACAATGTTAATCAGAGGTTTGTGTATGGTCGCTGAAACCTTCATTTGTAGTTGAGCTATGCATTTCGATCTTTCTAATGAATTCAGTGAAATACATGTTTTATGTTGTGGGGGTCTTTGTAGGTTGATCATTTTTCTCAATTTCATCGTGTCAACCTAGATTCATGAATTCAGTATGCTATTTGAAAATTATTTTGGGATGGCTGAATTGAGCATTCATTAACTTCCTGAGGCCTGTAGGTGGATGTTTTCTGCTGGATTTGGAAAGTACTTTGATTTCCTAAAAATACTGAATATTCTTGTATCCGACTATAAAGTATTATGACCATACCACTGTTTGAGATTCCAATCCAGAAGCCCGAGGTATATCATAAAGTCAGACTATATCCAAACATTTTTCATTTTTGGCATAAATGTGCTTTGCTGTAGGAGTAATTCTGTTGACAAATTAAGGATGTATTATCAAGACAAACTTTATTCACAATTATGAATAAAAAAACAGTTACGCTTAATAGTTGAACAATCTTTAAATACAAAAAAATTCTCTAATTTCTAACTTACCACTATTTCAGTTCCAAGTAAGCAACCATCTTTCTATAGACTTAAATCCACTTTAAATATGATTGACAAACCTGGGCACACTTGCTTTAAAGTCCTGAAGCTGACAGTGAGACTTGTAAAAAGAAACTTTGCAGAGAGACAGAGAGAGAGAGCGAGCGGACTTCTCTGTTTTTAATCAGCCCCTGAACTGAAACCTGTTTCTCTGTAACAAAACTAGCTCCTGCCATCAATCTCGTGGTCATATGACTTTGTATGCGTAAACTTACCTTCTATTATTTAATCAAAAAACCCTGGCGTTCTCCCTGAAAATAACATCTGCTAAGTGAGCACTACATAATTGAAATTAGTAATTATCCTGCTTTCTCAGCATCTGAGCTACATTCCTTCCAGATATATTGATTCCCTGTAGGAAAATATTGATCCTCAAAACATTCTACGGAAACATGAAGCAGCATAGTATTATATCTGATCTAGGTCATTGGCTGATGAGATCACCTTTGCATCACCATGTTTCGAAAAAGATATATATGAATGATGAATAATTATTTAGTTTTAGTTGACATATTTTCTTTTCTCCTTCTTTGAATGTGTTCTACCTCTTATGTCCTAGTCTATTCCCCACACTCCCTCTGCTTTGCCAAATATTGTTTCCGTTATGGGACTACAGTCTTTTTCTCAAAGCAGTTTGAGGATAAATTACATTGGGGAAAATGGAGGGCCGTACTAGAAGTGGGTAATTTTGCTTTATTAGCAACAACAGCAAAATGTATTTCATAGCAACTTTAATGTGATGAAACTTCCCAAGGTGCTTCAAAGTCTGACATTGAGCCACATTATTAGGCCAAATGACCATAAGCTCTATCAGAGTTAGATATTAAGAAGTGCCTTAAAGGGGAAAGTGAGGTTGAGAAGCGAGAGGTTTAGGGAGGGTATTGCAGAGCGTAAGGCCTAAGCAACTAAAGATACATCTGTCACGAGTGGAATGATTTGACTGGGGGTACGCAGCAGATATGTTGGAGGGTTGTGGCTGGAAGAAATTAGAGATTAGGAGAGGTAAGGCCACGGAAGGATTTGAAAAAGTCGTTGAGATTTTGTAAAACCAAGATGTTCTTGTATGGGAGTCAGTGTAGATCAGTAAGCACAGAGGTGATAGAAGGGTGTGCTACAAATTGAAAAAACAGGCACTAGAATTTTGGGTAACAAAAATTGGGTGACAAATATATGGGAGGGTAAAATGCGGGAAAATCAGCAGGAGTGAAATTAATGAAGGTTACTTTGGCTTCATTTGTCTTCATTCTCTATTTTGTCAGAGAGGACTGTTTTTGTGATCAAAGTGTGTATTCTGCAGTATTCCTCCTTCCATGTCCTTTGTGGATGAAGGGGTCCCATGAGTTCCCAGCATTTTAAATCTCTCCTAAATAACCATGACAATTTTAAACTGTCAAGTATTATGAGCAATGCTAAATCTTCATTACATGGACTAAGAAATAGGTGATTTGCAGTGAAACACGCATTTTGCAATGTCCTGTAGCCTGAGAAATAATGCTTTTTGTTTATGCAGTGGTTGTGTGTGGGGGAAGAAAAAGCTAAATGAACGAAGTCAGGTAGCTTCCACCCAATGTAAGGAACATGTGGTATCAGCCTGAGTTTAATTTCCTTAAGGTGAGCCGGTGTATGCCCTAATGGAACATATTTTTCCAGTCTTAATCAGATTAGTTGGGGTAACTGACCAAGCCTCCTCACACAGCACTTTCCAAATCCAAGACCATTGCCATCTCGAAGAACACAGGTAGCAGACACTTGGGAACACTGCAACCTGGAAGTTCTCCTCCAAGCTATTCACCTTCTTGACTTGAAAATATATCATTGTTCCTTCACTGTTGCTGGGTCAAAGTGCTGGAACTCCTTTTCTAACAACACTGAGTGCACCTCCTCCACGTTGATTGCAGTGGTTCAAGAAGGCAGCTCACCATCACCTTCCCGAGGGCAATTAGGAATGGGGAATAAATGATGGCCCAGCCAGTGACGCCCATATCCCAATAATGAGAATCACTCATTATGTATTTCTTAGCATTGTTTTTCTTCATTTTAGGTGTGTGAGCAAAGGCAGGATGACGAAGAAACGCTCTAAGACATATGATGAAGATGGCACTCTTTGCTGCTGTGAGTACATTAATCGGCATGGAGAGAAAACTCACATACTGGCCACCTGCTGTGACTGTACAGATCTGGACGAGGCTTGTGACAGGTCAGTTATAGCTGTCAGCTTTTAATATTAGGTGATTAAAGAAAGATCAAAGAAAATTACAGCATAGGAACAGGCCCTTCAGCCCTGCAAGTCTGCACCAAATAAGCTGCTTGACTGAACTAAAACTCCTACCCCTTTGGGGACTGTTCCCTCTATTCCCATCCTATTCATGTATTTAAAAGTCACAATTAGATTATACTGAGCTAAAGCAAGAATCTCATCTCATTGTTTTACCTTCAAGGAAAGTTATGACCAGGCTGATGAGGGTGGATTACAAATATGGTAAATTATGTAGTTAATTTGTCTTGTCTCATTGAATCCAGTCCTAAATAGATTTTAAATGAACAACTTGAATCAGCAGAATTAGTACGTACAAGGGTGTTTTAGTAAAGGCATCTGATAACAAACTGGGTAGGTTAAGAGTACAATAAGATCACTTGCCATTTCTCTTTATGTTCTGTTTGGAAATCTGAATTAAAATTTGCTTAAAATTCATTGTTCTAAATATTTGAAGGTGTGTAAAGTATGGGCCTATGTCTAGGGGCACCTTTTACAAAGCCATAGAATATTGTTTATTTAAATAAAACGAAGTGCGAGCCGTTGATGTTGTCTATATGGATTTCAGTAAGGCGTTTGACAAAGTCCCTCATGGGAGGTTAGTCGAGAAGGTCAAGGCAAATGGGATACAAGGACAAGTAGCTAGATGGATAAGCAACTGGCTTGGTAATAGGAGACAGAGAGTAATAGTGGAAGGGTGTTTCTCTAGCTGGAGGTCGGTCACTAGTGATGTACCGCAGGGCTCGGTACTGGGACCTCTTCTATTTGTAATATATATAAATGACTTGGAAGAGGGAGTAAGTGGAGTGATCAGCAAGTTTGCAGACGATGCAAAGATGGCTGGACTTGCGGATGGTGAGGAGCATTGTCAGGTGATGCAGCAGGACATAGATAGGCTGGTAGCTTAAGCAGACAGATGGCAGATGGAATTCAATCCTGATAAATGTGAGGTGATGCATTTCAGGAGAAAAAACGTAGGGGGGAGGTATATGATAAAGGGTAGACCTATTAAGTGTATAGAAACGCAGAGGGACCTGGGGGTGCAGGTAAACAAGTCTCTGAAGGTGGCAGAGCAAGTGGAGAAGGTTGTGAAGAAAGCATATAGTATGCTAGCCTTTATAGGAAGGGATATAGAGTACAAGAGCTGGCCTTTAATGTTGCAGTTGTATAAAATGCTGGTTAGGCCTCATTTGGAATACTGTGTCCAGTTCTGGTTGCCTTACTACCGGAAGGATGTGGAGACTCTGGGAAGAGTGTAGAGGAGGTTTACCAGGATGCTGTCTGGTATGGAAGGTCTGAGTTACGAGGAGAGATTAGGCAAATTGGGACTGTTTTCCTTAGAAAGACGTAGACTTAGAGGAGATCTGATAGAGGTGTACAAGATTTTGAAGGGGATAGATAAAGTAAACAGGGCTAAGCTTTTTCCTAGGATGGACTCAAATAGCACGAGGGGTCACGGGCTTAGGGTGAGGGGGCTAAGGTATAATTTGGATGCTGGAGGGAGTTTTTTCACACAGAGGGTGGTGGGGGTATGGAATGCGCTACCAAGTAAAGTGGTGAAGGCAGGTACTCTGGAGATATTTAAGAAATACTTAGATGGGCACATGAACAGAATGGGAATGGAGGGGTATAGAAAACTGATTTAAAATAGGGATCATGAGCCTTGGGAGTCCCTAGGAAGTGTGTAAATAGATGATGATATTGATGTACTTGTTCTTATCCTACAGGTGCTTTGGTCCACCTTGTTGTCTAATGAGGGGCATACACGCGATGGGTCGTGAGAGGACTGCTCTTGGATCTTTTTCGAGAATATCCTACTGCTTCACGTTGTTAGTGTATGCTGACCATCTGATGGGCAACACGACAGCGCAGTGACTATAGCTGTGCTGTGCAGATACATGGATTTGGGCCTGTGTCTGTGGGAGTTTGCGCATTCTCCCCGTGCTTGCGTGGGTTTTCTCTGGGAGCTTCGGTTTCCTCCCACATCCCAAACATGTGCTCTTAGGCTAATTGGCAAAACAAATTCTCCCTAAATTGTGTCAAATTTGGTTTTTAATCCATAGATCTATAAACATGGACAGGGATCGCATGTAGAAGTGGGAACATCGAGGTGGCGGTGCGGGCTCGTTGGGCCAAAGGGCCTGTTTCCCATGCTGTTTTGTTCTTCTTCTTCTAATATCAATTTCATTCTTTGAGAATTATATTGAGTTCACAACTAATAAAATGGCTTTTTTTGGAATTGAGATAGCTTCGGTGATTTAACCAGCATACAATTTCAAGCTGTAAAATTGAATATTAGTTGAGCATAAAATAAAATCCTCATTCAAGGAAAGAAAAAAGCTTTTGTGTTTGTAAAGCACTAGTTATCACTATCAGATGTCTCAAAATGTTTCAGTTAAAAATACTTTTCTGACAGGTAGTCACTGGTGTAATATTGTGTAGGAAAAGCAGCAGTCAATTTTCCCACAACAAACATCAAGGCGATGATGACTAGATAATCTCTCTATTTTTGTATTGTTGGTTGGGGAATAATATTGGCAGGACACATGGGATACCTCGTTTTGCTCAACCTTAAAACAGTGCCCCAAGGTATTTTTCTTGTGCCCAGCCGCGCAGGCAGATGGGGCCTCAGTTTACCATTTTATCCAAAAGATAGCATCTCCAATTGTGGAGCATTCCCTGCATTGAAGTGTCAAGATAGAATTTTCTGCTAAAGCTCTGGAGTGGGTCTTGAACTTGGAACCTTGTGATTCAGAGGAGAGGTGCTATCCTCTGAGCCGTGGTTGATGCAGCCTTCCTCTTGGCCATTTCAAGCCAGCCTTTGGTATTCTCAAGTATTGTGGTACTTCAGTGGATTAACTTTCTCATGTTCAGCAGAGTGCACATCGTATCCATGTCTAATTATATGATAGTTTGTTAGCATTCAACTTCCTACTATGGTTCACAAGAGCAGGGTTCAGGTAGGCACAAGACATTTTGGAACAGATTTTATTGATACCAAATTTGCATGATCAGCTCAACTAGACTGAGGAAAAACTTGCAGTTTTCTATCTTTCAAGCTCTCTGAAAAAGTACCCAAATCCAAGCTCCTTCATTCATTATTATTTGCCTACTCAAAGAATGTCAAAAAACGTTATGACTGATATTTACACGTGTAGTTCTTTATGTTCTTCAAACAAGGCTTCCTTACATATTGTTAGATTCTTTGAAAAGTCGGCTTATTAACCGTTATCTTCCTACACTATTGTTCATGGATCCAAGTATTTGTTTATTTCCTGAAACCCTAAAGTTATGCCTTATTCATCAATGCTTGACTTTATCACTCATATTTCCTTGCATCATCATTTTTAGTCCACAACACTCAGATACTAAAGTAAAAAACAAGCTGTGCTGCCCTCTGTCCTCTTTTGCATCTATGTACTACCTCGTGCTGCTATAATCTGATAACACAATGGTGGTATGCATGTATGCTAATGATGCAACCCCTCATGTTCTCTAGCATGGCAAACTGCTTATTAGACATCCAGTAAAAATTCCTTCAAACTAATAATAGGATAATGTGAAGGCATTGTCTTTACTCATTGTCACAAACTCCAGTCCTTAGCCACTGACTCCATCTCACATCATAGCAATTGATTAAAACTGAACCAGATTTTTCTCAATCTTAGTGTTATATTTGACTTGTAGACCATAAGTAGGGGTCATTACTAAGGCCACCAATTTCTAATTGTATAACAGCCACACATCACCCAACCCCCTTCCTGTCCGATTCTGCTGCTGCTGCTCACTTCATCTTCAGCTGAAACCCTATCCATGCCTTATTTTCTCTAGACTTGACAATCCCTATGCATTCTTGGCAGACTTTCCACAGTTGTAAAATTGAGGATATCTGAAAATCTGTTGCTCACGTCCTTACTCACAGACAAGTCTCAGCTTGTCTCACCTAAGTTCACCATTTTCTCTAGATAACATCCTGATTTCCTGCTTTTAGCTGTGGACCAAGAATAGTACCTCATAATTCTTTTGTGCTTGTCTAAATTGTAAATTATTCTTAGGCATGTACATGAATTGAATCATCATCCGGACAATGGGTATGAATATTAGTTGGACGCTTGCTTCACAATGATGTTTTGCTTGACATTTGACTGTCCTGGTTAGTGACAAGTGAGTACCTGTAAAGGTTTAAAGTAAGAGAGAGCTGTGACGTACCTCAAAATGGCTTCAATGTGTGTTCCACAATATCTGCAGTTAGTGACTTTTCAAACTTTTGTAAATTCACTTTGTTGTAAAATATATCCTTTAAACATAAATTAATCCTAAAATTCCATGAAGAACAAAGTGATCAAAGTTTCTTCAATATATCAGAAGGCAGGTTTTTCCTTTAGGATAATTAGACCAATTGTGTACAAGACAGGTCTTCTTCATCAAATGTTGATGAGTCTATTCATTAATCTATTCATTAATTTTGCTTTTGCCACCAAGTACAGTACTAAATTCTATTGTTAGACTCAATGTTTGGCTAATGAGAGTGAAAACCCAGTTGAAAGAAAAAATAATTCAGCATGATCTTCCAAATGGCTTTTGACTTCAAAATGTAACTGAAGACTTTGTTTTCTTTATGGTGTAAAAACTGAACACTTTATATTTGTCGAAGACGCTTTCAATGCAACTGATAATGTAACCACAATATTGCACATCCTACTTTAATGTACTCCTAAGTCCACAGAGATACCACTATTCAAATTGAATTACAAATTCTATTTTGAAATTACATTTAGATTATCAATATATGCAAAGTAACATTCCAGGAAAGCAGATGGTTTATGTGAACATTGATTTTGGATCTAAAGAGTTGCTGTCTCTTTTAATGTAATTATATTAATAACATAATGTGTCCCCCCTTTGAATAAGATGACCGCATTTCCATTTTAATAAATAATGACCAACTTTCATCTCATTTCCATTAAGTTACAGTCATGCATTGTTGTAAAAATCTGCTGCAGATAACTCAGTCTCCTGTCTTCTACATTATTGAGGTGAATGAGCCTGGTTTAAAAAGGTCAAACAAATTAATATCAGTGATTTAGCTGGAAACCTTGACTATGGTGTTGTAGCTCCTCCTTAAATGGCTAGAATACTTGGGAGTGGAATGGAACTCTTTTCATAAGAATGTATGACTCTGAAGTATAGAATATGCCTTAGTATTCTATTCATTTTAACTAAAGTTAGGTTTGGCACAATTCAGCTGGCAAGAAGCAGAGTTTTCAAATATCTGCTGCGTAGATGCATTCATAACTTTCTGAAGTCTTATAAACTTGAGCATGATTTAGGGATGCCTACCATATGACCTGTTAATACTGATTTTTGCACGTCACTTTAATGGTGTTATGCTTTATAGTCATTCAAATTCTGGAGATATTTTCAAACAAGACATCTAGGGAACTTTTTTCAGTGCAGATACTATAAAAAAAAATTGGAATTGTACCAAGTGGAAAAAAAAAGGATCATGTGTGTGCATATATTTCTTTTTAAAAGGTATCATTATATATCATCACAGCCCTGATATCATTAATGGTTGGCCAGCAAGGTTGAGTTTAAGTATTTCCTTTATTAAGATACTTGATGGAATTCCATCTGAACTTAGCACTTGAAACTCCATCGTTGAGTTTGAATCCTCGACTCATGTCTTGCGCCATGAGCTGATATGTTGCTGGGAAATTCAATCTGTGATATTCCACCTGTGGGACATAAAACATTATTGCTTTTTCTTCCTGTGCTACATTCTGATCAACATTGTAAGGTGATACGGTTCACTCCTTTTAAACTCCAGTGTTAGAATAGAGATAGGAATTGACCATTTGGTGTTTCGAGCCTGCTTCACCATTGATTTGCAGCATGACGCACATTACCTCAGTTTTATTTCTTTGATCCATATCTTATGATATCCTTACCTAATGAAAATCCATCAATCTCAGATTTTAAAATTTTAATTGAATTCATGTCTTTTTTGGGGAGATCCAAGTCCAGATTTCCACTACCCTTTGTATGGGAAATTGCTTCTTGAATTTATTTCTAAATGGCCTAGCTCTAATTTTAACATGCATATCGTCTTGGCCTGGATTCTATCTGAGGCAATTTTTTTTTACCTATACTTAATTTTCATTACCTCTACCCCATATCCATCAACTTTTTAAATCAAGGGATTCAAGCCAGGTTTATGCAATCTGTCCTCATAATTCAATCCTTCAAGCCTGTTACCATTTGAATGAGCCTGCTTTTTCTCTTGTGCTCCAGTGCCCAAAGCTGCACTTGGGATGGAGCCTGAACAATGTCCTGTACAACTGAGTTAAAGTCCAACAGCTGTATTTGGTATCACAAGCTTTTGGAGAGCTGCTGTTTCATCAGGTGAATAAAGGAGCAGTGTGATACCAAATAAACCTGGTGTTGTGAGACTTCCTACTCTGCCCATCCCAGTCCAATGCTGACACCTACACACCCTGTACAACTGAAGAATCACTTCCTCGCCTTTTGAATTCCAGATTTCTTGAGACTAAGGCCAATATTCCATTAGCTTTTTAAAATATTATTTGTACCTGTTCATTAGCTTTTAGCAGTTTGTGAATATGGATACTGAAATCCCTTTGCTTCACCACAGCTCAGCACCTTATTATTGAGAAAATACTTGATTGTCATTCTCGGATCTAAACTTTATGACCACTCACGTCCGTGCATTGAATACCATCCGCTTAACTTTTGCCGGCAGGTATTCTGTGTCTCATTCATTTTGTTAAATTCTTGCTCTCAGCCACAGAATATGCTGCATTCACCATTATCTCTTTTAGTATAATTATATCTGCAGTTTGGATGTACGTCAATCTATTCCTTCATTCAAGCCATTACTCTACAGGATGAAAAGCTACAGCCCCTGTTCTTTGGGGAACATTGTTGGTCATATTCTGCCAATTGGGGTATATATTATTTATCTTTTTCTGCTACCTACCTCCCAAATTATTTCATAAGTTTGCCTCTAATTCCATGTGGGTGTCTTTTTTTAGTTTTTGTAGAGAAGCTTTCAGCTGCAGGATTAGCAGAAAGACTTTTTGTCACAACAAAATAATTTTTATGAAATAATGAACATAGATATTTAGCTAGCATCATTATATTCATAAAGAATAATTCATCGATTTTTGCTCTGATTTTTCAGGTGTTTGAAGGGTAAATCTGTCAGTTCACAGACTATTGATGAAGTAAGAGACACGATTTTTGATCGTCTGCGGATCCCATGGCTGTTTGGTACTGGTGCCAAGAAGATTGATATCACAATACTTCCACCTCTTGTTTTCCTTCCAATCTTCCTCCATATTGCAGCCCTTCATATTCTCTTGGCGTTTGTCATATTGACATTCTTACCGATGCTAGTGCTCTGGTACTATTACATCACTCATCAGAAGAAAGGGCAAACTCTATTTTTCCTAAGTCTTGGCCTGTTTTCTCTGGGTTACATGTACTATCTATTTCTGACAGAAATAATGCCCAAGGGAAATATTAACTTTGTACATCTAATTGTGCTGACTTGTGGTTTGGTACTAATACTATTATGTTTAGCACAAGTCAAGAAGGACCCAGGCTACATCAGAATAGACAACAGAAGTGCTCAAATCAAAGGTGCTGGGACAAACATTTTACCGTGTAGTTTGAACGGCACACACCAAGTTCAACAAGTGAACTGGGACAGTTCTGCAAAATGGAATCAATCTGGCCAGAATGGCAAACTGCAGCCAGGACATAAGGAATTCAAAAAGAACTGGTGTGCAGAGTGCAAGATTGTAAGACCACCTCGTTCAGGACATTGTCGAATTTGTGCATCTTGTGTGCAGAGACTGGACCACCATTGTGTTTGGTAGGTCTAGTATTGATTGGGTGCAGTATTGCCCTAAAGTGAAAATAATGTGAAATGAAGGCACAGCAACTGACTAAAGCCTAAAATAGCTAGGAAGAATGTTAATAAAGGATGATTATAGAAATAGAGTTCCAGATGTAGCAATTTTCATTTTTGAGAAAATGTATAACTTGCAGTCAAATGTTTCTGCAGCTATCTTTTCTGACTTTTCAGTTTTGTATTTTGCTGCAGACTAAAATTAATTTATGGTGATTAACTGGCTCTAAATTTGAAGTATGTTTCACTTCATTCCATGGTTATGGAATCTAGATATTTAACTAAATTGCTTAATATGTGGAAGAGGTTGGAGTAGGGGGAGCCAAGGAACCTTCAATGCCAGTTTTATTTTACAGATTGTTTCATATGACTCAGCTTGCTTTCATATTATATTTTGTTAACTTTTATTACAGTGACCTTTCAAAATCATGGTTTGTATCCTCTGCTTTTGCTGTCTTTTGTCATGGTGCCTATTTGCCTTTTGCTATTTTAGTTCAAAATATGGTACATTGTCGTTTCTGTGCCAAATCCGCCCCCATTCCATCTCACCTATTTTCTGCTCTGTACTCTTTATATTTCTTTGAAGGTGCTGAATCTTATTTGATGATTTCAAACTATAGACAGGTTCAGTTTGCTATAATTTTTTTTGATTCTTGTTACCTGCTGAAGTACTAAAGTCAAACCTTCCCATCCTATGATCTGAAATTGTGATTTCTCATTCTACATCTCTCACAGCTCTCTGTATTCCATACAATTGAGCACAGTGTACTATAAATCATCAATTCTAAGTTATTGACAGTTTGCAGAGTGCAAAAATTATAAACTTTATTTATCTTGTGGCGCCCTGATTCCATCTTTAGAAAGTATAAATTCTATAAAAGATGAGGCTATTGTTCAATCTCTTGGGTAAAAAATATTTATATGTAATTGTGATTGGGGTGAAAAAATGGTGAATGAAAATATTGTACTTCACAAAGTTTCAGGTTACTGCTGTAACTTTTCCATATTTTTTTTATTCACTGTAATATCTTAAATTATTAGACTTACTTAGGATGTGCTGGAATATTAAAGTTCAGGGAAATGTACTGGTTGAGACTTTCTGTCCGTACTTTTTCACTAATAATTTCAGCTAATCTCCATTCCTTCATCATGAGGATCACTTAAGTAATTGGAATTTATTTTCTTTAGGAGAATCATTCTTCTTGGGCTGCATAATTTTTGATTCAAACCATTTTTATTTATTTATCTTCTGTTTTCAGGATTAACAGTTGTGTAGGTGAAGCCAATCACCGTGCATTTATTCTGACCCTCTTTGTTTTCCTCCTGACCTCCACATATGGAATCAATCTGACTTTGGACACTATATGTAGGGGACGAAGCATTTTCACAGCTTTATTTTATTGTCCTGGAGTCTACAAGGAGCACAGGTAAAAAAAAAAAAATTTCATGCCTAAATCTGTTTTAGATTTGATTAACACACCTAATTTGGGTATAACCTCAAGTTTTCTGTGGTTTGTAAGTGGAATTGTGTGAAACCCGCTCTACTTCAATCGCTTCACAATATCAGAACATTGGTTCAAGTGAACAACTTCAACCATTTGATTTCACCTTTCCAGAATGTTATTCCATCTGTGCCCCCAGTGCAACAGCTAGCTTTTGTCTAATTTAATCAGATATTTTGGCCAGGGCACCGTACTTGGCAATCTGTTCGTTCCTTTAATTCCTTTCGTGCTAATCTGTTTCAGTGTGAGGGAACAATTCCTGGCTTCTGTCTAAGATTTGCCCATCACAGTCTGTGTCACCTGTGTCTGCTGTATTGATGTATTTGAAAGTATTGGTTTATTTGCATCCTCTTTAAATATTTTCTGTGTTTCATTCTGTTCAGTGTGGAGAAACTTTCCTTACAACTCACTGAATAGTCCCACTTTAGACAAGTATTCTTCATTGCTCATCCCAACGTATGGGATCACCTTGTCGTAGTTCTCAGTATTGCATCTGAATGTTTCCCTTTATGGTTTCATCAAACATAAACCAGCTAAGTGTGAATTCATCAAGAGTTGACTATATGGAAACAGAGTCCATATTCTGTTTGTCTCTTTGTTTATTGTTGTCTCGTGTTGTGTAGTTATGTAGACCAGAAGTAATATGTCATTCAATATTGTCATGCTTCTTCCAGCTTGGCTGTTGGCACGTTCTTTCCCACTTGGGGAATGCATCTGCCTCTTTGTTCTGTTATCACATTGAACTTCATTTACTTCTGATCAGTCAGGTGCAGATTCTCTTGCTTTCCCTTTGACAGAATTTGACTGCCTCTTTTGAGTCCACAGTCCAACCTGGCTTAGTTCCATCAGCAAATGTAATTCTTTTTGAACTGTTTGTTCAGAATGTGACTGAGTCACCCTAATAGAAAGCACTGAGAAGAAATAATTTTAAATCCAAAAACTGTTAAAGCACAGCCAGCTGATATTTTGTTAACAGGGTAATCCATTACTTCATGAATAGTATTAACTGGGCAGTTTCGAATCTCAAAACAGTCTTTCCATGGGGTGAGTTGCTTTTTTGAAAAGGAAAAATGGAAGCAGAGTGACCCCTGCCGCTCCACGTTGGAGAGGGATCAGTTAACCATCTAACCACATGCGGTAGCACAGTGGTTAGCACTGCTGCTTCACAGCTCCAGGGGCCTGAGTTCGATTCCTGGCTCGGGTCACTGTCTGTGTGGAGTTTGCACATTCTCCTCGTGTCTGCGTGGGTTTCCTCCGGGTGCTGCGGTTTCCTCCCACAGTCCAATGATGTGCAGGTTAGATTGATTGATTGACCATGCTAAGAAATTGCCCCTTAGTGTCTAGGGATGTGTGGGTTAGAGGGGATTAGTGGCAGAATGTGTAGGGATATGGGGGTAGGGCCTGGGTGGGATTGTGTTCAGTGTAGACTTGATGGGCCGAAGGGCCTCTTTCTGCACTGTATGGTTCTATGATCAAGTAAGAAATCTCACAACACCAGGTTAAAGTCTTTAACCTGGAGTTTGAGACTTCTTACTGTGCTTACTCCAGTCCAATGCCAGCATCTTTATACCATGCAGTCAACGGTAGGAGACATCTGAAGGAGGAAAGAGTGTCTCATGATTGCACAGTTCAGCTGGTCACCCAATGGGGTGGTGGAAGGTTCAATGCTGCGTTTACTGTTCTCCCCTACAGTTGACATCTGTGTCCTGGGTAAGTACGAAATCTGTGGAACCACTTCCGTAAGGAGGTGATGGAAGCAGCAAGTGTTGTTTTATTCAAATCTGGATTAGGTAGATTTCTTTCAAAAAATAATATTTTGGGATACAGTATATGAGTAAATTTAGACTGTGCTTCCCAAAGTTCACCAACATTGGGGCTTTTTCTTACCTTCTGTCAGTGTATGTTGCAAGTCTAATGGGCAAGAGATTGATGGTCATTATTAGTCAACAACTTCATTACCTTGGTCATGCAATCAGATTTTTATTGCTTAGCAATTATTGTGTTCCTGGATTAAGGACCAGGACTCTTGCTCCTGATAGTTATTCAGTCATTTCTTTCCTCCCATTACAGAGCTTGAAGATTAGTAATAGCGTTGGACGCGTTGAGCTTTGAAATTGGGGCCCAATAATTGGACAAAGTACAAAAGAGTTGCTGGCACCTTGAGTTCAGAAAAAGTGAAAAGGGAGAGGTGGGGGGAGCAAATAACAATAAAAAGAGACGATGTTCCAAGCCTGGACACTAAGTGCGTCCAACCAGACTCCTATCAATTAACAGCTTTAACACAAATATTTTTGTAATATTTCATATTAGCTAATTCAAAAACTTAATTGTGCTGTTCAACATTGCTGGTAGTCATGATTTAGGGAGAAATATTTGTACTCATCAATGTGGCTGATGCCATTGGTGTGCCATTTCCCCATATCATCTGATCTCTGTCGTTGCTGTTTGACAGCAAGTCAATGACCATTTTGTACTGTCGGATTTTTCCATATAGGAGCTCAATTCACACAAGGCTGTTGCACCCAAAGAGTGATTTGAATTGATCTTGTAGCTGATGGGGGAGAAAAACAGCGGCCCTGGTAATGAAGGACGAGTACTTAATCTTCCCCGCTACCCTGTGCCCCCTGAGATTTGTTTTAAAACATGGTGAGGGAAAACGATTTTGTTCTAATGTTATCTCATAAATAACACATGCCTTCTGGGCCATTATATTCATTAGTGAAGTATAGACACTGCCAGCATGCTTATCATTGCTTACGGGAATAACAGCTCTTCAGGATCACTAATTTTAGTATCTGGTCAATCATTACTGACACAGCCAAACTTAAACATGGATTGTTATAATTCATGGACATTGAAAATAAATGCAAAATTATTTTTGCACGTTTTCATTTTTTAAAGTTGTGGAATATTTGTGCTTTGATATGATAGTGTTTATAATCCGATACACCATGAGACCATTACTTGCTTACTATTTTAGCGTAAGTGGGCTGACAAATGTAATTATATATAATCAAGCTTACCAGCCTAACTAGATAAACTAACAAAAAATAACAATCCTAAACATTAGCCCATGGCAGGTGAAGGCAAAAACACGAAGTGGAAAAGGATTTGAAAGTGTAGAGATTTGTCAGGTATATTTCATCATTTGTATCACAGGAAAGCACTTGGAAAAGGCATTTGCAAAGATGGAGGATTTGGACATTAAGGAGTTTTTTTTGTAACTTTTACTCCATCCTTAAAGTTACAAAGCCAATGTTTAGAATGGACTGGGCAAATCTGAATCCATTCCTTACTTTCTCCAAATTGAAAATCCAACTGAATCCAATTCGCAATCCCCACAAGAGAGACAAACAAGATCCAACTTGACAAGCTAAAGCATCGCACCCCATCTTGGGCTTGATCTGATCCTGCTTGTTTTTTGGAGCATGTCACCAAAATTCAGAGTCCTTGTTAATTGTCTATCCATTGTGTTTAATTATATAATTGTGGAGGCAATAAATGGGTTTTCACTTGAACAGAAATAGAGAGATTGGGGTATATGTATTTGTAATGTTTCACTTTAAAGTATTAGGCTAAGTAAAAAAAAAAGTTGTTTTATCCTTTGCCAACGGACTCCATTGACTAGAACAGACCCTATCAATTAAAACCCCAGTGTTTAGATTGGGCAAGCACTTATATCAGCTAATTAATTGGTTGTGTTAATATCAATTTCAAAGTTATCTCTTTTAACCTGTTAAGCACTTCTATTTTGAAGGAAAATGTTACTGTTTAATATTTAGCTTTTCATCTCTCGGATCTCTTTCCTTCCTGCGAGGCCTGAGACACCACCACTCGGAGCAGCTGTGGCTTTCTTCTCTCTAAGGACACTGCTCGTCTGTTGATGCCCATTTATTTCAGGCCCCATGCTGATTCTTTCCCTGTGGTCCACATGTCTATGTTTTTTTTCAAATTCACAACAGCTGGGATCTCAGCTGTTCTGACCATCCTTTGAGAGCACAGCACACATCGGGCAAAGTCCAGGTATATGGAACATGAGTCGGAGCACTGGACTATCCTCATGCCCAAATATTCATTATCCAGGCTTGGGAATCACTGGCTTCCCATTAAGCCATTCAATGTGCCTAAAGGGCAAATTGCATTAACACTATAAAGCGCACTGTAATGGCATTAACACTTCTTTGGCTCGTGAAGGTTAGGAGGTGTGGCATAGAAAGGAATTTGACCGATTGTCTTCTGTGAGACAGCCGGTTACTTATCCAGAGGGTGATGGTGGTAGGAAAACTTTCAGACTGGAGGCCAGTTACCAGTAGCGTACCAAGGGGTCAGTGCTGGGTCCTCTGCTATTTGTGATTTTTATCAATGAACAGGAGGGCTGAAGGGTGGGTTAGTAAATTCATTGATGACACCAAGATTGATGGAGTAGTGGATGAGCTGGAGGGCTCTTGCAGGCTGCAAAGCGACATTGATAGGATGCAGAGCTCGGCTGAAAAATGGCAGATGGAGTTTAACCCTGATAAGTGTGAGGTGATTCATTTTGACAGGACAAACTTGAATGCGGATTACAGGGTCAACGGCAGAGTTCTTTGGAATGTGGAGGAACAGAGATCTTGGGCTTCGTATCTACAGATCTCTGAAGGTTGCCAGTCACTTGGATAGAGCCGTGAAGAAGGCTTATAGTATGTTAGTGTTTATTAACAGGGGGTTTGAGTTTAAGAGCCATAGAGTAATGCCGCAATTATACTGGACGTTGGTGAGACCACATTTGGAATATTGTGTTCAGTTCTGGTCACCTCACTATAGGATGGATATGGAAGCACTGGAGAGAGTGCAGTGGAGATTTACCAGAATGCTGCCTGGTTTGGAGGGTAAGTCTTATGAGGAAAGGTTGAGGAGGCTGTTGCTTTTCTCTTTAGAACAGAGGAGGATGAGAGGTGACTTAATAGAGGTTTATATGATGAGGGGGATAGATAGAGTGGACGTGTAGAGACTATTTTCTCGGGTGGATGTAGCTGTTACTAGAGGACATAACTATAAGGTTTATGGTGGTGGGAGATATAGGGGGGAAGAGGTAGATTCTTCACTGAGTGGTTGGGATGTGAAATAGACTGCCTGCTGTGATAGTGGAGGTGGACACTTTAGGAACTTTTGAAAGGTTATTGGATAAGCACATGGAGCACACCAGAATGATAGGGAGTGAGATAGCTTGATTTTGGGTTTAGACAGCACAACATTGAGGGCCAAAGGAGCTTTATTGTGCTGTACTATGTTCATGATGATGGGGTCTGTGCTTTATTAAATTTACAGGCAAAGTATGGAAACATTGACCACAAATGAAATAAATGATTAGATCATCTGTTTTGGATTTTAGTTGAGGAATTAATGTTGCACAGGACACCCAGAAAACATTCATTTCTCTCTTTCAGTAGAGTGACAGGATCTTTAATATATTGATCAGAATCTTGTCTGAAAGGCAAAATGTCTGATACCCCAGCACTCCCTCAGTACTGTAGGGAGTCCCTCTGTAGATTGTGTGCTCAAATCTCCAGATTGGAACATTGAACTCCTAACTTCCTGACCCAAGGTCAGGAATCTTACCACCGAACCAAGGCTGATGTTGAACACGGAAAGGAAGTGATTATCCAAACTTCAGTACCTTTTAATTCCAGAAATGTCTTGTTGATTTATGATCTATACCAATCTATATCTGTCTGAAGTGCCTGATGAGCCTGAGTATGAGCCATTGCCAGAATGAGGCTGATGTACGTAAAATATCTTCACCTGTCTCCCTGGAATTATAAAGGTGTCGGTCTATCTACAAACGAGAGATGCAAATTGAAGCCCACGAAGGGTTAGTCACTTTATTGTGATTGATGTTTGAAGCTTGCTAAAGAACATTGGGTTAGAAAATTTAACATATTCTGCCCTTTGTTTTAAAGAAGGAACCAATAGGTGAATTTGCTGGCAGAGCTATGAAATCAAAAGCGGTTTCTCAAGATGCACATTATTTTTATTGTTGATGGCATTTAAAGAACTAATAACATTGGAAATTAAACTCACCTCTGGGCAAGTTTGATTTCAACATGCTTTAATATTGCAACAGTGTGACACTAATCCAGGGGAAAGGGAGGGGAACTCAGTTGCTCCTTGATTTTTTTTTTCCCCTTTCAAGAGAAGCTGCTTTTTTTTTACTTTTCTGTTTTAAGGTTGGATGCTGAGAATCAGAAGATCTGATTGGCTTGTTTGAAGATAAGTTTTGCATTAGAGTATTTTGCCTACCTTAAGCATTGCTTTCATCAATTAAACAGACTATTAGTTAGTTCATGCATCTTGTCAAGCAATCATCTTGACTGCAGTTTTTCTCACATTTGCATATTCCATTGCAGACATTAAAATTCTCACCACTTCATTTGATATTTTATGCTAAATTCCTTCATGATTCTAAATTTGAGGAACACTTAAGATTGTGTGTGAACCAATCAAGTCCAACACTGAACGTACCAGACCCAATGTAAAATTTACAAATAGAACTCTTCCTGTTGGATGTGATTAGTGACAATATGATCAGGTTCTCATGCTGCTGCACATCACTTTGGTCTTGCTCCTGGAACCAACCATTCTGAACAGGGATCCAGGTTGCCCCAAAGAACTGATTCCTACAAACCTGCTCCACTACGATCTTGGCCTGATTCAGTGCAAGGCTCAAATTGAAATACGCAGCCTAATGCAAATCTCTAGCAGTGAGAAAATGTATCACCTTCCCACCACTGATCTCTCATTCCCCTTATCTCCACCCTAACTCTCAACTCGTGAAGTGCCTAATGACATATGCTAATCAGAGCAGTGATTATGCGTAGAACATGATTTTTGCCTAGAACATGGAAATGATCCCTTTTCTATGACTTGTGCAAATCCCCTTTGCACAGCCTGCATTCCATTGCAAAGATGGGGCTAGGCCAAGGATAGACAGGCAATGAAATCCTGCTGCCAGATCCACAGGGACAATGTACTAAACCAGCAATGATCTCAAAAAGACAGAAGGTTCATGCATGTGTATTCATCTGCTCATCTAAATCCCATGGTTCTCTATCCTTGAAAACAACTGAGTAAATATGCAGCACAACTATGAGAGGAGTATTCCCTATCTAAAAAGATAAAAACATTGACATATTTGTGTAGATATAATAAATGTTAATCTTTCATCATTGTCAGTTCATACCTATCAACTTGTAAAACTCCTGCAGTAACCATCTAGCTAGTTCTAATTCTAGACAGAATATTACCTTAAATGGCTTTTCCCCTCTCTCACACCAATACTTTTGGAGCCCCCAAGGATCTACTCATTCCACCAACCCCCCCCCCCACCCCCAACCAACACAACTGTCACCCCACTTGTATCCTATTTCGCATCTGCATGCTGCTGCTTGGTGGTATCATGATCAAACCTACCAGATTGCAGGTGCATGCTTATCACATTTTCCGATTAGTCCTGCTATTCTTTGATTTGTCACACTGCTTATGCAACATCAGTGAGCAGATGAGTAGAATATTGGGAAGATTGAAACATTTGCTACAAAGTCTGTTCCATAGACGTTGACTCCAGTTCTCTCCATGGTAACTGTCTTGAGGCTAAACCGTACTATCTCACTACCCTAACTGCCATATTTGACAATGTATTGTGCTCATACATTAACATTATGCTTCCAACATTACCTGACTGCCTCAGTTCATTCATATTTTATTAACTCTGAACTTGACCATTCTAGTGCTCTCCTGGCTCTTCCATCTTACACACTACATAACTCGAGTTTAGCCAAAGAACTGCTGCCCGTATTTTAATTCTCACCAAGTCCTGTTCATCTCTGCATGTGACTTACAACCCCGTCCAATATTGCGTCCATTTTATAATTCTATTCCTTGTCTTCAAATCTCACTTTAAACTTGTCCCTTCCTATTTTTGTAACTCTCATCTGTCCAGCCCTTCAAGATTGCTGCACTGCTCAGGTTCTGATCTTCTGAACCACCCTGGTTTTACACACTTCAGCACTGGTGTCTGTGCCTTCAGCTGCCAAAGCCCAAAGCTCTGCAATTCCTTGCCCATGCCTCCCCATTTCTCTCTTTCTTTCTTAAAATGCTCCTCAAAAACTGACAAATTTTTGGTCGTCTGTCCTGGTATCTCCTCCTGTGGCTCGGTGTCATATTTTGATTACTAATGCTTTTGTGAAGCACCTTGGGCATGTTTTTAAGGTGCTTTATCAATGTAAGTTGTTGATGTCTATCTACCTGCTCTGTCCTTTCTTGTAATCTCTTCACTCACTTTTGCCCTTCTCTTGTCTTTCTCGTGACCTGTAACCCAAGTTGTTGACTCCACAAGCAAATCTGATGAAATGTAAGTGAAAATAGATGTTTAGCAATGTTGTCCTGGTGCTTAGAGGGGGGATCTTTAAAATGATGGCTGACTATATCTGAAGTAATGTGAAAGATGAACCACAAGACCCTGGGGAGTATTAAAGCACCACTTCCATTCATCGTACTCTCAAATTAAATACAAATACTTTTACAATTTTTGTTTGAACTTCTGGTTTAAATAAGAGGCTATTCCAATAGAGAAGTTTCTTTCCACTGGTAAAGACGCATGATATTCAGAGGTCTTGCCATTCAAGTGGATAGAGCTGTGAAGAAGGCTTATAGTGTGTTAGCGTTTATTAACAGGGGGTATGAGTTTAAGAGCCATGGGGTAATGCCGTAATTTTACTGGATGTTGGTGAGACCACATTTGGAATATTGTGTTCAGTTCTGATCACCGCATTATAAGAAGGATGTGGAAGCATTGGAGAAAGTGCAGAGGAGATTTACCAGGATGCTGCCTGGTTTGGAGAGTAGTGATTTTGAGAAAAGGTTGAGAGAGCTGGGGCTTTTCTGTTTGGAGCGGAGGAGGATGAGAGGCGACTTAATAGAGGTTTATAAGGTGATGAAAGAGATTGATAGAGTGGACGTGCAGAGCCTATTTCTCGGGTGGATGGAGTTGTTAATAGGCGGCATAACTATAACGTTTTTGGTGGGAGATATAGAAGGGATGTCCAAAGTAGATTCTTTACTCAGAGTGGTTGGGGTGTGGAATAGACTGCCTGCTGTGATAGAGGAGGTGGACACTTGAACTTTCAAGCAGTTATTGGATAGGCACATGGAGCGCTTCAGAATTATAGGGAGGGGGCTAGTTTGATCTTGGGATTGGACATAGCTTGGCACAGCATTGAGGGCCGAAGGGCCTGTATGCTGTTACGTTCTAGATAATGAAATTGTAAGGTAGACCTTGATTCATGGTAATAAATTCTACAATCTCATTGAATATAATCTCTTTGCTATCTCTGATGCTTAGGTATTTGTATTAAAGCCATGAAAGATAAGTTGTATAATAACTGTAACAATAAAGTAGGCATTTAAAACGAGTGACCCCAACTCATATGCTGCATTGCTGAATATTTCATAACCTACAGATTTTTTTTATCAAGCATACTGCTTTTCATTGAGCACTTTCAGCGTTCATCAAATTTGGAAAGAAATTATATTGATCTTATTGTCTTGGCTATTGGGAATGACCAACAACATCCATTATGAAACCATGCATACAACAATTATTGTGAAATTGACATAACAAACCTCTGATTTCTCCCTCCCTCACCCCCTGGAAATGTCCATTTTTACCCTAGTTGAAACAAAGTCCTGTATCCTTTCTATGTTTCACTAAACACAGGATTAGAACTGAACAGTGCCTTTAGGCAGTGGCTACTGGTGATACGCTAACTGAAAACTGAAAAACTGTTCAATATTTTTTCACTATTGACATCCATGTCAGTGTTCCTGTGATTAGAATCTCATTGTATAAGGAATTTCATATTACTGTATTATGCTGGCATGGCGAATTGGAGTTTCAATATTTGAAACAAATCAACTAACGCCTTTTAACGTAATAAAATAGCCGAAGGCACTTTTTACAGGAGTGTTATCAAATAAAATTTTATTCCAGGTCACATAAAAGGCTTTAAAGGAATATGATCAAAAGTGTGGTCAAGAAACTAGCTTTTAAGGAGCATCTTAAAGGAGGAGAGTGTTGGAATGGCAGAGAGATTTAAGGAGGAACTGAACAGCTGTAGGCAGTTTTGGAGTAATTAAAATCTTGGATTGAAATATAAATTGGCATAATGTTTGTTGCTATTAGCTAGATATAGATCAGTATATCTCATACTTCCAGTTGAAATGACAGCTACCTGCTTATTTATGAACACTAACATCTTTCAGGTTCTTGGTGAACTTGAGCACATCAATACTGTCAAATCAGTGAGCAATTAATTGTTTCAATATCTTAAAACCCTTCATTGGACTTGCACAACTAAAATGGTTTATGTGGTAGGTCAAGCTTCATTGTTTTAACCACTTTCCTATTTTCTATGTTTAATTATGAAAAGTACAAGGTTTGTGTTTTCTTTAACAAAATGCAGAAAATATATTTAAACTTAGAACACTTACGTCATTTGCATGTTTATCTTTATATTTTACATCTAAAATTTTTGAGTTATTTCCAAAATTCTTAAAATATTTTTTGCTAGAAATGTTGCAGTAATCATTCTTGTTGCTCTGAATCTGTTGCACAAGGATACTTTATTAGAAGAGGTGCAACATATCTACAATGTTTTAAATTCTGTTTTATTTATTTCACAGTACCGCATTGTCATTCACCTGTGTCTGGTATTGCACAATAGTCACTGCAGGGATGGGCTATCTGTTCCTCATCCAGCTCATCAACATCAGTTGCAACATCACAGAAAGAGAAACACGATTTGCTTTGAGAGACAAAACTGGAAAAAAATACCTCGGCGGGCTCATCATAAAAACCGATGAGTATAATCGAGGGCTCATTAACAATTGGAGAGAGTTCCTCAAACTTCAGCCCCGTCGTGTGAAGACAACCATTGAAGATTTGGTATAATATTTTTGATTTGTTTATTTAAGGGCTTACCCACATACTCGTTACTCAATGGATGTCTATTTGCCGCAATGTTGTGTTCCACCAAAACAAATAACAGATTTTGAAGTAAATTAAATAGCAAATGAGCAGAAAATAAATCTCTGATGGGAAAGAATGAATTTTCCATAATGTCTTTTGATATGGATTGATTTCCATGTGTGAGGTTTATCCAAATTTTCATCTTACAGGCACAAGATCCCAGTATTATACCAGTTGATGTGCATTTTACAGGTTATGCAGCAGGCTGTTTTTCCAGTGTTGGTGATATGATTGGAGAGTCTGGCATGAATATTTTCAGAAGGCAGGCTGCCATTGGTGGGAGCACTCAAATGCTGCAAAGGGTAAGGCAAAAGAAATGAAGGTTTTCAAAGCTTGCAGAGGGACTTGGACCAGCTAGAAAAATGGGCTGAAAAATGGCAAATGGAATTTAACGCAGACAAGTTAGAGGCATTGCACTTTGGAAGGACAAACAAAGTAGAATGTACAGGCTAAATGGTAGGACTCTGAAGTGTGCAGTTGAACAGAGGGATCTGGGAATACAGGTACAGAATTTCCTAAAAGTGACGTCACAGGTGGGTAGGGTCGTAAAGAGTGCTTTTGGTACACTGGCCTTTATAAATCAGAGTATTGAGTATCAAAGTTGGAGTGCCATGGTAATATTATATAAAGCATTGGTGAGGCTGAATTTAGAGTATTGTATAGAGTTTTGGTCACCTAGTTACAAGAAGCATGTAAATAAGGTTGAACGAGTGCAGAGAAAGTTCACAAGGATGTTGCTGGAACTTGAGAAGCTGAGATACAGAGAGAGATTGAATAGGTTAGGACTTTATTCCCTGGAGCGTAGAAGAATGAGGGGAGATTTGATAGAGGTTTATAAGATTTTGATGGGTATAAATAGAGCGAATGCAAGCAGGCTTTTTCCACTGAGGCTAGGGTTAAGGGTGAAAGGAGAAAAGTTTAAAGGGAATATTAGGAGGGGCTTCTTCATGCAGAGAATGGTAGGAATGTGGAATGAGCTGCCGGATAAAGTGGTAAATGTGGGGTCGCTTTTAACATTTAAGAAAAACTTGGGTTCATGGATAAGAGGGATGTGTAGGGATATAGTCCAAGTGCAAGTCAGTGGGACTAGGCAAAAAATGGTTCGGCACAGACAAGAAGGTCCACAAGGCCTACTTCTGAGCTGTAATTTTCTATGATTCTATGGTCAGGGTGAAACAGTAGGGTGAGGTGAATATAGGGAAAATCAGTGAAAAGGAATTTGGCAGGTTCAGGGCTTTTGAGTAGAGAACCAAAACTTTTTTAATATGCACATAAAATCTAGTTTTTGATTCCAATATTTTTAAGATATTGGGTATGTTAAGAAGACAAACTTACTTAAATAAAGATTGTCATCCAGTGGAGAAAGAATTGAAATTTATGGTGAAGTTATAATTCTAAAACATTGCTTTAAGAATTGCACAGTTAGATTCATGTGTAAGAGATAGGGAACTATTTTAGATTAGATTCTTTAATATCTTGTTTGACTTTCACATCTTTAGAATTCAACATCTTTAAATCTTGCTTTCCTTGAACCAGTAATACTCTTGTTGTATTACAGAATGAACTCAGGCTCGGCATAATCCAGAACGCTCCATATAGTGTGTCAATCAAATGTTCTTAACTACATTCATGTAAATCTATCCAAGAGTGGTATCCATTAGTAAAGCTTTTAACAGCTATCTTAAGTGAATTGATGTGGCCTCACCTGTACTTGCAGCTGGCCCCCTCCATTTTGAAGAGAACTGAGGTGTATTTTGCATGATGTGAAGATGCCGGCATTGGACTGGGGTAAACATAGTAAGAAGTCTCAACATCAGGTTAAAGTCCAACAGGTGTATTTGGTAGCAAAAGCCACTGGTTTTTGGAGCACTGCTCCTTCATCAGGTAAGTGGGAATTCTGTTCACAAATAGAGCTTATAAAGATACAAACTCAATTTATAAAATAATGGTTGGAATGCACGTTTTTACAGGTAATCAAGTCTTGAAGGTTCAGACAATGTGAGTGGAGAACACGTTATACACAGGTTAAAGAGATGTGTATTAATGTACTCTCCACTATCTTTTAAGAATTGGTTACCTATAAAGATTCGCATTCCAACCATTATTTTGTAAATTGAGTTTGTGTCTTTATATGCCCTGTTTGTGATCAGAACTCCCACTTATCTGACAAAGGAGCAGCACTTCAAAACTAGTGGCTTTTGCTACCAAATAAACCTGTTGGACTTTAACTTGGTGTTGTGAGACTTCTTACTGTGTACTTTGCATATAGTTGTTTCATCTGCATAATCACACACATTGTCAAGTTAGCTGTGAGTGTCTCAGTCTCTTCCCAACAACTGGCTTGAATGGATAACTCTAGAAATTGTGTTGTAGCTGATGATATGAATACACAGATTACACAGAGAAGAGGTAGAATTAATTTTGTGTTGATCTTTCATCAGAACACAATCATCAATCTGAAGCATTATTTCTCTCTCCACACAAGATTGGTTCCATATTCTCACCATTTTGTTGATTGAAGTATTATACTACCAATGCTGGGTTTATAACAATTTGTCAATTAGTATCACTTTGTTAGCAAATGTAAATATCTATTTTTTAAATACTTCCAGCATCTTTAATATTTCAGAGAAGATCAAATATAAAAGTCTCTTTTTGAGACTTTCAATATTTCTGAGTATATATTCTGTGCACTACCTTATTGTAAATAATTGCTAAGCCTGAAAGAGGTTTGCAACTTTTGGAAAACATTTCAAATTTAAGAAATTGTTTTTTGATGCAAGTTACAGAAGCAGAGTGAAAAATGTGCCTGTCTTGTAATTTTATAGTGGTTTCAGATTTTCATTTGTAAGTTTATGATGTAGAATTAATACTGTTGTGATCACTAGTTTAGTTTCACTTATGTTGAAAACAAAAGCAATATTCTATTCTTGCCAGCTGTCAGAACTTGTAAAATCTCAAATCAAATCAGGAGCTTAAATAGTGTGGTTTTCTCAAAAGTTCCAAATTTAATTAGTGAATTAGAAAAATTTTTCTAACCATTAAGATTTTAATTGCTATTTAGCCATGATGGACAAAAGGTGGCTGTTTTGGCCCATTTTCCCCGCACTATCCCTGTAAAAAAAAAAACCTGTCACAGGTCACAAAGCACTACACAGTATGGGAAACAGACCCTTAGGCCCAATGAGCCTATGCCATCATTTAAACATTGTGAGTGCCCTTTTCTATCTACGACCTTTGTCTACGCCTATTGGGGAAGATTGAGGGAAGACTAATTTAGGGACAATTTGTTAACACCAGTCAGCCTAAGAGCACATTTTTGGGGTGTGGGAGGAAACCAGAGCACCCAAAGAAAACCCATGCAAGCACGGGAAGAACGTGCAAACTCCCATAGACGTTGGTCCAAATCCATGTATCTGCACAGCAAACAGTGATAGTCACTGAACTGTCATATTTGCCCATCAGCTGGTCCATTTTAAGCATACACTAACGGCGTGAAGCACGAGACAGCTCTCGAAGCAATATCCAAGAGCAGCCCTTGTACAACCCACCGCATGTATGCCCCTTGTTGGACAACAAGGCAGACTGAATCACCTGTAGATTAAAAGACCTCAATAAACATGCACAATTTATACAGACATTTACGGAATCCCCAGAAGCTCAGAAATAAGACAAGGGAGTCACAAAATATGTTGGAAGGTCCGTAGAAATCACTTGATTCCCAGGGATGTCCCAAGGCTCTTGATCTTTATTTAGAACAGTCTCCTGTATCCCTCCATCTCTAGTCCCCTCATGTGCCTATCTAAGTAAACCTTGAACAACTCTAATGTGCCTGCTCCATCACCCTATTTGGCAGTACATTCCAAGCCCCCACAACCCTCTGTGTGGAAAAACCTTCCTCTAACATCCAAATTATACTTCCCCCCTCCCCCGCGCCCCCCCCCTTGCTCTAAGCCTGTGGCCCCTCGTAATTTTTTCCAATGCGTAGTGTGACCTCCTGACAGCGATCTCTTTGGAACTGGCTGGCATCTGAGTATTTTGCAGACTCTTGTGATAGCGGGAAAAATACTAAAAGCACAGACTGGTGCCTTTGGCCAAAGTGCTACAATTATAAGTGCCGAATCTCCCTTTGCTTTGAAGATTTACAATGTTTTGGAATTTGTTCTAGCGATGGGGAAATATAGAAAAAATGTTTTTACAGAACTTTTAAGTAAATAGGATCACTAATTTTCTTCAAAGGTGTGGTTGATTATTAGGCGCTGGTATAATTAATTTTAATGTCACTTGAGGCACTCCAGAAAGATGATGTGCTGTCAATCATTCCTTAACTTCTGAAGATGTTTTGCTAACCAATGCTGTAACTGAATTGATAGCTAAAATGTTTAAAATTGTTGATACAATTCATATGCTTAGTTACAAAAACGTACTTTTTAATTAAGTTTTCTCAAATGGATCTTTAAAAATGCTATATTAGTCTTGGGCAGGCATAATGCCTTAATTAATCTTGACATGTAGAAACAGATAGTTAGTGCTCCTGTTGATCTTCCATATGCCTCAATATGATTGCATTAATCTTCTATCTCTGTATTAATGCTGTCCATTGATGCAACCCTCAATATTTATGGTGTATGGGAGCCTGGCATTAAATATTAGCTGATGTGTGTTGTGAATTACCCTTTGGTTAAACTTTATTTACTTTGCAGTTAATGTAAAATATCTATGTACCTTGATTGTGATTTATGGAAAACATTGTATTGCAATTTATTAAATCAGCCAAGTATTCCCAGAGGACACTGCTTGGAAGCATAGCAAACTAGAATTGATTTGATGAAAATAGCCATTTGGTAGAAAATAGCCAAAAAAACTTAACTTGTGGGAATGGACATTAGGTGTGTGATCTCAGAAATAAAGCAACAAATGCTGTAATTTCACTATGGTCATGATTCATGACCAAATTTGACAATCTAATCTATTTACCAATATATGCAATGTTCCTTTAGTTATAGCAAGACAATTTATTTCAGCAAGAGGGATGATTGGTGGAACTTGCTGGACTAAGGGAAAACAAAGAGCACTTTTTGGAAGTAACTGAATACCTATTGCAATACCTAAAGCTCAAGATATTTATCTTCAAGCTTTAGTTTATTATAGATCTTAATTTTACACTTATCTAAGTCTTTTAGTGCTTGACAATTCCTATTCAAATAAAGAAAACATGTTTGAGTCAAATATGTATACTATGTACAATTCATTGTATAAGGTTTAGTATAACTGGGAATTTTAGAAAATTATAGCACTTAGATGACAATCTTAATCAACCTACAAGATTTGTTGTCTTTGCAAAAAAAAATTTTTTTCTAAAGAAAACTATAAAACATGATTGGAACTAAATTAGCAATCAAACTCAATAGCTGTTAAAACTCATTCTTTCTAAATATAGTTTCCCATGAGTATCTAAACAATAAATAACATGCAATGATACGTACTGTGTGAATAGTGATATATAGGAAAGGGCCAATTTTAAAGTGATTTAAAAAAAAGTTTGACATCAATTTAAGTTTTCTACAGAATTCTTTCACTGATCTACTTCTAATCATTTATAAAAAAAACTTCTGATCTTTAAATTATATGAACAGATTAAAAATATAAATGATCAGGTAATTTTCTTATATAAGTAACTTTAGCATGGTTCTTGTTAAACTTGGATTGTAGTGAAATATCAAGAATCCTTTTGCTAAGTGATTAGAGCATATGTTTAAGCTTCCATACATTATGGGCAGGTTATTTGCTTCACATGTTAAAGAAAATGTTCTCCTAAAGATATTTGGTTATTACAAAAAATATTCATGTGGGACTTCATTCATTGTTTGCATTTTAATGGTGCAGATATAAATTGAGGAAACCATAAGTGGGAAGATACAACTTGTCACGAGATCTGTTTTAAGGAAGTATTCATTGCAGAAGCAAATATTGCAGAAATATTGCTTAGTTTTATGTTTGAAGTTATATTCGTGTTTGAAGTTATATCATTGTAACCTACTACACTATTGAACCTAACCCAATTTGTAATTATATAAAATTTGGTTAAATTATTTCTTTTTATTTGCAGTTGGGATGCTTTATTTCATGAATTCTCCAAAGATCAAAATGCAAAACTTGTTTTAATATGTTGAATATTCATATGTTTTATTGATTATAAATACATCAATAAAAATATTTCACTGTTCAAATTTTAGTGTTAATGTCAGTACAACTTTTGGACTCCATCAAGTATAGATGTTGCTGTTGGAATGACTTTCCTGCTGCATTAGAATTCTTTTCATTGCTCAATTAATTCTGAGATTTGAAGAATCTTCTAACTGGGTGATGCATTGTTCCTGTACATGGCTAAGATCGTCCTCAAACCTTTTTTTATTTAATGTGATATTTGAAAATCGGGTAGAATTTCAGCAACTTTTTTCCGAAAATGCTGTATGCGTTCTTCCTTTTTAATCTCTTCCTTCATGAGTATTGGCAAACTCTTCCATGCGCTGAAAGCTATCTTCACCATCCTCCTGTATATGGGAAAAAATATAGTACATAAATTACAACATAATTATTCTGAAAGCAAATTTATATGAAAATAAAATTTAGAACAAATGTCATTAATTTAGAAATATTCAATTGTTATTATGCAGGTTAGACTCACTAAACATAACTAATTTACAGCTGTAAAGAGTTCTACTTTTTAAATGGGTATTCCAAAAATTGAAGGGCCTTTAATTATTACCTTTGATTATGTTCTGCTCCAATTCTCTCCTTTTCCCATGATGCAATCTTTTCCTCTGACACATAACCAAACCAGGCAATAAAAGCGGACTTTCTTAGAGCTGTCCGATAGTGTTGATTTGCTTTCTCTTCCATAATATTGTAGTAATCTTTGCACTATAAAAATCATATTTTAGAATCATGCTTTACAAACCATGTATTCAAATTTTGCCACTCAAATGAATCTTTTATAATTCTAGCCTATACACAAGCTTGTAACTCGATGAAACTGTACAAGACTAGTCAAACCCAGTACAAACTGATTAAAGGTATCTGAAGTGCAAAAAGTCTTTCTCAGGAATGTTGTGCCTAAACGGTCATACCAGATGCCGGAGACAAATTAAAAATTATGTTTGTGCCTTCTGACTGGTCAATTGACTCAAATAGATTGTAAGGTAAGGGACAAAACCATATTTGTTGCAGTGGAGAGAAGAAAGATCCTAAGGAAAGGGCTTATTTTGAACCATCAAAGTCCAAGAAGGATAAAGCAAAGTGTTCAAGACAGAGTTTGGGTTTTTAAGCACTCTGCTGGCTATAGCCAAAACAGGGAATTAGAATCAGTCATTCTAGCTTAATAAATCTTGTCAATGTATTTATCACACAGAATTCCTTGGCAGAGCATTAAAATATCAGAATAGCAACAGGTCTTGATATTTTGCAGATTTTTATGTTGCGCAGACCACCAGCCTATTAGTTGCCAAGTTAAATACTTTCTTTCCACAAAATTAATGACAAAATAATTTCCATATTCAAGTGAATTCGTTTGAAAGTTTGTTCAGCTTAACTGCACAGGTGAAGTTACATACATGCACTCAAGTTTTGCATTTACTTGAGATTATACATATGAGCATCTTTAACAGTACATGTTTTTCTAACAGTTTATTAACCATCTTAAATTCAAAATTCATCAGGTAGTGTCTAATCTCACATAAGCATTTGAAAGAAAAACTAAAGTTTTTGTTAAAATGCAATATTTAATACATAGTAAACAAGTTTTCATTGAATGTGCTTCATGTGACAGGCGACAGACTGAATTCTAATTATAAACAAAAAACAAAATTCCATTTGCAAATTAAGATTGCATTTTGGTAATCTGAGGGGCTTGTTTTTTTTTCAAAAGAAAGTATAGCTACCCATTTTGAGAGCAGTATTGCTATAACAATTAGAGATTAAAAAACAGCTTTTCTGTTAATCCATACGCCTTCAAATTTAATGTGATGGCAATTCAACATGCTAGCAGCATATGCTCTCAATTCTCAAGTAATTGTTGAGAAGCATTATAAATGCACATGTACCATTACTCACATCTGCAGCAATTATTTATTATTTTCTATTACAGATGAATGCAATTTGCATTATAACTTACTTTCCACAAATATGTCACATTCAACCCATCACAAATCTAGTTGTTTCATAAATGACCTGTAACTAACAAGTTAATTCCATGTGTTGTTTACTCCAAGAAGTTTTGCCATTTTCTAGTTTGAATTAAATTTATTGCATTGGCTTTTCATATCATTTATCATCTTACCTTCAGATATCAGATTTAGCAGTCTTATTCTAATAGAGTCATGTTCACTAACAAATTAGTTCAACAAGTATGCCATCCAAAGATATGCAGGTTAGATGCTAAATTGCCCCTTAGTGTCCAGAGATGTTTCGTTAGATGGATTAACCTTGGTAAATGTGTGGGGCTATAGGAATAGGGCAGGGGGAGTGAGCTCAGGTAAGATATTTTGTCAGAGAATCTGCAGACTCAATGGCCTATAAGGGATTCCGTGAATTTCTGGTTAGATATCCTCTACAAATTTTGACCAATTTGCATTGAGTTTCTGAACTTAAGTCAATAAGAGCCACATACTTGGCACCTTCCCTCATTCCTGTGTGGCAGACAATTTATTAAAGTTCTTAAATTTTAATCAATTACCATTTTTAACTTTAAGAGAATATGGGCATCGCCCATTGTCTTATGAAAAATCTCTAATGAAAGTAATATCATTATTTTCATAGCAGGTTGCTAATTATTTATTTCAATTTTCTATTTTCTTGGTGAACTCCTTGATTTTACAAACTGCTTCACTACTTGGATCTTTGATCTCTGCAGTTGGAAACAATTTTATTTCTGGTTGAATTGTTTATCACTTCATATTATATTGCGAGGGAAGAGGGCAGTCCAGACTGGCTGCCATACCCCTCAGTCTCATTAACACACTGGTGAAGTGTCCTTTGTTTTTAACCCCCCTAAAGGTTAGGTAGCCTCCTCCTTTGTTCCAAAAAGAACAATTGCAGCTTTTCCAACCTAATCTTGTAGCTGAATTCACGTTAACTGTAGAACCAGTCTTCTAAATGTCCTCTGCATTTCCTTAACAACCAGATCTTAGTTAAAATCCTCCGACAAAAAGTAAACCAACTGCAGCGGTTGCAAATCTGAGGCAAAGCCTCTAGGAACACTTGATATTTCAATCAGCAAAAGTGGGGAGAACATACAAGTAGATATTTTGGGAAAAGAATCCACATCCAAAAACTAGAATGTGTCTGTTCTCTCCACAGATGCTAAATAACTTTTCCAGTAGGGGAGATGGTGGCATAGTGTCATTGGCTGAATAGAACATAGAACAATACAGCACAAACAGGCCCTTCGGCCCATGAGTTGCGCCGATCACACCTACCAATTCACAGACCTATCTATAACCCCCTATCCTATTCTTTTCCATATACTCATCCAGAAGTCTCTTAAAAGACCCCAGTGAGTTTGCCTCAACAACCTCTGACGGCAGTCGGTTCCATTCACTCACCACTCTGAGTGAAAAACCTACCCCTGACATCTCCTTTGTATTTGCTTCCCTGTATCTTAAATCTGTGTTCTCTCGTATTGACCATTTCCACTCGGGGAAATAGTCTCTGAGAGTCCACCCTATCTATTCCTCTCAACATTTTGTAAACCTCTATCAGGTCGTCTCTCCAGTGAGAAGAGTCCCAGCTCCCTCAACCTATCTTCATAAGGCCTACCTCCCAATCCAGGCAGCATCCTTGTAAATCTCCTCTGAACCCTCTCAATAGCCTCTACATCCTTCCTATAATGAGGACCAGAACTGCGCACAATACTCCAACTGGGGTCTGACAAGAATCTTATAGAGCTGCATCATTACCTCCTGACTCCTAAACTCTATTCCTCGATTAATGAAGGCCAGTACACCGTACGCCTTCTTGACCACTTCCTCCACCTGCAAGGCCGATTTAAGAGTCCTATGAACCCGGACCCCGAGATCCTTCTGCTCTACAACACAGCTAAGACTCCTACCCCTTACATTGTACTCCTTGGCAATGAAGTCGATAAGGTTGTTAAGAAGGCATACGGAGTCTTAGCTTTTATTGGTAGGGGGATTGAATTTCGGAGCCACAATGTCATGTTGCAACTGTACAAAACTCTAGTGCGGCCGACTTGGAGTATTGTGTACAGTTCTGGTCCCCGCATTATAAGAAAGATGTGGAGGCATTGGAGAGGGTACAGAGGAGGTTTACCAGGATGTTGCCTGGTGTGGAAGGCAGGTCTTATGAAGAGAGGCTGAGGGATTTGAGGTTGTTTTCGTTAGAAAGAAGGCGGCTAAGAGGAGACCTTATTGAAACATATAAGATGATTAGAGGTTTAGATAGGGTGGACAGTGATAGCCTTTTTCCTAGGATGGAGAAAGCTAGCACGAGGGGACATAGCTTTAAATTAAGGGGTGGTAGTTTTAAGGGACAGATGTCAGAGGTAGGTTCTTTACCCAGAGGGTGGTAAGGGTATGGAATGCTTTGCCTGCGTCAGTTGTAGATGCGCCAAGTTTGGTGGCGTTTAAGAGGTTAGTAGATAAGTTTATGGATGAAAAGGGAATGGTTTAGGTTAGAGGGTCATTGCTTTTTCTATTGGTCGGCGCAACATCGAAGGCCGAAGGGCCTGTTCTGTGCTGTAATGTTCTATGTTCTATGTTCATCCCATTATTCCTGCCAAAATGGACCACTACACATTTATCTGCGTTGAAGTCCATCTGCCACTTCTCCGCCCAGTCTTGCATCCTGTCTATGTCCCGCTGCAACTTTTGCATCCCTCCAGACCATCCACAACACCACCGATCTTTGTATCGTTGGCGAACTTGCTGGCGAACATCCCTCCACTTCCTCATTCATTTATGAAAATGACAAACAGCAGGGGTCCCAGAACAGATCCCTGGGGCACTCCCCTTTATTTTAGAATAATCTAAAAGTCCAGGCTTATTTTCTGAGGACGTAGGTTTGAATCTCACCAATTCAACTAGTGTAAAATCTGGAATCATGAAACTACCATTATTTCACTAATGTCCCTGAGAGATCATCCTTATCTGGTCTAGCCTACAAGTCCACAGCAATGTGGTTATCTATAAACTGTCCTCTTGAAATGGCCTAAGCAAATCAAGGACAATTAGGGTTGGTCAATAAATAAAAAACTTTTCCCTCCCTGGGTTAAGCAGAACCTTAATTTGTAATGTCACTGAGTCATGCTAATGTATGTCAAATTTCTAGAATTATTCAGCATTTTATAACCTTAAAATAGCACATTAAAACTATATACAAGTAATTGCTCTGCATGTTTTGACACATTCTTTGGAACATGTAGGTTTGATTTTCTTTTCTGTTCACTTCTACTTCCTGTGATCTGAAGTACTCAAAATACATTCTTCCATTGACTGGCTTACATTTTTAAAATATATTTCAAAAATAATTAAATCATTTTAAAGCTTGACAAAGTTAAAATTATTAATTCAAACATTTAAGATTTATTAAGTCCTGAAAAATTTAAATATTCCTTCAGAATTTTAATTTACCAAACAAAAACAGATTACATTATCAAATATACCACAATACATCCACAAAATTTGTTGTTGGATTATACTTACCTTTCGCCAACTGTTGAAACACCTTTTAAGAAGAATTCCATGGTACACTTTGTCAGCTTCAACACTCTTCTCAGCCAATGATTCTGTTACATTCTGATGCCAGGTACGAAGACATAAGTGTAGGATTGAAGAGTTATAATAATCTTCTGCTAGCTAGAAAATAAAACAAGCATTCTATGACTTACAAGTTGTATTTTACATGAATTTTAACATAATAAAACACTTTAAAAGTGTTTCATAGGGGAATTATGAAGCCAAGTTTGGCTTGGTCCATGCAATAGGTTTTAAGGAGTATCTCAACACAGACAAGGAAGGTGTAGACATTTAAGAAGGGAATTGCAGAGCCTGAGGCCTAGGAAGCTGAAGAGACAGGCAGAAATGGTATAGTATTTAAAATGGGGGTGGCCAGATCAAAATTAGATGAGCTCCACTATCTTGGGGAGGTGGTATAACTTGACACGATTACAGAGATAGGGATTTGAAGATATAGATGAAAATTTTAAAATCAGTATGTCACTAAATCAGGAGGCAGTGCAGGACAGCGTGCACCGAGCTAATGGGTGAATGGTATTGGTGCAAATTAGAACAAAGGCAATGGTTTTTTGGATATCCTTATGTACACATCTGTTAACAACTTGAACAACAGAGGAAAACAGTGAGTGAAAGAAATAGTTTTTTTAGGAAGAGATCTCTTTATTCAGCAGCCGTAACAGCAGAGAAACAGATAAATCTCAGACCGAATCCTTCCATGATTTAAAGCAGAAATCATCTATGCCAATGTGAATGCTGAGTAGTGAGCTCCCCATTTTACCTGTTAGCTTCCATTCAGAATACAGAGCATTGGGCTCCACTGTGTAATTTCCCACCTTCGTGTTGGGTCTGCAATGCTCTTTCATACTTTAGTCCTTTAATATTAATGCCTCGAATGTTTCTTTTACTTCTTGGATTTGATTGTCAAAACATAAAAGAAGTTACCTTTGAGTTTTGCTTGGAGATTTCTACAAGTTTTTTCCAGGGTTCCAGGCCCCTCTTTTGTAGAAGAAAATGCTGATGGTGCTTTTCTGCAGCAGACTGGAATTGTCTCTCTTTTTCTAACTTCAGCTGCTTCTCAACTTCTCTCTGTAAAGATATTTGAAAAATCAGTTATGCGTTTGTAAATTTTCTATTGATTTAACTGAGTTTGGTTTTGTAATTAATGTTGGGTTTTTAAGATTTTAATCAAAAAATGAAAATAAATTCATGAAAGATCACTCGAAGCATAAAGCAAGGAAAAATCTTTCTAGTATAAAATGAACACCATTTTTAACCCTTCTTCCTTACTTTTATTTTTCCTTTCTCTTGGTTGTCAGTGAATGGGGGCAAACAGCACCACCCAGTTGCAAAGACAAAACACTGCAGTTACAGAATCTCCATTCCATTAGAAACATTGAGGAAATTATGACTTAAAATGTTTAACATTTAAGTGAAAACTTTTATTTTTCAATTATAAAGATTTTGAAAGTTATTCTAAAATATGGTCTGTACATTCTGCAGCTTCCATCCAGATAACAGCTTAACCAAAAAGTCTAAAAGTAATTTGTGCATTTGTTGCATCCATAATTGTGATGCTCAAGTGTTCATGGCCTTTCAAGCTAAAGCTAATACAACAATCTCTACCATTGAACCAGTCCCTGCTCACAGAGCTAATCATGGCCCAAAGTCAAAAAAATGACTTTTTACCAATCTTGTTCATTCAGAAGGGTACATCGTGCTATGGCACCCATGATTATGTTAATCCACTAGTCAGTTGATGCCATAGATCTACATTTCTGCTGCAGCTCTTAATAGATATTTTGCTCTCTAAAGAATTTTCTTTTCCAAGAAACTTCCCTCTGTAAAGACTTCTGTTTCTATACTGTCTTTTACAGAGCTTGCACCAAATCAACCATCAAACTGTGTTTGTTATTCTACACTGGTTCCCAGTTAAACAATACTTCTTTACTTGAAATTCTGAAACTTTTATTCCTATTTTAAAGTCATTTCATGGCTAGTTGCTGCTTTCTTATCTCCTCTAGCCTTCCAAGTTGTCTGCACTCCTCTAATTTCAAGCTTCTTAAGCATACTCTCCAACTTGTCTTTAGCTGCCTAGGACTTAAGTTCCAGAATTTTTAATTCTCCCTATCCCTATAAACCACTTTGCCACACTATTTCCCTTTCTTCTTTTAAGATACTCTTTGAAATCACCTTTCTCAACTAAGCTTTTGGTCACCTGCCCCAGTATGATCATATGTGACTTGATATCATACTTTGTTTTATAATGTCTCTGTGAAGAATCTTGGAATGTGAAAGGTATCAGATAGATACAAGTTGTTGTTGTGCTTCACCCCAGTATCTCAGAATCCCTGTTGGCCTTGTTCCTGTCGCATATTGATTGTGTTCAGTTACGCTAGTTAATTATTTTAATTCAGGGGAGATTTTGCATTTGGGCTTACATTAATTAAAAGTACAGCAGCTTGTGTCTAACTTCACCTTGGCCAAATTAGAGTTGAGCATAACTTGCCAACCAAGCCCAGGCATATAGTTTAAGTTTTAAGTGTTTTATTTTACTTACGAAATTTGTGAATTACACAGGATTTTACTTGGGTCATTCATACGAATAGTTTGAATTAATGCAGAGTAGTTTCAGCACTACTTCTGAGAAATTATGTACTGTATTCAAGAGACAGCTAGATAAAGTACTTGGGGCAAATGACAGCAAAGGTTATGGGGAGAAAGCAAGATTAGGCTATTGAGTTGGACAATCAGTCATGATTATAATGAATGGTAGAGCAGGCTCAAAGAGTCAAATGGCTGCCTCCTGCTCCTACCTCCTACATTTCCATGCAATAAACCAAGGTGTTTTACACTAAGTTCAGTTTCATTACTATCTAGTATGGAACCAGCTTTAAAAAGTTCGGTGGCAATCCTCTGTACTTTTGGAAATAACTAAATTTTATATATTATATATTTATATTATTATATATAATAATATATTATATATATATTATATATTTATATATATATATTATATATTTATATATTATTTTATATATAATATTATATATTACTGACAGTTTAGTTAGTTCTGCTAGTCAGAGAATGAAATGAACACTTTTAGCCTCAGAACTATTTAGTCCCACCTGCAAAGAACGCAGATGAAAAATGATACACAGTCTAGACTGAAGTAAAATACTATTAACAGTCCTTCAATGTGTGCACCGTGAACTCAGAAAATTCATATGAAAATAATATCTTTCCACTTAAGCGGAAATCTTTCAATTACATCTAAATAAATCATACAAAAATACACAATTTCAGTACTCTGCACGTTGGTTGAATAGCAGCTATTACAAATATTCTTTTAAAATTCAGACCTGTCTTTGCAATCTTCTCTCCTCCCGCTTCTTTTCTAGAGCTGCCTGTTTCTCAGCTTGCAGCTGCCTCTCCCGCTCCTCCTCTTCTGCTCGCAGCTGAGCCTTAAATAAATCACGAAAAATAAAACATTCTGAAGTCAGGCAATTTATTAGTTTATAACTTCAAGCTCAAATTTACCATTCCTCAAGTATTAAATTGCTATTTCAAAATGTGCTCAAATAGATCTGGTTTCTGTTGTCACTTACACTCTCAATACAAAGCTTGCTTGAGAGAAAGTCTTGACAACCTGCAGACACCATGATTAGAAAGTGAACAATTTAGAAAAGAGAAGAATGTCACTTTTATTTGTTTTCTTATTTGTATATGCAGCTGCCAATGGTACAATGTGAAGTCCTCCATCAGTAATGGGTCACCAATCATTATCCTTAAAAATTATAGAGAAAACAAATTGTAAAATGTTCTGTGATGGAACCATAGTGTAATATTTAAGCTTAGCAAGCTTAAATACTTTTCACAACATTATGTGCGGAGATAAAAGTGACGTCATCACTTTGGCTGAACCAGAATCCTTTGCTTATAAAGAAAAGAATTATATGGCACCTTAAACAACCACTAGAGGTCCGGTGAAGTACAGTCAATTTAAGTATTTTCTAATGTATAGTTACTATTCTAACGTAGGCAACCTGGTAGTCTATTTGCACACAGCAATCTCCGACAAACATTATTTCTGTTCTTGTCTTGGTGATTTGGGATAACCATTCACTGGTATACCAGGGAAGACTGTACCAAGAGGAGTATTGGCAATGTCATTGCATTAGTAATTCACAGGCTCAGAATAATACTCCAGGAGCATGGATCAAAGTTAATGGAATTTAAAAAATCTAGTCTCCATAATGGTTGACCATGAAACCATTATCAATTGTTCTAAAAACTCATCTGGATCACTAATGCCTCTTTCAGGAACCAAATTTGCCATTCTTACGTGGTATGGCCCACATGTGGCTCCAGACCCACAGCAATGTGGCTGATTAGGAACAGAGGAGGGGAACTATGCTTAGAGCCCGAGGGAATGGCGGAGATCCTGAATGAATACTTTGCGTAGGTATTCACGAAGGAGAGGGGCTTGTTGACAGCTCCTGTCTCTGAGGGAGCTGTGGACCAGTTGAGGGAAATATCCATACCGAGGGAGGAAGTGTTAGAGCTTCTAGGTAGCATTAAAACTGATAAATCTCCAGGGCCTGATGGCATTTATCCCAGACTGCTTAGAGAGGTGCGAGGTGAAATTGCTGGGCCTCTGACGCAAATCTTTGTCTCTTCCTTGGACACAGGTGAGGTCCCAGAGGACTGGAGAATAGCTAATGTTGTACCGTTGTTTAAAAAGAGTGATAGGGATAACCCTGGAAATTATAGGCTGGTGAGTTTGATGTCAGTGGTAGGGAAGCTGTTGGAGGGGATTCTTAGAGATAGGATGTATAGGCACTTACGGCGTTGACCGTGCTGGCGTGGGTTTTCTCCGGGAGCTCTGGTTTCCTCCCACATCCCAAAGATGTGCTCTTAGGCTAACTGGCAAAACAAATTCTCCCTAAATTGTCTCAAATTTGGTTTTTAATCCATAGATCTATAAACATGGACAGAGGTCGCGTGTAGAAATGGGAACATCGAGGTGGCGGCGCGGGCTCGTTGGGTCGAAGGGCCTGTTTCCCATGCTGCTTTGTTCTTTGTTTTTTGTTCTTTGATTCTTAACTAACGTCTGAAATAGCATAACAATCCCTCAAGGATAACAAAGCAACATCTGTATTCCACGAAAGAATTTAAAAAACCCTACTCCTGTTTGAAATAGTGCCTCCTTTATTCATTTAATATCTCATTAGAAGGAAGCATTCTGACAATGCAGCACATCCTCACTGAAGGGCTAGCCTTGGTTCATGTACTCAAATCGTGGAGTGAGACTTGAATGCACCAATGCTATCAACTGAGCTACAGTTGAGAACTGAGGGTTTACATCCAGTTTTAAATAATTGCAATGTATTTTAAAAGTATTTTATTAAATATATTTCATCAAGAATGGCTTTAAAAAATGTCTGCTCTAGTGACTATGTAGCAAATGGATAAACACATTATCCTTTCAACTCAGGAACCTAGCTTGTAACTCAACATGAAGATCTCAAACTCAAACCTTCCTAGGAGCAGCAATCCTTATCAGAAATCCACACCACACTCTGACTTGCACAGCCCCACATTTCTTCCAGAATCTTTGAGCCTGGCTTTTCCGGAGATGCTTTCACGAGCTCCAAGTGGAGTACAGTTGGGATGTAGACTGTCAAATCTCCTTTTTAACAGCATTAGTTTAAATGTCTAGTTTGAATATTAGAGAACTAAGTTTTAATCTAACGTTTCTTTAGTAACTATCCAAGTACACATATCATAGCTGTTTGAAGTCTCAATGTCTAATTCTGAGTCATGGAGGGACCTGAGGGAGCTGGGAAGCTGTGCATCGGTAACTGAAACTTCCCAGGCAATTGCCACGTAAGTCAGCATGTCAGGACTTCCATGAAAGCATGACACACAACTCCAGTCTTTGATGATTCAGAGACTGGAAGACTTGGGAACCTTGCTCACTAGCTACAAGGTATCCATACAGAATGAATGCATTATCATAGTAAAAGATACATATTTGTTCTTAAAATCATTGAGATACATAGCACAGGAAAAGGCCTTTTGGGCTAGCAAATTTGTGTTGGCCAAAGTCAAACTACATAATTATTCTAAATCCCATCGTCCAGCAATTGGTCCATATCTTTGTATGCTTTGGTATCACAAGTGCACTTCTAGACATTTAAATGTTATTAGGGTCTCTGCCTTCATCATTCTTTCATGCAGTGAATTCCAGACTCTACCACCCTTTGGGTGAAAAAGGCTTTTCCTCACATCTTCTATAAACCTCCTGCCCCTTACTTTAAATCGATGCTCCCTAGTCACTGGCCCCTTCAACAAGGGGAAAACTTTCTTCTTGTCCACTCTATCTATGCCCTTCAAAATTTTATACATTTCAATCATATACCCCCTCAGTATCCTCTGATCCAAGGAAAATGACTCCAGCCTATCTAATTTCTGTTCATAATTAAAACTCTCCACCCCAGGGAACTTCCTGGTAAATCTACTCTGCACCCTTTCCAGTGCTATCACATCCCTTCTATAATGTGGATTACAGAATTGCACACAATACTCTAGCTGTGGCCTAACCAATGTTTTATATAGTTGCAACATAGCCTTTCTCTCTGCTCCTAAACTCTACGCCTTAGCTAATAAAGGCAAGTATACCATATGCTTCTTAACCACTTTATCCATCTGCCCTAGTATCTTAGGGGACCTGTGCACTTGCACACCAAGACTCCTCTCGACACTTTCCAGGGTGCTGCCATTCATCACGTATTCCTTTGCCTTGTTCGTCCCACCCAAGTGCATTGTCTTACACTTATCCAGAAAAGATTCCATTTGCCACTGATCAACCCACCTGACCTGCTGTTTAGTTTTCACTTAATCCACTCAAGGCAACCTTAACTCCATGTGAAACTAACTGCTTCTGGGATGTTCTGTTCAATCAAGCACTATTTTCTTTAGAATTCTTGATGTTATGCTCATGTATCAGAGATCCATCTTAGAGTCAGGTATAGAATGCAATTATTTGCTCTATATACAATGTTATATATCAATCTTAAAGCAAAATATTGCAGATGCTGGAATCAGAATCAAAAACAGAAAATGCTGGAAAATCTCAGCAGGTCTGACAGCATCTGTGGAGAGAGAATGGAGCCAATATTTCAAATCTGGTTGACCCTTCATCAGAGATAACCTTAGCTTATCTTAATTTTAAACCTACTGAGATTTTCCAGCATTTTCAGTTTATGTATCTATCTGTTCAATCAATTGCAATTTTTATGCATAGTCATACCATGCATGCTATTTGATTGGTATTAAAATTAAATTATCAACCTCAAATGTTTTAATATAATTTGATTAATAGTTTAAACTATTAAAGAAAATAGTTAAATGAAAAAGTAATAAGTATAGGAATAGATGTAAATGTAAAATATTGTCATACTATTTTCTTTTTACTTACAAGTTTCTCTTGCTCCTTTTTTCTTTTGATCTCCTCCAGTTCTTTTCTTCTTTCCATGCGCTGCTTTGCTCGTTCCTCCATTGCTGAGAGAATATTAATATGAGAGAAAACAGGAAAAGAAATAGTTTACCACTTGATTTGGTGATCACTAATACAATACAATAACTAGCCATGACATTATACAGTTTGTTTGCACACAATTTTAAAATTATGATTACATACAGAAATGTAACTGACTTAATTTAATGTGCATTACTGGATTACTGAAACAGTACGGCATTTGACCTGACCTTGCTGCTGACTAACTTTCACATGAACACAAATTCTAATACTATTTCCTTAATTAAATTGAACTGTTACAGGATTGATCATTTCCATTCAACTTTAATTTTTACCGAGTCTTATCAAGTTTTTAGTAATTGGGTCCATTATCTTTATTTTGCTGAATAATTCCTCCTGTATCGGATGTGTAATCTTTACATGGTCAATCAGCTGATGTTAGAAAAATAGCAAACTAGCATCTGCTTTCACAGCAGGATCTAGCAAGGAACTAGAGTATTTTCAACTTGTAATACGTAATGAGACTTTCCCTATGCTGCTCATTTTCTATTGGGAACTTGGGAGAGTTTTTAAGTTTATGTCTCCTCTTCTGAACTTAACATTTTGATGGGTATAGTTCCCTACCTGCTGGCAAACCTTCAGTATCTTAACCTAATTGCCATTCATCATAGGGACCACAGACTGAAAGAATCAGCAGACAATTGAACCACAGCTGAGATATAACAGCTAAACCAGATACGGCACTTACTCAATGTCCATTCAGGAGTGAAAAGCTTAGCAGAATTTTTCTCTCATTGAAACTAATGCTATGGAAAGTACTGTACCATGATTAACTGGTCAGAAATTTATAGAGTATCATTGTTTTTCCTGATTTAGAGCTTGACTGAGATTAACTTAAAGTACAACTTATACTTTGTGTTTTATCATGCTTAATGGCACATAAAAAGCAGTTTCCATGGTTGTATTTTTCCTGGAACAAGCCGCTAGATATTATCAGGGGCTAACGCTTGAGAGACATCACTTTACTTCAAGTGTTATTGATCAAGTCATTCTCCCATTTACCGTATGTCTAACTAAAGGAGTTACAGATTGATAATAAATTTGCCTGGCCATGTTAAGAATGCACTTTTGTGGCCATCAAGTCTTGGAATAGGGCTGGAACCTAGAGCTTCTGGCTCCGAAGTGGAGGCACTACCCACTGCACTACAAGACCTCCTTTTGCAGAATTAAGTATATCACAAGAAGAATAAAAAGTAAACTAACAGAAGATTTGATTGCTATCATAAATTTACAGTGTGCAGGTGAGTTAGAGCAGAAACAAGGGACCCAATAAAAGAAATGATATTAAATGACTTGAAACACCAAACTATCAGAACTGGAAAGCATGGCATACCTCTGACAATTGGATGAGGTGAAATCAAATTATGAGCGGTTTTGCTGCAGTTGGTACTGGCTCTGTGACAATTGGATTCCTCAGCCGATGAAGAACTTGTTAACCTAAGCAATTTCACACATTTTTTATTGTAAATTGTAAACAGGAGAGAGAAACCTCTCAACATCACATTCTAGCAATGCAGAGAATGCAATTAAATTTTACATTTTACTACATTAATAAAATACAATTTAACAGATTCTTAGTTCTCAGGAGCATGCAGAAAATACTAGAATGTGTTCTGCAATGTGAAACTGTTCTTCCCTACAGATGCAACTCAGTTTTTTTAAACATTTTCTAGAAGAACTTTTTTAAAAATCATCCTCTGAAATTTCTTCAAATTAATTGCACTGGAGTTACACACCAGCAGATCATAGGGATCAATTAAAAAATGACTAAATTAAGCCATTGCTTATTCATAGAATCCCTACTGTGCCGAAGGAGGCCTGCACCAACTGTAATCCCACCCAGGATCTATCTCCATAATCCCACTTATTTATTCTAGCTAATCCTCCTGACATCAAGGGACAATTTAGCATAGCCAATCCACCTAATCTGCACATCTTTGGAGTGTGGGAGGAAACTAGAGTACTCAGAGGAAACATGATGCAGACACAAGAAAAATGTGCAAACTCCAGTCACCCAAGGCCAGAATTGAACTCAGATCTCTGGCACTGTGAGGCATCATGACTGTGAGGCAGCAGTGCTAACTATTGTGTCACCATGCCACTTCATGTTTAACTATTGAAATGGTGGCAGGTGATGCTCATCTATGATAAGAGTTACATTCTGAATGGTGACAGTTGAATAACAATGCAGTTCCTCATTCACAATGTTCAAACAGACAAGAAGCAGTTTTACTATAATAATATATTTACAATTGTTGTTTCAAAGGTGTATGTTTTTGCAACGTGTATCTTTGTAAATAAAAGTTTATATAGTATGTAAAGATTAGGCTCCACTTCTATCTTTCACTGCCTGGGAATCTGGAATAGGACAATTAGTACCTAAATTCCACAAATCAGTCTAATGGTTTTTAATATGCTTCTACTTATGTAGGTGAAATGTTATGGTGTCCACAATTTGGGTTACAGAAAGATAAGGTCTGTTTTACTTAAAACTCCTTCATATCTGGAGTTAGAAATGAAGAAATGTTATCCATATATTTGGAGTTAAACATGAAGCGACACTGCCTAAAAGGATAACATTACCTGGACATATGCACAGCAGTGTCTTTCATTGTAGGCTGGACATTTCCAGATTGTCTTCTTCCTTGAAGACTGGGCTCTGTTTGCATCTTTTGTACTGCATTATCAATTGTTGCAGTAATGGCTGATGCTAGTTTTGCCTCTTGCTGCAGCATTTTCAAGTGCTCATTATCCTGAAGCTCTTCAATTGTTCTCTGTTGTTCCTGAAGTTGCTTTTTCTGTTTCTCAATGAGTTGCTGTTGGAATCTGTGGCGATGTTCAAAGGAGCCCTGAAAATGCTGGATCATTTTGCCTGCAGTGGGAGAGTTCAGTATTTGACTTTCCTGGTCCCAATTTGAGAATTTATTGGAATCTTGCACGTGTGCTCGCTCCTCCGGACTCAGTGCGGCATGCTTGCGAGTAACTTGCCAAGCATATTTTGGGCTTGCAGCTCTGATCCTCTGACTTTTGTTGCTCTCTTTCATCTGAGAATTGACTGCAGAGGGAACCTGTTTCTTCATTTCTTCCTATATTTAAATACATTGTGAAATTTAAATCTTTAATACAAAAAAAAGTCTTTCAATTTGTATAATTCATATTGAAAAAATGCATAGGGTCTGATATTCCTGAGCTCCATGTCATTTTAAGTGCAACGGAATGGGAAATCTCCATGTTAGTACGTTGCAGCCCTGACCCCCTGACCCCCATCCCTGATGAAAAAGGCAATTGGCATTTGCCATTTATGACATTTGATGTATTTTGATCTTGGCAGGGCATGGCGGTGAGCAATTTTAGAGAAGAACATGATGCTGCACCAAAGCAGTCAAGTTGTGAGGATTAGCTGTTAAAAAATTTTTGTTTAATTATCCATTTTGGAGTACCTGCTTTTCAAATGGTAACTGATGACTCTGTAGATCCTAACACATCAAACAAAGAGGAAGAAAGATGGAATTAGGTCCAAAGCTTTTGTTTATGATTTACTTTGACTTGTTTATTATAAAGAAAAAAGGGAAAGATTATACTTATACATTGGCTGTGGCAATTATTTGTGCTTTGTGATTGTGTCAGACTATAAGAACTGATGATGGGTACTCACTAATGGTTATAAGCAATAATGGAAATCATCTTTTTACATATGAAAACTTTTCCAAGCAAGCATTTGGAGCATTTCAATCCATTGCTGTTACAATCTTGGCTGAAACATACTCTAAATGCAAGTTGTGTCACTGAGCAGACTTCTAACCATTCAAATTAATAACAGTTGTAAAACATATTAAAGCTGCAGTAAATTAATAGCTGTGAACTATAAGATCAAGTAATAGTTGCTTCAAAAACTGCAAGTAAAAGTGTAAAATTAACCCTATTTAGGTTAATTTAGTACATTATAATGGTCTTATTTCATACAAGTGCAAATAAATAAAGGGCTAGATTATCCCCTTACCACTTGCTGAGTAGCATCAACCTGCTGAGCCTCATTTAAATATTTTGAAACTCTGCTGGGTTCTGCTGACAATTTCCCTGAACATGCTGAGTCCAATAGTGCAGCCATCTTTTGCTTTGTCTCCTCTTTTCTTGCCTCCAGCTCTCTCTTCTCTTTCTCAGCTTTACACCACAGTTGCCAGTTTGTGAAACAGTAACTGAGTCTGCGTTTTCGGTTACATTCTGTTGCAAGTTGGTTTTTTCTATGGACAATAGAGAGAGTGTGTTTTAATCCTTTCAATTTCATATAAATCTAGTCTGCCTTCAATAAAATGTTTTCCTGTAAATAAAGGAGCCAAATATAATTTAAACAGTTGGGGGAAAGTATTGTGTGGTGTTGTCACCATCTTATGGGATGCTATGGGGTGGGGGGAGTGCGAATAAGGGAATTGTTAAAGGGAGAAACATAAAATCAAATTTAACTCAAACTATTTTAGTGAAAAAAAAGCATTTTAATATGAAACACTTAATTCATCTCCTGAAATTATTTCTACTACTAATCAGTGGTACTTCATCTTAGTGTTGCATTATTCAAAATGTCCTTTGAATACAAACTAATTTCTACAAATATTCTGCAGGGAGTAATTCTATTCAAAACTATTACATGCCTGCCTCTATGTTTCACTGAAATTCTCATTGAAACAAGAAGAAATTACAATGCTGTAGCATAAAAATTTCAAGTGGTCATCATTGGCCTGTAACTTCCTCATTCCCAAGTGTGGATATAGGGTATGTGGCGATTATCCAGAAATGCTAACTTCCCTTGGACAATTGTGCTGTGCTGGAAACCACCTAACAAATGATTTAAATTGCTAACTTTAAATATTTCTGCCAATGTTACATTAATAGTTGCTCTGGAAAAGGTTAAAAACCATTTCTAACTTCAGCTTTACTATTTTAAACAGCCAGACCTGCATGCCACTCCTACCAACCTAACTGGACCCCTCTTGGCTCAAGCCAGTTGGACCAGCCACTTCACTTCAGGTTTTGGGACTCTGAATTTTGACCATGATATTAGTGTGAGAAATTTTAGATATGTGGAGGAAGAAGAATTTCGCTCATTTCCTTACACGAGACAGTTAGGAGGAAATTTGATGGAACTGTGCAAAGTTAAGAAAATATAACTAAAGGTAAAAAATGAAAAACTACTTGCATTGATCAGTATGTCAATAACTTAAGTAAAATTTGAGTATCACAAAGAATGGGTAGAGGAAGTTAGTAGAAGGCATTGCGCAAGGAGTTATTAAGATATAGAACATAGAACATATGGTATGCTCTACCAGTAACTATGATGAAATCAATATGCATAATGGCTTTTAAAAGGGAAGTGGACAACTAGCTTTTAAAAAAAAAGGATAGGAGGACGAGATTAAATGGATAATTCTTTCAAAAGCTTGGCACAAACATGATGGCCTTATGTGGCCATCTTGTGTGCTTGAAGATTTTATGGTTTTAGTATCAAGATCAATTGAGATGTATTTGGATCACGTTATTATAAATTGGTTTACAGATAGTTGCACATGCTGGGGCTTTGTTATGCACATGGGTTGAGCTTTTTATTCTGCAGATGGCTACATACCTGACCAGTAAAAAAACTAGCTGAGAGCACAGTTATCACTAGATATGGATGTCAGTATTACATAATTGGGTATTGCATTGTTGGTTGTGTGGTTAGAGGATCAGGGAAAATAGGTGTTTGGTAAGAGAAGTTGAATGATACTATAGATGGGATAGTCACCGTTTAGCAAAATGAATGAGAGTTTCAACATTGCAGGCAGATGGCTAAGCATACACAGTGAAGATGGTTCAAGGTTGGGGAGATCTGCTATAGTTTTCATCTCCATTATTTCTATGTTTAAACAGGTGTCCAATTAAAAAAATTGCATAACAATATGTACCTTGATCTGCAGCACTCAACTAGCAGAATTAGATGGAAGTTGTGTATTTTTTAAAGAATAAGATAGGATACACAGCTTTTCAACTGATCTTTTTATTTAGAATTTCTTTTTAAAAAGCAATTCTGACACCAAATGTGCTTTCACAGCACAAAGGGCACATGGCATTTTTGAAATTAGTTGAGGGGTTGGATCTCAGTTACTTGCTTGCCTACTACTTTAGAAGTGATCTATCAAACTCTAGAGAGTAACTTTTACAATAGCGAATGAGTATTCTGCCCTAGTATATCAATTAAAATGTTTAAGAGGGTATAAAGTGGTATGGAATGAGCGAGAATCAAGATGACTTCAAGTCATGATGCTCAATCAGTATCGTTTCAAAGAACAAAGAACAAAAACAGCATGGGAAACAGGCCCTTCGGCCCAACGAGCTCGCGCTTGTTGTTCCCTCGGTGTTCCCACTTCTACACGCGATCCCTGTCCATGTTTATAGATCTATGGATTAAAAACCAAATTTGAGACAATTTAGGGAGAATTTGTTTTGCCAATTAGCCTAAGAGCACATCTTTGGGATGTGGGAGGAAACCGGAGCACCCGGAGAAAACCCACGCAAGCACGGGGAGAATGCGCAAACTCCCACAGACACAGGCCCAAATCCATGTATCTGCACAGCACAGCGATAGTCACTGCGCTGTCATGTTGCCCATCAGATGGTCCAGGTCAAGCATACACTAACGATGTGAAGCAGTAGGATATTCTCGAAAAAGGTCCAAGAGCAGTCCTCTCACGACCCATCGCGTGTATGCCCTTGTTAGACAACAAGGTGGATCAAAGCACCTGTAGGATAAAAACAAGTACATCAATATCATCATCTATTTACACACCTCCCAGGGACTCCCAAGGCTCACGATCCCTATTTTAAATCAGTTTTCTATACCCCTCCATTCTCATTCTGTTCATGTGCCCATCTAAGTATTTCTTAAATAACTCCAGAGTACTCAGTTTGTTAATTTTAGCTAGATTAGGACATTTGATATAATTTGTATCAGCTCAGTCAGTTAAACCCTCCTGGACGGTGTGCGTTTGTGAATGCTTGGTCAGAAAAAGATTATAACAAGGAGCGATGCCCCTCAAACAATCTGAATCAATATCTTCATAGGAGAAACAAAATGTTATTTTTTAGTAGTCATGTCCCAGAAGTTTATTATGTTGTGATGTTTTTACTAGGATGTCAGTGAAATTTAATGGGCCATAACTTCCCTGGAGTGCAATCAGTCTTGGATTGTCACTGCATGCCCATGTAGCTGAGATAAAGTCCTTCACTACCTGTCTTGCCTGGCCTCCCTAACTCAGGCCAGACCAGATACATGCAATGCAACAGATCCCCAGCTCCAGCATCGGATCCTAAAAGAAGTGGAACAAAAGAGGACGCACACACTTTTTACAGCACTAACTGTTATAAAGCAGGTGAGTTGAAAGGCAAGTGTCTAATGGGATGAGATTTCTTTTTTGAGGGGGTGCAGTGTGACACAATACAACTCAATAACCCAGATCTTCCAGTCTCCAGATTGTCATAGACCAGACGTACTAACCCAAGATGCAAATTGGGACCCCATGGAAGTCCTGCCATGTTGATTCATTGGGAATTGTCCAAGGAGGTTTAAACCTCCGATGGGTAATTCCCTTGATTTCCAAGACCCTCTGAAATAGTCTCCAAAGTTGAACTAGAGATGAATACTTTGGATAGTTCCCACATACTTACCTGGATAATTAGCCAGGAAGTGTAAGACAGAACAATCCTAGTCTAACACCTGAGTAACTCTATAACTGATTCCTAATCACTCACATGTACTTTCCCACAACGCTTGATAAATAGGCAAGAAGATGGCAGATGGAATATAACGTGAAAAATGTAAGATTATCTACTTGGGTAGAATTACTTCGATGGTGAGGGATGTTCAAAGGGATTTCGGTGCCCTTGTTCATAAGTCACTGAAAGTGAACATGCTGATGCAGCAAGCAACTAGGAAGGCAAATTGCACATTTGGGTTTTACTGCAAGATGATGGAATGCAGGAGCAAAGAAATCTTGCTGCAATTGTATACAGCCTTGGTGAGGCTGCACCTGGAGTATCCAAAGATGTGTAGGTTAGGGAGATTAGCAAGGTAAATACATGAGGTTACAGTGTAAGCCTGCGTTTGAGTCAGTGCAGACTCTTTGGGCCAAATGGCCTTCTTCTGTAGGACCAAAGTTCTAAGATTCTGCATTGTAAAATGGCAGCTTTGCCTTTTTAAACTTATCCAGGTAAGCGGGTAGTTTTCAATCTGATTAATATCAGACAAAGTGGTTCCAATGTTGATTGGATGATTTGAGCCATCGTAAAAACAACAACTAAATGAAACAAATTTCATTTTCATTACACAGGAATTTGGAATAATTAATTAGTATTTTCAGTAGAGTTCTGATTCTAACTTTTCTTTTGGAAAGTATACATGAAGGGTTAGATTTTCTTCTAAATTGCATAGATTTTCTCAGTGCCATTTAGTGAGAACAGACAAACTAGCACAAAGGATTGCAGAATTTCAAGCACAAGTTATGTTAAATGCAAATTGAGTTTTTGGCATTGTTTGCTGCGCAGTTTAAGGAACATTTCATTGGAAGCTGGACCTGCACACAAAACTGATCTTGCACTTAGATCAAATTAATCACCATTGACAAATTCTTATCAATTATGTCTATTTGTGAGCCTTTGAGGAAGCTCTTAAAATTAAGCTGGTTATTTTGGATCCCTGGACAGTAATAGGTATGTTTGAAAAGTTTTGGAATACATGCTTATTGTACTAAGAAGCTGATTATATAACACAATATAAATTGCACAAGATTCAGGAAAGTTTAGGTCATTTAAAAATAAGGAGACTCACAGGTAGTGGACTAGATATCAATGATTAAACTAAATCAAGTTACCAGCCCAATGTCAAGGAATTTTTTTTAAAGTTGAGAATTATTTTTAAAATTATGTTCTAAAAGCACAACCCTGGTTTATGGTTAATTTTTCATTTGGCAAAACGCAATTAAGAGTTGAACAAAAACTTGAGGGAAAAAAATATTCATTCATTCAAAGGTGGAAACTCTGCCCCGATGTGAATAGTTCTTGAAGAAATAATGATGTGGAGGTGCCGGTATTGGACGGGGTAGGCACAGTAAGAAGTTTCACAACACCAGGTTAAAATCCAACAGGTTTATTTGGTAGCACAAGCTTTTGGAGTGCTGGCTTTCATTCATCAGGTGAGTGAAGAGTTGGGTTCACAAATAGGGCATATATTGGCACAAACTCAAGTTACAAGATAATGGTTGGAATGCAAATTTTAACAGGTAATTGGGTCTTTACAGGTGCGAGAGTTAAGCAGAGATTTAAAGAGATGTAAATTGTCTCAAGCCAGGATAGTTAATAAGATTTTGCAAGCTCAGGCAACTCATGGGAGTTACAAATAGTGTGACATGAATGCAAGATCCCAGTTGAGGCTGTCTTCGTGTGTGGAACTTGGTTCTCAGTTTTTGCTCAATGATTCTGTGTTGTCGTGTGTTGTGAAGGCTACCTTGGAGAATGCTTACAAAGATCAGAGGCTTGACTGCTGAAGTATTCTCCAACAGGGAAGGAATATTCCGGCCTGGTGATTGTTAAGCAGTCTCCATTGTCGTAGCATCTGCATGGTCTTACCAATGTACCACGCCTTGGATGATCCAAGAATATACACTGATATTCTGCAGCGTATCAGGCAGATAATGTTGACTATGTTGCAAGAATATACCCGGTGGATGGTGTTCTCATGTGAGACGATGGCATCCCAGTCAACGATCAAGCATGCTTGTAGAGATTGCTGTAGCAGAGTTGTGTTTTGTCGTGAACACTGTTCTCCTGAAGTCTGGGTAGTGTTCTGCATACAATAGTCTGTTTGAGATTGGGCAGTTGTTTGAAGGAAAGTAATGGAGGTGTGGAGATAGCCTTGCGACATGTTTGTCTTCACTAATGACATGTTGAAAGCTCTGGAGAAGAATGTTGTAGCTTCTCTGCTTCGGGAAAGCAGTGGATGGCAAAGGTTACTCTGTTTGCCGTGTCCTGTGTTTGCCTTCTGAGGAGGTCGGTGCAGTTTTTCGCTGTGACGCTTCAGAACTGTCAATCAATGAGTTGAGCGCCATGTCCTGTTCTTATGAGGGTACCTTTCGTATCTGTAGGTGTCTGTTATGTTCCTCCTCATCTGAGCTGATCCTGTAAGATGTCCCGAGGCATGGTACATTGACGAGGCCGTGCAGACGCTACAAGAATGCATTAATGGACAAAGCTCAATAATCACCAAGCAGGAGTGTTCCCTTACTGTCGGGGAACACCTTAGCAGTCAAAGGCATTCAGCCTCTGATCTCCGCGTAAACATTTTCCATGGCAGCCTTCACGACAGACGACAACGCAGAATTGCCAAGCAAAAACTGCACAACAGGGCAGCCTCAACTGGGATCTTGGATTCATGTCTCACACTATCTGTAACCTCCACGACTTGCCTGGACTTGCAAAATCTTACTAATTGTCCTGGCTTCAGACAATTTACATCTCTTGTAAATTGTGAACCCAACTCTGCATTCGCCCGATGAAGGAGCAGTACTCCGAAAGCTTATGCTACCAAATAAACCTGTTGGACTTTACCCTGATGTTGTGAGGCTTCTTACTAAAGAGATAATGATTTGTTTTCCTATTAAACACTTTATACAGTGTAACTAGAGTGCATTGAAAAGTAAAAACAACTTGAGATTTTTTTTTTATCATGGGGAGCAAACAGGAAAACGGAGTTGAGACCAGGGTAAGATCAGCCACGATCATGTCAAAAGGCAGAGCAAGCTCAAAAGAGTCAAATTGCCGCCTCCTGCTCCTAATTCCTACATTATTAGGAACGTATATTCCTACATTCCTACAGATATCATTCCTTTTCTTTAAAAATTGCCTTTTACATCACACTTACCTTTTTTCATCTCGTAGTTCCTTTTCTGTGCGTTGCACTTCTTGCTCCAATTTCTTTCCCCAGACATACATTCTCCAGGCTTGGAAAGCTCGGAGTTGACTCTTCCAATCAAATAAGGCCCTGGCTTTACCCATTTTAATCCTGCGATCCAAAACCAGTTTATACCAAACTGAAAAATGTTTCTGCAAACACTAGATTTAAATGGCAAATGTTAGTTCACTGGCACATTAATTAGGTTTAAAAATAGTAGAGTCCTCTTTACATCATTGATAGATAAGAGTTTAACTCCATGTAGATGTGATATGTTGAATCTGTAACATTTCGGTCATGGACAGATTCTACTTGTATGGACTAGAGCAAGGCCTGCAGAAGAATGAGCAAACTGACTACAGTACTGTGGTGCAGGGAGCCACTCAAATTGAGTGAGCTCAAAGGAAAGTCATAATTTTGAGGACAACATAGCTAAGGGGATAAATATTTTCTCTGCAGCCAAAAGCATGAGTCCCATATGCTTACAGCCTGTTCAGTATCAGAGTTAAGGACATCTCCTTAGGGATGGAGATGAACATGGAGTGGGACAGCAAGAATCCAGTTTTCGTTATCTACTTGGGCACCAACAACATAGACAGGACTAGGAAGGAGTTCTGCTGAAGGGAGTATGAGCAGGAAGAGGCTAAATTAAAAAGCAAAAGTATAAAGAAGATTCATGAGGATGTTGCCAGGACTTGGGAAGCTGAGTGAGATTGAATAGGTTAGGACTTTATTCCCTGAAGCGTAGAAGAATGAGGGGAGATTTGATAGAGGTGTATAAGGTTTTGATGGGTATAGACAGAGTGAATGCAAGCTAGGGAGAAAGAAGCCAGAGGGCATTGGTTAAGGGTGAAAGAAGAAAAGTTTAAAGGGAATATTAGGGGGGGAGCTTTTTCATGCAGAGAGTGGTGGGAGTATGGAACGAGCTGCTAGACAAAGCATAAATGGAGGATCACTTTTAACATTTAAGAAAATCTTGGACAGGTTCATGGATGAGAGGGGTGTGGAGGGAAATAGTCCAAGTGCAGGTCAGTGGGACTAGGCAAAAAAGTTTGCACAGACAAGAAGGGGCAAAAGGCCTGTTTCTGAGCTGTAATTTTCTATGGTTCTAAAGGTAATAACCACTGGATTATAACATGAGCCTTGAGCAAGTTGGCACAGAATAAATAAGATCAGGGAACCGAATGTGTGGTTCAATGACTGATGGGGAGATGTGGGTTTCAGTTTCTATGGCACTAGCAGTAGTACTAGGAAAAGAGGGAGTTGTAATGGTAAGGTAGCATAGAGGATGAGTTCACGTAATGCATTCGAGACAGTTTTTAGAACAATATATTCTGGAACCAGCTAAAGCAAAGGCTATTTTATATTTGTATTAATTAATCTTGTCTCAGGATCTACTAAATTAGGAGTTAAACGGAACACTGTAATATAGAGAACAGTATAATTAAGGGGAAAGATATTTTTCTGCAGTCAAGGATGTAAGTCCCAAAGGCTGTGTTGCCTGTCTACTGCCAGGGTTAAAGCAGGACTAAGGAAGAGGTCATACGGTAAAAAGATCAGAGAATTAAAAATGTGGCTTAATGACTTGTGGCGGAGAAGTGTGTTTCAATTCATTGTGCACCGGCAGTAGTACTGGGGAAAGAGAGAGCTACACAGTTGAGACAATCTTCACAGTAAAGAATTCTCTAGGCAAGAGAGGTCATAACATAATAGAATTTCCCATTCAATTTTGGGGTGAGAAAAGATGAACATGCTTTAAAATTGTTAAGTTTAAATAAAGACAATTGCAAAGGTATGAGAAAATATTGGCTAAAGTTGGTTTAGAGAATAAATTAAAAGTTACGACAGTAGATGACCAGTGGCAGACATTTAAGGAGATAATTCATAATTTTCAATAAAGATATATGCTACTGAGAAAGAAAGATCTCTGAGAAGGATGTATGATCTCTGGTTAGCAAAGGAAGTTAAGGATGGCATCAAGTTAAAAGAAAAGGCTTACAGTGCTCAAAAGATTACGGAAGTCATAGGCCAAAAGATTCAAGAATTATTTTAGAGACCGTGAAAGGATGACCAAAAAATAGTAGACGGAGAAATAAGTGTATAAGGAAAAACTAGCAAGAAACATCAAAACAGACAGTGAATCCTTCCACAAGGGTATGAAAAGGAAAAGAATAAAATAAGCATTGGTACCTGAGAAGATGGAGACTGGGGAATGAATAATAGGAAATAAATATTAGAGACCTCGAACATGTATCTGTATCTATCTTCACAGCAGAAGACACAAAATGCGTTCCCAGAATGTTAGAAATCAAAAGACAAAAGAGAGAAACTTAAAACCATCACTTCTACCAGAGAAAAAGCACTGGATAAACAGGTCCCTTGGATCCTATGGTCTTTAGAAAGGTGACTGCAGATGCATTGGTGAAAATAATCCAAAATTCCGTGGATTCGTAGACAGCCCTGCGGATGAGATCTGCAAAAATGATACCTCTGTTCAAGAGAGGAAGGAGACAGAAAACAGAAAACTATAGGCCAGTTGGCCTGACATCAATCATAAGGAAAATCCATTATTAAAGAACTAGTAGCAGGACATTTAAAACAAAATTAATATAATCATGCAGTCAACAAGGTTATAAGAAAAAGAAACGTAATTTGATAAAATTATTAGAGTTTTTTGTCAAAGATGGAAAAATGGGAACCAGTAGATGTAGTGTATTTGGATTTTCAAAAAGCATTTGATAAAGTACCACCCCAAAAGCCTATTTCACAAGATAAGAAGTCATGGTGATGAGGGTGATATATTAGCATAGATAGAAGACTGGTTAATGAACAGGAAATAGGAAGTCGGGATAAATGTAATCATTTTCAACTTGGCAAACTATACTTAGTGGAGTGCCACAACTATTTACAATCTTTATTAATGAAGAATGTATTCTAACCAAATTTGCAGATTACATGCAAGTAGCTTGGGAGCAAATTGCGAGAAAGATATAAAGAATCTGCAAAGAGATATAAATAGGTTAAGCAAATTTTACAGTATAATATGGAAAAATAAGCAATTTGGCAGGAAAGATGGGAAAGCAGAATATTTAACTAGGGACAGACTGCAGAATGCTGCAGTACAGAAAAATCTGATATCCTTACACATGAATTAAAAGAAGTCAGCATGCAGGTTTTGCAAGTAATTAGGAAGGCAGAAGGAAGAGTGACCTTTATTGCAAGGGGGATGAAGTATGGAAATAGTGAAGTCTTGCTACAAACATATAAGGCATTGGTGAAATCACACCTGCAGTTTTGGTCACCTTATTTTAGAAGAGACATATTTGCATTGGAAGGAGTTCAGAGAAGGTTCACTTGGCGCATTCCTGCTCTGATGAGGAAATGTTGAGCACATTGGGCTTATACTTTTTGCGGTATGAAAGACTGAGAATTATTCAGTTGAAACATAAGATTCTGAAGAGTGTTGACAAGATGGATACTGAGATAATATTTCCTCTCATAGGAGAGTTGAGAACTGTGGCAAGTTTAAAAATCTTCTATTTAAGATGGAGATGGGGAGAAATTTCTTCTGAAGCCTGTTAGTCATTGGAATTCTCTTCCTCAACCAGGTAAATAGGGTTCAGACCGCAACCAGATCAGGCTTTATTTTATTAAAGAGCAAAGCAGGTTTGAGTGGTTGAATTGCCTATTTCTTAATTGGCAAATACATTGCCTAGAGTGTTAATAAGTCAAAGTGCTGGAAGGAGATTTGATGCTTTCTTTATACAAGTTTGTTTACTTTAGCTGGATGACATTAAGGAGTCATCAAATATTCATAATGCCAAGTAAATATAAAAAGAATATATCCTATAAGGACAGCAACAGGCTGTGATACCACAGTATCTTATAATCAATTTCCCTACTAATATTAATTGTTTGGACTGAAATATGAAGAATTGCTGAAGTAGGATAGCTGAAATGACTTCACATTTGTTGACAAAGTGTAGTTATGAGAACTCATTCTATGCTTAATAGGAAATGTAGCCAATACTGTAGGCATGATTTGACACTTGACCAAAGTGAAGATACTGGCTTGGTAGTTAGCAAATAGCCCATTAGCAGCTGATATAAACAGCCTATTCATTGTTTTACAGAAGAGGAAATGAGGTACAGAAGGTCACATCCAAGGCTGAAGGTTGAGATAATGGGAACGTCTGCTGTGGAATATTATGGTTATTTCAGAAAGTAATATATAAGATATATAATATGTAAGACATATAATAATAAAAAAGTAGAAAGAAAAGGTCAATAACTATGTGCTACGGAGTGGTCATTGTTACTGCAGCACTGTCGATAGAGTGAGTTACTTCTACTGTCCCTAGAATCTCACTGAAATCACTATTCTTCATGTGCATGCCTAAGTAGTGAGAGCAAATGGACAATTGGTCAGTGGAGGAATCGTAGGTCAAATCTGTTCTCGTGCATACAAGTGCAGTAAAACTTCTACTGCCGCAGACAAGATTAACAAACAACATAGGTCAGGATTATTGAAACATCTACATATTTATCTTTCTGCTGTGAGGGAAAGCAATGTAGCACTATTAATGTGAGGCCCAAAGTCTTATATTGTGGACATCTTAGTATATCTCAGTGAGCCTATGATATCAATATTACTCAATTCTCACCTAACTGTTTAAAGTTTAAAAGTTTATTTATTAGTGTCACAAGTAGGCTTACATTATATTTGCAATGAAGTTACTGTGAAAATTCCTGAATTGCCACACTCTCGTGTCTGTTCAGGTGGTCTGAGGGAGAATATAACATGGTCAATGCACCTAACCAGCACGTCTTTAAACTGAGATCAACAATGACAGAGTTTCTTTAAATTGTGCCCTCTCAGAGGTGACCTTTAAAGCTGTATACTAATTAACCTTGAATGCTGAGCAGTGGAATGTGTAGTAAAGGCGCTATTGGATGAATTCACAGACTTTTGACTTAACTAAAATTATTGCATGGTTGCTAGCATAGTAACCTGGTCCTTCACTACTTAGGGCCATACTTGCTTAGATAATTAATTTTCTCTCACCCGTAACTGGTGAGCTTTAACCCTGGCTTCAACTTGCTGCATCACCCAAAGCTGCTCCATCTTGTGATGTTCCTGGTCCTGCTGTTCCTGTAATTCCATCAGTGCTTGCTTGACGTTTTCATGAACTAACAGTTTCCTTTTTTTCTCTTTTTCCAGATGCTCTCTTTCACTGTAAAACAAAACCTGCACTGAATTAACTGAATAATTTAAGAGATTCTTTGCTATTTTTAATGAGCAAGTTGATGTAGACGTTAAACCTTTCAAGTGCCATTGAGACATGCCATCAAACACATTTAATTTTAAGTGCTGGCAAATCTCATAAAAGATTCCTATAGTTAAGTATTCTTGATCCTGGTTAAAACCACGTCTTGGAGCAGGCTTACAGTTAATCGTAGGTCAGAATTCATGCTGTTGTTACAATCCAATTTGATGAGTTAATTGAACAAGGAGATCCCATAATGAAACCTTGGATCAAAAGGCCGTAACTTTTTCTGTCTTTAGAAAACATGGAGGAACACAGTCACGGAGATAGGGCAGGAGGTGGCCTGGGTAAGATGCTCTGTTGGAGAGCCAGTGCAGATTTAATGGGCTTATTGCTCTCCTTTTGCATGACAATTGATTGTATGACAGGATTGCTTCATGATTGATTCTATGACAGGAATGCCGATTAGTATTTAGCAACAAAACAAATCAGCTATGAAAATTTTGACTATAACACAATACTCCTTCACTGCTACTTATCTTCACAAATGTACACATTTAAAGGATAACATGGGTTACAAAATATATCTTATGCTACAACATAGCCCCTTAAAACTCTCTCTCTGACTGTGGTCATACACACTCCACTCTGAACTAAGTGGCCAATGCTACTCGATTGATCTTCTGTGGATAATCTTTAAATCCCTTCAGATAATTGTCACATGAGTGTTTCCAAATTGCACTCAGAAAATGACATGGTTTAAAATCTTCTTTCAAACAATGCTTTCACTCAGCTGATTTCATCAAAGAGCCATCTCTAGGTTTTCCAACCATCCTTTCAAACAAAGCTTCTTCTCCACTACTTAGCAAGGATCTGCCTCTAGGTTTTCTAACTATCTTGAGTACTTTTGTGTCTTGAATTGCCACAACATCCAAACTTCCACACAAATTCTCAAGTATACCGTCCCCAACAGAATATTGTTGTTTCCAAAGATGGAATAAGGATATCAAACTTCCAGATGCTTCAGATTTCTGTATGGCTTTTTGAAGCCAATTTCTCCTAGGTTTGCACTTCCAACTCTATCATTAGCTTTAGTGACCAGAATCCGGTTCCATTGGCAGTTCCTCTTTGTTCCTTTTTGTTCCTTTGACTTCAAATTTCCTGGAGATTCTTTTTCATTCCCTGGTTTCCAGACATAACTATTTTTTAACTTCTGGACTTGCTTACTTGCTCATTACTCCATGTTATGGCTTTTCTAATTCAAGCAGATATGAAAACTGTTCACTTTCTAGCATCCTATCTCCTGCTACCTGGGTCCAGTTAAACACTAAAACTCAAAAAGTCTGCTCCTTGAAAATGGCCCTTGATTGCGAAGCAACATCTCATTCTTTGCTCAAGCTCATGTTTACTCTTCTTGTCAGAAACTCTCTCTCAGCACAATAGAAACAGTTTGAACTACAAGAAAATTCCTCCCCCCAAACAAAACACCTTTGTTTGACATGATTCTAACTTGAGTTTTACATTTTCCTATATAAAAGCACCAAATTAAAATCATATATATATCTATTCCTTACTTCTAATATTTGACACTACTAATATAGATCATTTAAAAGTACATTTGTTTCCTGACACTGTGGACCCTGGGATGTACAAAGGAAACTTTTTTTTTCATTAAATTGCTGGAATAAGTTTTTCACTTAAAAATAAAAGAACATGGAAAGGCAAGGAAGTGGGGTGAAAGGAGCACCATAAATTTATTGTTTATTTAAGTATTGTTTGTGTGTACTATTAAAATGAGCAAATTAATAACATAAACCAAGATTTTCAAATAGTTATTAAAAAATTTCCTGATACTCTGAATGGAAATGCAAAACCAAATTCTAATTTCAGGAACTAATATCTTTGAATTTCATTTTTTCCTTCCTTCAAATAAACCAAAATTAATTAAAGCACTATAAATGCTTGAAGGAGTTACTTCGGCGAATTATCAACTTACAGTCGCTTTGCTTTTTCCATTATGCATCGCCTTTCCATCATTTCTCTCCGTAATTGCACCATTTCTTTTTTAATATGTTCTTCCTCTTTCTTGGCCTGCAAAGCTTTTTTCCTGTCTTCTTCCTGTATCAGCTGTTGAGCTTTAGCATGAGCAAGTTTCTTCATGGCTTTCTCCCTCTTCTGTTGCTCCAATTTAGCCTGCCTTTTCAGACGATTCTCCCTCACCTTTGAATTATAGACTTCAATAATTATTCTTGGAAATCTATATCACCTTATAAATGATACTGTTTCTTTTAGGTTAAGGAAAGAAACATTTTAGGCCCTTTAAAATAAAACAATAATAAAAAAATTTAGAAGTAATCATTAAAAAATATTCAAACTTATTTCATTTGTGCAGTAAATAAGATCTCTTGCTCATAGTGCTACAGCATATTAACTGTGGATTTTAATACTCCATACCAAAATGTAAGTAAAACGATGATTATAACTACAGTACTGTTCTTAACAGCCAGGTACATACCTGTTGCTGTCTTGCCTCCATATTCAGACGAGGGTCTTTGAATTTTTTCTGCTGTCTTTTCTCATCAACCCCAAGGTCTTCAAGGATGCCAGACTCCACTACTTTTGTTTCAAGGAGCTGTTGTAAAAAGGTTTCTGTTGCAGCACTCTCTTTCTCCTGTTCCAAATAACTGTATAATTCTGTATCACATATAATGAATAACTCTTGGATGAGGAGTAAACTTTTGTAGGTTGTAAGTCGACAAACATATATAAGGTCCAAATTATGGTGCAGCAAATGAACTGGAAAATATTTCTTTGTATCTTTCAAAATGTTTGACTTTATTAAGAGCATCAAATTGCTTTTGTTTTATAGTACTGTCGTGTCTGTTTTTATTTGCTATTAAATTTGCGTTGTTCTAAGTAACTCTTTTTAAACAAAAGGAATATTCTAATAGTTTTGATGATCTTTATTCTCACTGATATTTCAGTTTTATTTGTTGTTCTTAGCTAGCTTTTTTTGTAAAATACTTTAAAATGCTGTTTCTTTTAAAGAATTATCCAGCAGTAGTCTGAAATTTAGGTCTTGGTACTGTCACAATCACATTTATTCATCGAGGCATTTATTTTTTGGTTTATCATTGGTGGGCATTTTTTACATTAAACTTTCACTCTACTCATTCATTATTAGCTAAATAGCTATCTGGAACTATTTTTTTCAGTCACACAAAGCCAATGATGCAACTATATCCAAAATAGATAGCTGGAACTAGGAGGTAGCAAAACTCAGGTAAACAAATATTTTACTGTTTTTTTTGGAAAAACACATTACATATGAATAGATAGATTTTCAATTCATGCCAATATGTTATCCCCAATCACATGTGCTTTAATTTTGCCTTGTAGGAATTTACCAAAACCTATCTGAAAATACACCACATCCACTGGTTCAACTATATCCAATCTGCTTGTTACATCCTCCAAAAAGTCCACTCACATTTGACAAGCCTACCGGAGTTTTTTTGAGGACATAACTAGAATTGATAAGGGTAACAACGGACGTTAAATATTTGGATTTTCAGAAAGCTTTTGATAAAATCCCATATTAGGAATTGTATGCAAATTAAATCACATAGGAATGCGATTATATTGGCATGGATTGAGAATTAGTTATTAGTCAGGAAACAGAAATTAGGAATAAATGGGTATTTTTCAGAATGGCAAGCGGTGGGTAACTAGTGGGGTCCTACATGGAACAGTGGTGGGACTCCAACTATCCACAATATACATCAGTGATTTGAATCAGGGAACCAAATGAAATATTTTCCATTTGCAGACGACACAAAACTTGGTGGGAATTTGAATGGTGACAAAGATGTTAAGAGGATTCAAAGTGATTTGGATAAACTAAGCGAGTGGGCATATAATTGACAGATGCAGGATAACATGGATAAATGAGAAGTTATCCACTTCAGAAGGAGAACTGAGTGGCAAAATATTGTTTAAATAGTGACAGATTGAGAAATGTTGACGTAAAAGGGACCTGGCTGTCCATGTACACCAGTCACTGAAAGCAAGTATGCAGGTATAGCAAGCAATTAGGAAGGCAAATGATATGTCGTCCTTCATTGCAAGAGGACATGAATATAGGGGTATGAGATCACATCTGTACTGTGTCCAGCTTTGTTCTTCTTGTTTAAGAAATCATATACTTGTCATAGAGAGAGTTCAGCAAACAGTCTGTGTGTGTGTGTTGTGTGCGTGTGTGTGTGTGTGCGTGCGTGTGCGTGTGTGTGCGTGTCTTCTCTGGAACAAGGGATCACAGTTTCTCAGGATACTGAGCAGGCAATATAGGGCTGAAATGAGGAGAAACTTCTTTACTCAGAAGGTAGTGAACCTATGGAATCCTCAACCATAGAAGACAAAATTACTGAATATTCTTAGGAAGGGAACAGTTGGATTTCTAGAATCTAAAGACATCAAAAGAGTATGGGGAGTGTATGGGAGTTTGGAGTTCAGATAGAGAATTTACCATGATCGTACTGAATAGTGGAACAGGCTCAAAGGGCTGAATGGCCTACTTCAATTTTTGGGTTTCTTAAAAAAAAAGTATTGTTAAAATAGCCAAGATAAAAAAATGGGAAAATATAAAAAGACAATACTGTACAAGTAGAATGTCGAATTGTGTTTAAATATGTTTTTTAACTAAAGTTCAACTAGAGAGACAAAATCAGACAGGCACCTTTTCCTTTTCATTCATTATCTGAAGCTACTATTTATACTGGCACATCCTGCATTTATATTAATTTTTTAATTAGGGTTAATCTTATTATAATAAAGCTGTTCCCAACCAGTTATACTGGGGCTTGCTTTAGCATTATCACATGCAAATTGAAAACTTGTAGTGTCTTATTAGTAGAATTTTGTACCCTACAATGAGTCCCTGCTTTCAGAAGAGGGAAATTGAATTATATTGGATTGAATTCTTCAGCCATTCCTACTGGTGGGATCTTCCAGTCTTGGTAAGTCCACATCTCCCGCACGTTTTCTAAAAGCAGCAGGCAAATAATGTAACGCAATGTTTTAGGTAGGACTGGAATATCTTGTCAGTCCAATGCATGAAATACTGCCCTCGGGAGGGGCTGGAAAGTTGGAGAATTCCACTCATTGTGACTGGCTTTTATGAACAGAATTCAAAGGGAGGTGAATTTCAGTAGAAATAAATTAATAAAGGGTTATGAATCTGTAGGAACCAGTGAATAAATAATTAATTCAAAAATATCCTCTCTTTCTATACATTATATACAAAACACTTGGCAATCCAACTAAAATTTTAATGTGTCTGAAAATTTAAAGTTTAGTTAAAGAAACAAAAGACACAACAATTGGTCTTACCATCAAATTTTTCACATGCAGGTACTCCGGAGGCCATCTCTGAACAGTATGCACACTCCACTGATTTATTGATGTAGCTTTCTTGGTCTTCAGTTTCTTCATATTCCAATTCTGACTTTATCTTGGAATTCATCCATTCATGAAGTAACGCTTGAGCTACATAGAAAGAACTGAAAAACTGAAAAAGGCAGTTTATACTGGACATTTACATTACAATGCACACTGTTAGTATAAATGAGTAACCATAAACTTCAATGAGCTCCAACTCAAACACTAGAATGGGGACTATTTTAAGCTATAATAAAAATTACTTTTTAGTAAGTGAAGTTGCATTGTTTAAATTCACAGATGTGCCTAACATTTTAATGGATGTAGTTAGATGTTCATTACTCAAAATTTATTAAACAAAAGGATTCAAAATATTTTTGGAAAAGTCATGGAAGGAAAAAGGGGTGGAAGTATAACTCATCACAGATTTTAATAGCCTTTATTCTTTCCTTAATTAAAAAAGCCAAACTCAATTATTTGGTTGATTACCTAGTTTTCTTTTTATGAATTCTTAATGCATCCAAACTGGAAGGTGCATTTCCCTACATTTAAAAGTAACTCTGGTTGTGAAGTGCTTTGAGATGTCCTGAGGATATGAAAGATGTCATATAAATGCAAGTTTCTTTATTTTTGTTTCTTAGTAGCAAAGTGGGCTCAAATTGTTTTTTAGTTGAATGAGTTTTCATTGATAGCTCTCTGAAAGGGCTGTCACAGTGTCTTGGAACAAATGGTCTCTTTCTGTGATGTAGAATATGTAATCTACAAAGTATGGGCATTTTTACTTGGGTTTTCTCAAGTTCTATTTAGTGTTACAAGTTTTAATGTAATTGAAAACTCAAGTCATACAAGCCATAATTTGTTACAGCAATTAACACAATCTTCTTAAATTTATTATTTTATAATGAAAATAATGGTCAGGAAGTTGCTGTCAGACACCTTGCTCCTCCAAAAACAATGCAATAATAAAATTGTGTTAAAATATAGTAAAAGCTATGAGTTTTCTGTACTTGGATACACAAATTCATCAGAAAAAGTTAAGTTTTTTCTATTCCAATGGCCTACTTCAATTCTAAGTTCTCTTTTAATAGCATAACATGTAAAATCTTAATTATTGCCAAACAAACTTTTTAGAACAGATTAAAAGCAAAATATTGCAGATGTGTTCTGTAAACTAGTCACCCAGTGTGTGTTTGATTGCTTGAATGTAGAGGTAACTGCACTATGAGTAGCAAATGCAGTCGGCTAATTTGAAAGAACAAGTAAATCACTGATTTAGGAGCGGTGTTTAGAGCTTTGGATAAGAAGGAATAAGAAAGAAAAAAGGCAATGCCAAAGGGGTGTAGTCTACTGTGGGTGGAGACTAGGGACAATTGGAGGAGATGGAGGGGGAGTCCTGCTGCCACTCAACAGATAGGATTGGTCTGGGATGGAAGGAGGACAGTAATTGGGGGAGGGCCCTTCCGGTGGGAGTGGGAGGGTCTGCCAGGGTGAGGGGGCTGGGGTGGATCGCCATTACTGGGAGTGGTGGGCTGTGTGTGCATCAGGGAGCTGCAGGGCTGGTGCGTGGGGGGTGAGGGATCACAGCTACTCCTGGAATTACTGTGGGAGTGCGATCGGGACATGGTGAAGGGGGGTGCTGGGGAGCTGGAAGGGCAGCACTGGCCAGTGATCAAGCTTGCAAATGGGAAATCTGACAGATCAGAACAACACAGCATGCGCAGACTTCCAAAACTGTAAACATTTTGGAGTGAATAGACCCCACCCCACCCCATGGGTTTTAATGAGGTTCACGACTGGAACCTCTGCAATGCCCAGAGTCAAGTTCAGGTGAGAAGCTGAACTGGCGAACAGTTGGCATTTAGAACAGTTTTCCCACCAATTAAGCATTTTTGGGAGAATTGCCCCCTAGAATTCTAAAAATAAACTTCAAATTTTAAGAGATATGTGAAACACAACTGGCTGCAGATGGGTAAAATGTTGCTGCAGTAAGGGGTCAAAATTCATTCTAAATAGGTGTCATAAAATGTCAAGTTGTAGATAAAAATAAATAAAAGGAAACGCAACGAAGGGACATGAAACTTTGAATCATAGAGTCCATACAGTGCAGAAGGCGGCTATTTGGCTCGTGAAGCCTGCATCGACAACAATCCCATCCAGGCACTATCCCTATAACCTCACGTATTTACCCTGAAAGTCCCACCAATACTATGAGACAATTTATCATGGCTAATCAACCTAACCCGCACATCTTTGGAGTGTGGGAGGAAACCCATGCAGACATGGAAGAACGTGTTCACACAAATAGTGACCCGAGGCCGGAATTGAACCTGGGTCCCTGTCGTGGTGAGACAGCAGTGCTAACCACTGTGCCTAGTTTACAGATGATGGAGTGGCATAGTATCTGTTCATCTGTCTGACGGAGGCATAATGGACATGCTGCTGCATCAGAACAAATCATATATTTTTGCTCCCTTCAATAGAAGACAGAAATCTACCTTGCTTGTCAAGAAATGACAGCACATTTAACTGTCTACAGGGACTATGTTCTGCCCTGCTGGGCATCTTCCTACTTAGGGAGTGTTTTGTGCCTTAGCAAGCTCATATTTCCTTTCCACAGGAAAAATGATTGAATGTGTTGTTCTGTGCAAATATAGCATCTATCATTTGTGTGATGCATTTGTACATGTTCACTGTCATAAATTACCACAACTGGAATATTTTGTTTTGTGATGGAATTTCATCCTGACGCGGCAATAATAAGGAAAATTGTAATTACTTTAAAATGATTAAGCAAAATTTAATTGTTTTTAAAAATGTAAAGGAACCAATTAAAATTTTTGGTTAGTAAGAAATACTAATCCATGTGATCCGGTGACCATGGACCTGAAAGCAGCACTAATAGGAGAAAAGCTAAAATACAGAAGCTGCACAGCAGAGACATAAGTCAGAAGAGACAAAGGACCCAATTTTACCATTTTCATTCTCAGTGCTGAGTCTGGGTGTAATATAGATCCGACTTGGAAACCTGCTTTCAGGTGCTCCCATACACACTCAACCATCTCCAGTCCCATTTGCACTGTGGGCGGGGCTTAGCACAGCCAAAATGATTAGAGCTCTGAACGGCACATGCACACTTGGAAAAAAATTTGAAAAAGCACGCTTGCGTCAGATCACTCCTGGGCTGCAGGAAGCAGAGAAAGTGGCTTGGGAGTGAAAATTGGGAGCAATGGTGCACACATACACATCACTGTCCTCTTTATCCATCCCGCCCCCACTACCCACACACATTATTGTCCCATATTCATCCCCCCCTCTACCTACACATATCACTGTCCTCCTTATCTACCCCCCAACTACCCATACACATCACTGTCCCCTTATCCACCCCGCATTATCCACACACGCTGTCCTCCTTATCTATTCCCCCCACTACCCACACACATCACTGTCCCCTTGATCCACCCTCCCCACTATCCAGATCAATCGCCACCTGTGACCCCCTCCCTCCCCTCCCACTGATCACCTGCAGAGTGGCTGGGGCCTCCCCCACACCTCCGCCAGAGATTTATCTGTTGCCCCACGCATCCCTGCATCTAACATACATCTTACCCGTCTTCCCCTCTCCCACCTCCAGATAATGATCTAGCCTCACTCACTCCCCCCAAGAGAATGGTCTGGCCTCACTCGCCTCACCCCCCCTTTCCCACATCTGACCCGCCTCCTCCTCCCTCCCCACCAGACAACAAGCAGCTTCCCCACTCCCCCACAAAGATACATCTGACCTGCCTTCTCCTACCTCCCCCTCCCACCAGACAACAATCTGGCCTCACTCCCCTCCCTACTCAACCAGAGAATGATCAGGCCTGGATCATCCTCCTCCTCTCCACTGATCTGAGTCAGAGAGCCGATGGAAGCACTAAGCTCACTCTTCAGCAGCTGGAGCATCTGATTCAGAGTTTTATTTAGCAGGTTCATTACAGTGCGGTTCAGGATCGGCAAATGCGGTGGCAAAGGAGGAATGCTGATAAAGTTGGGGAAGCAGTTCATTAATTCAATTTAAATGCATACAGATGCATTTAAATCACTTTTACACTTTTGGGTGCAAATTGAATCACCGCCATTCCCGGGTTTTGGTAAAGTGGCAATCTGCACGGACATGGGCATGGATTGCATTAATGGCCTCTCACCCGACTGAACCACGTTTTTGTATCCGCAATGATAAAATTAGGCCCAAAAAGTAGTTAGCAAGTCAAGTCAGGAAGCTGGATTCTTGAACATCTATCCCTGTTTCTTTTTCGTCCAGGTAAATCCACAATTAGCATAACACGTGTAGGTAAATGCAGGTCTGATAGATTCATGTTATCACAATCAACTGAAGCTGGGGGTTGAGAATATTCTAGAAAGAAGTATGCCACAGTGTAAAATATTACACAAGTACAACCTTACTTACATGGAAACAGCTGCTTGTGGAGAATTGCTTAAATTTGTGAAAGAAAGGGACTAAACATTGTCCAAGGAAGTGCTGTGCTTGGGTTAACAGTGTTGCTGAAATTGGTGCCTCGCAAGCCTATAAATCCCATGAGATCTATCTTTGTTCTATATGCAATTTATAGTATGTACCGGCTGTGGTCTGCTGCTTAATTTATGTTTAATTTATATTGAAGCCAATCTGTGTTCACGTAAAAGTCACAAAAAGTGAAATCTTGTTTGCTAATTTCTTCATTGGGGTCATTTGATAAACTTTACAGATTCCCATAGGGTTCATAACATATTGTCCTTTACGCTCAGGAACAATCAGCAAATTGGCCTCAATAAATTTGTAAAGCTACATTTGTGAAGCACAGGCTTCAGAATGGGACATTTTAAACAGGCCCAGGAAAAAATGCACATTGCAGGTAAAGTTATAAAGTGTGTAGTATAATCACACCTATTTTGTTGCTTCAAAAGCTTCTTCTCTTCTAAGGGTAATACTGAAACTCCTAAAAGAACTTCGATTTCAAAGATCAGCTGGCAATAAGAGACTTTTAATAAAACAGGGATGAGAATGGCCGTAGATCTGAAATGTTTTGTGACAAAGAATTACATATTTAGAGCACTTATGATCTGTAGTGAAACTTAAATGCTTCTAGACCCTTTTAAATTGTGGAATTATTGGACTTTAAAGTAAGTAGAACATTATCTTTCCCTTTGTTTACCTTATATTACTATCAAGGCTATGGACCAATGCATTTGAAACAAATCACTCAATATTTCAGCATTCAATGCAGCTCATGCATATAATATAGGATGAAGACAGTATTAACAACAGAACATGACCCTTCTGGGTTATGTACACGTGAAATGAAGCAAAGGACCATATTGGTACTTTGCAAACTATTTTCTAATGTGACAATTTAATTCACCACCACTTTCTCAAGTACACTTAGGGACAGGCAACAAATGCTGGCCTCAGCAGGGATGCCCACATTTTGAATTTATGAAAAAAAACTCTTGAAAATTAATGAGACTTCAGATGCCAGTGAAAACAAACAGCAATAAAGCAGCAGAGTAACATTCAGTATATAATTATTAAAGTGTGCATATCATAGAAATTCTTTTGGGTAGCAGTAATGTATGTCCTTCCCAAGGGATGAGTGAAAGCAGCCAGACCCAGGCGGGTAGAAGGTTATGTGGACTCCCCCTCAGACTTGCTCCGGGCCTTGTTAGATTTTCCAGGTTGAGACACTCTCATCCCAGCTCTGGCTGCATTAGAGTTGGCAGCAGCCAAGGAGAGGTGGAAGTCAGAAAAAATATTAAAAGGGTGGAATTCACCTATCAAAAATCAGAATCCACCAGAGGAAATTTCTGATTCTTGAAGAAAACAGGTTGAAAATAAAAGGCTTGGAGTGTTAAAAATTAGGCCTGTACAAAAAAAAGCAATCATAATAGTTAGAGCAGAATTATAATCCAAAAGAATCTAGCATTCCAACAAATTTATAAAGTGTGATCTTAAAGACATCTACCCTGAATGGGAAAACATCACATATTCTGCAACCTATCTAGTGGTGCTCTTAATGAGTAGCTGTTAATCAATCTGGGTCGTTTCATAACGTTTTTGGAGCTTTAGTGACAGGTCCAAAGTCTCCAAACAGCAGGGATGGGATTTTCTGGTACGCTGGCCCTGAGGCTGGAAAATGCCACCTGAGGTTAATGGATCTTTAAATAGCCTGTCAAATTTTACTGCATTAGCACTTTTGGAGACATAAAATGTAACAAGTTTTACATAGTATATGCACACTGATTACGTAATTTTGTAGTTTGATCTCAGGTTTAGCAAGTTTCCACACATCCTGGGATTGTGGGCAGTACAGTGGTTTCCTCATAGTCAAGGACCCTGGTTCAATTCCCAGCTTGGGTCATTGTCTATATGGAGTTTGCACGTTCTCCCCCTGTCTGCATGGGTTTCCTTTGGGTGCTCCAGTATCCTCTCACAGTCCAATGATGTGCAAGTTAGGTAGACTGGCCATGCTAACTTATCCCTTAATGTCCCACAATGTGGAGGTTATAGGATTAGCCCAAGTAAAATGCAGGGGTTATGGGATGGCCAAGATGGGATGCTCTGTTGGAAAGTTGGTGCAGTCTCGATGGGCCAAATGATGTCCTCCTGCACAGCAGGGATTCTATGGTTTGAAAATTGGGGCTGTAAGAAATACTTTACAACTCTATTTCATTTCAGTGATTTATACTTTGAGCGGTAGGCTCATCATAGAGCCAGATAATCAAGTGTGACCTTACCTTCAGTGTAGGCATCATCATGATCATGAAGCTGATCAATTGTCTCCATGGCCATAACATATCCATTGGCTTTTGGATTCATTTTGGACTTACTTGAAGGAAAAACCTCTGCTACAGCACATTCAGATGCTTGTTCCACTTTCTATTAAAAGCAATGCATCATTCAATTAATATTGTCTGTATTTCATTTTTTTTTCAAATTTAAGTAATTGATTAAACTGAATATGACATCATTAATTCAGCTAATCATACTCACTTTAATCCAGTTTTGGATATCATCAGGGTCCATGTTTGGCTATAGATAAACAGAACAGCATTGTCAATATCTGTACAATAATTTAATAGATAATCTGCATATACTGCAAACCAATTATATCTTGATTCTTTGGCAATCAATTTAAGTTCACCAATGCTAAATTTTGTAAAATGAAAGATTATTGAATAAAAGTTTTAACATTTTAGAACTACATTTTAACTTAACCAAGGTCAAATTTTATCAGATTAGAATATAGATGAATATTCTTTACAGGTAAATGTTTAAAATTTTAATTACGGGATGTGGGGATCATTGGCTGGGCCAGCATTTATTGCCCATCCCTTGTTACCTTTGAAAAGGTGTGGAGAGCTGCCTTTTGAACGGCTGTAGTCCCTGGGGAGTAGACACCCACAGCACTGTTAGGGAGGGAGTTCTAGGATTTTGACTTGTGATAGTGCAGGAACAGTGATATACTCCCAAGTCAGGATACTGAGTGAGTTGGAGGGAACCTCCAGCTGGTGGTATTCCAGGGAATCTGCTGCTCTTGTCCTAGATAGTACTAGCCATGGGTTTGGGAAATAGTGCCAAATGAACTTTGGTGAGTTCCTGCACTGTATCTTGTAGATGGCACACGCGCAGCCAGTTCATCAGTGTGAAAGAAGGCGGCTAACAGGAGACCTTATTGAAACATATAAGATGATTAGAGGTTTAGATAGGGTGGACAGTGATAGTCTTTTTCCTAGGATGGAGAAAGCTAGCATGAGGGGACATAGCTTTAAATTATGGGGTGGTGGTTTTAGGACAGATGTCAGAGATAGGTTCTTTACCCAGAGGGTGGTAAGGGTATGGGATGCCTTGCCTGCGTCAGTTGTAGATGCGCCAAGTTTGGTGGCGTTTAAGAGGTTAGTAGATAAGTTTATGGATGAAAAGGGAATGGTTTAGGTTAGAGGGCCACTGCTTGTTCCCAATTGGTCGGCACAACATCGAGGGCCAAAGGGCCTGTTCTGCGCTGTAATGTTCTATGAAAGGACTGAATGTTTGTGGAAGGGATAGCAATCAAGTGGGCTGCTTTGTCTTGGGGGGTGTCAAGGTTCCCGCGTGTTGTTTGAGCTTCACTCTTCCAGGCAAACGAAGAATGTTCCGTTAAAGTCCTGACTTGTGCTTTGTGGATGGTAGATAGATTTTGTGGAGTCAGGAGGTAAGTTACTCATTGCAGAATTCCTAGCCTTTGACCTGCTCTGATATCCTCAATTTTTAGATGTCTAGTTCAGTTTCTTGTAATCCCAGGATGTTGATAGTGGGCAATTTAGTGATAGTAATGCCAGAGTGTCAAGTGGTAATGGCTAGATCCTCTCTTGTTGGAGATGGTCATTACCTGATGTGGAAGTTAAATGCTCAGATTTTAAAAAATCATGCCTTTCCTGTAACAGCTTGTGAGAATGTTATCAATTGCAGATCTTCAAGAGAGCCTGGCTGCTTCAGACTAAGTTACATAACATTCTGCTTTTTGACCTTCACCGATGTCTTCAACTTCCTCCCTAAATATTTTGCTTTTATTTCGCTCACTCCTTTCGAAATATTCCATAAATCCCATTTTTTGATGAAAATTTTATGCAATCCCTTCACAATGTTGATTTTCCCTATCTTCCTGACCATTTGTGAAGTTCCTCAGAACTTATTTTATATTGCAAAACTACTGCATAAATGAACTTCTCGTGGAATTTTTTTTTGGTTAATTTATAAATTAATTTGCATTTATCAGTATTTTTGCTTCTGTCAATCATTTGAATCTGTACAAGTATTGTGACAGTTCTCCAACTAGTTTGTCAGGAGATATTATAAATATGCTTTTTGATAAGAAATGCAGCACAGAGTTAAAGTTTTAGATGCAAATTAATTTACAAGATGTGGTCAGTTTAGGGAAATTATTAATGCATTTGCATGAGAAAAAGATGTAAAAAGCATGAACCGTAATAGTTACAAGTTGCCTGCAATGCTGCTGTTAACAGTAATTGTCTTTCAATACATAATTGTATTACAATCCTAGCTGTCTGCCCATTTGGGTGTCACTGTTTAAAATGTGGTAATCAAGTGACTCTACACAGTTAGTTTCAAGTGCTCTATTTCCCCAACCACGTGTGCTACATATTCGAGCCAACCAAATCCCCATGACTCACTACATCAGTCAGTTTTTCTTTTGTCTGAGTATCTTGTATCAATTTCCAAGGTATGTTTGCTCAGATTCAAACATGACTCTAAATCTAGTGTCAGTGACTTGAAACGCCACTTGAAGTAACGTACAGTACAAACCAGGCCCCTCATCCTGGGCTACCCTATAACTTAAACAGTCAACTTTGTTCTTCACACCAAAGAGAGGATGAGATTATTCTTATAGGAATGGGTAACCAGAGCATCAAGTCTACTTCCAAATCTTCACAGATGAAAGGGAAAAGAGTAGGGAAATTAAGAGTCAAAAAAGACCGACAGAGAGGAAATAGAAATTCTTTGAGGTTGAGAGAATGAGCGAGGATCTGGCAGATGGAGTATAATGTTAGCAAGTGTGAGGTTATCCACTTTGGGAAGAATAATGGTAGGAAGAATGGTATTTAAATGGAGAAAAGCTGCAGTATGCAATGATGCAAAGGGACCTGGGGGTCCTTGTGCATGAATTGCAAAAACACAGTATGCAGGTGATTAAGAAGGCGAATGCAATGTTGGCCTTTATAGCTAGGGGGATAGAATATAAAAGTAGGGAGGATCTGTTGCAGCTGTATAGGGTGCTGGTGAGGCTGTAGCACTGTGTGCAGTTTTGGTCTCTGCATTCGAGGAAAGATATATTGGCCTTGGAGGGGGTGCAGGGAAGGTTTACTAGGCTGATACTGGAGATGAGGGTGTTGGATTATGAGGAGAAACTGAATAGACTAGGTTTGTACTCTTTGGAGTTCAGAAGGCTGAGAGGGTATCTTATAGAAATGTATAAGATAATGAAGGGGATGGATAAGGTAGAGGTTGAGAAACTTTTCCCGCTTAACAAAGATAGCAGGAGTAGAGGGCACAGCCTCAAGATGGATTTCTTCATGCAGAGGGTAGTGAATCTTTGGAATTCTCTGCCTGATGAGGTGGTTGGAGGCTTCCTCACTGAATACGTTCAAGTCAAGAGTGGATAGGTTTTTAATTGACAAGGGAATTAAGGGTTATGGGGAGAAAGCAGAAAAGTGGTACTGAACCACTATAGATCAGCCATAATCTTATTGAATGGTGGGGCAGGCTCGAGGGGCTGTATGGCCCACTCCTGCTCCTATTTCTTATATTCTTACGTAAATAAATTCTAGCAGAGATAGAATGAAAAGCCCAGAAGGAAAAAAAGTTTGAACTAGTATTCTCCTGCGTTCCATTTTTAAAGTATGCAAGGCAAATTCAGATCAGTACTCTTATTTTCCCATTTTGCTGTTTTTTCTTCTGGCAAGAGAGACCTGGAGTTATATTGCACAATCTCAGGACGTCAGGATGTCCCAAAGCGCTTTACAACAAATGAAGCACCTTCCAAGTTTAGACCCTCTGGTGTTGTAGGAAATACAGCAATTAAATTGCGTACAATAAAGTCCCACAAACAGCAATGAGATAAATGACGTGTTTTGGTGATAGTGGCTCGGACACCGGGGAGAACACTTGGAAATTGTGCCGGGGATATTTTACAGCCACCTGGGAGAGCAGATTGAATGGAATGGAAATAACGAAGTGGGAAATAAGAAGAGGCAAAAGGAGGAAGAAAAAGCCAACGGAATGTAAGCGGAGAGAGAGCAAAGATTGCGGTCAGCTTTTTAACCCGGTGAGCAGGGCTGCAGTAACCAGGATGTTCAGGCAGGAGGAGGTCCATTGTTTTAAATGAGTTTGTAAATAAACACTAACTCCGTTGAAAGTTGCGCGTGCTTAAGAAGTAAGCAGTGCTGCTGAACTACCTTGGTTCTAGGATTATTGTGAGTGAACCGCTTCCAGTGGAAAAGCTCCGGGCGGCTAGGCTCCATCTCCGGCAGCAATATGGCCGTCTCCATCTCCACCTCCTTTACTAACATGGCCGGCTCCGTGCCGCGCTCAGCACGCTGGGAGTTGTAGTTCTCCGCTCCTGAAACCTCGATGGCCAACCAGCGGCCAAGATACGCCAACAACTACAACTCCCATGGGGTAGTACGCCCAACCGCCTGGATGGGCCGCAGAATGTTATTGCCATGGCAACGGCGAAGGGCAGTTTCCATGCATCCTAAAATATTAAATTCGTAAAGATGCTCATGATAATAACAGGAAATTGAAATAATGTGAGGGTATTCTGGTTTTCATTGAATTAATGTGACATATATTGTAAACACATAGATGTCAAACTTGGCTCACCGTGTTAAAATGTTCAAGTCCCCACTCCTGGGAGTCCCATAATCTAAGCTGCTAATTTTCTCCATTTTAATGCATAGTTCCTGCAAGTAAAGTTTCTTACGTATGGTTTTATCTAGTTTTCACATCACCATCTTATTTTACAGAATTGCAACTGAGTAAATAAACAATTTTTGATGTTTTTTTTTATAAGCAGGTTTAAAGATTGCTCTAATCTACTAAATTATGTTTTTAAGTCATTTAGAGAACTCATTCACACACTGATTTACATGTTTTATTTCCCCATTTAAAAATCTACAGCCCAAAGGGCCAACTTTAATTATAAGTGCTTAAATCAGAAATTGCCAACTAGAAGAAATGATAATTTTCTGCCAATATCCATCTCACAGAATTTTTAAAAAGTACCCTGCGTGCTGGAAATAGAAATAGCTCTACTCAGCACATCTGGTGGCATCTGTGGAGTGAGAAACAGAGTTAACATTTCAAGTCAAATATTCTAATTATAATTATTTTCTCTTCAAGTGCTTTCTAACTTCCTTTCATAGATCATGATTTTAAAAATTATTTCAATGGGGGAGTCATGTGATGTGAACACAGGAATGGCTGTGTTTCCATGAGCTCCGATGCCATTCATTTTTAGTACTCTCATTTGTTCTGATGTACAACCTATAAGTACCTAATCTTGGAGTGAAAATTCAGTGCAGTGTTCCTGAAAAATTTTCTGGTTAAGTTTTGGGACAAAGTGACAAGCGAAGTTATGAAAATCCTTGATGGAAAGAAGCAGTCGGAGGCAGCTGGATGGAGCTGAGTCCTCAATGTGGCAATTTGGTCAGTGAGTGGGCTCTTCATCCAATGATGTCAAAGGCATTGTAAATGATGACTGTAAATATGATTAAGATTACAGATGACAAATTATGGCTTTTTGGCACAGAATTTCAGTGCTTGTATTGTTGCATTGCAAAATACTGATAAGAAGCTTGATGAAATGGAGGAAACAATCCTTATTGTCGAGAATGCAGTTTCTTCAGTGAGGCCTGCTTTCAATTCTCGGAAAATCAGTAAATGATACGTCAGATATCCTGAGCGATCTGGAGAGCTGGGCCTGGAGGAGGAATGTCCGTGTGACCAGCTTTCCAGAAAGAGTTGAAGGCGACCACATTTCTTAATCTCAACATGAAAGCTGGGCATATTAATCTTGAAGAGGCACGTTGTATCCTATTCTCAAGACCTGACCCGACACCAGTAACTATGCATTTTCACAACTTTGGTGACAGAGGTTTCAAAGAAGTTGAAAAATGTCTGAAAGCTACCTGATTGCAGTTTGTCCTGCTATCATGAAGATGAAATCTGATGGATGCTTAAGGCTTTTTGACAATTCTACTAAGGCTTTAGCCTCTTTAAACTTCTGGATGGTGATAATTTGGAATCATAATCTGCAATTCATCACTAATCCTGGCCTTTACCTCCTTATCATTACATTCTTTTGTGATATTATTTATCATGTTGACACAGGTGATCTAGCATATGAGGCAAATTTTGGCTGTTATTCTTTGGAAACCAAAGATGCCATTTGCTTATAATGGAATGCATCCCTCAGTGTGTTCCTTTTAAATATTCCAAGCTTAAGGTGCAGATTTGATCCTACTATATCCTCATTGTGCCAAGGTGCGAGATAGCATGAAAAACTACCTGCATTGCTTCTAGTCCTGTGTCAGAATTAAATCTTAGTTGTTTAATATCCTTAAACAATAGTGTTGATGGCATGCTGGGTAGATTGTATGGTATTCGGACTGTCCACTATATCCTTTATTTGTAATGCTGGTATATACTGGGTGATATCCTTTACTCTTGTCACTGTTAATCTGAGGCAGAGATCGTGATGTTCTCAAAGGATCCTTGGAGAGTTGCTGCAGGTGCATCTTGTACCTGATACAACTTAGCATCAGCGGTAAAGAGACTGAATGTTTAAGGTTGTGGATGGGATGCTGAGGAAAATATTTTTCTTCACGAATGCTTAGGCTCTGGAATTCGCACTTTGAGTGTGGTAGAGGCAAATTATAGCTTCCAAAAGGAAATCGGACATTATCTGAAGAGGAAATCGTTATAGAGTTCTGAGGCAAAAACAGGGAGAATGGCGTTGGCAACATTACTATTGCTGACAACTGGCACAGTTCCTTCTGAGTGCTGTAACCAACAATTCAGTAACTCTGCTGCCATACCCTCAGTAAAGTTTCACAAAACCAATTTTAAATCCAACCAATTTATTTGATAGTAAATTCTCGAGCTTTCGACACTATGTGCCTTCGTCAGGCAAATGCAGTGTTTTGGTCTGCAATAGCACTCATACCAACACAGACAGTCATAGATTGCTGATTAGAATTAGGCCATACCCTCAGGCAGCCCATTCCAAATGTTAACCACTCGTTCGTGTTAATCGTGTTCTCTGATTTTCAACCATTCCGCCCGATGGAGATAGTTTCTCCCTGTCCTCTTCTTGTCTTACAGTCCTGCCCAGCAGTCTGCACTGATGCTCACCAGCAGCTATTAGAGAGGAAACCGGTTATCTCTTCGAACTTGCGCCTGGCTGGCAGACGCGCATGCTCCCTTCACAGACCGCCGCTGGAACCAACACCGGTCACTGCGCATGCACCGAGCGCTCCAGTCGCATCGCTGCCGTTGAACTCCGGACACCGCGCATGCTCCGACCGCTCCATTCGCATCGCAGCCGTTAAACAAGGGCTGACTCGGTAGAGCGAGCCTCGGATGACGTGCCAGAGTAAGTTCTCACGTGATGTTTGGATGCTTCCGGCCGTTTAGCTGGGTGTTCGGAGTGGCTGCTGGGGAATTTTGGGGACCATGTGCAAGTGAGTTTTTTCTTTATTAGCAGAGTTGTTGCTATTGCTTGTAAGATATGTAGTTACATCGTCAAGGGTTTAAATGTAAGCGAGGACGTGACATACACGATCGGCCCATTCCCAATGCTTTCATCCACCTTTCATATCAGGCGAGAACTTATTCCTCGGTGATCAGATTGGGAGGTGCCATATTAAAAGTTGGTGAATTTCGCTGTCATGGCCCAGTATAGTTCTGTATATATGGTATAGTTCTGTGTATATATACAGATCATTGGCAAGAAAAACTGAAATTTTAAAGTCAGCATATTTCCTTAACGTCATTGCTGGTATACATTGATTCGTTAACATAACCAGGCAGGCAGTTGAGTGTTAAGTAACTGGATAATTAATCTAGAGACCATACAGAGGATGTTAGGAATGCTTTGTAAGTCTAGCAGCATTTGTGGAAAGAGAATAGCGCCAACGTTTCGAATTGGAATGACCCTTCATCAGAGCTGATGATCTTTTGGTTTGCTAAGAGTGTTAGAAGCCTGCCAAATAATAAATGCTGACTTAATACCCACAATTGGAAAGACCAGTTCAGATTGTAACTAAAATATGTTCATCAATTGTTAATAGTGTTGAAAATGTCACTGAGATTAATTAATTCATGTGGGGAATAAAGAATCAAATTTTTTCTCACTTGATTCATTTCCATTGTGTGAGTTTAAAAAGATCTTTGTCGTGGTGGACTAGGCTATGAATGTGATGTAATCTTAGTGATATTTGAGTTGAAGATGTGGACTTTGGCAAAAGTTAATAGTTTATTTTATTTAAGCCCTCAGAATATCCTAGAGTACTTCCCAACCAGTATGTTAATTTTGAAGTTTGCAGGCACTTGACAAGGAACCCCAAACAGAAATGTGATAAATGACTCCTCATTCTGCTTTTGCCTTCTGCTGGTTGAGGCATGACCATTGGTACGGCAATCAGAAGAATGCTGAAAAGTTCCAGAAAAACAAATTTTTCAATTCCACCTATCCACTTTTTTCTCTGAATTGGTTGAAGTAAGTCTCTGCCATTGCTCACTTGAACATTTCGACTTGAGCTGTGGAAGAATAACAGCTTTGCAATCTACAAGTATTCAAATTTACTGATTAATTGTTGTGTTAACTGTTCAAATAGTTACAGACAAGCAGCCCCATTCACACTTTCTAATACAGGATTCTGCTCCATGAATATCTTTACAGCAGAAGGCTGTAATGGCAGGGTCATTAAGGATTTTCAAGGTTGGGATAGATTTTTAATCAGTATAGGGATAAGCTGGGAATGTGAAGTTGAAGATTACCATATCAAATCAGTCATGATCTCATTGAATGGTGGAACAGGCTTGATGGACCGAATGACCTATTTCAGCTCCTTTGTTTTTTGACCTTTGCGAAATGAATATGTTTTTGAGGTTGTCAGTAGGAAATCGCATTGCATATAAATTATTACTCGTAACCAAAGATTGAGAATCATATTTCATTATTTTAGTCTGGAAAGCAGATTCTGCCTGTAAGTTTGAAATGAAACTGTTACACAGAACGGAATAGTTAATGGCCAGCTCTGAATTTGATTTCAATACTATTACACATAACTGCTGTATTTTAATGTTTGGTTCGTGATATGTATTGTGTTTATCTATTGAAGCACTAAATGAAATAGGTTATTATATTTTTAGGGAAAAGCATTTGAAGGAGTGTAAGATATAGAAATGTGGGATAAGCTCATTGCTATAGCAAAGAATTTGCACAAGACAAGATGAATCTTGTCTGTACTATCTAAGAACATTAAACAAGTTCAGTTCTGCAGTTTTGCATCCAAGCATTTTTTTTGTCAAAACTCAGTGCAGGTAATCAGTGGATTCCGATGGTTGATGAGGTTGTAACTTATTAAACTGTTATGCTTGTTGTTATTCACAATCCAACATAAAATACTGTGATATCTTTCATGTAAATTCAGATGGAGGATCTATATTTTCACAGGTTTATGCAGGCCAGTAGCAAAAATACTTGTAAATCTTTCTCCCTTTTTCTGTTCCTTTAATAAGCGCCTTATAACCAACCTTTTTCACCTTTGGTCATCTATCCAAATATCTCCTTATGTGGCTTAGTGTCAAATTTTCTTTGGTATTGCTCCTGTGAAACACTTGTGGCTATTTACCAGTGAAAGGCATTCTGTAAATGCAAGTTGATTTTTGTATATTTCCAGCCCAAAAGGTGAACTCAGCAACGTTAATATCATTCTATTAGAAGCAGATTTTAAATAAGATACCAGAATGAAATTACTTGAGAAGTGATGAAGCTTCCAAAAATCAGTTTCAATGCACTCAAAAGTATTATAGCAATATAAAACACAAAGAGACAGGATCTTTCTGTAGTCAAATTTTGCAAGACTTTTTAAAACTCATAAACCATCATGAAGGAAGGTAGTGCCTGTCAGTACCAAGAGTACAAGAGTAAAGGTGAATCAGAAAATAGTGTGGCATACTTGGATTTCCAAAAGGCATTATCAAATGTGCCATATCAAAGGTTACTATACAAAAGACTGTAAGAGCTTATGGAGTAGGGATGACACATAAGCAACAATAGTATTAGTTAAGTATAAGAATAAATGGGTCATCTTTGGGTCGGCAAGTTCCACAAGGATCAGTACTGGGGCCTCGATTTACATTCTATGTCAGTAACCTGGGTGAACGGACCAGATGTATAGCTGCTGAATTTATTGATTGCACAAAGATCAGTAGGAGAATAAAAGGAAATAATGGGGCTGCAAAAGCCTATAGATAGATATAGTGAATGCCCAAAATTTGACAGATGAAGTATAATGTGTGAAAATCGAACATGTCTACTTTGGTAGGAAGAATAGAAAAACAGCATATTATTTAAATGGGGACAGATTGTAGAACTCTGAGGTACAGAGGGACCTAGTGTGCTGGTACATGAATCATAAAAAGTTAGTCTGCAGATACAGCAAATGATTAGGAAGGCAAATGGAAAGCTGTCATATACTGCAAAGAGAACAGAACTTAAAATTAGGAAAATTTTACTCCTGCTGTAGAGGATGTTGATGAGATCACACATGGAGTGTTGTATACAATTTTAGTCTTTATTTAAGAAAGGAAATAACTGTATTGGGACCAGTGCAAAGATGGTTCACCTGACTGATTCCTGGGATGAAGGGGTTATTTTATGGTGAAAAGCTGGACAGGTTGGGCCTGTATCCAAGCATGGTGTGTTTAGAAGATTGAGAGGTTATCTTATTGAAACCTGTAAGCTTCTGAAGCAACTTGATGGGGTGGATGGTGGAAGGATGTGTCTCCTTGTGGAATAGACTAGAACTAGGGGACATGGTTTTAAATTAAGACTAAGACAGAGATGAGGATAATTTTTTTTCTCTTAGGCAATTTTTAGACTGTCTTTCCTAGACAGCAGTGGTGGCAGGATCATTGAATATTTTTAAGTCTGAGTTAGGTAGATTTTTAAAGGGTAAGGGAGTGAAAGATTATGGGCAGACAGAAAGTGGAGATCGCAATCAAATCAGCCATGACCTGCCAAATGGTGGAACAGATACAAGGGGCTGAATGGTCCTCTTAATTTGTTAGTATGTTCATAGTGATAAAGTTTATTTATTAGTGTCACAAGTAGGCTTACACGAACATTGCAGTTAAGTTCTTGTGGAAAACCCCTCCCTGGTCGCCACAGTCTGACGCTTGTTTGGGTACAATGTGGGAGAATCTAGCAAGGCTAATGTACCTAACCAGCATGTTTTTTGGACTGTGGAGTGGAAATTGGAGCACTAGAGGAAACTCATGTGGACATAGGGAGAACATGCAGACACCACACAGGCAGTGCCCCAAGCTGAGAATCGAACCAGGGTTCCTGGTTCTGTGAGGCAGCAGTGTGCTATCGTGATGTCCTGATTGGGTGACATCACATTGATTTTATTAATCTGAAAGTTGAGAAAGGATTTTGTAGGACATGATCCCTCATTCTTTCCTAGACTTGCGTATTTTATTCTTCTCATTACCTTCAGTCTTTTAAAACCCAAGCATGGTGTGTCCTAATTATAAGTTCCTCAGTTATCTCCTCCTCTCTTTTCAACTAATTGTCATGGCTCTTTATCCTGGTGCATTAATTTAAAACTTTGTAAAGGTTTGCTGAGTTTCACTATGTTTGTAATGATTGGAAATTGATTTTATAGCGTGTTCATTAATAGAATTGTGATGCAGTTCTTTTGGCTCTGATATGAATGTTGGCGAAATTAGCTTGGAATGGAATATGTGCACTGAGGCCTGTGCATCAAAGACAGACTAAGCAAAGAAGCAATGATACAAATAGAAGGAAAAATAAAAGAAATAGATGAAATTGATTCAAGAAAGATAGAAGCAATAAAGCACAACAGGCAGAACTTAAATATTGATAAAGAAAAATGAAAGAAAGGAATTGATTTTTAATTATGAAAGCTGATGCTCTTTGGGAATTTGGCAGTGATAGAGTTGGACTGCTGTCAAATTGTAGGATAAACTTTCATATCAATGAGTTGAGAACAATTTCAGATTAAATTCATTTTCTGACTAAACAAAAGGAAAATTTGTAACTTCACATGTAAAACACAGAGCTGACAGCAGCGAATTGCCTGCACTGTTGACCATTCAATGGGGCATGATTTGAGTTGGTCTGTTGAAGTGGGATTTAGACTTTCTCAGGACCAAGAGGGCATCTTACTTTTCACTTGGCCAAGGTTGAGGGTTCTTGGATGGCGATGGAGAAAATTGTCCTTTTCCCTGGTGTTGATGTGCTTTGCTGTTACAGGCATAAAAACGACCACTTTTAATTGGTCAATGTTGAAAATAGGGTGACAACTTTTACTTAAGTTAGGAAGTATAAATTTATTCTGGATAATAGTTGTGTAGAAATGATGTATTAAAATATCATTTGTTTCCCTTTATCTTTTACAGAAACCACAACATGGTTATGCATCTTCCATGTTTCATACAAACATCTGGTAACCAACATATTTAGCAATCTGCCTATGCAATAAAAGATCTACCAATCCAAATCGCACACATCCAAAGTGTTTCAGCTGGAAAGATGAAATTAATCCTCTCTAATGTTGTGAATGGATGCCGTCTTGGTAAATTGATCGAAGTAGGACGGAATGGCAGTAAAAGTCTTGACGTTCCTGGTTGTCTGCTTTACACCCGGACAGGCACAGCTCCACATCTGACTCATGACACACTCAGTCTTGTAGAAGGAGTCCCTGAACCTGTGCACCTGACATTACCTACGCTGTATGTGCAAGTATATAACCCGCGTGCAAAAGAAAAAAAAATGTTTTAATGAAATATGATAAATTCCTGCTGAAATGTAGCAGTATTCCTTCTGTTGAATAGAAATTCCAGCATTCAAAGATCCACACTGATGTGGGTTGCATTAATTCACATGTGCCCATCAAAAGAGGCCCCTTTGCCTTCTGCTATAAAGTGAAACCTGGAGCTCTATATATACATGTGGTATAATACCATTTGTCTGTTTGCTGCATATTGCCCTGGTGTCCGTGAGTGGTACCCTTAGTCCTATGCTCACTTCATTGCAATATTGGGTGGGAATTCCTGCATTTATCTTTAACTTTTAAAAACATTAGAAAATAAGGTGGCAGGTCCTCTTTACTATTTTATATTCACAGCAGTGGTTGGCATGGCTGGCTCCCAGTGGAGTTTTTACCTTATCCCCCTGTCTGCTTGTGTTTCCTTCGGGTGCTGTGGTTTCCTCCTACAGTCCAAAAATGTACAGATTGGCCATGCTAAATTGCCCCATCATACCAGGGGGATAAGCAGCATAAATGTGGGGTTGCAGAGATGTCTAGGTGGGATTGTTGTCATTACAGGGGTTTGAAGGGCTGAATAGCTTGCTTCTGCACTGTAGGGATTCTGTGTTCACAATCTTCAAACACTTAATCTATGTCTTTTTTAAAGAGATGGACTCTACCTCAATAGCCACTCCTAGTAATGCATTCCGTGTTCAATTACCTACCTTTCTTGTTGAAAGCAATTTTTCAACTTGGGTGATAATGCTCTTTGGTGATCTATTACACTGAACCTGACATGAGCATAAGCAGGTTCAAGTGGGACCTAACTGAGTTATAATAATAATGTCACATTGGTATGCACCCAATATGCATTTTGTATTAACATCAATGCTGCATTAAAACTGCATATATCTTTAGGTTTGATGAAGCTGATAAAAGATGTAACATAAAAATAGAACAGTGCTAATTATTTATTTATTTTTTATTATTTATTATTTCTTCCTTTGTCTCCCAGTTTTGCTCTCCTTTCCCAGTAATATTTGAATAGTTACTGGCTTTCAGGTCACAATCTTCCAGTAACCCACCCAAATGAGAATGTAGACGTTTGATACTGGCAGGCTATTCAGACATGGGAGCAAATAGAGTGGAGCTCAATTCTGGACTTGCCTGACTTTCATACCCTCAGACTTTCACACTTTCAACTCGGTAGGCCGAGCAACTGGAGCCTGCTAATTTTTCCCTCTCTTAATATGAGTGTTGCTGCCATGTTGCCTGATTAACTAAATTGGTGCAGAGCAGAGAATCAAAAATGGGACTTTGCGACTAACAGTTTTTAAAGGCACTCTACAAGAACAAGGAATGTAGCAACAACTTGCAATTACGTTGGAGTATTAGAAAAAACACTTCCTCAATATGGACAGCATAAAGTATAATACGTCATTACCTACACAATCAGTTCTCAGATTGATTTGTAAATGAAATGCTATTGGTAAGAAAAAGATTTGTTTTGAAGCAACAATTTCCTGGAGAAGCCTGTAGCTATATGACTTTGACTCCTGGCTGAATGGATCAATGTAATGCTTATGAAATAAATTATAGAATAAAATTGTTGTGTTTTGTCCTGCTCTATAGTGCTGTGATCAGTAATAATGTGAATACCGGTAAGCTCGGTATTATCACTAGGTTAATGTGCAAATTATACTTACTGATGCATCCTCTGATTTAGAAAGACGAAGTATAAATACTTTGATCAGTTGCACAACTCAGTTCTTGTTCCTATATTACATTTCTGCCATAAAACACTGCTTGAGCAGTCACGGTCTATATATTAGTCCTGACGGCTACTTTAAAAATTACATTTTGCACTGTTTATAAATTGGGATTGTGTCAAATTTGCATTAACAGGATTGTGGTTTTACCACTGAATATTTGCTTACCAAATAACTTAATGTTGTTTATCTCTGATATCATTCTGTGCACAAATAGTAATTGTTTATTTTTCTCTTCAGCGCTGAGCACCATGAGGTTCTGGAGGAGTATAAACAAGGCATCGGAAAATTCATAGGTATTCATTATTTTGTGTTAAACATGTTGTTCTTAGGTTCACAGACGAATGTGGTCCAGATTGTCCACATATCATTTATATGCTTCTAGCTTCGTGATAAGTGTAACATTATATTCAGTAGTATCAATAAATCCTGTTTTGCTGCAGGTAAGTCTTGTAATGAATAGTTCAGAGGTAGCCAAACTGTGACTTGCAGCCACATGCGGCTCTTCCACACACACACTGGCTGATTTCTTTCTTTCCAGTGTAATCACAAAATTTATTTCAGAGTTTCCTGTTTGTTAGGAAAACAAAGGTTTTGTTTAATAATAAAATTAAGAAATTTTATATTTGTGTTGGTAAACATTAAAAATAAAGCATAGTTTTAAGTGTGTTCAATTTGATGTTTCTGTGTAGGAAGAGTAAAACCTGTAGTGAGATTCATGCCGAACAAAGGTGTTCCAATGTATAGGTTGTTGGTTAGATTCCAACTGTTAAATCTGCTTAGAAGGGCTACAGCTTGAAGAAAGAATAGGCCAGCAGAGGCATGTAGGCAAAAACAGAAAATGCTGCAAGGGTCATCCAGACTTGAAACGTTAGCTCTATTCATTTGCCACAGATGCTGTCCGATCTGCTGAGATTTTTGAGCATTTTCTCCTTTTATTTCAGATTCCAGCGTCCACAGTAATTTGCTTTTATCATAGAGGTGTGGAGGTCTTGCTTAGCAACCAGATGCCCTTTAAGGATTTTAAAAACTTTAAATTTTAGCTGGATGTATTGCAGTTGGTAACAGGACACTAAGGAGGGAATATCTCTCAATTCTGCCAGGAGTAGCTGGACAGGACAAAACAGTTGAAAAGTTGCAGGCTTCCGAAGTAAGGTACGGTCTAGATAACCAGAGAATTAGGACAAGAATAATTTCTAAAACGACCAGAATTAAGTGAATAGGGACCAAACTATCAGAAAAATTCAGGGAAGAGTAAACAATGTGTTCTGAGTTTAATAGACAATTATAATAACCAGACTTCAGAGATAAAGTAAATATTTGATGCCATTTTAATGAGAGCATGGAAATTGAGAGTTAAAGAATTGTGAACAGTTTGTACAACAGTCAGGGCAAAGAAATCCTGAATGGGTTGGTATGAATCCTGTACTGGATTCGATGTTAAAAGAGGAGCAGACTCTTTGTTTAAAATAATCATTTATAAAACGTGGACAGGATATGAACGCAGCGCACTAAGGGAAAGCATTATTGTGAGAGAAGATATTAAAGAGTTTTTTGGGAGTGGATTTCGGAATCTCACGTAAGGGGATTCTGTGGAGCACTGCACAGATAATAACTTGGTGTCTATTCTGGCATCTTCCTGTCCAGTCATACATTAAATGGGACTGTAACATTATTGACCCACCAACCTGCAAGCTTGGAGTGGAAAGCGAGGAAATAATTTAATATAGAACAGAAATGGACGAATCTCCTGAATTGGGACACAGATGCCCGAAATGAATTTTGTTGTTCAGTCAGAGGACAGACTTATTTTCAAGTAAATCAATTATTTTTATTCTCTTGATCAATTTTCCACATTGAAAGAGTGTAGTTGCCAAAATCAGTTACATAGTGAGCACACGCTAGTTCTTATGTGTCAATGAAGCAGATTTGTTTTTTTTTCAATTATTTGAATTGTGTACAAAGAAAGTCTCTACTAGGATAAGAAAGGAAAAAGCTCTTTGAAGGAAGTCTCGAGGATTAAAAAGCTGAAAATTTAGGAGAGTAAGACGTAACTTGATTAAAACATAAGATTTTGAGGGGTCTTACCAGGATCGATATTAGGGGATGTTTTTGTCCTTCAGAGAATCTAGTAGTGGGGGACACCTCAAGAAAAGGGGTTCTCCTTTTAGGACTGAGGTGAGAATATTTTTGAGTTGCAAGTCTTTGGAACTCTTAGAAGACAGTGGAAGCAGAGTATTTGAATATTTATTAGGCAGACATAGATTCTTAATAAACAAGGCAGTGAAATGCTATTAGGGATATATGCGAAAGTGGATTTAAGGTTTTAATCAGATTAATTATCATATCCAATAGCAGAGCAGGCTCGAGGGGTCAGGTGACCTATTCCTGTTCCTAATTCATATGTTTGTATGCAATAAAAATATGTCTGTAATTGTTTTCTGGGCAAATGTCTGAAGACTATTATGTTTGTAAGCTTCAAAAGGCCACTCCTGGAATATTTAGTTACTAATAAATTTCCTTTCATTATAAAAATAAATTTCAACAAATTGAAAGTGAGCATTGGTAAGAGTGCTGGAAATTAGAAATAAAGAGACTCCTGGCTTCAAAAGTATTTTTTCTGCTAATCTATCTGACGTAGTATTGTTTTAAGTTTGAATTTTAAGATTTATATTGTCACTCTGTAAAACATTTGTTTTGGAAAAGTTTGACATCACTAATGCCACTATATAAATCCCGGTGCATTCCTGTGATGCTGCAACTTGGTTAGTGGTGGTTTCAGAGTTCACTTGTTTGATCAATTTGAAAGAAATGATATTTATTTTAGTTTGCTTTATGACAGGTATGCCAGACTCGGTTTTGTACTGTTCTTTGTATGATCCAGCTAGTCCATGTCCATCAGGATACAACACAAACAAAGTAAGTTAGTTATGAGCATAGGAACAGAATTTAAGGTATAATTGACTGTCCTTCATGCCTTGCTTTTATTTAATTTTCTCTCTAAGCTGTCAATGGTGCTGCTTATTATTACTGTAGGTAGATTTGACTTGTGAACAAAGTGTTATTGCCAGATTCATGCAATACTGTTGTTCTCTCTCAGCTAAAAAACAATATTTTTATTTCGGTTATTTAAGAGTCAGAACATTTTGAGTTCCACCGTAAATTTACTGCATAGAATGGTTCTGAGCTTGATAATTGCTTCAATGCTGAGTGATTGTGTGGGGACTGTAAATTGTAAGCTTGGTGTCAGCACATCTGGGTGAAGGATTTCTTTGATCTATGGAACAGTATCCAAACCTGAATTGTCCCATTGAGAAGAAAAGAGTAAACAGAGGCAAAGTGGAGAGCTGGTGATAGAAGAAAGCAAGTAAGCAACATTAATTAGTAGGAACCCTAAAATTATAAATTGATGTAAGTGAATTGAGGAATATAAAGAAGTTGAAGACTGCACAATATAATAAATTGTATTTTAAAAAGCAACCAATTGGATCTTGGAGTAACTTTTTATTTTTAAACATTAAAACCCTTTGCAAATCCATTTTTTACATTTTTTTGGTGCCTGATGAGCTAATTCCTCTTCTGTTTTTATCATTACAATTGGAAAGACCGTATCGCTTTGGGGTGGAGGTGGGCGAATTGAAATAACATCGTCAAAATTCATGGCAATGCAACAAGCCTTCAGAGCTGACTGGTACCAAAGTATGGCAGATGGAGAACCTTTGCCTCCAGGAACTTCAAGGAAGAGGGTAAAGAAATCAGTGGATCGTACTCTGGGCTTCTTGGATGATTGCCTCAAGGTGCATCAGAATTCAGAGGTAAAATAATACTGCAAGAAGGTCTTTAATGTATCACATCCCTAGGGGAAATCTCTTTTTCTGCTTTATCTAAGATCATAGGAAATAGGAAACTTCCTTCACATTGTAGATTTAAAACCACAACTTTGACACTATTATAACAATTTCTCGTGTACCTTTTCAAAATGAATATTCTTAAATGGAGATTGTCCTGAGTAAGATGTTCCTGACATTTTTATTTCATGAAAAAAGGGGGCTTTACATGTCCCATGACTTAAGTGATGACAGGCCGTCTCTAAATGTGGCTTAATTATTTTCAAATAGCTCCAGCAATGATTTCCCATGAATGTTCTTCTTTTCGTTTACAAACCTAATGAAATAAGTTTGCTAAATACATTCTAAAGTTTCACAATTATTGCTGTAAAACATGACAATTATATCTATAATATCTGAAACCATCCCAATAAGTTCACTTGTGAATTTGCTTTTTGCACCATTAAGACATTGTGCTTTATCTGCCCACATACTCCCATTTCAAAATATTTGCCATCCTGACAATCTAATTCTTTATCTGTGATAAATTTTGAAATGTAATTCAGAACTATTGATTTTGTGGTTTCAAACTTGAACAGTTCAGTTCCTCCTTTGCATAGTAAAGGATTCTGCCTGCTACTCCTTTTCATATTTATATTTTGATATCACTAATGAGGCATTGTGTCAGGTTTTCCCCAAACCCTTTGATCATATGGAACAAAAGATTCAAATAAATCAAGAATTATTCCGTTACAAGTAATAAGCTAAAGACAGACCTTTGTAAATTTCTGCATGATTAGATTGTTGGCACAGCAATCGTGATGACAAAATCTTGAAGCTAGAATATCCATAAAGAAAATGTTACACAACATCATTGTACAGCAAATTAATGTATACTAGCTATGCCGGCCACAAATGTTAAAATAATGATTAAACTAGATTACGGCAAAGTTTATTACCATTTAATAGGAGCTGTCAGAATGTTGCATCAGACTTGCCAAGTTCCATTAGTGTTGCGCTAAAGACAATAACCACTCAAAATTGTAAAGCTTTCTTTAATGTTAAAATTCTAAAAATGTTCCAGTTCATTTGTGATTTCTTGTCAGCATTAATTTAAAATATCTTTGTTTCACATCTGTATGTGCAGTAGCATTTTCAACTGTTATGTTAATTTGTCCCAATTTTTCCCTGTCTCTATCCCATACTACATTTTTGAACAGAAATAAAACACAAATACTCAAATGAATTTAAGAACCTAGACACTTAAAAAGCTAATTAAGGACAATATAAATCTTTTATCAGTGTATTTGTATACAATCTGCATTGCAGTAATGGTTTTCAATAGCACATTGATTGTAACTAAAAGACGCCAGAATTCGTATTTTCTTAAATGATGACGGGTGCGTTAGTACAATAACCATGCCAGATGACTTGACCAGTGCTGCACATTTTAAAAAGCTACCATGTATCTACCTATTTCACTGGTCTGTCTACATCCTCCTGAATTCTGTTATTACTTCTCTGTCTACAATTATGTCGTGGATATCCAAATCCAAGCTATTAATATATATCAAAAAGGAACAGTGGTCTCAACATTGATCCTGCAACATGCCATTCTGTACCTCCCTCTAAGCAAGAATTCACCAATACTCTGTCCATTAGACTGTTTTGCGTCCATGCTGTCATTGTTCCTTTAATCTGATTGACTTTAATTCTGGTAACAAATCTATTAGGTGATACCTTGTCAAATGCTTTTTGAAAGTCCGTGTCACAACACCAACCCTCACTACACTCATTGAACTCTCCATTCTGTCATCAGAGAACTTGATCGAGTAAATTAATGTAATTTAAATTTTAACAAATTTATGCTATGTTTCCTTTGTTAGCCGATACTTTTCTAAATGAAATTAATTTTATTCTAAATTATTATCTCTAAATGTCTCCTTAATATTGACATTAGGCTGACTGACCAAATTTATCCCTATCCTCTTTTTTGAAATTTGCTGTAATACTTGCAATCATTCAGGCTCAGGAAGCACCCATTGTCCAAGCAAGATTGGAGATTTGTGCCAGAGGTTCTGTAAATTCTACCCTTGCATCCTTTAGGATGTATTTGATCTAGACCAGGTGACTTTCTACTTCGAGAACTACCATTCTTTTAAGTACATCAGCTTTGTTTTATCCTGTTCAAAATTGTTACTGCCTTTCCTTTGCTGTCACTTTGGCAGCATCCTCTTCTCTCATAAAGACAGATGGGGAATATCAAATTATTACCCCAACCATGCCCTCTGCCTTCACAAACATCACTTCATTTTCTGATCCCTAATTATTCCATCTTTCCTTTGACTGGCATTTTACTATTTGCATTTTTTTTAACTTTGAGTTTTCTTTTGTACTATATGTTAATCTCTTCTCATATTCTTTGCTGCTCTTATTGTCTTTTCTATATCTCTCCTGTGTTTTCTATGTTGCCAGACAGGGGAGCAGAATAGAAATCAAGAGCAGGAGTGCAACTGATTTTTTTTTCTTCATTGAGAAAGGAATGGTATTTGTAAAATGTGCCTTTGCTGAGGTAACAGAGGGCACCTGGTAGTTTAGCAATTTTAGATGGAAGTAGGAAAAAAGGGAGGACAATTAAAAGGAATTAACTATCAGTTTTGAAGTAATAAAATATAGTAATAGTAATCATAAATTTAATTCATGTAGCAATGTGTCATAAAATTGCAATGCTGTTTGCAGAAGTTGTGTTGCAGTAAATTAAAGCTAGGTAAATACATTTCAGTTTCATGTTTATTATTTGTACCAGGCGCTGAAGAACATAGAGATTATAGGTGTAATAGAAGGAGGAGACATCCTTGAAGAAAGGCTGAGGTCCGCAAGAGAAACTATGAAGCGGCCAGTTGGAGGTTTCCTTTTGGATGGTTTTCAGGGAGACAATATACACAATGATTCCAAACTGAAGTTAATTTCTTCAGTCATAGAAGAACTGCCTGCTGATAAACCCAGGTAGGGCATCAGTGGTGGGTGGTATGTCAGTCAAGTTACAGGGGTGAGCTGCCTTGTCCTAGATAATGCTGGGTTTTTTGCTTATTGGTGAAGTGCATGCATTCAGGCACTTGTCACACCAAAATAAAAACAGAAACTGCTGGAAATACTCAGCAGGACAGGACATCTGTGGAGAGAAAAACAGAATTAATAATTCTGGTGTGTAACTCCTCACCAGTTTTTGGGCTGAGATGATTGGCCTCCAACACTCCTCTTCCTTTGTGTCAAGTATGACTCCAGTCAGTGGAGAATATTCCCTGAATTCCAATTGACTTCAATTTTGCTAGGTCTCTTAGATGCCACATTCAATCAAATGCTCCAAACTAAGCAGAAACAACTGCTATCCATGTTTTATGAATATTGTTCTGATTTCTGTTCATTCTGTGGATCATCAGATTTCAAAATGGTTCTCTACTGATGGTACATTGAAGATAACAAGATGAAGTAACCTCCCTGTCTTTTACCAAATTATTTTAAGAATGACTGATTATATTATAATTAAAAACAAAAGATTTATTTTTATGGGGCACCTCGCACATCAGGGCATCTTAAAATGCTTTCATCAACGGTATACTTCTAAAGCATAATCGCCATTGTCTTATAGAAAATAGTGCCAGTGGCATCAAGTCATCACAAAGAGTTTACGGCAATGTAGTCATTATTTAAATGTAGGAAATGCAATACTTGTTGTGTGCAGTATAGCAATAACCAGACAAACTGATGAAGAGTCATTCAGATTTGAAAAGTTAGCTTTGCTCCCTTTCCACAGATGCTTTCAGAAGACATATTGAGATTTTCTGGCATTTTCTGTTTTCATATTCCAGTATCCACAGTAATCTGTTTTTATCTTACAGATATTGGTTGAGGGATAAATATTGAATTCCCTATATTGGGAGACTGTCCCAACTCCTTTTTGATGTGAGCCATGGGTCCACCTGAGGAATGTAGCTGCCAGTTTGAATAAAGCAAGACCTCTCAAACTGCAAGGAGCTGGATGACTACTTAAAATGTTTTAGTGGTGTTGATTAAGGAATAAATATTGCTCTGGGCACCATGAGAATTCCCTTGTTTTTTTTCAAAGGAGTGTGATGAAGTGAGAGAATAGGTGAATCTTGATTTAAAGTCTCATTTGAAAGATTTCACCTCTGACTGTGCAGCATTCCCTGAGGAACTCGGCACAAGTCAGGCAGTGAGGATAGAGTTGGACAGGAAAAGCAGCTGTTCTAAAAAAAAGTTGGGTTTGATTTGTCTCTTTCAGAAGAGATTTCATGATGTTAGTAAGTTGGTGTGTGTGAAATTTATTAAAATTATTCATTATTAAAGGGAGTTTGGTGATAAGCAAATTCTGTGCTGTATTGTTCTATGTTCTATGTTCTATGTAAACTGTTATACATGGTGGTAAACAGTACGGAGTATCTTTCAAAATTATTTTAGTGACATGCTGCTGTTTGGTTTTAGTATTTCCAATATTTCTGTTTGTATGGTTTTGATCAGTTCTTCAAAGCTAACTAGATTCACCCAAAATGTAAGTGTTTTGTGGCAATTAATTTCTGTTCAATATTGTAATAGTTGTTCAAATTATCTAATGTTAGGTTGATCCATGGGATTGGAAAGCCAGATGAAGTGCTGGAATGTATAGCAAGAGGAGTGGATTTATTTGAAGGTTTCTTCCCCTATCTGATGACTGAGCAAGGAAGAGCTCTGACATTCAATTTTAAATACAAGGTGGACCCAGAGATGGAAGGTACCAATTATAGAATGTCAGTATGTTGTGTTAGGACAGTATGTCGTGGACTTTATAGTAGTCCATCCAAACTATTATTCCTAGCTTGGTATTTGTATCTTCACCTGCCATGGACACCCAGGTCAAGCGTGTGGCAGCGAAAATACCTGAGTCACTTGTACAGTGAATAGTCTATATTTTCTCACCATCACCATGTCAGCTACTTGATGTTAAGCAAAAATGCTGGTTTTAAAGAGATACAACCAATTATTCTATACAACATTTTGGATGTATTCATCAAAATGAGAGGTTAATACTGGGCCTGGAACTCTTTCCATTTCAGAAACATTGTATTCACAACAGTTGCTCCTAAGTCAGGTATTCCTCACTTCAACAGAAAATAAGGCTTCCAGTGTTTTTCCCAATAACATGCCTTAGTCACGTCTTTCTGGTTGTATCACAACATGGTATGGCTTCTGCTCTGACTGACTGCAAGAAATTACAAAAGGTTATGAAAAAGCCCAGTCCATCACACAAACCAGCCTTGCATCCATTGACTGTACACTTCTCGCTGCCTTGGCAAAGCAGCCAGCATAATCAAGGACCCTGATATCTCTTCCACCACCTTCCATTAGGAAAAAGATATAAAAGTCTCAGGTTGAGTCCAACGTAAATGGAATTGAATGGACCTACTTTATATTAAGTTGATCTTTCACAACACCTAGCTATGACTATAAGACTACATTCTGCACCTTCTCCTTTCCTTCTCTATGAATGGTATGCTTTGTATAGCACATAAGAAATAATACTTTTCATAATATACCAATATGTGACAATAATAAATCAAAAAATGTCGAGGATCACTCTATACTGCATACTATTTTCCATTTCCTGTACTAGTACTCCATTTGGATGATCTAAATTACCTGTGGAGGAGTATCCTTAAGCATTAATTGCCATAATTTAAACTAATAATTATACAACTGCTGATGTCTCTAACTGAAAAGAGTAGCCTTGACATTGTTATATAATTAGTAATTACGTTAAAAACTTCATAGTTTTTGATTTCAGCTAAAGCTTTTGCTAGTTGTACACTTGGATGCATCTGAGTGGTTTAGAGATCTGTCTTTTTAAAACCACAAAGCCTCTGTTTTAAATATATAGTTATTGATATTCAGCATTGGCAACATTATGACAAGTTTACTTTCTAGGAGATTTATTTGTCATGTATGAAATTTGCATTCCCATATTTGTCTGAACAAAGAACAAAACAGCATGGGAAACGGGCCCTTCGGCTCAACGAGCCCGCGCCACCATCCCGATGTTCCCATCTCTACCCGTAATACCTGTCTATGTTAGAAACCAATTTTGAGATAATTTAGGGAGAATTTGTTTTGCCAGTTAGCCTAAGCGCACATCTTTGGGATGTGGGAGGAAACCGGAGCACCCGGAGAAAACCCACGCAAGCACGGAGAGAATGACACAGGCCCAAATCCATGTATCTGCAAAGCACAGCGATAGTCACTGAGCTGTCGTGTTGCCCATCAAATGGTCCAGGTCAAGCGTACACTAACGATGTGAAGCACTAGGATACTCTCAAAAAACAATCTAGGAGTAGCCCTCTCATGACCCATCGCGTGTATGTCCCTTGTTAGACAACAAGGTGGACCAAAGCACCTGTAGGATAAAAACAAGTACATCAATATCATCATCTATTTACACACTTCCCAGGGACTCCCAAGGCTCATGATCCCTATTTTAAATCAGTTTTCTATACCCCTCCATTCCCATTCTGTTCATGTGCCCATCTAAGTATTTCTTAAATAACTCCAGAGTGCCTGCTTCCACCACTTTACTTGGCAGCGCATTCCATACTCCCACGACCCTCTGTGAAAAAACTCCCTCTAGCATCCAAATTATACCTTACCCCCCTCACTCTAAGCCCATGACCCCTCGCGCTATTCGAGTCCATCCTAGGAAAAAGCTTAACCCTGTTTATTCTATCTATACGCCTCATAATCTTGTACACCTCTATTAGATCTCCTCTAAGTCTACGTCTTTCTAAGGAAAACAGTCCCAATTTGCCTAACCTCTCCTCGTAACTCAGACCTTCCATACCAGGCAGCATCCTGGTAAACCTCCTCTGCACTCTCTCCAGAGTCTCCACGTCCTTCCGGTAGTAAGGCGACCAGAACTGGACGCAGTATTCCAAATGAGGTCTAACCAACGTTTTATACAACTGCAACATTAAAGGCCAGCTCTTGTACTCTGTACCCCTTCCTATAAAGGCTAGCATACCATATGCTTTCTTCACAACCTTCTCCACTTGCTCTGCCACCTTCAGAGACTTGTGCACCTGCACCCCCAGGTCCCTCTGAGTTTCTATACTCTTACAGACACCACATCAAAAATTATCTCTGAAGAAGTAGATTAATTGGTTAATCGCGCATAACGCACCCCCTAATGTGGATAGGGGGATGAACGGAGACACAAGTCTGTAGTGTTACTTGTTTTATCACTGCAAACTTGGTATCCGGCTTGAAACATATTTTTGAGAACAGCTTTATTTTGTCGTGAAAGCTACATATTTACATTTTGGTCCCAGTTTTGACTTCAAGGCAGAAAGTGTTGCCTCTTAGTTTTAAGCAATTTAGCTTTTGGGCCATTGAAACTGGTACAAATTTGGATTGGTTGTAGGCTCTCTGTTATAGTTCAGAAATGTCAGTCACTTCCTTATGAATTCTAGCTGTTAAGTTCAACTTCCACATTGGGAATTTAAAAAAGTTTCTGCCATGTGATGTTTGTTGCCCATTCCTAGTTGCCTTTGAGAAGATGGTGGTGAGCCATCTTCTTGAACTGCTGTTGTCTATCTGTTGCAGCCACAACAACAGTACTGTTAGGAAGGGAGTTGTAATATTTTGATCCTGCAACAATGAAGGAATGTCGACATGGTTCCACATCGCGATGATGAATGGCTTTAACTGGAATTTTCAGATGGTGGTGTTTGGAAAGTCCTCTTGAAGGTGCGTTTCTGCAGTGTATCTAGTATATGGTACACACTGCCGCCACTGCATTGGAGGGAGAGGGAATGAATGTTTAAATTAGTGGACTGTGTGCTGATTAAATGGCTGCTCTGTCCTGGATGGTGTCAAGTTCTTGTAGTATTGTTGGAGCTACATTCATCCAGGAAAGTGGAGAATACCTCATTACAATCCAGAAGTTTGCTTTGCAGATAGTTGGACAGGGTTTGGGGCATCAGATGGTGAGTTAATTTTTCTGCTGAAAAGCATTGTTCGAAAGTTTTGAAATTCTTTTTTTACCTAACATTCCACACAATAATTTTCCACATTCACCAACGAGCAATCATTAAACTAAAATTGAAGTTACTATTCAATTTTACTGCCCAATGCAGCTGAATCAAATAACAGTGTGAGAAGCAACTAATGCAATTAACCAATGGAAGTTTTCTTTAACATCAGATTTCACTCACTGTTAACTTGAGATAGAAGCTGAGAACAGTACATGCACGTTATACAATGCAAGTTGGAAGTAAAACTCTAATTAGTGCTTTGGATTATATTTCAGTACTGGAAAGAAATGGCTGTGGGGATAATGAGATTACTAACAAGCCATTGGGCAATGAGGGCAAGATGATTCCTTTTACAACGGATCTGAGAAGTGAGCAGTAAGTGTTATTGAATTTTTAATAAACCTGTTAATAAATGTGGTGGTGTTAAAAAGCCTCTCTATTACTGTTGTTTTTCTTTATAACTGGAATAAGAAATGCCCTGCTGAGAAGGCTCTCATTTCACTTCTGGTGGCTCCTATGGTACATAATCTGACCAACTGTCAGCTTTGTATAGTGAACCAAATAGCACATTTTGTCAGGACTGGTGGTTTACTTTGGCCACGAACATAGGATATTCCTGCTTTTTTCCACTTTCCCATTGAACATTTGTTTATGCCTGTAATGAGTAAATGCCCCAATGTCATCAGTGAAACATGGGCCTATGTTGTTAACATGTTCACTGTTAGCGTAAATGTGTCTAGAAGAATCACTTGATACTCTGGTCTGTTGCAATCATTAAATGGTTTATTTTATACTGGTAGGAAGATAGCCAGTGGGCCCCCCAAGTGGTCTGTTCACCAAATAAAGGAAATCAGACGAACACAGACATTTACTTCAGTCCATGCTGACTGGTTACAAACTGATCGCAATATTACTTGATTACATAAATAGTCAATCAAGCTGACAATAAGGAATCATGTGGCTACATGACCAGTTTGTGGATAGCTCTGGACCAGCTGATGATGCTAAGCAAGTTTGTGGTTGGAGACTGTAGTACCAAGCTGTCACAGTAACAAATGGTTTTTGCATGGTCAAATTAATCAAATCCCATAATGCCTCACATTCAATGTGCCGTATTCCAATTATAATGCTGTATGTTGCATATGACTACCTCAGTCATTGTTGCCCTCAACATTCATTACAGTAATATTTTCTCCCATTCAGTTAGGATATGCCTTAACCTTCTAAACTGAACAAAATACAAACTTTACCAATTATTTTACCTTTGTAGCCCCTAAAGTGTGTACACATAGACTTTCCAGCATGTGTGATAGTAGATGTTCAAAAGTAGGAGCTCTCATGGCTTTTCCTCAGAGCTCTCCCCATCTAAGTCCCTTATCGTGACCTGTGCAATCCAACTAAGGCAGCCAAGGCTGGTGATTAGCTCAGCAACTTTCTACTCTGTGATTCTTTAGTGACCATTACTTGGGCCTGTTGTACATTTGTCCGTTCTGATTATTTTTTGGGATAAAATTCTCTTATTAGATACAGTAAATGCTGTCAACTGTTTTGCTTTGGAACACAGTGAATTCCATGGGTTATAATTAGTGGATCAGCAATTGTACCCACCTATAGAAATGTATTTTGAATTGCAGTTGCTTGGTTTGCAAGGATCTATAATTCACCGAAATGACATTCCTGGATACTAAGTAACATGTTTCTGCCTCAGTGTATTACTGATTGAATAAATGAGTTGAAGGAGAATTCATTAATCATATGTTAATTCATGTTCAGTTTTTTTATTACTGCAGAAGTTAGCAGCTAACTGTGGATTATAGTACATAATAATCTGTAGTTGGATTCGAGATTCCTATTTTCCTGATGCTTATGCTACTTTTTACCATTCAGGTTCCGCAGTGACTTCAGGCCCGTGCTGGAGGGCTGTTCCTGCTTCTGCTGCAAGAATCACACCCGTGCCTACCTCTACCACCTTCTCGTGACCAATGAGCTGCTGTCTGGCGTTCTTCTGATGATCCATAACCTCCATCACTACTTTGGATTCTTCCAATCTATTCGTGATGCTTTAAGAGATGACAAAATGCAGCAACTGAAGGAACTCATTTTAAAACAGAAGGTGTAACAATAATTTGGTTAATACATGGTTGACAAAGCTGGTGATGGGTATCCAATGTGTGTAAGAGTTTTGAAGCAGGCGCTGCTTGCTGACAGATACTGCAATCAGCTGCTTCAGTATCAGTTATTTTAACATTTGATGATACTATAAAAACTCTAAAAGCGCATAGTGCTCACCATCCCCATCTCTTCCACCATGTTACATATTATTCACATTACATTAATGTGTGATCATTGAAATTGCACACAGGGTTTGAAAACTGCACATTTATTCATTCATTTTTCACCAGTGTGTGCAGATTGTTTTTAAGGAAATGTTTTACTTTGACAGTGTATGAATACAGAAAATCTAGGAATATTCTATGTGAATTGACAGAGCTCAGCTCTGATGCAGTGAATTTCAGTACTTAGAGCACTATGCTCAACAAACTTGTTGAAAGGGATGGATTTTCTGATTTTGTTTTTACTTTTATGTTTTTAACATTCCTGTGTAATTATGAAAGGGCATGGCAGAGATGCTCAGAAACTACTTGACAAAATTGAACTACTTTTAACTAAAACCTGCACTCTGTTTTAGAATTTACGTTTTGATGGCTGAATGTACAATTTATGCACAAACAAGTTTTTTACTCTTCATTGCCACTTATGCTAAAGAGATCTGGGGGCCGGGCAGAAAAATCGAATTTGTAGCCATTAGTTTTCCACTTGTGGGGTGCAGAGTGGGCCCAAATGACATAAAACTATGAGAGTCAATGGATAACCAGCAAGACAGTCCAAAATGGATGCATGTCTTCTTTTACCAAGCAAATCAGAATCCAACACTGGCTCTAAGATCCTCATTATTAATTTCATTTCAAGTTCCCCATCTAGTTGAACCAAGACTTGAGCAACCTTTAAAAGCAACCATTGGCTTTTAAAGGGGCAGCTGACAGCCCCTCAAAAAGCCCCAAAATTATTTTCAGTTATATTTTCATGGAACTAGAAGGAGCAGGTGTCCTCTGCCTGGATCAATGCTTAAAACACACACACACACACACACACACACACACACACCCATCTTAGTAAGTAGTTGAACAGGCGTTTTGTGCACATTGAATTTCTCTGCCAGTATTTAATTTTAATGTCCCAATTCATTCCTCTAAGCTATTGCACAGACGTTAGTAATGGTGAATTAATACTGTGGGTTATCAATGCACCAATTTACTTCAATCTTATTCTTGCAGCTACTTTAAAAATGAAATCTATATGAAACAACAAAAGAAACCTTTTTTGATGCATCAAAATGGTTGCAGGTATTTTAACTGTAAGAACTTTGTTTGCAATTTAAAAAGATTTGAAAATCTAAAGGTTGGAAGCTGAAATGCTATGTTTTTATTAAAGTAAGTCTATTTTATTTATTCAGATTCTCTTCTACGTTCTTGCATATGTGTGATATTTATAACAAAGATTCGCTGTGTTTTATACAATTGCTCACAGAATGAACTTGACTGTGTGACATTCACTAAGGTGGAACTGTCCCTTTAAGGCAAAAACTTGGATATTGCAGATGTGAAAAAGTCTAGAAAGTTGCATTTTTGAAATTGACTGAAGGCTAATTGTTTGTTGAAGTTTCCATACATTGACAACTGATTCTATATTCTGACCCCTGTCCTTGGAGAGAGATCTGGTTACTATGTGAAGACCTTTAAGAAAAAATTGATACACTTAACATTTCAAGGTATGTGCTAAAGTTTTTTATACTCTTAAATCTATAGATCTTTTATGAATCAAGTTTCGTAATAATGGTTACTACTGTAAAGAACGTGAAAATTCTCTCACTACTTAGCCTGGAAGTTATCTTTCAAAACAAAACTTTGAAAAAAAAAGCAGTTTTTATTACATTGCTGTTGTGGGAGCTTGCCATGTACAAGTTAGCATCCATCTTTCTTACGCTATAACAGTGACCACATTTCATTGATTGTAAAGCATTTTGAGGTGCCCTGAGATCAAGAAAGGTGATATACATATGTATTAAAAAAATTATGTAGAACTAACTGCACAAAACATTAGAATAAATGCATTTCTAATAATATACTGATTGGAGGAAATAACATTCAAGTAAGGGAGAGCTAGGTGGCAGTGTTCTATAAGTTTTTTTTTCCCTTTGGAGTAGAATGTTATGTTGCTATGTTTATGTCACAGATAGTAATGCATCAAGGCCTTTTTATGTTATAAACATCATGCATTGCCCATACTGGATAAGAGACCACATTAATAGGAAGTTTCTGTTCAAAAACTGTTAAGTAAACAGAATGCATTGACCAAGATTGATAAAGTAGTATTGATAAAATGAGTGCTAAAAAGATAACAGAATACAATGGATTAAAAAGGCAAAAAAACCCATTCACCAAACAATTTTCTGATATTACTAACAACTATGAGCCCCTTATCATGTAAGTTCTGGCAAAGAACGCTTTTTTCAGTTTTATCTAGACTTCTGTATTCTGAGGACCGCATAATGCATTGACATGCTGTGATATTGAACTACTAAAAGTCTGATGTGATTATTAGATGTAGCTATTGTTGTTCTGAAAGTGAAATTTTTTCCATGAAGTGTTTGCTGTATCACTTGGGGGTTTAAGAATTTAGTTGCCCGTATGGGAAAGCTAATTAACTTATTCAAGTTATTTCTTAGAGAAATGTGAGGATTTAATGATGTTGCAAGTCTCTGGCTTGCATTCTTTCAATTCTGACATTAGCTGAATCAACACAGTGAAGTAGCTATTTGTGACTCACTCACGATAACGTCTCTGGAAATGCATGCTAACTATTGGCCTTTCATAGGTGCATACCACAATTTCAAAAAATCATGATCGATAATCAGCAAAATGGCATTCCTGCAAAAGTTGCAAAGACTAATGTTAATTTATATAGTGTGAAATTGGTTTATAAGTTTTACATTATCACAATACATGCTATCCTACTTTAGAAATAAATCAATTGGTGTACCATGGCGTTACTCATGAACAAAATAAAATGACTGTTTTCCTGAAACTATATTACAATAGTTTGTTCCTGCATTTTTATAATGACTAAACCTCAGCTATGTTTTTGAAACATCCAGAAGTTGAGTGGCATATATAAATGCAAGCTTTTTCTCTTGCTTTCTTACTATTTCTTTGCTTCTTTTCTACACCATAATTTTTCCATGTGATCTGTGCCAGTCCAACATTAACTTCATAGAATTAATCAGCAACTTCATGATCATTGTATGACGTGACCACCAGGGTTGAACTTTGGGCTGACTCCAACAATGCCAGGAAAAGATCTGCTAAGTGTCAAAAGACTGATTTTTGTTTAATCATTCCTATGAAAGCAGTTCAGTGGTGTACACACTAGGAATTCCACTTTTCCTGTTCATGACTTTATATTTAAAGTGACGAAAATTTTACATACTGCCATTGCCATTCCACCATTAACCTCTCAAGAACCAAATACAGAAATTCGCAAGCAAAAATGGTTACCCTGACTGCTTCTGCTCATTCTTTTTAATTTTCCTTTATCATTTTGGTGTACTATTGATTGTTCTTTCTATTCCTTTTCCAGTTGCTATATTTCATTAGGCTTTAATTCACATTTTTTTTGTGCAGTGAAGGAGGTGAGTCATTGTGTACAAAGTTCATGATTTGCTGGTTGCAATAATGACATTGCTGAAGGGTTATCAGATTGGCATTCCAACAACTTGTCACACAAATATAGTGTGATGTCACTAGTGAGCTCAGGAGTTCGGGTATCATTGCTCACTGACAAAACCACCATTGCAGCCATTTCTGCCTTTAGCTATTCTCAAATCAGTGCACCTCAAAGTATTGTACTAAAAAGAAACATTTTGTGTAATAATTGAGTTAACACATTAACTGCAATAAAGACAAAAATGTTGGAAATGCTCAGCAGATCTGACAGCATCTGTAGAGAGAGAAACGGTTTTAACATCTCATGACAACAACCTTCTACCAGAATTAAGAAAAGTTAAAAATGTTATAGCTTTCCAAATCTAGACCAGGTTGGACAGTCAAGTCACAGGCAGTATGTTGTTAGGTGAATAGTCTTGAATCTTGCAGCAAATTTTCATAGAACGCGTTCTTTCTGGTGAACTGTTTGATCTGGTTGACCACAACAGCATGCTGGGTCATCTTTGAAATTCCATTTGTGGTGAGTTTGTGATGACTGTTCAGTGTAAGCCATTGTTTTTTTTTGAGGGAGGTCAAACCTTGAAGGCTGTACTGTCAGTCACTTTTTATGGCAACAATGCCATTTGCCCTTTTGGTCAAAACCTGCATTGCTCGAAGCATTTGCAGAGATATAGAAAGATCTGTGTGATTTGAGTCACAGATTTAGTAGATCCTAAAGATTTTTTTGAATTGATAGTTATGGGTTGACTTCAATCTGAAGCGATTCAAAATCTGAGGGGTTTTGCCTTCCAGCGCATATCAGAAGGTGTAAAATAGGACAAAACTGTACAATTATTAATTTTGTCATGCCATTGATAGGTTGAAGACTGTTCAACTATTTTGTGCAAAAATTCTCTGCCCACACAGGAGCAGTATTTTGCTGAAGAGTAACAGTGCAAAGAATCAGATGCAGTTTGACATACACTAGAAAGCTAATGAATTTTGAGCAAGGGGAAATAAAGTAAAACAAAAGGGAAAGTTTTTGATAGAGTGGAGGGCAGTTGAGATCAAATTACAAAGTTTCATAGTACAAAGCCAGAAGGAGCAGTAATGGCCCATGTAAATAAACAAGATTATATTTAGAAGAGGCGTGAACAACAGATCTTGAATAACTGCAATCCAAATACAATGTAGAGAAAATGAGAAAGCAAGGTGGGCAGGGGAAACAGAAACGCAAAACCAAGATGGTTAAATGGTTATGATCTAAATTTGTTGAACTCAATGTCGTGTCCAGATGGCTGTAAAGTGCCAGAAGAATGACTATCTTGAATTTTTGTTCAGTTTAATTTGAGTAATGTAGCAGTACATTAACTGCATCCTACTTTGGATTCAATAAAACAGCAAATTGCCTGATAAAATATGCATTACATTGGAATTTAAATTCATTGGCCTGGAATGCGCTACAAATAATCTTGCATTGTTTTAAATGTTTTATCCATGGCTAAGCAGGCCCCCTGCTGCTTCGTTTAAAATAAGTGAATTGTAGCAGTATAAATTAGTGTGACTGACATGTCATTGAATATTGTGTAAAAGAGTGAATAACATATTGTTAGGAAAGTTGCTGAAGAGACAGGAAAATCTCTGTGCACCGTAATTACCAAGCTGGCCAATGGAAATTTGCAAGTTGGTTAATGAAAGGTAGAAACTAATGGAGCCGAACTATTGCAGTCACACATGGACTAGCACTGACTTGCTGCTCTTTGCCTTAGGTTTAATCAGTATCAGCTCTTCATATACTGCTTGTGGGTACAACTCCAAATTGGAATGTGTCGTTAGGATTGATGTACAACTGGGAGGTACTAATATAAATAAGATGTAACCTGATAAAATGATTAGAAGAATGAACAAGCTTGCATTCATGTAGTGCAGCTCACAACCCTGGGGAGGCTCCAAGCATTTTACAGTCGGTGAGATATTTTCTGGACTACAGTCACTGTTATAAAAAGAGGAACACAGCAGTCAATTGCACACAGCAATGGTCAACAAATAGTGATTAAATAAATCATAAGATAATCCATTGTGATAATGGCAAAGCTCTGACGCAGGGTCATTCAGACTTAAAATGTTGGCCCTATTCTCTCTCCACAGATGCTGTCAGATGTGCTAAGATTTTCCAGCATTTTCTGCTTTTGTAATCTATTGTGATTTTTGATTTGAGGGATGAATATTGGTCAGGACACGGACTCCTCTGCTCGTCTTTGAATAGTGTCCCCTGGGCAGCTAGTCCTCTGAACGACCGTGCCACATACTCAACTCTGATAGGATACACAATCTGATAGGATCTCCAGGATGGGACTTGAACCCACAACCTTCTAATTTGGAGATGGATGTGTGATTAACTGAGCAAAGATTTGTACCTGAATTGAAGTAGAAGGTGTTGGCAGTTTCATGGGGTGACTGATAATTACAGGTGTCAAAGTGATGTTACCTTTTATCTGTGCTAGTTTATAAAAATGGAGATCTTGAATGAGCCATTTCAAACTGAAACCATCAGACGCTGTAAACTGAACAAGACTTTCAAGCCTGTTGGTGGATAATTGATGCTTTAAAAGCAGTGAATATATTTAATAGATAGCAAGAGTGGACTTAGCATTCAACCTGATTAATTCAAGTCCTGGTTTATTTTGATCATCCCTTGAGGAATATTTTATTTTTGTGATTGTACCAGGTACATTGAGCCCACCAGCACCATTCTAAGTGATGATCACAGAACAGCAGCATTAGTTCAGCAATCTCAGTCTCACCATTGATGGTGATGAAGTGCAGAGCATTTAATGTTTAGCTTTCTAAGTGTGGGTCTCTTTGGAGTATCCCTAAACAATCATGGTGTGCAGAATATAATGGTGTAAAACAATCATGCCACAATTATCTGAAACCTTTGCGTATAAAATAAGGCTGCCAGCCACAAATGTGCTGTGCTGTCACTACAAGTTTTCAGCAAGTACAGACCCATTGATTTTTTTTTTAAGTTGGTAGGAGATTTGATCCAATTGCATGTTTTGCATTTTGTGGACATTTTTGTACCCCCACTTTCCTGATGGATAATATCAGACACAAAACTTTGTTGTTACATAAAACACTTGTGGTTTTGTTTCACCTACAATGCACAATGACCTTTCTGATATTTATTGCAGTCCTGCTCTAGCCTAAACATAAAAGTGTCTTCTCCCTGCAAATTCACTGAAGCAAAAGGTTGAGTCAGAGCAAAAGTATTAACTTGAAGGCTATAAATTGTATTTGTTTTATGGAGTTTGGAAACTGCAGAGCCAGACATTGCAGGTAGGTGAGAAAAATCAAGAATAAAGTATCATGAAAGTGTTATGGCTTTAGAGAGGATGATAAAAGAATACTTAGAAGAACAGCAGAATGTGGCAAGGGGATTATTGATGATGGTGCTAAATGTGTTAAGTGAGCCAGAACAGGTCAATGATATGGTCGATTCAGTGGTTAAACCATGAGCGCAAAAAACTGTGTGATCAAAGATTCAAGGATTAGGAGTAGAGATAAGTGCAAACAGAGACGGATTTATCAGGAAATTGAGCTGATTATTGATGGAAAGCAAAGTATTATGAACAAACATTGATTAAAAAATAGAAAAGTGAGCAACCCTGCAAAGCTTCCCTAGAAATAGTGAAACTAACTTGAGACTGATATGAAGCAGCGCTGAGGATTCCTTGCTCAAAAATTAGAGATAAGGCAGTCTGTCCCAATGATAACACCTACAGTTGGGTTCATGTGAATTTAAAGACACGCCAAGATCTTGTCAGGTTTTGAATCTGTTTCACCATTCGAGCAGATCACAGCTGACTTGTGACCTAAATCTGCACATCCATGTTCACTCATGGCCTTTTTCATTGTCTAACAAAAACCTGGAGTAAGAGCAAGGCATATTGAAAAAAAAAGTTGCAGGGGACAGGGCTGGGAGCCCATGTCGTGATAGACAATATAGAGTGTTTAAAGTCACAAGGATTGTCACAAAATTCATTTATGGGGAAGTGAAAAATTGTATCCATGGAGATAGTTTGACGTGTTTCATTCAAAGGTACCTGATACCATCTAGGAGGACAACAGCAACAGACACATGGGAACATCACTATCTGGAAGTTTCCATTCCAGTCATTCGTCATCCTGACTTTGAAATATATCACCATTCTTTCACTGCCACTGAGTTAAAATCCTGGAACTCACTCCCCAACAGCACAGTGGCTGTACCTACACCTCAGATACTGCAGCAATATAAGAAGATGGCTCACCACCATCTTTTAAAGACCAATTAGAAATGGGTATAAAAATATTGGCCAAGCCAGTGGTGCCCACATTCCACAGAATAATTTTAAATCAGATTGTCAGTGTATAATGTCAATTTTCCACACAAACAACCAGCTGCAAATCAGTCTGTGCGTGTTTGGGAAGCCATGAGAGACGTGACTTAATTGTGACTAGCAGTCATTAATGTGCGTCACTACAAGACAAAATGATCATAATGGCAACAGTGCAACCTCGATTCATAAAGTCCAAAGACAATGAGCCATGTATCAAATGGCTCTCAATGTTTTATGTGAGGCTATTTAATTCCGCAAAGCTAATCCTGCTACTATAGCTTTATCTGAAGTGTGAAAACAAAGTTACAGATGTGGAGCAGGAACAACTCCCTAGTCCAAGTCATGTTTTCACAGTTCATGATTCATTTTTGTACTATTTGGTTAATACTAGATATTATAGAAATTCTCTTCAATAAGTTGGGGGGAAAAGTAATACTTACACCATACATTTTAGCTTAAATTACAAATAATACATTGCAGGGAAGGATACGTACACTAAAAGGGATTTGTCATTTGAGAAAAAGAGGTGGCACTATGGCACGGTGGTTAGCACTGCTGCCTCACAGAGCTAGAGACCCAGGTTCAATTCCCGTATTGGGTGACTGTGTGAACGTTGCACATTTTCCCCATGTCTGCATGGGTTTCCTCTGGGTACTCCGGTTTCCTTCCAGAGTCCAAAGATATGTAGGTTAGGTTGATTGGCCATGCTAAATTCCTCTTTAGTGTCAGGGGGACTAGCTAGGCTAAACGCATAGGATTGTGGTGATACGGCTTGGGTGGGATTGTGATCAATGCAGACTTGATGGGCTAAATGATCTTTATCTGCATGGTGGGATTTTACGATGTTAATATACTTCCATTGAAGAGTTTCTGAATCCAGAATAACAAACGGTATGGCACTTTGAAGGCTATTTTGAGGGAGTCTCAGATGAAGCAGATCATACACTAGCGTGATTGGAATGGCGACTTTCAATGAACTTGGGATTGCTAGTCAGTTGCAGCTGATCCAGGATGTTTGTGATTGAAATGTGGTCATGCACTAAATGTCATACCTATGTGTAGTCAGGTGACTTGCGCCATGAGGATCAGGCTGCGCACAGTTATAAAATCCCTATAGTGCAGAAGGATGCAATTTGGCTCATTGAGTCTGCACTGACTCTCCAAGACAGCTCCTACCCAGGCCCTATCCCTGTATTACCTTCCCCCCCTCCCCCACCACTCTTCCCCAAAGTATTTACCTTGCTAATCCTCCTAACCCCCACATCCTGTGAAACTAAGGAGTAATATAGAATGGCCATTCAACCTAATCTGCACATCTTTCGACTGGGAGGAAACCAGAGCGTCTGGAGGAAACTCACGTGGACACGGAGAACGTGCAAACTCCCCACAGACAGTCACCCAAGACCAGAATTGAACCTGGGTCTCTGGTGTTGTGAGCGAGCAATGCTAACCACTGTGCTACCATGATATTATTTTGATAAAAATATTGGAAGCACTGTACTCTTTGAACCTTATATCATACGGAAGTACTTACCCTCTGAAAAAAACATTCAGGAGAATGTCTTTTGAAGAAAGCTTTGGATTCTTATTGACAACAACAACTTGCACTTATATATATCTCCTCATGTAGTGAGAATCCTGAAGCACTACCCATGTATGGCATCAAGCAAAATTTGACACAGAGACACATTAGGAAATGTTAGCATTAGTGACCGGAAACCTGGTCAAAGCTGTGGGTTTGAAGGTGCATCACGAAGGATGAAAGAAGTGGAGAGGCTTTGGGAGTGAATTCCAGAACAGGAAACACAGAGTTACTTCTTCAGAGAGAGATTGTGAGCAGCTGTCTGCAACTCATCAACCTGATTAGCAGATCCATCACGCTGGCTTGTTGTCTCGTGGGCAATATGTCTAATATATCAGGCTGCCTGATTGTTTGCAAACAGATTAATCAGCACGCCTGTACTTCTCATTTCAGACACCTGGAAAATTGAAACCTCACTTGAGAGTAAATATAGGGAATTGTCAACTTGATGAAAACAGCCACCACTCTGTTATCCAAACCCTAAAAATAAATAATTCTGGTCAGCAATTATCAATTGCTTTTATATTGTTTCAGGGTATTGCTAATCAAGTTCAGGTTAAATTGTGACATTTTGAAACCGAGCTATAGGTTAATTTAGTACACAGATCTCTGTCTCCTTCACGTAGTTCCGAGGAAAGCGTGAATTATTTGGGTCACTTCCTTGGGCCTGATGAAAGTTGTTTCTCTGGCAACTTGCTCAGATGAAGTTCTCAGGACAAATGTGGGCAAGCTTTTCTTGCCATGCACCAGGCAGCTATGGAATCAGCTTGTTAGGCATATTCTACCATTCTCTACCATCTCAAACATCTTATGTTTCCCACAGTCGTGTGCACTGTGGGACAAGGGCGATGATCATTGCCTTGCTCTTTTTGCTGTTTGTAATATATATAAATGATTTGGAGGAAAATGTAACTGGATTGATTAGTAAGTTTCTCAGTAACAAAAAGGTTGGTGAATTTGCGGATAATGATGAGGATCATCAGAGGTACAGCAAAGTATAGATCAGTTGAACACTTGGCCAGAGAGATGCCAGATGGAGTTTAATCCGGACAAATCTGAAATAATGCATTTTGGGAAATCTCATATACAGTAAATAGCAGAACCTTTAAGAGTATTGATAGGCAAAGGGATTTGGGTGTACAGGTAGACAGGTCACTGGAAGTGGCAACGCAAGTGGAAAAGGTAGTCAAGAAGGCATAAGGCCTGCTTGCCTTCATGACTGGGGCATTGAGTTTAAAAATTGGCAAGTCATGTTGCAGCTTTATAGAACCTTAGTTAGGCTGTACTTAGAACATAGTGTGCAATTCTGGTAACCACACTACCAGAAGGATATGGAGGCTTTAGAGAGGATACAGAAAAGATTTACCAGGATGTTGACTGTATGGAGTGCATTAGCTATAAGGAGAGGTTGGAGAAACTTGCTTTGTTCTCACTGAAATGATGGAGGTTGAGGGGTGACCTGATAGAAGTTTACAAGATTATGAGAGGCATGGCTAGAGTGAATAGTCAAAAGCTTTTTCTCAGGACGGAAGAGTCAATTACTAGAGGCCACAGGTTAAAGGTGTGAGGGGCAAAGTTTAAAGGAGATGTACAAGGTAGATTTTTGACATAGAGGGTAGTGGATGCCTGGAACTCATTGCTGGGGGAAGTAGTGGAAGCAGATACGATAGTGACTTTTAAGGGGCATCTTGACAAATACTTGAATAGTATGGGAATAGAGGGATATGGTCTCCGGAAGGGTAGGCTGTTTTAGTCCAGTTGGGCAGCACGGTCGGTGCAGGCTTGGAGGGCCAAAGGGCCTGTTTGTGTGCTTTAATGTTCTTTGTATAGGTACTGGGAAGGGTTGGGAGTGATACCATGGACAGCTTCCCGCCCCCTCTGCTGCTGCTGATCCGGATTCCTCTGCTGCCATTGTTCCTGCCCCTCTGCAAAGCTGGCTCCAATAGAAGAGTGAAGACATCCCAACCTAGAACTATTGAGGGTGCTTCCCACTTCCCCCAGGACCCCTGCTTGCACTTAGTGTACACTCCCACCACACAAGGGAACCCCTTCTCCAATGCAAGTGAGAAACCCCATCACAGTGCCCCCTATACTGCCAATGGCACTGCCAGGATACAATGCCCAGCCTTGGCCCTCAACCCATGGGGCCTCCTAGCATCTCCACAAACTTATTTAATTTCAGGCAAATCAAGTTCACACCTTTCCTGACCATGAACCTAATTACATCTCCATGAAGGATGGGGGAGATCTCAAACCAAGACTTCGCCACCACAACTCCCATTATGGCCCCCTCACATGATTTGGGGACATAACAGGATTAGCACCTGCGGAAAACTGGTCAGCTAAATCTTGACCTGCATCTAAACTATTGACGTTTCTTAGGTAAAGAGGCAAAGCTGTGATCTTGTTTGAAGTTCTCTGACTTCACTCGCAACCTGGATTCTCTGGTCCTCCTTTTATGAATGGAGATTTGACTAAGCGCCAAATTCTCTGTTCTCGCTGGCAACAGCAGCAGGGCATGTGAGATAGGGCAATTCTGGCCCTTATCTCCAGATCTTGCCTAACCAAAGTAACATATCTTCCTTACTTTTATATTCCATTCCTTTTGCAATAGACGACAACATTCCATTTGTCTTCCTCATCACTTACTGTATCAGCGTACTAACTTTTCCCAATTCACGTATCAGGATCCTGTTATACCTCAAAACTTCTGTATCTCACTCCCTCTAAATATATGCTATTTTTCAATTCATCCTGCTAACATGGACAATTTCACATTTTTCTATATTCTACTCCATCTGCCAAATTATTGTCCACTCACTTAACCTGTTTGCACCCCTTTGTCGGTTCCTTATGTCATTTTCACAATTGCTTTCCTACATATGTTTGCATCATTCAGTCCCTATACTCCATGATTGATCTAAATTGTAATCAATTGAGGCCCCAAAACTGATCCCTGTGGTAGTCCACTTATCACTTCTTGCTCACCAGAAAATGGCACCTACTTTCTGTTTCTTATTAGCTAATCAATCCTTTTTCCTGGCTGATATGTTACTACTGCTAAATAAGCCTCTATTTCGCGTGATAACCTTTGATGTGACACTTTGTTAAATGCCTTCTAGAAATCCAGGTGCAACACAGCTATGGGTTCCCTTCCTTTATGTTATTTGTTACTTATGCAAAGAACTTCAATAAATCAGTCAAAAGCAAGTTATCTTTCACAAAATCATGTTGAATCTGCTTGATATCATTGAGATTTTTTTAAATTCTCCTGCTGTAACCTAATTTGCAATAGATTCCAGCATTTTCCTTATGATACAGGTTAAGCTAATCGACCTGTAGTTTCCTATTTTCTATCCCCTTCCTTTCTTGTTATAGTCATGATGGTATGACTTATGCATGAGTGATGACAAGAAAATTCACTGACTAAAAATGGCTTCCATAAGTTATCTGACATCTGCTACTGCCAGTAGCAATTTCTGGAACATTGCACTGTGAATCACAAATCAGACATGCCAAGATGCCGTCATGGAATTTCATACCCAAGGATGTCAATAACTATGTCCAAGGGATATATGACTACCTTTCCATCAAGAGGAATAATCTGCTAGGGTAATGGTTATATGGAAATATGTGTCCCTATATCATCATGATTGATAATGAATATCCAGGGGGTTCATGGTTAGGATATTACAAATCTATTCACCCACTGGCCCTGAAAACAATTTGTTGGTTCATCTCATCCCAACAGTCAATCTCTGGACCCCTTGTTGCATCCCCTTTAAAGCAAGTAGGCATGGAGATCAAAACTGTACACTGCTCCAAAACCCTATACAATTGCAGCAAAACTTTCTTACTCTTGTAAATCAACCGCCTTGGAACAAACGTACTGTCTGTCTGGTTGAACTGTATGTTCAGTTGCTCAGTTTTGTGTAAATGTGCATCCAGATGCCTCTGAACAACAATATTTGAAAGTTTCTCACCAGTTTAAAAAATATTCTGTTTCTTGATTCTTCCTACCAAAGTTAATAACTTCAAATTTTCCCACAGTGTACTCTCTCTGCCACTTTCTTGCCCATTCACTTAGCCGTTAGTATCCCTTTGCAGTATCCTCCTCGTGGCTTACTTTCCCACCCAGCTTTGCATTATTAGCAAACCCAATTATTTTACACTTGGCCCCTTCATCAACGTCATTAAGATAGATTGTAAATAGCTAAGGCTCCAGCACTAACCCTTGTGGTACCCCATTGGTTGCAATCTGCCCATCTGAAAATTGCCTGCTTACTCTTTGTTTTCTGTCCTGTAACCAATCCTCTATCTGAGCCTTTATCATGTGCAACAACATTTTGCATCCATTTTAAAAGTGCAAATGTACTACATCTACTGGTTCCTCTTTATCTATGCTGCAAGTTCATCTTCAAAAATCTTATAGGAAACAACAGTGATTAGGTAGAGTCAATGTGGCCTTATGAAAGGAAAATTGCATTTGCCAAATTTCTATGTATTTCTTTGCCACTTCCCTAAAAATGGATTCCAGCAAATGGATTCCACATTCCAGTCCAAAGATGTGAGAGTCAGGTTGATTGGCCATGCTTAAATTGCCCCTTAGTGTCCTGAGATGTGTAGGTTAGAGGGATTAGTTGGTAAAATATGTAGGGATATGGGAGTCGGGCCTGGGTGGAATTATGATCGATGCAGACCCGATGGGCTGAATGGCCTCTCTTTGTACTGTAGGGTTTCTATGATTTCTATGATTTACCCAGTGACTGATGACGGGTTAACTGGCCTATGGTACCACGTTTTCTCAATTTCTATTTAGGTAGCAGTGCTACATTTGCTACATTCCAATCCACTAGGATCATTCAGATATCTAGGGAAAATCACAACCGGTGCATGCATTACCTGTGCAGCTATATTTTTAGAACTCTAGGCCATTAGATTCAAGGCATTTATTAACTTTCAGTCCCATTTAATTTCTCCAGTATTTTCTCTTCACTAATATTAATTGCTTCAAATTCCTCAATCATATTAGACCCTTGGTTCCCCACAATTTTTGGTATGAATTTTCTGTCTTTTATTGTTTGTTGTTTATTCATGTTTATTATCTATCTCTGTCATTTCTTTATTCTCTATTATAATTCCCCCATCTCAAGTCTCTAAGGTAGCAGCTTGTATTTTTGCTACTGTTTTCCTTTTTGCTTTGTTGAAGCTCTTATAATCAGTTTTTATATTTCTTGCTGATTTATTCTCATATCCTTTTCCCTCCTTTATCATTCTTTCCATTATCTTTTTGCTAACAACTAAAACTCTCCCAGACCATGCTAGCTTACTGCGCATGGCGATATTGTAAGCCACTTGTCAATTTAGTGTTATCTTAATCTCTTTAGCTGCACATGAATAAAATACTTTTCCAGAGGAATTTTTATTTCTGAATGGAATATAGATTTGTTATAAATTATGAATTTTTTAAAAAGTGTGTCATTGTTCATTTCTCATCATAATTTTTAATCTAATTTCCCAGTGTACCTTAGTCATGTTGTTCCTCATATCTACGCAATTTGCATTGTTTAATTTAATTTACTTAAATACTCTAAGTTGGGACTTGCGCCTGTCACTGTCAAACTCAATATGAAACTCTGACATATTATGATGACTCTTTCTCAGTGGATTCCTTACCATAACATTACCAATTAACCCTGTCTTCTTATGTGACAGACACAAAATAAGCTCTTTCCTGATTGGGTTTCATCATGTTTTGTTCTTGGAAAGATTCAAATGCATTAATTTTGCTCTCACCTATACACTCAAACTTCATTGTTTAAACCTAAACAGTACAGGTTAAAAATAATAAGCTTGAAGGTGTGAAGCACATGGGACCTTGTTTGTGATCAATTTCATTCAAGGCCAGATTTAGATATATGTCATCTTGTTCAACCTGGAAGACTGTTCATTTCAAGCCTTGTTCCCATGAATGGGGAGATACTTGGGATTTAGTGGAACACTGGGAATATGTGTCACCAAAAGTTTTTATGTCTGTAACTTTGAGTGGACTATACAACACTGGTACTCTAGTATTATATTTTCATGTTATGGTAAATGTGAATGGGGTTGTGGGAATACAGAAAAGGATCACATGGTGCTTGTATAGTTATCTGCAAGACAGAGGTTATCTATTTCAGTCCTTCACTTTACTTAATTCTATGTTGCAAATACATCTCCCTTCCTTCTTTCAAATTTGTCAAATTAACTTCTCCCATGAATGGGCTCCCATAAGATTATTGTCATGCACTTTCACAGTTCATAGCAGAACTCACGTAATAGCTAATTCCAATGAACGCACTAATGAGCTGGTCCCCATACACAGAAGGCAAGTTTACTCAATTTTACTTGCTAATGAAATTATGTTGAGCTAACTGACCATGGCACTGTGTGATTACAAAAGTAAAATTAAACTCAAATCAACTATGGATACTAAAATGCACTCTCAATTATTTGAACATTATGTTTACAACTTGCCAATCATGGATATACTGCTCCTGCACTTTCCAAATTAAATAGCAATCTGCTGGAGAACCTGTCTTGATCATTAACACTGTTCTTGCACTGACCTGATTCATTAACAGCACATTGAAACTTTACCTCTGACACTCCTGGACATTGAAACTAATGAAGCAGTTGAAATAATAACTGAAAATGTCAGTCAAGAATTTATATTCTAAATACAATTAGTGACCATAGCTTCCACACTCATGAATTTTTACTTTTAGGCATGTGGAGGGTCCCTGACTGGATAATAAGAATGGCAATGTGCTGCTTGATTTTAAGATACTTTGAGCAATTTGCATATTTAGAGATGTAATCAGCATCCAACCATTGGAATTCAAGCAGTTTTACAGAAGACAAAACAGAAAGAATTATTGAAAAATTTTGATTATGCACTAACCAATAAGAACATTCTATTGTCAGCTGTTCAGATTTTTGGTTTACTGTTTATTCTTTAATTGCGCAAAGTTTAATTGGTTCCTTAACTACCTGACATCCCAGGAAAGAGACTGCACATACCAATGGAGACCATCCTGCTCCACATGCTTAGGAGTTTGTGCACAATCTTGGAAACAGAGGAACAGAAGTAAGCCATTCAGACCCTTGAGCCAGTTTCGCCATTCAATGAAATTATGGCTGATTTGTGGCCTATCTCCATATACTTGTTTTGGCCTTTATCCTTTAATACCTTTCCTCAGCAAAAATTTATCTATCTCAGATTAAAAATTAGCAACTGATCTAGCATCAACAGCCATTTGTGAAAGAAGTTCCAAACCTCTACCATGCTTTGAGTGTAGAGAAGTGCTTCCTAATATTCTCCTGAAGGGTCTAGCCCTAATTTTTAGACTAGGCCCCCTAGTTCTAGAATCTTCAAACAATGGAAATGGTTTTATTTATCCTGTCTTTTCTTGTTAATATCTTGAAGATTTTGACCAAAACATCCCTTAATCTTCTAAATTCTAGAGAAAACAGACCTAATTATTTCTCCTCATAACTTAATCCCTGAAGTCCAGGTATCATTCTTATAAACGTACATTGTACTCACTTCAAGGTCAATATATCCTTTCTAAGGTGTGGTGCCCAGGTCTGCTGTCAGTTCTCCAAGTGGAATCTAACCAGGGTTTTTGTAAGGATGCAGCATAATTTCTGTGTCTTATACTCCAGTCCTCTGGATACAAAAGCCAGCATTTCATTCGCCTTTTTGGTTATTTTCTGCACCCCTTTGTTGCATTTTAAGGATCTATGCACCTGAACCCCCCAAGTCTTTTTGGACGTCCACTGTGTCTTACTTCATACCATTTAGAAAGTACTCTGATCTATCCTTTTTCAGTCCAAAATGGATAACCTCACAATTGCTTATACGAAATCCATCTACACAGCTTGCGTATTCACCTAATCTATAAGTATTTCTTTCTATTTTGATGCTTCCATCTAACTGTCTATAATGCTGCTTAACTTTATGCCATCATCAAATTTGGATATATGACTTTCTATGCCATTATTAAAGTCATTAATAATAATGTGAATAATTGAGAGTTCAATAGAAATCCTTGTGGGATATCATTCATCACATCTCGCCAAATTGAGTACCTACTTATTTTCCTTACTTCCTGTCACCTGCAACTCAACCAATTTCTCACCATGTCAGTAATTTGTCCTCAATTCCACGGACTTCCACCTTAGTTAACAATCTCTTATGTGGGCCTTTATCAAATGCCTTTTGAAAATCTACGTAAACAACATCCATAGACCTTATTTGCCTTTCCACTATCTTAGTTACCTCTTCAAAGAATTCAGTGACACTTGCTAGGCATACCCTACCTGTCTTGAATCTCTGCTGGCTATCCCTGATGAACTAAAAATTTTTGAGGTGTTCACTTCAACCTCAAGGTTCACCTAACCTTGACAGTAGACTCAAATAATTTCCCCACCATAAACATTAGGCTAACTGGTCTGTAATTCATTTCTTTTCCTTTTCCACCCTTCTTGACATGAGCAATTTTCCAATCCAGAGGGATGACTCCTGAATGTAGGGAACACTGAAAAGTTATAGTTAGAGCATTGACAAGTAGCTCCTCTAATACCCATGGATGAAAATCATCAGGCCCTGGGGATTTGTCACTCTTCAGTTCCATTAATTTCCTCATTATCAATGTTCTATTTGCATTAATTTTACTTATGCCCTATCTCTGCCATTTTCCCCATAGTCATTGACACTATCTCCATTTTTGGCCTTGAGTGAATTAACATTGCTCCTGACCACCCACTTCCTCTTTATATAATTATAAGATTTTGTCTTACTCATTTTGATATCCCTTGCAAGTTTCCTTTCAAAATCCTTTTTTGCAGTTCTTATAAGCAAGCGTTTTGGCCATTTGTTGGTTTTTGTATCTTTTCCATTCGGCAGGATCTGTGTATTTTTTGCATTTCTGTGAGCTCTTTCTTTTAGTTTTATGCTGTCCCTTAGCTCTTTAGTTGTCTGTGGCTGTTTATTTTTCTGTGAAGTGAAGCTTTTCCTTCTCAAGGGTATAAATAAACAGGTTCTGTATTGCATCAAATCTTCCTTTAAACATCCTCCACTGTCCTTCAATTGTTTTACTATTAGCAGATTTCCCCACTTTGCTGTGAACAGTCTCTGTCTCATTTCATTATATTTTCCATGCATAAAAATAAAGTTTTGCACTTATATACTGTCTTTCACCACTGCTTTGAGATGGATTTTTGAAATTCTCTGGCCATTCATGCCGGTGAGATTCTCCAGTCCCCCTGGCAGTATAGCCAGGAGAAAACACGCAGCTGGGAGGCCAGAGAATCTTGGCCATTGATTTGACAATGACAAGTAAGACTATATAGATGGGATGGCTGTGCCATACCTGACACTTGAGTCTGACATGAAAGTATAGAAAAAAACAGAATTCTATTCCTGAACATTAACATTCTCATCACATTAAGCAAACCATTTAACAAAAGCTAATAAACCAAGCGTTTGAATAAATACAATTCATCATTGTATTTCAGGGGAAACAATATAATCATTCATAATTCATATTAAGCTCAATTTAAGATGGAGACATTTAATTAGTATTAATTATTTTTCTGATTTCTACTGTAACAGTCATATTTCTTTTTAGATATTTGATAAGTTAGAAAAATGGAAATGAAACAAGCAGATGATACTCTTCTGGCCATAAGCTATTATTACATTGATATAGTCATTTCTGGGTTATTTCATATTCTGCTGTGGCCTGATAAATAAATACCAGCCAACAGCAATCACATATGACTTTGTCATTTGGAGGAGACACTTGAAATGATAATGGTTGACTGGGATTCAATTGGAACAATCAGTCTAGATTTGAAACTGCCCTTTACAATCAGTCATCATCAGTATGGATTGCTTCTCAAACCCCAGACAGCAATCTGATCCACACAGAGGAATGTTTAGACAAAATCATTTTAATGAGCACCTTGCCTTGTGGTTGTCAAATTAGCTTTCTTCAAAACTTCACATCATATATGCTGTCTAGAGGACCAGACACAATGTGAACTGCATAAGATGAAGTATAATTGTGTGTTAACTCAGGGAGCAGAATGAATGTTGAGTACTTTAATAATAGCTATCTGTGTTTTAACTGTACTTTAAAAGTGTTTGGTTAAAATTGGATCGTGCAGTTTTTTTGGGCATGGGTGTCACTATTTGTGACCTATTCCCATTACTCTTAGTGGAAATGCATGTTTCTCCTTGTTAATCTCATTGTGATAGGCAGCCAAGCGCAATTCACGTTGCTGGTTGGGTTGTAAGAGTGTTCAAAGTGATCGCATGCCTCCAGCTCTTATAGGCAGTTTGTCCATTTTAAATGACACTACACTGGTAAACTGGAGACTGAAAAGCACTGAAAACGCAGCAGCCCAAGTAAAGGAAATCTGAACAGCAGCCCAGGGAGAGAGCTGTAAGTTCTTCCAATGTTATGCTAGAGGCACTAGTAGAAGTTCACTCGAAGGGAGGCAATGCTTCTACGAATGCAGGAAGACTTCATGTCAGATCTATTGGAGGGGGTGACAGAAGGTCATAAGGGAAGTCAAGAAAGTCAGGTGGTAGTGCCCCAAGAAATTTAATGACCTCATACATGTAGGCAAGGTTGGTGAATATATCTTTACACTATCCTTTATGCCCAAGATATCATTGGCATCAAGCACTGTTCGTGACACCCATGACTCACCCAGCAGCACCCACTCAGGACTTGCGCCCAAAATTTTCACACAATACCTGACCGACACATGCACCTTCCACTGCAGTCTCCACATACCTTGAGCTATTGAGCTGTGGCAGGCATATAATGAACTCAAAGAGCCAGACAATCATTGACATTTTCCTCTCTCCCTTGCTGGCTGAGGTGGACATAACCGCAGTGAGAACCAAAAATCCTGTGGGGCGATGTCACGATTCCATCCGTTCAGCACAAAGAAAGAAATGGTACTCCAAACCATGGGGCTGCCTGCAATAGCCTGGCAGCTCTGAAATTCAAAGATGCTGATAAGTTATTCCCTTATGCCTGTTCCCTATTCCCTTGTTACCCTCATCCTAAGATCTGCCATGATGTGAAAAGTGCAGTTGGTGTAAACATGAATCTCCTGCCTTCTTCCCCAACTCTTCATTCAACCTAAATGATCCTTTCTGCTTTTATGGTTTCAGATAGCATGGATTTCCTGCCTAATCAACTCCAGGACACCAGGGAAGAGAGTAAGACCACACCAGTGATGAAGAAACACTATCACTTGAGCAGACATTTCCCACTCAGACACTGACACTGCACCTACTTTAGAGGCTATCATAGAGTTGGCATCTGTCAGTAATTGAGCATGAGTGGACTGCAGTCAGGCCAGGGTATAAAAACAGTCGCCTACCAGTTCTCGGGAGAACAAGGCCTTCAATAAGGCAGCCGTTGTGAGAAAGATGATATATACAAACATTGTATGCCACCTACCAACGGAGTGTCCTGTCAATGCCAAGGAGAATGGATGAATCCAACTGAATCATGCATGCACCACCATCACCAATGTGGAAAATAGGGGGCCAACTCCATGAGTGCATGAGTAAACTCACCTACAATTTGGTCTCTGCTATCTGACTTTCCACTGTGGTACAGTAGAAATTACCCAGTTGTTCAGTGCTGCAATGGAAGTTTAGACTTGGGCCATGAGACCCATGCTTGTTGCCATACAGGCTCAGAGTGCTACCAGACCCCCGCCTATCACAGCGCTTAAAGGGCCACTCAGGCTCTCATGGTAGTCCAGCAATCTGTCTGCCACCAGATTACTCAGATTGCAGAGGTACCACACCTTGTGAAAGATACCATGGAGCACAACCTTGCTGTTCTTTCTCAGGATAACAGCTTTCATACTCACACCATTGCCACTTTGTCAGTGTCCCTGAAGTTGCTTCTCAGCCAGACAGACCAGAGTTCTGCTACCCATGCTGGGGTGATGCAGTCCAAAACTGGACCCTCAAACCTTTGAGCTGTTCAAGGTCATCTGAAGATTTACCTCCATGAAAGTCAGCCGGCTTTCACCAGTCGTGCTTCATTGGGGTTATACACAGTCGAAGCAGTAGGACAAGGAAGGATTCACACAACACGTGGAACACATAAATATGAAAGGATTATCAATTTCCCTCATCTGGAATAGACAGCCTCCTGGACTTTGTGGATGCTTCAGTGGAGGACAAATGGACGATATTATTGATGTCTCCTGCTCTCTTCTGGAAGGGGCCCAGAGATGTAAATATTCAGAGTGACAGTGACATTTGACAGGTACTGGCAGTGCTGTGCTGGCTCTGCAGTGAGGCTCCAGGTTAGGTTAAAGGAGATGATACAGTAACTCTGCATCATCTCCACATCAAAAAGGAGATGACACAGACCAGGTTGGATCAGAGTCACCTCAGGCATTGCCGCTGGAGGGAGTGAAGCAGTAGAGTGGTCCAGAAGCATCTTGGTGGGTGGGGCTTACTATGGGGATGGTTACTGCTCTCTCCTTACGAAGCTTTCCCTCTCTGTATCCCCCTCCACTCCATATTGTACTCAAACTGCAGATTAAGAGGCACTGCTACCGCAGCCCCCATATCAGATCTACGAACACCACACCTTAAAAAAACAATTCCAAAGAGCACAACACTGCGCTTCCAGAAGCTCAGCCTATGCAGAAATAAGTCAAAAGCTTCTCACCTTCAATTTATTGAGTGGTCAGACCCCATTGGCACCATTGAGTAAGTGTCTTAATGTTTGTTCAGAATTACAGTTTAAATATTTAAACTGTTGGAGAAAGGTGGGTAAATCTCAGGGGTGATTTTAACCATCCACTCATCTGGCTCAACAACTAAAATATGATCAAACTTAACTGAATTAAATCTCAAAGAAGAAAGACAAGAAAATATTTTCCTTTCTAAATTGGACCTGAACAATCTGCTGCATGTCTAACATCTTTCACAGATGGAAAGACCCAAACACACACACTCCATATGATCTCCCTGCCATCTTCCATCTTATTCTCTTAGCCTAGCCCTTCTATTCATTTCCCCAATCATTCAATTAACCAGCTTCCTCTAAAAAAAATACCAAAGTTTTGGATTTGCACTCATTAGCACAAATTTATCTCTAGGCAGATATTTTAGGTGAATAACTTGTGTTGTAAGGACACTGTTAACAATGGCTTTGATGGTCTTGATATGAATATTGACTTTGGCAGCCTAAAAAGTGATTCATATGAAACAGTGGAGTCTCACTCCAGCGGGTAGTAAAATGCTCCCCGAAGTTTTGGAAATCTTAAGTTTCACTTTTTTCTTTTTATTCATTTTACCCTTTCTCCCCTGCTCTCTGTTAATCCATTTTCTTCACTGCTCTTGGAGCTGAATTTATCTTTAGAGTCACAAACTTGATGTCAATTTGATTTCTGGGTGGGGAATCCAGATAGGTGCATGACGGAACATGGGGAATGATCTTCCCAGAGGAAGCCAATTAAGAAGCTGTCTTCTGGACCACCGTTCCAAATAAGAATGGCTGGTGACCTGAAGCTGAGTGGAGGCCAGTCAGCCTACCTGACGTAAAGAGTGGTAACAGGCTTGCTATGAATACTGTGTGCAGCGGTGAATGGCAAAGAAGAGGGTGACACCAGATAGTAGTGGCATATTCTCATGGGACTGGCAGGCCATTCCTCATGTCCAACACTATTCTGTGAATCAGTCTGTAGACAACAAGCAAATAATTGCAAGTATTTGCCTATGGATTTCTCCCTGCTTTATAAGTTTTGTCTATTAAAATGGCCACTGCACATAAATCTCATTTTACCCTAACATCCCACTCTGAATTTTTTTTTCCTAGGCAAGCTGCAGATACAAATGTGGCCCCATGTGACACTGTCAAAATCCCATACCTTTTCAATAATGCTTACTAAATACTGCCTTGTCGGCTTTTTGCCCTGACTAGTGGGCTTCCAACTCCTGATCCAATCTGCCCTCGGCAAAACAGCAGGCAGGCAGGAAATTGGCAGGGAACCAATGCAACACATCTTTTTTTCAAATTTTCCCAAACCTTCCTGTCTCAAAACCCACCTAGAAGAAACAGGGAAGGTGTTTATATTACTTTATCCACTTGAACTTTAATTCACAATTCTTCTTTCTCTGTCATTTGCTTTGTTCCTTTTTCTTTTCTTAAGTTTCATTGATTGCGTAGTTTCACTATCATTCTGTATTTCCAGCAAATGTAGTTAGTAAGATCTGAATGCAAGGTGAGGTTATAAACTCTTCTTCACAACACTTATCGAGAGATGCGCCATGAATGCTACGAGAGACCTCAGGGAGGCCCATGAGATTGACCTCTTGGAGTATGAGCTCCCTGACTGAGTAATGATTGGTTGACCAATCAGGGATTCTCACATATATGTTGAGTGGTGTCAGGACTATGAACACTCTAGATTCTGACTTTGTATCTAAAGCACTCTTAGGACATGAATTGAGTTTGTAAATAAAGGGAATCCTTGGCGGACAGGATTAAGGAAAATCCAAAGGCTTTTTACTCCTATGTTAGGAATAAAAGGGTGGTTAGAGGAAAAATCAATCCTCTTAGGGACAGAGGAGGAGATCTATCCTTAGAGTCTGAGGGAATGGGGGAGATCCTGAATGAATACTTTGCGTCAGTATTCACAAAGGAGAGGGGCTTGTTGACCAGTACTGTCTTGGAGGGAGCTGTAGACCACATGAAGGAAATATCCATGACAAGGAGGAAGTGTTAGATCTTCTAGGTAGCATTAAATCTGATAAATCTCAGGGGCCTAATGGCATTTATCCCAGGCTGCTTAGGGAGGCACGAGTTGAAATTGCTGGGTCTCTGACGCAAATCTTTGTCTCTTCTTTGGACACAAGTGAGGTTCCAGAGGACTGGAGAATAGCGAATGTTGTACTGTTGTTTAAAAAGTGTTGTAGGGATAAGCCTGGAAATTATAGGCCGGTGAGTTTGACATCAGTGGTAGGGAAGCTGTTGGAGAAGATTCTTAGAGATAGGATGTATAGGCACTTACAGCGTTGCAATCTGATTAGGGATACGCAGCATGGCTTTGTTAAGGGGAGATCGTGCCTTATGAATCTGGTAGGTTAGTTGAAAAGGTCAAGGCTAATGGAATACAAGGACAACTATCTAGATGGATAAGTAACTGGCTTGGTAATAGGAGACAGAGAATAGTAGTGGAAAGGTGTTTTTCTAGCTGGAGGTCATTCACTAGTGGTGTGCCACAGGGCTCAGTACTGGAACTTCTTCTATTTGTATTATATATAAATGACTTGGGAGAGGGAGTAAGTGGTGTGATCAGCAAGTTTGCAGATGACACAAAGATGGCTGGATTTACAGATAGTGAGGAGCAGTGTCGGGCGATACAGCAGAACATAGATAGGCTGGTAGATTGGGCAGATATATGGCAGATGGAATTTAATCCTGATGAATGCGAAGTGATGTATTTTTGGAGAAAGAATGTAGGGGGGAGCTGTATGATAAAGTGTAGATCTATTAAGAGTATAGAAACACAGAGGGACCTGGGGGTGCAGGTGCATAAGTCTTTGAAGGTGGCAAAACAGGTGGAGGATGTGTGAAGAATGCTTATGGTATGCTAGCCTTTATAGGAAGGAGTATAGATTACAAGAGCTGGTCTTGATGTTGCAGTTGTATAGAACGTTGGTTAGACCTCGTTTGGAATACTTGTCCAGTTCTGGTTGTCTTACTACCGGAAGGATGTGGAGACTCTGGAGAGAGTGTAGAGGAGGTTTACCAGGATGCTGTCTGGTATGGAAGGGCTGGGTTACAAGGAAAGGTGGGGCAAATTGGAGCTGTTTTCTTTAGAAAGACGGAGAGTGAGAGGAGATCTAATAGAGGCGACAAGATTATGAAGGATATAGATAGAGTAAACAGTGATAAGCTTTTTCCTAGGTTAGAATCAAATATCACGAGGGACCAGGGGCTTAGGATGAGGGGGGCGAGCTATAATTTGGATGTTAGAGGGAGGTTTTTCACACAGAGGGTTATGGGGGTATGGAATGCACTGCCAAGTAAAGTGGTGGAGGCAGGCACTCTGGATATTTAAGAGATACTTAGATAAGTGCATGAGCGGAATAGGGATGGAGGAGTATAGTAGACTGATTTAAGTAGGGATCATGAGCCTTGGGATGTTCCTGGGGATTGTATAAGTTGTGCATGTTACTGATGTATTTCTGTTTTATCTTACAGGTACTTCGAACTGCCTTGTTGTCCAACAAGGTGCATACATGCAATGGTCGTGAGAGGGCTGCTTTTGGATTTTTCTAGTAGCCTATTGCTTCACGTCGTAAGTGTATGCTTAAACTGGACCAGTTGATGAGCAACACGACAGCTCACTGAGTATCACTGTTGCTATGTGGATACAGGGATTTGGGCCGGTATCTGTGGGAGTTTGCCCATTCTCCCAGTGCTTGTGTGGGTTTTCTCTGGGTGCTCCCGTTTCCCCTCACACCCCAAAGATGTGCTCTTAGGCTGATTGGTGAAACAAATTGTCCCTAAATTGTCTCCCCAATTTGGATCCAATGCAGATTTCCATAAACATAGACAAGGGTCATGAGTGGAAGTGGGAACATTAAAATGGCAGCGCGGGCTCGTTGGGCTGAAGGGCCTGTTTCCCATGCTGTATTGTTCTTTGTTCTTTGGAATCTGGTGAAGGGACACCTACATCCGAGGAGTTGTGAAGTTTCCGTGCCTCTCAAGGAAATCACTACCCAGGTTGACTGACATTCAGGAGCAGCACGGTGGTACAGTGTTTAGCGCTGCTGCTTCACAGTGCCAGGAACCTGGCTACAATACCCAGCTTGGGTCACTGTGTGGCGTTTTCACATTCTTCCCATGTCTGTGTGAGTTTCCTCTGGGTACTCCAGTTTCCTCCCACAATCTGGGAGATGTGTTGATTAGGTGCATTGACCCGAACAGCACAAGTGTGGCGACTAGGAGAATTTCACAGTAACTTCATTGCAATGTTAATGTAAGCCTTACCTGTGACTAATAAATAAGTTTTAACTTTAAACTCTGTGTAACATGCACCTGTTGCTATGAAGTGGATTAAAATGCACACATTATAATAATACTGCAAAAAGTGGAAGCATATATACTGTGCCCCTGCTGCAAAGTGGATTAAAAGTCATTTGCAGCATTTTTCTTTACCTTTCATTTTATTTCTCATTCCTGCATTTTTTTCTATGTATTTGAAACTTTTACTCATTTTAAAGTATAAATGTATTAACTTATTGTATAATTATACAGGATTTTTGCCTCACATTTATCAAACAACAGAAATATATCATCTACATCTGAAATAGTATTTAAAATTTGCAGCATCTGGAACTTAATGAGCAGGATATGACTTTATTGTTTAAATTATTCTACTACTTGCACTTTTTAACCTTGATATCTTAGAGACATGACATGAAAGGAAGGCAGAGCTTTGAACAGAACTAGAATTTAATAGAAAATACTGATTGTTAATTTTAATTGCTTAGGAAATGTATTCATGAGGATGGTTTGGCAGGGAGTCCAAACTGTCATCTTACATATCAAAATCAACCTGATTCGCTATAAAAGCTTGTGAATTGTTAACAGGAGTTGAAAATCCAATTTCTGGAATACAATGGCACATCTGTTCTATCCAGGCTGCAGGATATTTAAACCAGGAGACAAATGTATGCAGAATTTCTGATGGGTGGCATCAGACCAACATATTTTCCCTCATTCATTTAAGGGTTGAGAGTAAAGACATTGAACCAATGTTTACATCATGAACTTGCCCTCCATGCAGCAAGTCCTGTACATGCAGCTGCTAGATTCCATCTCTCTTTATTAAATTCAGAATTTAGAAATTGGACAGTCTGAGTTCCCCCAGTGCTTCTTTGATCATGTGTTGCAGCTTAATTCCCACCGAGCTTCTTGACGGGAATTTATATCTGCAAGATAACACAGCGCTTCTCACAATTCACTGGAGTTATATTGAACGCGGATTGACTCCCCTTTCTACAAGTAGATCTTTCTTCAGTTTATTAATTTTCCAATGGTGTCTTGTTGTTGTAATATAGCAGACATGGTGCCTATTTCAACACAAAGGGAGACAATTTTCCAAAAAACACTAAGTGGCCAATGGGCGGGAAATAGATTTTCATTGCTATAGACACCATTGTGCCTGTAGCACTGAGGAGGCAAAAATCAGAGCGGGAGGTCAGGGCACCATGAGATTCGTGTGCTGTGGTCACTTTAGTCGATAAAATTGACAAACAGTAGAAAATCCATTGGCAAATACTTGCAGTTACTTTGGGGAAACTGAGTTGGTTGAATTTCCAGCGCTTTGTGCTTCAGAGTCCGCTGGAGGGTTCAATACTGGCGATGGTGGGGCCTAATCTCCAAGCCTTGAGAGGCTGGCATCAGCAGCTACTCATGCAAAGCAGCAGGCTAGAGAAATCATATTCATGGTCTCGTAAAGCAGTAATGACCAGATGACTTGTTTTAGTGGTTTCGATGGAGGACGAAACAGAAATCCTCTCTGAAACGGTGAGTTTGACATCTCATCTGAAAAGTTAGAAACTCCAACTGTGAAGCATTCCCCGAGCATCTCACTGGACTAGGACTTCAGTTCCGGAAATTCTGACTGGGAGAAAAGATTGTTACCAACAGAGCTAGGGCTGACACAGTGGTAACATCTTTAAAATGCAAGAATTATTTAAATGTCTTTGAAATTGTGGCTAATTGTTTGAATGGAACTCCCAGTGGCTGCTCACATTTCTGCACACTCTACTTTAATTAGAATTCAGGATTCAAATTTGATATCATTCCAGTTAATTGGAACAATATTGATGTCTTGAGAGTTCATCAACCAGATGTTTTGACAGTTCATCTGAATAATTGAATGAAGTTTTATCTTTGTTACTAGAGAACAAAAGCAGATTTCAAGAGATATTAGTAACACATGTAAATAAACATTTTATAAGATCCACTCATAACAACAACTTACAATGATGTAGCACTCTTAAAGTAGTAAAAGATTCTAAGGTGTTTCAGTGGAATATTAGCCTGCTAAATTTGGCATCAAACCACATACGGACATACTAAAGCAAGTGGTCAAAAGCTTAGTTAAAGAGGTAGATACCAGGAGATCTTAAAGAAGGAGAGATAAGAAATAAGATTTAGGGATAACGTTCCAGATCTTAGGACTTTGGAAACTAAAGGCATGACTGACAATGGTGTAAAAATTAAATTCAAGGACACTTGAGAGCAAATTAAAGTTAAGGATACAACCTGACCAGCCTTGATCTTATTGATTGATAGAGGAGGCCCAAGAGGCTGAATGGACTACTTCTGCTCCTACTTTTTATGTTCTTACATAGATGCAGTAAGAAATCTCACAACACCAGGTTAAAGTCCAACCAGTTTATTTGATAGTAAACCGACAAGCTTTTGGAAACTCTATTCCTTCGTCAGGTGTGACACTGTCAAATAAACTGGTTGGAATTTAACCTGATGTTGTGAGACTTCTTACAATGTTTATCCCAGTCCAACGTCAGCATCTCCACATCATGACTTATATAGATGGGCAGAGGCGACTATAGAATTTGGAGTTTGGAAGCAACTGAGAAGTTTAAAATTGGACAAGTATCCCAGATTGTCCAGGTAGAGACTGCAGTCTTTCTTTCCTTGTACAATATTATTAAATCTTTTCCGTGTTCATTACAAGATTTTGACATCCTTCCTAAAGTGTATTCTGTATGAGTTTGACATAATACTCTACATGAGACTTTAGCAGTATTTTAGTAAAGTTTAGCCTAACTTCTTTGCTGTTGTACTCTATTCCATTACTAATGGAGCCAAGGATCCCATACATATTTTTAACAGCCTTCTCAACTTGTCCTATCACTTTCAAAGATGTACTTCTACAAATACCCAGTTCTCCACTCCAGACCTCCCACCTTCTTTAGAATTGTAACAATTTAGGCCATATTGCCTAATCTCAGTTGTCCAACCAAATCAATCATTTCACACTTCCCTGAGTGAAGTTACATCTGCCATAAATCTGTCCATTTCACCAGCTTGTCTGTAATCTCTTGAAATCTGTTACTTTACTTAACTACATTTCTGAGATTCATATTTTCTGTACTCTTTGAAATCTGTCTTGTATACACAAGTTCAACAGATCAATTTATGTCAACTGTGGTTATAATATCAACTACTGTATGCTTCCATCCAATGATAAAAAGAACAATTCTCTGCTTTCTATCACTTAGCTAATTTTGGATCCAAATTGACGGAGGGCCAGAGGTGGGGAGCGGGAGCAAGTGACAGCGTGCATGAATTCATGCATGTTCAGGAAGGATGAGAGAGAGAGACAGAGACAGACAGACAGTTAAAGGAAGAGAGAGTGTGGGAGACAGAGAGAGCAAGAGAGCAAATAATTAGGGAAAGGAGGAAAAAGATTTACTCAGTGTGGATGATTTGTTTTCAGATTGGAATCACCCAGATATATTTAGTGTTATAATCTCTCTAGCGTGCGCTCTCTCAAACACAGGCTTTTTTACACATAAAGAGCTACAAAAAAGCCAGGGAAAGGTTTGGTCCACTCAAGAATCAGGGATGAAATCAGGGAGCCAGAGAAAATGGGTGAGGGATTAAATAAGTACTTTGCATCAGTGTTCACTAAAGGAAGGATTTAGTGGATGATGAATCTGGGAAACGGTGTGTAGATAGTTATAAAGGAAGTGGTATAGGGCTTCTTGAGAAAATAAAAGGTAGGCAAGTTCCCATGGCCTGATGGGCCAAATCACAATATTTTGAGAGAGGCAAAGAGAAAATGCTGCGGCCTTGTGAGAAATCTTTGTATTCTGACTGGCTACACTTGAGTTCCAGAGGATCGGTGAATAACCAACATTGTTTCTAATTGGCAGAACAAATTCTCCCTAAATTGTCACAAATTTAGTTTCAGTTCATAGATCTGTAAACATAGACAGGCATCACAGGTAGAGATGGGAACATCGGGGTGGCGGCGCGGGCTCGTTGGGCTGAAGGGCCTGTTTCCCATGCTGCTTTGTTCTTTGTTCTTTGACACTATCACTTTAATCCCATTGCTTTTAATTTTGTTAGTAAGTGTATAATATGGTAGAATCTTAATTGTAGAAAAAATTCAGAGCTCCATTTAAAAGCAGTAGAAGAAATTCGTTGCCTTGCATGCATGTTAATGGATGCCAGTAACCCACCGGTACCAGTCTGAGTCTTCAAGTCTCGTCTGAAACTATGAACATCAGCAGACTGAGCATGGATCTTCATAACCAAGCTAATCCCGACTTGCCCATTGCTCATTTTCTGGTTAGGATTGCTGGTTAATGATAATACTTGTTCTCTTTTTAACCCAGGCATACTAAACCCATTTGTAATAATCTTATTATTGTTAAAACGAGAAATCACTGAACACAGAAGAGATCTTGAGTTGAATCTGGGGCCTTAATCACTGAGAAATTGAAGGACCAACAGCATCAATTGTATTAATAATTCCTCAGTCAGCAAATGTGGATCTTATAAATCTGTTCCTCAGAACAGGAAACTGTCTGCATTGAATGTAGATATACAGATAGATAATTAGGTTTATTTCTTTTGATTGCATATACCTCCCTTTTCACTCATTTTTCAATTTAGAAATGAGAATGTCTGGAATGATATTAATGGAACACACGGGTTAACAATCTGCCACTTTACCCGAGGCACTGCAGAGACTGAAATTGAATCTTTGTTCGAGTTTCATATTCCTGTCATGGCTCCCAGTCATCAGTGCAATTCTGACTTAGAAATCAGAAAATTATTTCTATATATGCAACAATTGGATGCATGTGTACAACTTAATTTAGCATGGTGAAGTCTCTTCAGTACAGTCTCCTCACATGTCAGTAATGTAAAGTATTATTTTAACTAGCCCAGACTTATCTGACAGCAATTGTTCACTCTGTTGGGTCATTTTGCTTTTGAAAACCAATACAGACTTTCACCTAATAAAATATCAGATTGCTGTCAGCAAATACCACTTCTGGTATTGTGGTATTCTGGTCTTCAGTTTCACTTTCATTAGCCCATTCTTGCTGAAAGAAAAGAGTATTCTGCAATAGTTATAGCTATGAACAATAATAAAGGAATGTTGACATGAAAATTGAAACCATCACAGTAATGCATTTCTTGATATCTGAATATGTGTATATGAAAAGTAATATTATAAATATATCTGAATTTGCTTTTGTCTACCGAAGGGATCTGCTTCATGGAAAAGATGGCTGATCTAACCTAACTTTTTCACATTATTGCCCAAAATTAAAATTATCCAATGCCTTCAATGCCTTGAAGGAGCAGAAACACCAATGTTTCTGCTCCTTCCCTTCTACTGCTTATGCTCCTTATACACTCTATAATCCCTCCTGTCTTTCCTCTTAATTTAGCATCATAACTCTCCATTTCCTTGCCCTGATACGCTTGTCTAGCTTCTTTTGAGTACATCAATGCTATACACATCAATCATTCTGTGTGGTAGTGAGTTTCACATTCTCACCAGTCTTTAGGTACAGAACTTTCTTCTGATTTTCCTATTGGATATCTTGGTGACTATGTCATAATAATGACTTTTGGTTATGTTCTTCCCCACAAGGGATAATATTCTCTTTGTATCCACTTCTTGCATATTTTAACAATCTCTTTTAGGTCATCTATCAGCCTTTTTTATTCAAAGGTAAAGAGATCCAACTTGTTCATCCTTTCCTGACATTTATGACCATACATTTCTGGTATCATCCATATAAATGTTCTTTCCACCCTCTCTAATCCCTTCACTCATTATATGATGCCTAGAACTGTATGCATGATAAGTATGGTCGAAGCAGGGTTCAATACAGATTTAGCATAACTCCCCATTTTTCAACTCTACTTCTCCAGAAATAAAGCCTAATGTTTGGTTTGCCTTAATATGGCCTTGCGAACCTGTGGTACAACTTCTAATGATTGGTTCATTTGTATTCTGCAATCCATCTAATCCACGCAGTCTTGCACTTTCCATGTGCCATATGATCACTATAATGTAGTACCTCACATTTGTCTGTGTTGAACTTTATTGGACATTCATTTGCCTATTCTGCAAGTTTATTCCTTTCCTCTTCAGTACTGACTATCTTTCTACAATTTGATGTTATCCACATATTTTGAAATTGTGTTTTTGATTCCAAATCATTGATGTAAATTGTGAATATCAGTGATCCCAGCGCTGATCCTATGGAATAACACTTCCCACCTTCTGCCACTCTGAATAAGAACTCTTTACTATACATTCTGTTTTAAAGCCAGCTAGCAATTCATTTTGCTACTTGAACCCTGATTCCACATCCTGATTTATTAGTCTATTATAGCTTACTTTCTTGAAGGTCTTTTGAAAACCCAGGGCCTTAATTTCTTGCCTGATATATTGGCGAAGTTAGTGGGCCTGAAATTAGATGTAGAATCCGCTCCAGAAGAGATTGCATTCTCAATAATTTTACATTGGGTAACCAATTAAGGCCTGCCTGCCCAACGTGAAATCTGTATTCTGGTTAGCTTGATGGTGCAGGTGGGAAAACAGTGAATCGGGCATTGGGTCCAATGGTATTCTCCAGGATTTTGTTAACTTCAGTTAAACTTCCAGTGGACAAACAGATAGGTCCTATGACATGGAAAGGAATTTGGTGTTAATGTTGCAGAGTTTTAGCAATGGCCTGATCCTGATGAAAACCCTTACTGACTCAATCACAGAATTCTACCACCCTGTCCATCATGGAATTGGAACAGGTGAGGGATTGACCTCGGTTGGAATTTCCGGTCTCGCTTGAGTGAGGCAATAAAATCAGGATATAGTCATTCTGAAATATGCCTTGAAAATTTGCAGACTCTACCACTGATCCAACTAAACTTTGTGTCAGCAATGAGAAAGCTGTAGGGGGGCAGTGTGGGGTGGTTGGTGGTAAAGAATTGGGGCTCCTTTCATCTACTTGCATCAGTGAAGAATGAAAAGATAAGCATTTCTCCAGCAGTTTTCACGACTTCAGGATGTCTCAGAGTTCCTCACTGCTGTTTGAAATGTGGTCATTGCTATAATGTGAAAATGTGCTGAACAACCTTCCATAGACAATGATATTGGATCTCTTACGTCCATCTGAGAGGGTAGGCATGCTCTCAGGTTAGCATTTCACCTGACCAGTGGCACCACAGACCATGCAGCACTCTCTCAGGACTGCACTGGGACCAGAAGCCCATGTGCTCAACACTCTCGAATGGGGTTTGAACACATAGCCTACTGAGCTCCCCCAAACTGAATGCTCCAACACAGTGGACAATCATACTATCAAGGATATATCTGGTCTACCTAATATCTCAGCAATTGGGACTGCCAGGCTGAACTAGGGCTAGTAGTCATGGTGGAGTGGGGCAGGAGGTGAAGCGACGGAGTGTTGTTGGGTCTTTTTGGATAGACCTAAAGTATCTGTCTGCTGGGTCATAATAAAGGCCTGTGTCATGGAAAATCTGACATTCAGAGAGCCCCTACCGTTAGCTATGCCCTAGACCCCCAACTCCACATGTAATTACAATGGTAAATGCCCAATGGCCATAGATTTTTAAAGCAAACATCTTTTGTAAGCATCAATATTTCCCATGGTTTGTATAGATTGATCTGTTTTATTAGAACTTTGGTACAGATTTGCTTAAAAAGCTAATGCAATTTAAAGAAAAGCTAGTAAAACGCAACAGTATGACAGCAGCAAAATCACAAATAAAATGAAAGTGTGTGTGTATGCTCCTGGGGGCCTTTTATCCTGCCCTTGAATGACAAATGGAAAGAAATGTATTCCTCTCTTGCCAACCTCCCCGTGTGATGAATGCAAAATCACACAGACAACTTAAAATCTGAGTTAATAGGCTTTTTAATGGCATTAATTAGCCCTTTACTTATCAACAGGAATGGGTCTGTCTCTGACTCCTGCACCTGTCAACCTCAATGTTAATGTGTGCAAGGTTACCTTATTCTGCAGAACGAGGGATGGGAAATACAGAATCCAGAACTGGAACTAATCAGACTGAATCCAACTTTAAAGGGAGAACTAAGGCCTTCAACATGTCACACCACCACCTTATAGACATCAACAACGTTAACTGACAGTATACATCTCCAAGTGTTATTACTAACTGAGCTGCAGTCAGTGCAGTCAACCAGAAACTAACTTAGAAGTGGTTGATGATCCCTTGATAACCATTTTTTGTGAAGGTTCCTTCCTGCAGCAAACTCGATGTTCAGATGTGTGATACTAAATGGGATGGAGGTTACTAACCAGAGAGTTAAGGTCAAAAATGGCATGGCCAGAGTCAAATCAATTATATACGTGACTTTTTTATTGATCCAATGGATGTGAGTGGCACGTGCAAGGCCAGCAATTATTGCCCATCATTAATTACTCTTTCTTGGACTGCTGCATTTCATGTCGTGTTGGTACTTTCATGGTTCTGTCAGGGAGAAAACTCCAGAATTTTAACTCAATGATGGTGATGGAACAGTGATATAAAACGAAATCTGACCAAAAAAATGTGAATGTTGGTTCCGGCAGGAAAAATGGAGTGATTCCCATCACAATGCTGCCAGTGTATTTTTGGGCCAAATCTTAAGCCTCATTATTGAGCATTTTTATGTCCATGAGTTCTCTGCTCCAGGGGTGCGTGTTCCTTTTGATTTGCCTGCCCTGCAATGACTTAATTGTTACAAGCACTGGGGAGCTTCATATCAGTTCTTGTTCCATTATGACTGCAGGGATGTCAGGCAAGAAGGCAGCATCACGTTTTTCAGAGAGGGCCCTCACCAGGATGCTGAATGGAGTGGAACAGACACACTCAACTGATATCAACTCCTCCAAACGTACAGCACTACGACAAACTCAAACCAGAGAAGAAAGTAATCAGCAATTAAACAGCAAGTTGTTGTTGATGACCCATTTAAATAGCAAGGTAGATTTGTCCTCCATATTTGAGTGTGTGTATGTGAGTAAGAAAACTATTGATTAAAGCGGTGAGGGCTAAAGTAGCAGAGCTGGATTTAATCAAATAGACACGTGATTGATGAACAATCTGCCTACACTACAGTATCATCATGTAAAGCCTGCACAAATGTTCTCATGATGGTGATTTTTGACAAAGACTATGCTTGAAATAAGCGAAAGGGGCATACACACCATTTTGATATGGTGGCATCAAAAGTGCCAAACTGCTGGCACTATGCAGTTGAATTTTGCAACTCTTATGTCTTACTGATTTACAGTTTTTATTTTGTTGCAGGGTAAGACTCAGGGCAGTATCTTATAGACTAAACAACAGTGGGAAACTTAACAGGTAGGGAATTTACTTTGACTTCAGACCAAAAGTCATCTTCCCAATAGCATAATTAGCTTTTACAATTATATTCTTGGGATTTTAAAAGCAGGTTGGGAATTAAGTTGGGAAGTACTTTCGCATGTATTCGTGTACCATGAATGCTCATTAAAAGACCAGTTCACCAAAATTAATTTTCCTGTCAATCTGAAACCAGAACATTCACATTTATGACATTGTATAAGTAGTGTGCACCTGGTGAGGTTAACTTCTTCCACTTGACATGAATAGCAGGTGCTTTAGTCTTCCTGGGGGTTGCTTACAAATGTCATCCTCTTAATTCAGCTAGTGTATATACTGTACAAAGACTGAACACAGGAAGCAGGGCCAGTGGGGAAGGGAGAAGGGAGGAGTGGAGACTGGAAAAGGGAAACAGGCTCAGTGGGAAAGATTGAAGCAGAAACAGGACATGAGAGGCAGCACCAGCAGTTAATGGAGAAAGGCAATTCAGGAGAGGAAGACAGACTGTCTGGGCCAGGGAGGGAGGCAGTGACGGAATGCAAGAGGTAGGGATTTGGGAATGGCCTTGTTTGTTGTATATTGGGGTCTGGTTTTAAGATGTGTAAGTGGATTTCCAAGGAGAGATGATGGGAATGAGATGATCCTAGAGGACAATGCAGTGCTGTGAATGGTGGGATGCTGGGGTGTGAACACTCACAGTGATTGGGGAGGGTGAGGGGAAGAGAATGGGATGTGGTAGGTGGCAGATCCAGGGTAATAGTCAGGTAGCTGAAAGTTTCATTGAGTGGGGGGTGAGGTGGAATCAGGATAACAGATTGGCTTGAATAATGAGAAGTCTGTGTAGGCATGGGGATGGTAACAGGTGTGAGATCAGAGGGAAAAGAAGGTGGAGAGTGATAGTTATGTGTTCAAAGGTGAAATGGAGAGACAAATCATTATTTTGAGTGGTACAAGGCGATGCGGAAAGTTGGTGATTGACAGGAAAGTGTAGAAGGTGATCCAGTATGTATGAATATGTACGATGTGCATCATTCTTAAAATGTCTTCTCAAACGCAGTTGCTCCGTACATGTGAATCTCTGAGCTGGTGTTTCCAGTTGGGCGAACTTTAAGGTGAGCACAATTGATTGTCTAAATGGACACCCTAGTGATCATGAGGCAACTAAATGGGAACCGTGCTCCACTGTGTTCTCCTCTCTGTGGTGAAAGCCATGCAGCAACAAGTTTGCTCCCTTCCTCATGGGTCTCCAACATCAAGATACCAGCAAGGTTCGGAGCTGCAGAAATCCCACTTTATAGATAATCCTTCCAATCCCTGGAATATATCTGGTGAACTTCTGTTGCAATCCTTTTATGTGAAGTCAGTCTGTCCCAGGGCAGACAATGCTTCAAGTGAGGTCTCAACAAGGCTGCGGTCAACTGCTAACAGACATCTTTAATTCTACACTCCATCCCCCTAGTAATCAAGATCATCCTTACTTGTTGCCTGCAGGTTAACTCAGTTATTTTTGACCTTCATACTCTTATCTGCCATGTTCTTGGCCATTCACTTAGCCTGTCAGACTCCCTTTGAGGCCTCTTTGCATCCTCCTAATATCTCACATCAGGACACCAGTGGGACACATAATGACATGACTAAATGTGGTACAGACAACATTTTCAGTGGGCTGCTGCTAAGGGTATTTAGACTGCATATTTACAAATGATAGCCAAGGTTGTAACATACTCATGTCAGAATACACAATGATAACACTACTGAGGATGTGAGACAATTAATGGTGTATCGTTAGACCCACATCATCAGAATCAAATTGGGAATGAAACGCAATGCCCTTAATTAGCTATGACCATGTCAGCAACAAGCGGCATCACGAGAATACAGCAAACCTAAACATAGTGCAACTAAATACATATTTATAAGTTCCAAACGTGTATAGAATGGTTGTATACCCATGCCAGCTATGTGCCTTCAATTATTTTAAATCAGATTGTGTGAAATGGGTCTTGAAGAAAAGAAAGTGGCTGTCAAGAGATAATCAGAAAGTTTTGCTAGGACCAAGCACAAGCAGTTAAACATCATGTCAGCTCGGCATTAAATTAATGGTTTTATGTTTGCTTTCTGATAGGAATTTCTAACATTCCTTCCTGAAACCCTGCTGCATTTTGGTAGTGTCTTTAACCAAAACCCAAAATTTAGTGACATACCAACTGCTTGTCAACTCCTTTACATCTAAGCCATGACTCATTGGAATTAAATTACTTTGAATACGTTGCATGCTTGGTAGTAGATAGTTTCAGGTATAGTCATTGACTGGTGTTAAATCTGGAGTTCTATAACTGATGGTCTAGGTATCTGGGGTAGGTTTTATAAACATTTTATATGGATCAAATGACATTGTTATAAATCAATTGTTTTCTTCCATAAAGAACATAAGAGTGTAATATTTGACAACGTGAATTTTGTGTGTCTTTGAAATCAAAATGATAAATGATCTGCATTTCAATAGGTGTAAGTTTAAATACATATTATTTGCCAACAAAACAAAACAATACAAAAGAAACATCTATGCCAACAAACTGTAAATTTGGGAATCAGAATTGGTTACAGTAAGTTGGCATTTTCTGGTATTGAACATGTTAACATTACAAACAGGTTGATTATTTCCATATTACTCATTCCTGGCCTGTATCATCATATTTTCTCCTCGGCTCATTTGGAAACTGATATAAACAGTGCCACCACCTGCCCTAGATCCAGCACATCCTGTTGAGGTTTGTCGTTCCTGGCGAACACAACTGAGTGACAGCATCATCCATCCCAATGTTTAATTTTGGAATTCAAGACTGTCAGAAGAAACTAGGTGTTCAAGATCTCATATCTGTGAATCATGGTTACATTGTGCCTGGTTAGAATTGTATTGCTGTTGAAAGCACCTTTCTCTGATCCCCACCTTTTCCCCTGAGGGTCCTTCACATTGGCACCACATTCGAGTTGGTGGGGTAAGCTTCAAGAATTTGCTTCAGTAAATCCATGTTGGCCATTCCCCTCGAGAAAGAAAACTGGAGCAGAGGCACTCTATATCTTCGTGGTAGTCGATCGCTTGTGAGAAAATGGGTTCAGAACGGTGTTTTAAAGATTTTCCTTTTAAGACAGAGTAACGCACACACTCCCAACGTCAACATAAAAGGAAAATATAAAAGGACTCCCAAGATAAAAATCAACCTTTGGAGTCCTTTATCTTATAGAGTATTGATAGTCATTTGTAACAGAGGAAAAGAAATGGACATAAGAGATTCAAGACCTTAGCCCAAAATTCATTCCTGTTTTTTGTTAGTGAACCAGTAGTTAAAATATTATAAATGCCTGTTGCTCCCTAGTGGACTCACTGGAAGAGTCAAGGAATATGACTCAGAGAATGAGTTACCAGTGACATAAAATAAGTTTTAGTCCTGAGAGTAGATAGAAATATCATTTCCTCCCTTATAGTATTGCTTCACTAAGGCAGCAAGAGGGAAAAAAAGAAACTAAATATTTGTGGAGGCAAACTCATCAGGAAAAGGACAGGAGGGAAATAAAATAAGGATGGTGGCAAGGAGGATTTGGAAAATTTGGCTTGTCATATAACAGAGGTATGTAAAGAAGGAATGGAGCTGGAGGTAGAAATGACGTATAAAAACTGAGAAGGTTTAATTGCTCCTGTGGTGGGCAGTAGGGTGTAAGAAGGAGAAGAAAAAAAAGATGGCTGAAAATGGGAAATTGTTCTATGGAAAAATCCCAGGCCTATGATGCTGATACCACCATGCTACTAAAGTGAAGCAGATGAACAAGACATTTATTTTGTTGATATTTATGGGAGCTTGCTGTATAAATTTGCTACTGCATTGTTATCTGACATTAATGACAATACTTCATGAGCAATTAATAGTCTGTGAAGCATTTTAGACCTGTGCACATAAACGATTCTCTGTAAGTGCAAATATTTCTTTCGTTGTACTGTTTTTCTGACCTAGACATAGTATATTAAGCAATCAGGTTTTGACCTTCCATCAGAACTGGTTTTCATCAGAACAGGGCCATCCCAGTTGTGATGAAAGGTCATAACCTGAAACATGAATGGTTCTCCCTCCAGATGTTGCCAGACCTACCGAGTATTTCCTGTTTGTTTCAGATTTCCGGCAACTGCAGTATTTACTTTCAAGAAAAGGTTTGAGAAGCACTTTTAGAATAAGGCTTGGAAAAGAAAATGTTAATCAATGAAGATGTAAGTTCTTGCAGTTGCTTTGTGATGGGTTAGAACTGATCTCATCACATTATTTTAAGTTTTTCTTGTTGTATTTACATCTCCAAGTAATTAGGACAGGTTCATCATGAATGTTAATTGCTTTGATTCAGCAGTCTGATAAATGCGTCAGTCAGAGAGCAGCTAGTTCTAACAGTTCATGAATGGTGCAGTTCAATTAGCAGTGGAGACCCTTAGAAATTTTAAGTTTTTATGATATGCCTTCACCTCAGCCTGCCTGACACCTGAGGTTTGCTTCTCAAACAAACTATTCTTGAGGCCTTCCTGAATGATGCTCCCAAAATTGAGTTAGTGTTATACATTTAGTCAGTTCAACTCTATTCAATTTAAAGCTTTTGCAGTCAGCAGTATAAGAACATCAATTTTGGTTGGAATTAGCATTGAGTTCTAATGATGAAAATACAATGCTCTAGTCCAACGGACTGGTCGATTCTCTTTATCCCTCATTGTGAATAAATAGTATAACTATCAATTAAAATGATATCTAACATACAGGAAATAGTGTATTAAATCTGTGAAATGACTCTTAGGACTAGTTAAGTGGTGGATTTATGCCGGGGCTGTGTTGTGAGAGTGTTCAGAAATATTATGAACACAAATCCATGCAAGAATGCCTCATTTTACATGGTGGGGCCTGGAGGTTTATTCCTCTTGTCCCCAATCCACTTAGCACCAGGTTGATCTGACAGGAAACTCAGTGCGGCTTCCTATTCAACCTGTCAAGTTAAAATACAGTCAGCTCCCAAACTGCAAATTTAACTAAGGGGCCTACTGATTTTGGGCAGATAACTTAGCCATCCATCCACCCCGAAGCCTGAATGGTTCAGCAAGATGTTAGTAGAATCTGCGTGAGTTTGCAGCAAATAAGTAACCCAGGCAATTTTAATTGTCCCCTTGTCCTGTTTTTGACCTCATTGTCCTGCATATCAAATTATCCATATCATTTTATGGTTTATGGCTGGGAGTTTAATGCAGCTTGAAAATTCCTTTTTCGAGTGGGAGTTTTAGTGAAACAAGAATTTTTGAACAATTGGTAGTAAATGTCAAAGATAAATGCCTATTCAATGTTAAAAAGAATTACTTAAGATTAACTAAATTTTGTTAGTTTTTAACAGAGGTTCTTGAATTATTTAATTAGCTTGCATAACAGCTGACTCCTGATTGAATTAGTTTCCGTAAATTGGATTAACTATTTTTTTGCATGGCCACTGTTGGCCTTGCATACGTTATCTTATTTAATCTTGCAGGAAGCAATATGCCAATGTTCTTTCTGATAAAACACCCGCTTTGAAAAGCATGTTATACTATTTCAAATCACATCCGATTAGCAGTTGGTTAAACAGATACCACAAGTACATTGGTGTACATCCAGGAAAATATGTATGAGCACTTCACACATCCACATTGAACAGACAAGCCTTCAAAACTGACCGTTGCTCCAAGGAATAATACTGCTAATTAATTCATGGAATGAAATGTATTTGATCTCCATGGAACTGACACAAGTCATTTCTAACTACAGAATCCCAAGTTCGACTTCCTTCACCCTGATTAACATGAATGTTTACAGATGTAAAAATAAAGCTTGTGTTACATAACACTTCAACAAATTTATAGGAAAGAAAATAAATGGAGAATACAAGGTTGTTTTGGAGTTATACAGTTTTATTTACCAGTACAGCTTCCTTTAACTGTTCAAATATTTGTGCATTTACTTTTTTTAAAATGGAATATTTTAAACATCCAAATATTTAAGGAACACAGAAAAAATATCTTGTAGCGCTTGCAGGAAGACTAACACTTTCATTCAGGTTTGGAAGGAAAAGCATTGTATATATTTCAGACTAATACAAACCAAAGGTTGCTTTACATAGCCAGTGTGGATGAAATAATTCGAACAACGCTTCACGCAGATGAAAACAGTCAGCAGCTTGGAAAATAAAGCTTAGATTTCCCAATATTACTTGGATATTGGGCATAAAAGATAAGCATTAAAAATCCTGCAAAGTTCTTCTAGCGCATCACTTTGTTTTAACTCTCTAAGTTCCAATATATTCACAACTGAGTTTCCAATTTATGGTCCCTCACGACCACCAGACTCCCTGCACCCTTATGGAATGACTTAACGGTCCTCATTTTCAAGTTTCACTGTCACCTTCCTCTGCATGATTCTATCCAGCTTATGTCCCTCTGCAGACCAGTCCTTTGGTTCTGGACTCAAATCTGCTATCCCTGATCCTATGTTTAAAAATTCTTTTTTGAAATCTGTTTTGTTTCAGCACATGAAGGCATACTGTGCTTCCACTATGTGATGGCCTAGCGGTATTATCACTAGACTATTTAATTCAGAAACTCAGCTAAAATTCTGAGGACCCAGATTCAAATCCCGCCATGGCAGATAGTGGAATTTGAATTCAATATGACAAAATATCTGAAATTAAGAACCTACTATTGACCACAAAGCCATTGTTGATTGTCAGAAAATCCCATCTGGTTCACCAATTTCCTTTAGTGAAGGAAATCTGTCCTCCTTACTTGGTCTGATCTACATGTGACTTCAAAGCCACAGCAATATGGTTAACTCTCAACTGTCCCTTTATATAAGGGTAAGTGGGGATGGCCAATCAGCAATGTACCTGACCCATGAATTAGTAAAAAAAGCCATCAATTTCTCTGCTAAACATTTCCCTTTTTTAACTTATTTATCTTTTTCCAATTTGTTAACAAATGATATCTCACAATGTATTATGTGGGAGGCGCATTATAGAAATGCTCTTGATGTTCGTTTTGTTTCTCATCAAGTACAGGGGAGGGGTAGGCTGGCCATGTTGTAAATGAGCAGATCTCTCTACTGTCCTGGCAACTGGCATAATTCTGCTGTATTTCTGGCACCTATTTTCTCCATGACTTTCTGTACTCTGTTCATCTTTTAAGTGGATCCCCTGGGTGGCATCTCTGATTCTCCTCTGCCCTTCTATAGTGTGTTTTCCAGTGGCAGAGTTGACTTGTCATTGGCTGCTGGCAGGATCTTCCCACCAATACCTATGGCATTTTGTTGCGGAAGGGGTTGCCTTTAGTGGAACTGGAATATCCCGCTCCCTCTTTCATCATTCAGGAACGAGGGTAAAATCTCCCAGTCATGTGCTGCTGCGTTTTACAAACTGAACCCCCACATAGCAAGTCCAAACATTTTTTTTCCCTTCTCTTGAAACTGGGATCTGGCTCCAGGGTTTGAACTGGACTGCTCCCTGTGACTCTTCACCATGTGTGAATAAATATGCTGATTGCATCTAACTTTCACAGAAATACGCTTTCCAATATAGATTACTTATTTGTCAGCAATGGAGACAAATTTCTGTCTTGATAATCATCCTCTCCTTGCCCAAATGAACTTTTTGTAACAGTCCTTTTAACAGAAGCTTTGAAACTGTGATGAAATAATCGCAATCCTCTAAATAATATTCTATATCAGAATATGAAGGTTCCCTTTTTCTATCTGTGTCCTTGTCTTTTCTTGTCCTTGACAAGATTCCAAAAACTTAGAATATTTCTCCATCACTCATTCTGAAGGTGGACAATGTGTGTCAGGATGAACATTTCATGATGACCAATTTCAACTTTTGAAATGTCTAACTCCTGGCTTATCAATAACTAAATATCTCACATTCATTTCCTTACATTGAAAACCTATGTTTATTGTCACCTTTTCATCACTTCTTGATTTACCTCAACTCTCTTTGTTCTGCTTGTGTGCTGACCTCTGGCCTTTGACCGTTGGTTTCTCAACATCATAAAAACCATGAAAGGCAGCTCTGAAGATTGCACGGGGGCAAATTCATTATCCAATATTCCAATGAAAGTGGTTGGCAAAAACATTAATATTGCACATCAATGAGAAATTCGTAGGAAATATTCTTAGGAACTTAATTTTATATATATTAAAGTTTTAATGGAACTATTCTGAGTGGATTTTGAGAATGGGCTTCCTTCATAACAACAATCTTACTTTGGTGGATGGGAGTAAGAGGGATGTCAGCATTCAGATCCCAAATAGTAACATCCTTAAGACTTCATTTAGCAAGCTAAAATCCTGAGGAAGGCTCTCCTGAACTCATTGTTGAAGGTAGTGTATATGATGGGATTTACTGCGCTGTTGACATATCCAAGCCAGGTAGTAGCACTGTAAAGTTCTGTTGATACGTGGCATTGCTTGCAGTGAATTTTCAATATGTGTGTGATAAAAAATGGCAACCAGCATATCAGGAATATACCTGTGAAGAGGAAAGATAACAAAGTAATATAACAAACATCTCTACAAAACCTTGCTTCAACATCTTGCTCAATTCAATTTGGCCATGATCACAATAAAACCCTTTTTACTTCATCCCAATGTGTTCCAGCTGTTCTGTTGGTCATACAAAACTGTATTTCATGCCATGCTTGTAATTGTAAAGAATGCCAACTTAATGCGCTTTAAGCATAAACCTCAAATACATGAACGTTTCCACCGGCCGTGGACTGCTTGAGTGAGGTTATTGCAGTGGCAGTCAAGCACTCCAATTGTATTATGATAGATACAGGCGGATGAGGTTTTAGCTCTCAGATTGGCTGGCTGCCTTTGTCTACCAGTAGGGGGGAGGGGTCTGGTCCAGACAATGAGCCAAGCCTTATTCTATGCCACTGGTGAGCTGTGCACCCTGAATAGCTCAGTGTCAGGAGTACCTAGCTGACTCTGGCTGGCACAACTCCCATCCACCAAAAAGATAGTGAGTGCTGGAATTCCCCGGGAAGACGGTAAGAAAATAGGCAGCTAGCGGGGAACTCCTCCGTTGTCCTGATTGCACGGCTGGGCTGAGTTAAAATTAGCTGAAGATTATTACAATGTTGACCCAACTACAGTTTTACAATTAACACCTTCACTCAGGGAGATTTTCCTTGCCAGCTAAATGAAAGCATCCCATTTATAAATCTGTCAACATTTAGAGTTTCACAGTAACTTTCAAAAGAAACTATCAGAAATAATTACCATTATTATGGGGAGCTCAATCTGTCCAATTACTGTGGAGCAACAAATGAAATGCTGATCAATGTAAACAAAAACATTGCAGTCCAAGTCAGGGAAGTAGTCATACTGGAAATGCATGGTGCTCTGGGCAGATCACACCTTCAGACCCACTGAAGACATTGAAAGACAAGAAGCAGTTCTGAGAATCAAACACATCTGGTCCTTAGTTGAATCATGAAGAAAGTGTGAACAGAAAACTTGGACTTTTCACCTCTGAAAATGGCATGATGAAGTATAAGGTGGTAAATGGTAGTAAGTTCCAGAACTCTTCTTCAAACTAAAGTCAATTTAATATATTTTGAGCCAATAGCTGGAAGTTTTTCATACAAAAAAGCTGATTCATTCTGTTACTTTCCTCCTGGTACTCCGGTTTCTTCCCAGTACTCTGGTTTCTTCCCATAGTCCAAAAGTGCATGGGCTAGATTGATTGGCCATGTTAAATTAACCCTAGTATAGATAGGTGCTGGGGCTCCAGGGGAAGATGGTAAGAAAATAGGCACTGGTGGGAAATTGCTCCATTGCCTTGATTGCACTGCTGGGCTGAGTTAAAATTAGCTGAAGATTATTACAATGTTGACCCAGCTACAGTTTTATAATTAATACCTTCACTCAGTGAGGTTTTCTTGTTTTCCTGTGGTAAAATCTCTACGTTGCAGAAGGAGGCCATTTGGCCAATCAAATCTGCACCAACCACAACCCACCCCAGCCCTTAACCCTTCATATTTACCCTCCAAAGTTGCTGTGAAGCTCTAAATGTTGACAGATTTATAAATGGGATGCTTTTATTTAGCTGGCAAGAAAAATCTTACTGAGTGAAGATGTTAATTATAAAACTGTAACTAGGTCAACATTGTAATAATCTTCAGGTAATTTTAACTCAGCTTAGCTGTACAATCAGGGCAATGGAGCAATTCCTCACTAGCTGCCTATTTTCTTACCATCTTCCCCGGGAGCCCCAGCACCCACTATCTACACTAGGATTAATTTAACATGGCCAATCAACCTAGCCCACTCATTTTTGGACTATGGGAAGAAACCAGAGTACCGGGAAGAAACCGGAGTACCAGGAGGAAACCCAGACATGGGGAGAATGTGCAAACTCACAGATAGACAGTCACCCAAGGCCAGAATTGAACCTGAGTCCCTAGCATTGTGGGGCAGCAGTGCTAACCACTGTCACACCATGCGACCCTAAACAAATTACTTAATTTCCAGATCTTTCAGAATGTTCCAAACATTATAAGAGAGGTGTAAGTGATATAATGTATATCCCAATGACAGTCACCATCTACTATTCAGTTAATAATATGCCGTACCATACAGGTTAAAAAGATGGACTGGACTTCTGCGCAGAGCATTAAGTCAGAATACTATATAGCATGGAAACAGGTTCTTTGGCCCAACTCAACCATGCTGACCAGGTTTCCTAAACTGAATTAATCCCATTTGCCTGCATTTGGTCATATTCCTCTAAATCTTTCCTATCTACGTACCTCTCCAAATATCTTTTAAGTGTTGTAATTGTCCCCACCTCTACCACCTGCTCTGGCAGCTCAATCGAATAGTGCAGGCAAATACTCAATGGATGGCATGGTAGCACAAAGGTTAACACTGCTGCCTCACAGCTCCAAGCACCTGGGTTCAATTCCCAGCTAGATCACGGTCTGTATGGAGTTTGTACATGCGCTGCGTGTGTGTGTGTGTTTCCTCTGGGTGCTCCAGTCTCCTCTCACAGTCCAAAGATGTGTAAGTTAGTTGACTGGCTATGCTAAATTGCCCCTTAATGTCCTGGAATGTGTAAGTTAGAGGGATTACTGCAGTAAATATGTGGGGTTATGGGGATAGGGCCTGGGTAAAATTGTTGTCAGTGCAGACTTGATGGGCTGAATGGTGTCCTTCTGTGCTGTAGTGGTTTTGTGATTCTATGAAGTTAACAAACAAACCAATCCTGTTATGAGGAACTGATGAATAATTCTGGAAGGAATAGCTTACATGGTCAGAATAATTTTTTTTACTTGCACTATTTTTGGTTACCTTAAGAATAAATAAAAGATTCCTGTGAGGGTTTTCCTAATAACAGCTTCACTCAGTGTATGTTATTAACTCACATAATTGGTTCAGCAAAATGGAGCTGAGCCCATTCTAATGTTCCTAAAATTACAAGTCATTTTCTCTTGGTGTTGTTCATGAACAATTTTTTGAAAATGAATAATCGAATGCATACATAAATCAATACACTTGTGCCTCTGAACTATATTAGTGTCACAAATAAATATTTGTCATCCTTTATCAATAAATTTGCCATTTGTTCTGTATCAAAATTAGAAACAGAAATTTCCAAAATAAAGGACAGGATCTTGTCAGCTTGCCCAGCCCATTGATGGGCAGTTTAAACTGGTAAAATTGCCCAAGAGCCACATATCAGGATTGCGCGCAATTTCTCAGCTCTCATGATTTTATGAGAGCCAGGTTTCTGGCAAGGTCAACCTCTTGCTGGAAATGGGCTGAATAATTTATACAAATTATATTTAAATTTGAATTTACACTGATTTAGTGAGCTCAGTTGTCTAGGATCACTTGCCTGTATAGCCTCGTTGGGAAAAGTTCTCTCTGGTGGGAAAAACACATGCCCCTCATGAACAGGGAAGAGTTGTGTTTATCTCACCAGTGGGACCAGAGGTGATTGAGGCCCCCTGGGGAGGCCGATTGCAAGCGGGAGTACCTGGCACCTTGGAATTACCAGCTTGGCACCTGGGCACTGCCCAGTGGACAATGTCAGGGGGTAAGGCCTAAGAGGGGGGGGCAGCTCACTGCTGTTCTGCCTCTAATCAGACAGGTGAGGAAGTAAAGGTAGGGAGGAGGGACCATTGTGCACTCTGCATTGCAATTTGATAGGGGAGGGATCCAACCCCATTCTGCAACGGAATCGGATTGGGGGGCACAATCAGTCTGGGCAGGAGAGTGGTAGATACCCATGCATTTGATAGGCCGTAGGCCCCCGGATTTTCAGGTGTAGGGTGGGGGGGAGGTGTGGGTTGAGGCTGGTTCCAGCAGCAGAAGTCTGACACCTCTCTCTATCTGTCAGATCCCTGCTGCTGAAATTGTGCATGCACAGCATCAGAGGTTTGCACAGACTGGTTGGCAATTTAAATCCAGCCCCACTTCCTGCAGCAGCTAGAAACAGTCTACACCACTTCTTTAATGACTAAATACATAAGATTAAGTGTGAAAACTCACCCAAAAAATGGATCAAGAACTCTTCCGTTTTCACATTAGCTGGATACTTAGAATCATCCTCACAAAATTCCACCCAATTCTTATTGAATTATATGTGGATATTACAACTACATGTAATATAAATTAAACTATTACTATCAGTGCAAAGTGGTCCCATATCTCTTATTTTAATGCACTCTGGAATCCGATAACCAAATCAACTTCCAAGAACATTGATATTTTCCTTTTGAAGCATACCATATTAATATAATAGTGCAGTGTAACTATATCTTTTTGCTCAGTCTCACTCAGTTTCACTGCTCACAATCTTCTGTGAGATCCTGCAACAGGACCAGAAGCTTAGAGTTTGAGTCCAACATCAGGACTTGTTGGCCTAGAAGGAGTGTTCAATGAGTTAATAATCAGCTTGGGAATCCTTTCATCACTTCCCCCACTATTCCCCAAAGCGTAAGAAACAGTATGGGTCCGAAGATATATTTGAAAAAAAAAGTGAGAATCCAGGTTTCAGTCTTGATGATTTATTTAGTGAAGGCAAGTTCTGAACTAAACAAGTACTAAATACTGATCTCAGCATGGAAAGAAGAAGTGTACTACAATTGGCCTCATCATCCTTGAGCTTCTGTGATTGTTATCCAGTGGATCCTGTGGGAAATTACATGGAATTCAGTAGAACAGCTTGCGAACAATTATTGTCTTAGTTGAAGTGTGAAATACGGATGGTTGGATTGAATGGAACATCTGTGGAACCTCACCATAGCTGGTATTCGTGCCTTCAGGAGTAAGGCTGCCAACTCTAGCTAGACATATTCATACAGACTTTATTACATCTTCCTGACTCCAATCGCCCTGTCAAACAGCCTGTTTTTTTTGCCTATTCCTAATATTTAAACAATTAGTAATGAAATGTTTGAAAGAAATAGAAAGAAAAACTCCTAGATTTTTCTCCTGGGTTGCTTGAAGCACTGACCAGGAGATTAATTGTGAAATTCCTGGAGATTTTGTGATAACTATGAAAGATTGCCAACTCTATTCAGAAGAAGAAGTGAGTGAGGTCGAGTCTGGAGTTTAGATCTAGGATATAGAATACAAGCTCTAAATGGTTTTCAAATTATTATGTTGTCGCATATTTAAAATTTATATAACTTTCTAAGATGAGAAGCAAATGGCTTGATACTTACCCAGAACAATGACCAACATCCGAGTTGCTTTCCTTTCTCTCATTTGCAGATTGCTGCGTTTTAACATGGGTTTCAGAGAAGTTGTAGTTTTGCCACTAGAGAGTTTCTTCACTTCAGAAGCATGTTTTGTTGTACCGATGCTCCTTCTCTCTGACTCTTCAATCCCATTGTCTGTTTTAGCAAATGTCGCATGGTTCATACTGCAGTAATTTGCTATTTCAACTGGTGCCAGCAGTTTGTTACTTGGAGAAAGTTCTTTCTGTTTGTTAAACTTCAAACAAGTGAACGAATATAAGCTTCTGGGAAAATTTTCTACCTTTTCCTAATCATAAGAACTCAATGTTAGAAAATATATATAATAACAATAATTCAAAATATTTGTCAACTAACAGTAAAACAGAATAATTGCTGGAAAAAAATCAACAGGTAATCTGTGGAAATAAATATGTAATTTATAAATTATAAATTTATGTTTATAAATGCTAGTTATAAATTATTAACCTGTAAAAATAGCAAAAGGATCTCAATGTATATATACAACACTCATTGAAGGTGGCAGGGCATATTGATAGAGTGATTAATAAAGCACATAATAACTTAGATTTTATTAATAGAGACATTGAGTATAAGGGTAGAAGGTCATGCTGAACTTGTATAAGACACTAGTTGGGCTTCAGTTGGACTATTGTACCCAGTTCTGGGTGTCATACTTGAGGAAGGGTGCAAAGAAATTGTAGAGAGTACAGAGGGAATTCACAAGAATGATTCCAGGGATAAATAACTATAGCTATAAGGATAGCTTTCCTTGGAGAAAAGAAGCTGGGATACTGAGAAGAGACTTTAAGAGATATTCTTGATCCTGAGATGTATATTTACTGTACATCAGAGTATATCAAGATCTAGGGGGATGTGAGGAAAAGGTTTTTCACCCAGAGGGTGGTTGGAATCCAAAACAACCTTACTGAGAGGATGGTGGTGGCAGGTTCAAAGTATTCTTAGGGGAATTGAAATGCTATTTGAAAGTATGTGCAAAATCATGGGGATGAGACAGGGGTGTGTAATTAGGTAGCTCGTGCAGTCTTGATGGGCTGAATGGCCTCCTTCTGCACCATAAAGGTTTTGTGATTCTAAAATGAATAATTGAATTTTTATGTGAAACATTTGACAAAAAAAGCTTGATTGCATTAAAGTGCTTGGCAGCTAATTAATTACTTCTAAAGTGAACTGACTGTTATAATGCAGGAGACATGGCAGCCAATTTGCAAGCTCTTATAATCAGCAATGTGCTAATGACCAGATAATCTGTTTTTATGAAATTGGCTGACGGATAAATATTGGCCAGGACACTAGGGATAATTTGCCTGATCTCCACCAAAATAGTGTCATAAGATAATTTATATGGCCCTCAGAAAGCAAGTGTGTTATTTGTTATGAGTGATGCTGTTGCTTCAATGTTTTTCAACTGAAATATTAACTTGCTTGTATTCTTACATATGCTGCCTGACCTACTGAATGTTTCAAAGTCTGTTCTGTATTCTGGTTCAGGAACTTTGTTCAGTTTTCATTCCCAGTGATATATGTAGACTCAGTACAAATGCAACAACAGCCTTGACTTAACAACGTTTCCTCTCTGATCATTGTACAGTAAAAATAAAAGTGTCATACTGTGCAAAAGGTGGGTGGCAGTGACAAATTGCTAAGCCTTTGAGGAAAAAAACCTGTTTGAGAATGAACCCAGTGATCTAAAAACTAAGTATGGGAAGTTTGTAGAATCAAATACAATGATATTATTGTTTCCAATAGTGATTTTATAACCTTTTCAATGGTTAAGCACTGCAACATTTAACAAGACCATTTACAGGGGTGTCAATTCCCCTCTGAGAATTTGGATCAATATAACTTTTATGTAACTTTGGACATGGTACAAAGAGAAAGATCAACTTGTGTGAAACTAGTAATTCAGAAGTTGTATTGCAAGGGTGCGTACAACATTCTATAGCCTTTACAAAATGAGTTGAGTCTTTTAGTTGTTGGTTTTCACATGAACATTACAGATTTACAATGTTCCAGATACTTTGGATTAACCATTATTATGGAGCTAAGGTTACAAGAGGTAATTTCCTAGAGATTTCCCTTCAATAGAATATCTTGAAAAGACTTCTATTTGCCATGAATTCTGTGAGTTTGAATCATTGCTGGAAACCCCACATGGGATCATCTCAAATGTCAACTGAAAATCCAACTGGCCTATAGCCTTCCTCAGTGAACCCAGTTGACCTTTATATATTCGTTAGCTGCATTTTCTTGCTTCCAAAGTTATACTGGTTCTCTCCTGCTCTTTCTCCTGGCCTGTCTCTCTCCTTCACAGTTCTTGAATTTTGACGGTTGGCATCTTGTATAATTCATAATTTTCTATTCCAAACTTACAACTGACTGTTCAATCATATCATTTACATCACTTGCCTATCTCTCTACTGTTGCATCAATCTGACTTTATTAGTAGCTAAAAGGTTTAAATTCTTGGTTTGGGATGTCAGTACAGAAATGAGGATCATACTCCCACGTATTATGTAATAGCATTGCCTTATTAGAGGTCGCATTCTTCAATGCAAATTTTTTCATTAAAAGACCATCTACATCTTCTGATCTAAGTGGTGGATATTATGATTCCCTGAAATCATAAACTCATAAATAATGTTTGAGTTCTTATGAGTTTCCAAAGATTTGAAGGTTGATCTGGTTTCCTGGGAAATATTTCTTCCCTAACTCACAACAAAAGAGGTGATTATTGTAAAAAAGAACTGAAAAGTGATCATTGTAGTTCAGGGTGAATTTAGGAGTCATTTCTGAAATGTATTACGTCTTTAAGTCAATGAAAGAATTTTTTTTTTAGACAACAGTAATCTCAAAAGCTTTATTTTGCAAATTGCCCGCACTCTCCCAGTTCACTAATCTTCAGTCTTATCACTTCATTCTTGCAAAAATCAAGGATTCAGCCACTTTCTGGTCCAGCTAATTTTTAACATACGTCTAAGCATCATCACATAAATGTCTTTTATTTTTATGATACTCCAATTTATAAGCTGATATAACGTGTTGGCTAACCACAGGGAAATTATTATTCAATTATTATCACTAGCTTAATTTTATAGTTGGAAAGAATTAAATATCTTTTTGCAGATAATATCCTTCATGCAATTTGTTTCTTAGCCTTCCGGTGTTATTAGATTACCTGCAAAAATAATTTTGAAGCTGTTTGATCTATTTATGTACTGTTTATCTGTGATCAGAACTCATTCTTCACACTCAGTATTGATCTGCCTTTTTGAATTTTCCATTTTAAGTAACTATTGTAATATTTCTGTATATCTGCAGTCAAAGCCATATAGTCTAACCATAGATGTATTACCAATTATTTTGAACTTAATTTACATTGCTGATTACTGTTCTCACACCCTCTCTCATCTTTACAAGAACACAGAAGGCAATTTGTGGAATGCAAACCTAAGTCTTCATTATCAATGTCACATTAACAACTATAATTTTAACCTTTATGTCCCTTAGCTATAAAGGGGGCTTTCATTGCTGCAATGGTTGCTGGAGACTAACGTCATCCGAATGGTTAAAAACTATATATAACCATGCCAAAATGATAATATATTAACTCAAATTTCTTGGGTTAGTATATTTGCATAATTACCTATAGACCCAGGTGAAATTTAGGCAAGTGTAGAAAGCATACTATTGGTGTGACCATTAATATATTTGTCAGTAAACTTTAAAAGGACAGTGGCAATTAAAGGGAATGTCCCAATTGGTTGATAAGCAATTGGAAAAGACTTCTGAAAGTTTCAAAAGTAGCTTAGCCCATTATCTTTCATGAAGGAGGCAGTGGTTTAAAAAGTGAGAGACAAATATCAAGAAAAAGAAAGTCCTAAGTGTAAGTGATTGTCTAATCCAGACCAGATGCTGTTAATATTGAATGGTGTTTACCACTTCATTGCAGCATTTCCATAAATTCACCTCTAGCTGCCTACATGGAAATGAAGGAGGCTTGGGGACACAGCTCATTGATACATCATTTAGGGTGCTAGCCCTAAGGTAAATGGCAGCATTAGAATCCTTACAGTGAATGTTACAGCAGTGTGTTGCTGCTGATTCAAATCCAGTGAGGACAATCACCCTTAGCCATCGCCAGTTAATGGCAAAGATATGCCTCGGTTTGACATTTCTTACAGTGCACCTTCTTCAGCTGAGGTTTGAGAGACAACCCCTGTGAAGTTCTAAGTCCCTCCGTAATCATTGACAAAATGTTGAGTACCCATGTTATGCCTCAGATGTTAAAGAATGCAAAGAATAAAATTTGCATTTAAATTATAAGCTCTTTTCATCTGAATTACCTGGGTCTGCATCGCACTCTCTGAAGCCATGGTAACGCTGTTTTGCCTAGAAGTGATGCGTTTCCTTCTCTTTTTAAGTACAACGTAAATACGTACATAAACCAACAATGTAACAAAAAAAGGCAAGTAGAAGGATACGATGGACGAATATACAACAAAATCTGGATTGGATATAGAACACAATCTGGGGTCATCTGCAAATTGAATATTGGTAGAAAATCAGAGGTTTCATTAATTCATGAAATATGTTAATTTCTAATCTAGCATGGAAGCATCTGTTAAAGTTACTGACAAACAATTCCCAACAATGCAATTAGAAAGTTGTTACCCAAAAGGAGTCAATTTTGTAGTGTTTCATATTCAAAAACAAGAAACTATTCTTCTCTACGAATATTTTTGTGATGTGGATGCAAATATTTGCCAAATCAACTGTGACATATGTGACCAATGATCTCTGTTCTTAATTAGCAAGGAATCAGTGTCAATGTATGCTGTAACCACAGTAAATACCAACTTTTCAGCCAATACAAATTCTGTGGAGCATAAAAACTGGCTAAATGACTTAAGTACCGTAACATAAATACTGTAAAGTTCGATATATCTATCCAAAAATTAATTTGATCACATTATGGATTGATTAACCCATTTGCCACAGCCAAACAATATATGAAAGTGTTTATTATTGCATGTTTTAATCAAACCTTTGTACAATTGAAATTTAGCAACCTAATGAATATAGAAAAAAATTGTGTTTGTAATCCATTTTATGTCAACATGTCTATAGTACTTTAGAAGAATCTTTGACTGGTTTTAAATGCAGCAGCCATTTTTCACCTGCTGCTTTCACTCAAAAATTGCCATGAGATAAAGAACTAATTAACATATCCCTTTTAGTGATATTGGATATTGGTTCATCAACAGAACGATTCTTCGCTTTTCAAACATTTCACCCAACTAAGAAACTGAATGAGGCAAATGGGATCTCAGCTTTACTTTACCATCTCCTCACATATACGTCCTCACTGACATTCATCTGCTAGGTTTCCCAAGGCCCGGAGTGTCAGCCGGTTAGAATTAAAGCAGGATCCATGATAGACTCTGACGTACACAACCTCATCAAATCATATAAAGGATCGGTGTGATTTGATTGACTGCTCCCCATCACGACCCTCCTACACCCTCCCCCACTCCCCACTAAATTTAGAAATGAATTGTTTCAGGGTGGGTTAGGCTGCATTTGAAATGTTTAATAATTTTGAACACCCTACCCAGCACCAAGCCAGCAAGATTAAAACGGGTGAATAATGGGGACAAACCCGAAAGCCTTCAACTCAGGACACAGTATGTAGGCCTCAAACACAGGACAATCTTTTAAAATAAGAAAATCTGCCCCAAAAACCACCCCATTCTTGGGAGTTAAAATTTTCTCATTTGTTTCAACCCTTCTGGCTATACCAATATGTCTGAAACTTTAAGTCAATTGAAATATGTCAGGAATTGAAATTCACAGCCCCTTTGCCTGTCTTCAGCCTGTTGCTGTTTATCTCTCCTTTGTTTTCCAACTTGACTGTCCTGTTACTCTTCCTATTTTAATAGACTCAGCGGAAACAATCTGTTTTTTTTCTCTCAGGAAGATCACCTCAATGGCTGCTGCTAACTTCATTACTATTCCTCCTACTCACCCTTCCTCAGAAACCCTAACCCTGTCAATCAGATCTTGTTAAGAGATATAACACTTGGTAAATTTTTAAAACAACAAAATTAGTTTTCCATTTCTGAAAATTCTGCATTCCTGAAAACAATAGCTCTCTTAGCCTCTCCTTCCTCATGCAGAGAGCGCAGGAGGTTCAAAGATTTATTCTTGCTACATGAGCTTCTTGGCAAATTTTATTTTTCCCATTAATCTAGAGAAGTTTTGTACATTTTAAGCTGAAAGAAGACAAAGCCTGGAAAGTTGCCAACATCCCTATGAAATTCTTTCGTCTGGCATTGTAATTCAGGATCGAGAATGCTTATTTAAAATTCCACTGAAATAGCAGATAAAGAAATGTTGATTAAGCATTCATTAGTTACCATTGACAACATTTATTTCCAGACTTAGGTATTTTCATTGATTAAATGAAGAAATATGAAGCTGTCTTTCAATTCAATGTTATGCACAATCTTGTGCCTAATGTATACAATCTAATCACTCTTCCAATGGACATTTTATTACAGTCATGTCTGAGTGAAGACCATTATTGAGCAAGTTGGATTGTGAGTCTGAACTGAGGCCCCTTAATCATTTCTAATGCTTTTCAAATGTAAAAAATAATTTCATTAAACTTTTTTTGTACCTGTTGTGTTGAAACCGAAAAGAAGAGGACACGACACTGCAAATGATAGTATCCAGACTGCACTGATCATTATAGTCACTCTCTTCTTGGAGCTGTAGTTTGTGTTATATAGGATTGGCATCACCACAGCAGTGTACCTTAAAACAAGAGAAAATACAACTTTACCACAGACTATTGAAACAATTGCAACATGGGCAAAGAAATACAAACCTTCAGTCTTTTTCTTTAGTGATCATTTGCTAATGAGAATGATTTTCCACCTAAGAAATTCTGTGTCATTAGTTATGGGTTCTGTGGGTCCTTGCATGGCTGATGAACTTGATCCTCGAGCCACAAATTTAGCAAGTGTTGCGCAGGAGGTGAAATTGGTCCTTGGACGCGAGTTCGCTGGTATTCCTTTCTAAGGCTCTTCTTTTTGGACCTCCACTTGCCATTAGGTGTCCTTCAAGAATTGTATTACTTCAATCAGGAGATTCCTCCAGGTATTTAAACAAAGATCTCCCAGGGATTAACATCTTTTTTGTATTTCTTTGTATTTCTTGAAGGAAGCCTTCAGGGTGTCTTTGAAGCACTTCCTTTATCCTCCTTATGTTCATGTGCCTTCCTTGAGCTGGTTGAAGATTTGCTTTAGCAGTTAGGATTCTGGCAGCCTATGGATGTGGCCGGCCAGCAGAGTTGGTTTTGGATGATTATGGCCTGGTATTTTTGGTTCATGCAAAGATGCTGCTCTTAGTACGTCAATCCTTCCAACTGATGCAGTGAATCCATTTCAGGCAGTATTGATGGTACCTCTCCAGAGCCATATAGAAGAATTTGGAGGATTTTAGTATCAGCATGGATGTCATGGTCATCAGGGATTCTCATCCTTAGGCATCTGAAGATGGTACTCATGCATTGAATATGATGTTGGATCTCAGTGTCAATATCAGCCTTAGATAAGAGGTGACTTCCCAGGTAGATGAGACATTCCATGTTTGGGAAGGTTTCTCCGTTGATTATGATGGAGGGAGAGAATGGATCTAGTGGGGAGGATTGGAAAAGAACTTGAATCTTCCTTAGGTTGAGGCTAAGATCAATTCTTTGCCATGCTTCTGGTGTCAAGCATGGCTTAGAGATTCTCTTCTGAGAGAACGGAGATGGCAATATCACCTGTTTACTTTCCACAAGCAAAGCCAATATTGTTTTTTTCTTGGATTTCAACCGGTTAAGATTGAAAAGATTTCTATCCATCCTATTGATAATGTCCACTCCAATGGGCAACTTATTCTCGACAAAACAAAGAATATTGGCGATGAAGCTGAAGAAAAGAGTGGGGCAATGACACATCCTTGTTTGACTCCAGTCTTGATCTCAACAGTTTCTGTCATATTTCCATCGCCAACATCTTGCTGTAGAGGAGTCAGACAATGTTGATGAATTTCTCTGGACAGCCAGCCTTGATAGGATCATCTATTGCCTTTCCATATCATCTTGAGTCTTGAACAGATTGATGAAGACAATGTAGTAGAGTGGGTGATGTTGCTCCTGGCATTTCCCTTGGAAGTTATCGAGCAGTGAAAATCATGTCTGCTGTTCCATAGTTTGATCGGAGGCCACACTATCTTTCTGGAAATCTTATCGTCAGGGTCTGGGAGGAGGCAGCTAGTGGTGATTTGAGTGATGACCTTCCTAGCAATGGAAAGTATGGAGACTTCTTGGTAATTCCTACCGTCTATTTTCTCTCTTCTCCTGAAGATGGGGACAATGATGGCATCCCTGAGGCTGTCCCAAATTTCAGGAACAGCTGATGGAAATGACAGGTGATCTCTTCTCCTCCAAGTTTGGAAGTACCATTCACCCCTGCAGCTTCTCCATTTTCACTGTGTTTAATGGCAGCTTCTATTTCATCCATGCTTGATGGGAATCCAAGCTCATCTTTGATGGGGAACTAGGGGATTTCCTCAAACACTCCCTCAGCTATGATTGTATCATTGTTTGGGAATTCTTTGAAGTGTTCTCTCCATTGAAGGCTGATGCTTTCATTGTTTTTTGAGAGTTCTGTCCTTACTCCATACCAGTTTGAGACCTAGAGTGTTGGGTCCATATATTGTCTTGGTGGCACTGAAGAAGCCCAGAGTGTGTATTTGTCAGTCAAGAGTTGCAGCTCCTTCACTTTCTTAGTACACCATTGGTTCTTGGTTTCCTTTATTCTTCTTTGTATCTCCACCTTTGCTGTTTGCTGCATTCTCCACTTCGTATTGCTGGTTGTCTTGTTTTGCCAGGCACAGAGGGCTTTCCTCCTCTTGTCGATGAGATCTTGGTTGTTCTCATCAGTCTCAGTGTTTCCTGGTCTTGCAGTGATGGTTTCTTCACAGCTTGTGATGATGACTGTCTTCATGTTTTTCCAGTTTTCTTCCATTCCATTAAAAGGGATGTCTTGGAGATTCTGACATTGTTGGAAGTTCACTTCCATGTTGAGCTCTTGAAACTGTTGATCTGTCCTTGAGCTGTTTCTTCATTTTCAATGGTTTATGGTGGAATTTGATGAACATTGAGGAACAGAAGAGCCGGTGCTCTCTCTAGCAGTCATTTTCAGTGGTCATTGCTTTGGTGATGAGATCATCTATCTGGTCTCAGAATCAGTGCTTGATTGATCATGGATGTCTCAAGGAAGTCTTGACCTTGTCTTTTTGACAGAATAGTGTGTTAATGATGATGAGCTGGTATTTTGCGCACTTGATGAGTGTGAGAAACCTATTCAAGTTGCAGTTCCCATCTCCTTTCTTTCCAATGATACCTTTCCAGAGTTGGGAATCCTTTCCAAACCTTGCATTTGACTCCCCAAGGAGGATGAACTTATCTTCCTTAGAAATGTTGGTGAATATGGTGCCTGGGTTGCAGGAGAAACCTTCTTTGGACTCATCATTGTCATCAAAGGTTGGGGTGTAAGAACTCATGATCATTAGCTGCTGGTTCTTGGCAAGTTGTAGACTGAGGGTCATGAGGTGATCGTTGATGCCTGCCCATCATTGTGTTAAGTCCTTCCCATGCTTTCCTTGGATTACCTGTGCAAAACCCAAGTTCTATTTTATTTTTAAAATCAATTTTTGTTTTCCTCATTTTGAACCTGCTTTCTTTCTTGCCAATATCAGTTTCACCTTTAAGAAATGCCAACTTCCTCTCATTCAGACATTTTTAAAAAATCTCTTGACACCCAAGGTTTATTATTTGGAAATCATTTCACTGTTTTGTATCAATAACTGTGTCTTCAAAAACTGGATATGTGATGTTAAAGTGTCTGTCAACTCATGTGAGTCACCATACCAATCAAAAAACACTCATGGTAAGTGACATCAAAATAGTCCATGGTCTCTTGTCTACATCTGAACTATCTTCAGGATAGGTCCTTCACATTTCACATGCTGTATGTTGGTAGAGGATGGATAATATTATGTTTCAACTTCTCAGAAGATGGTCTACATGCTACCTTCTATGACTTCACGATATCGCCATTGCATTGGTCTAGAATGTGAGTTGAACCAATGGGAAAGGTGACACACTGCTGCAGATATGTCATTTGGGAAGCTATGCTGAGAGGGAAAGAGTATTAAAATCCCAACTGCAAACACAAGCTGGTTACCAAAGCCCACCTTGAAACCTATTCAGAATTCTTTCTTTATTGTTTGGTCCAGGCACATAAACCAATATAATAATAATGACCAGTATCATAAAACCCTCTGTTGATTGCAAAGGATTCCCACCATACCTGTCAGGAATCAAAAAGCTTTTTTTTGTGACTCTTTTCCTATAACCTTTCAAGTTAAAATCCTATGTGCCAGTGCATCATCACAGATTGTAACAATCCTGTTAGTACTGAACCTCTAACAGGTTTGTCAAATACTATTTTTCTTTTGTAAAACCATGTTGACTCTGTCTGATCATACTATGATTTTCTAAGTGTACTGTTGATATTTCTTTAATAATAGAGTCTAGCATTTTCCCAATGACTGATGTCAGACTAACTGACCATTGTATCTCTGTTTTCACTCTCCCTCTGATCTCGAATAGAGCCTGCCACATACACTAAACTCCAATCTGTTGAAACTGTTCTAGAATCTAGGCATTTTGAAAAAAACAGATGCGTAACACATTAAGGAGGGGTGGGGGTGGGGATGCGTGGGAAACCTGTCCATATAGTGCATTCGATAACTGTTCAGCTCCCTCTTAAGGCACAGTGGTTTGCACTGCTGCCTCACAGCACCAGGGACCCGTGTTCTATTCAGGCTTTGGGTAACTGTCTGTGTGGAGCTTGCACATTCTCCCTGTGTCTGAGTGTTTGCTCCAGTTTCTTCCCACTGTCCAAAGATGTGTGGTTTGGTTGATTGGCCATGCTAGATTGTCCTTTAGTGTCGGGAGAATAGCAAGGTAAATATGTGGGATTACAGGAAATAGGTCTGGGTGGGATTGTTGTTAATGCAGGCATGATGGGCTGAATGGCCCCTTCTGCACTGCAGTGATTCTATGATTAAAGAACATCATGATATAGGCCATTAGATCCTGGGGCATTTACCACTTTTTATTGCCATTATTTACTAATTTTTCTCTGTTGATATTAATATTTTTAGTTCTTATTAACCTCTTGCTTATCCCCTATTTGTGATATCCGTGTGTATCTTGTACCTTCTAATATGAGTACAGGTACTTTACTCTGAAGATTGGCACTTTTCGTCAGAATTGAGGAAAAATTGAAGCTATTCAATAAATCAATGATTGCAATACTAAAGACTCATCATACATAGATTATCATTTTTAATGTTGAAAACAGAGTTCTTATTCTTGATATCTAAAACACTTTAAAATATATTAGGGTGGACTAACCTATCAATACTGATTGCACAAAGATTCAGAATACTTGCTGTGCACATCATGACATCCAGCGTCACAAAGATGTTGCAGCTTGTTCGACCAAATCTCCAATCTCCAACCACCTGTGGGAGACAATGTTCATTTGTAATTTCTCAACAAAGGTTTTTGGAAGATATCAATAAAAGCACCTAAAATAAAGAGAAGGTTACCAAAAGAAAATGAAATAATACAGGCACATGGCTGAGTTATATTTGTGTTGATAATTGCTGAGTTGAACATTTCTGATATTCTGTGCTGTTAATAATATGTGAATGAAATGTGAAAGCATGGTCTTCAGAAGAATGAGGCACACAACTGAAGGACATCTACATAGTCATGTTCTTCTTCTCCTCTTTGCATAGCAACATGGGACAAGCCAATGCCCATTATTTTTACATCCAACAGATTGTGCCCTTGCTTTATTTCTACAATAAAGCCCATTTCCGTGAGGACAACTCAAGAGTTTGACTCAGAGAACTGGCAACTGCAATGGAGGTTTTCCACTCCACCCACATTGTACCACTGGAGGCAGCCAGAGGCTAGAAATCTCTTCTTCACTGACCAGCATTCCTCGTTGTGACACTTAACTGCTAATCTGCTGACCTAGAGACCAGAATGCTCCCACTAGACTGTTAAAATGTAACCAATGATAACATTGGAGCTGTTGTAGTGTCACCAATAGTGACCCAGCAAACTATGCAACCAAAAACAAAATTATGTGGTGGTCAACTGACCAATGGACTCACTATAAATAAGAAGCTGTTGGAGGTTGTGAGAATTTGGGATGGCCTAGGGTGAGGTCTCAAGTGGTGGAGTAATGAAGTTTCTTTAGTAAACCTTTTTCTTTGATTTATCAGTTGGAGTAAATATCATTTTATTTTATTGCTTGCATCTGAAGAGTTGCTTCTGGTGGTTCAACATGGGCCAAGGCTCACTGTATTGCTATAGTCATAGAATAAACAACATGTCAGTTCAAGTGGATTCCTGACCTGCTCCAGGGTTCAAAATCCAGGTTCCAGGTTGATGTGTAGAGTAGGCCTGAGGGAATGTGGCAGAGTCAGCCGTTGTCCTTTGGATGAGAGGTGCACATTTGACTGCACATTTGTCATTGCAGAATCCAAAACTGAGGTTAAAAGGGCTATTTACAGAAGATGCCTGGGATAACCACTTGACACGAGAATAATCAGTCATGGAGTGATCTTTGGATAGGATGTTGAAGGTGAGGACATTAGACTCAATTAGGATACCATTAATAGGTATAGGAGCATTGAGATGTATTTCTTTGGATGAATAAGCCTCACAAATATACCTTATTTCTGTAATCTGGTAACTCTTGAGACTGTGTGGCGCCAGTGCTTAATAATATGACAACTGGTTGCAGTGATAGAGTGTATAAGAAATAGGTGATACAGAAATTGTATCTTGGCTAAGTTATATTTGGTGAAATTGTAACCTTGGCTGTTAAATCATTCAACAAAAGCAATGTAAGTGCACAAAAGAGGTTACAAGGAGTGGTTGTTAAATTACACTGCAACACAGACTTATTAACCTTGAGTTTATAGTACTTCATTCACTTAGGAACATTAGAAAACATACTGTAGTAACAAGCTGTTATTTAAGTATGTCTGCACCATGTTATGACAATACATTGCCAACTTATATTTATCATGATATAACTTGCAGAAATATAGTGATCCTCTTTCAGTCATATTTAACTTAATATGACAAGGCATTGAATTTTTAATATGGAATACATAATATACAATCATAGGAATATCAATATGCAACCATTTCTTTTGGTTAGATCCACAAAAGAACTTTAAATCCTATTCCCTGTCCTTAATCTGTGTCTTTGACTATTTTTCCTCTTGAGGTATTTATTTAATACCCTCTTCCATGGCTGATTCAACATCAATGGGTGCTTGTGGTAATGCATACTGTACAGTAAGAACTCATTGTCTGAAAAATTGTGTTTTTTATCCTTCCAGTACTAATCCCAAGTTTATAATCGCTTTATTGCTGATTCAACTAACAATGGGAATAAGCTTTCTCTACTTTTAAACCCTTGCCCACTTTAAGCACTTCATTTCAATCCTCCCTTCACCTTCTCTGTTCAGTCAATGGAGTGTGTAGTTAAACCTTTCTAATCAATAATAAGGCAGCATAAATTTTAAAGTTAGAGTGAGAAGTTTAAAAAGATGGGAAGAGGACTTTTCAACAAATCATTAAAATATAGAACAGAGTAATACAAATGACCTTTGGAATTTAGTCGACTATATCATTCTGTTCTTCAAGATATTGTCCAAAGCATTTTCTAATGTGACAAGAATCAGCCAAATTATGCCAACTGATTGTTTCAAATCTAATTCAGATGTTGTCTTCCACGGGTCACTATCGTAAATGGTTGTTCTACGTGTCTTGGGCAGCCATAGTTCTGATATCTACTGCATACATTTGCTAAAAGAACACTGATAGCTGGCGTGTTGTTCTTACTTTCTCTTTCCAAGTTTTTTTTATTTGGGACATGGGCATCGCTGGTGGGTCAGCGTTCATTGTCATTCCCTAATTGCCCTTGAGTGGAGTAGCATGATAGGCCATTTCAGAGGGGTTTATTTAAGATCAACCACATTGTTGTGGATCTGAAGTAATATATTGGCCAAACCAGATAAGGACAACAGATTTCCTTCCTTTAAGGACATTAACGAATCAGGTGGGTTTTTACAACAATTGACAATGGTCTCAAGGTCACCGTTAGACTTTTAATTCCAGAGTTTTAGTGAATTCAAATTTCACCATCTGCAGAGGTAGGATTTGAGTCTGGGTACCCAGAACATTGCCCTGGGACTTTGGGTTAGTCCAGCGACAATAGGACATAGCTACCATCTCCCCTTATTTTCAAGTTTTGAGGATAATATTTCTTGATTAAGCAAAGAAAATTATTTCCGCAGTGCCATTTTTAGTTTGTTGATGCTTGCATTTCATCAAAGGAAAAATAAATTAACTACTTAGTGGTCGTATTCAATATAATTCCGTTTGAGCAATTTAAATATTTAGGCCTTGAAATTTAGCCAATTAGAGCAGGGATGAGCAATGTTTATCACTTTTTTAAAAAAAACTTTGTCTGAAAGAAAACTGTTGGAAGCCACAAAAGGAAATGTGGCTTTTATAAACCAAATTGTCAGGATTTCCTGGTAGATTGCATAATTTACATATATAACTAAAACACGTGCATTCAATTTATGTTTCAATGAAAAAACAAAATTATAATCTTAGCATTTTTTAAATTCTTCCTTTGTATCTCCAGCGTATGCATGTGCAGGCCTTTGGTATCAATTGACATGAATTATGCATCAGGGTGCTTGAAAAGAAAATGTAAAAATGGTGAACTATTTTAATTTAATGGGAAAAAAAACAGCGTGTTTCCTCTTTAAATGGAAATGTAATAAGAAATTTACATATGAAAATGAAAGGATGATATTTTTGTCTATTTAACACTCCCCTCCCCCTGCTTCTCCCTCACCCCCAATAAGGGAAGCGGGTGGGTGGGAGGAGTGGTTTCAAGGTGGTGGCGCAGATGGCAGGAATGTGAAATTGTTTGGATAGGATTCCTTCTGGGATATCGCCCTTACCAATCTGGAATCGTGGCGTGGGCAGGGCCTTGAACGTGAAGCCTTGCCACGATTAAAGCCCTTGACTGGCCATTTAAGGCCTTTTGCAGCTGGCCACAAGTTTCAGGCTGCCGGGCGCAGGATAACTGAGTGTGGGAAGTAGAAAAACGTCCTATCTTTAATCAGGGATGGAGTGGGGTGGGGTGCTTCTATTGGAAGGCCCCTACCGACTCTCCGCTCATCCTGAAGAATGTAATGGACAATAAACTAAGAACATGAGACTGGGCCCTCTGGACCTACCACCCTCCCCCATCTCCCGCCCCATCTCCTCAGTCTATTCCACAATTACCCACTCACTCTGCGGGGTTGCACTTCCTTCCAAGTAGGGACAGAAGACCAGTATGCTGTCAATCAACACTCATTTGAATGTAAAAATGATAGTGGGCCTGTGGAGTTGGCAGTTGCGTTCCCCGCCAACTCTCTCTTTGGTTGGGAATCAGCCCCCGTCATCCACAAAATTCAGGCCTTTGGGTTTTAGGACAGACCTTATAATAAATAGAATCTTTTTTTTATTCTAATTTATCAGTAAAGCTGTGTTGGCTTAAAGCAGCCCACTGCAGCAGGAAACAGTGCAACTAGTCTCACTTTAATCATGGGAGAGGTCCCATGTCGGTCTCTTGGTGGCAGCACTGAGTCAGTGGGCGGGAGGGACTGATGCAGAATTCCCAGCTCACTGCAGTGGGATGTCAATTTGTCTCATTAATGAGCCAGATGACACCCAATCATCCTTGAGCGCATTGCAATTTAGTGATGGCTTAGGGATTAAATGGCTTTTCCAGATTTTTGACAGGCATTCAACAAAATCGGTTAAATTTGCCACTGGCCTTCCAGGAGTGAGCGTCACTTGTGGTTGGGCCCTGTAACTGAGGGGACCTAACATTGGTGAGAAGATGGGCTGCTGATATACCACGCTATTGCCTGCACCCTCCTACCTGTAGTGTGAAAGGTTAATGTTAAACATGTGAATAGTCTACATTATTAATGAAGTAATATCATGTGACAACAGAGTAGTTGAGAGTGAAGTATTATACTGTACATTGTTAGTAGAATGTCCAAGAACTTTGGTCATTGGATATGCATATGGATAATATTGGAATAGTTTAGGTTAGAGGGTCATTAGATTGGTTCCAGTGGTTGGTGCAACATCGAGGGCTGAAGGGTCTGTACTGCGCTGTAATGTTCTATGTTCTATCAATCCAATGGAGAAACTACTCAGATGATCAGCAGCATAATCTGAACAGTTAGCCTATAGTTTCTGGGGGTTCATATACTGTTCTACAGAGTTTGAGAGAGGAGAACTTAAATCCTACGAGAGAACAGAGAATGAGGTTGGAGAGATTGGGTTCATGTAAAGAGTATATTTAATAATGTTAGAGGTTTTGAGGGAAATGTAGTGTAAAAGGATTAAGGTTAAATATGTAAATCAACAGTCTGCAGGATCAGTGATCTAAGATCACCTGACAACAGAATATGCTGACAGATAGTTCTACGTGAAGCACTGTACTAGTTTGGTACTGCACATAGATAGTAGCATGTTTAAGAAAAGTAGAAGTTGACTAACAGCCTTGCTTCTAGCAATATCTATAAATCCTCCCTGAGCACAATCTCATCCGAATAATAGAATCATAAAATAGAACCATAGAATCCCCCAATGGAGAAGGAGGCCACTCAGCCCATCAAGTCTGCACCAACCATAATCCCGCCCAGGCCCTATCCCTGTAATCCTCCATGTATTTACCCTTCTAATCCTTTGATGCTAAGGGGCAATTCAGCATTGCCAGTCCAGCTAACCTGCACTTTTTTGGATAACAGACCATGCCTTCCTCTCCTGTAATCCCCACTCTGTGACCCCTATCCCACTATCATTGATTTTGGATTGGGATCCTCTGGTGGTCCTGAGCCTCCGTTCAGTCCCTGTTCCCGCTGGCAGCATTGAGGATCTGTTGGCCTCTGACCAATAGTTCTTGGTGGACAGGTCTTCTGCTACCAAGGATCTCAATCATGGGAAAGGCCTGAAGGTGGTCACACTTGAGTGCCTGAAAGGCCCTTCATTCCAACAATTATATCCCCAACCCATGGAACTGATGTGCGCTCCTAGCTGCACCTCTGAAGAGTAGATGAGATCTCCACCAGCCAGGCAGAACCTGCACAACACCTTTAAGAGAAACTTTAAATTCAACTGGGTAGAATTAAGACATTTGTTTTAGATATTGATTCAGCTGATTAAAAAGATTCTAATAGCACATTTAGGTAACCTATCGCCTCAGCTATATTAAAAACAGTAATGACTGAAACTCTATTCCTTGAACCAAAGGCATTACCTACAACCGTGGCCTAATGATACCATTGAATAGGTTTGTTTCCAATACAATGATGATTTTCATTTTAAAAAAATTATTTGAAACCATAAAGTGCATTTTATGATTAGCTTTTTATTACCCTATTATATAGAAACATGGCTTGTTCCTTTCTTCACTTTTTTTTAGGCTCTTTTCATGCATGGGTGATCCATCTGGAAAAGTCAGAACTGCAAATGAGCCTGATTCCAGAACTGGTGGAAGGAGAGACTGAGGAGACTAAGTTTTTTTTTAAGAGTTTAGCAGAATGAGAGGTGATCGCATTGAGGGGTGCAAAATCCTTACAGGGATCAACAGAAAGGATGTTTCCACAAATAGAGGGGTGGTGGTGGTGATGGTTGGGGTGGGACTGGGCTGGAGCTGGGGCTGGGATCTAGAACCAGGGCACACAGCCTCAGGATAAGGGGATGGCCTCTTAGAACTGAGATGAGGAAGAACTTCTTCACTCCCAATGTTGTGAATCTTTGGAATTCTCTGTCTCAGACAGCTCTGGAGGCTTAGTCATTGAGTATATTTAAAATGGAGAGTGATAGAGTAAGGCATCAAAGGTATGAGGATAGTGCAGGAAAATGGCTTAGAAGTTCAGCCAGGATCTCACTGAATGGCAGAGTGGGCTTGAGGGGCAGAATGGCCTACACCTTCTATACAATGGTCCTATGTTCCTGTGAGGTGTTAAAAAATCTGTACATTGGCTCTGGAGTTGGATATTGCCAATACTTGATTTAGATTCATATAATTCAGGAGACTATTGGCCTATCTTGTTTGTGCCGATTCTTTGAAAGATCTATTCAATGAGTCCTATTGCTCAACCATTTTCTCACAGTCCTGCAAATGTTTCCCCTTCAAGTATGTGTACAATTCCATTTTGAACATTGTGATTGAATCTGCTTTCATCACTCTTTCAGCCAGTGCATTCCAAATCATAAATTGTCTCGCAAATTTGGTTCCAATGCATAGATCTATAAACGTAGACAGGGATCTGGGTGGAAGTGGGAACATCGAGGTGGCAGTGGGCCGAAGGGCCTGTTTTGTTCTTTGTTCTTTGTTCTTTATAACAACTCGCTGTGTAAAAAAACCAAATCTTCCCTCTGGTTCTTTTGCAATTAGCATAAATCTACATCCTTAAGGCTTTCAAATGAAATTCTGTTTGAATGAGATGTTTCTTTTTATTCTTTCATGGGATATAAAAATTGCTGGCAAGTTGGTACACCCACAGTATTAGAAAGAGAGATTTGACCTGTCGATAATGTTGGAATGGCAATATTGTTCCAAGTTAGATTGGTGTGTGGCTTAGATGAGAAGTTGCAGGTGGTGGTATGAAAGGACTCTGGCAGAGTTGCTTCAGTGCATCTTGTATATGGTATAATCTGCTACCACATTGTTTTAGTTCAGTAATGGAGAGAGTGAATGTTTAAGGTATAAAAACAAAATGCTGGAAAATCTCAATGATTCTGGCAGCATCTGTGGGGAGAGAGACAGAGTCACTGCTTCAAATCTAATATGACTCTTCAAAATTGGAGGTCATATCCATGTTAGCTCCATTTCCAGCACTTTGTTTTTATTTCAGAGTATTCTGCTTTTGTTTGAATGTTGAAGGTGGAGATGGGATGCTGTTTAATCAGACTGCTTTGTCCTAGATAGTGTTGACTTTCTTGAGTGTTGTTGGATCTGCACTCATCCAAGAAACTGATGAGAATTCCATCACATGCCTGATTTGTGCCTTGTCAATGGTGAGTAGGGAGTCAGGAGATGAGTTACTGTCAATAGAATTCATAGCATCTGATCTGCTCTGGTAGCCACAATATTTGTATGGCTAGTCCAGTTAATCTTCTGGTCAATGGTAACTCACAGGATGACAGGGGATTTAGTGATAATGATTCCATTGAATGTCAAGAAGAGATGGTTTGGTACTCTCTTGTTGGCGATAGTCATTGCCTGGCACTTGTGTGGCACAAATGTTACTTGTCACCGATCAGCCCAATTATGAATGTTGTCCAGGTTTTACTACACATAAATCCGACTGCTTCAGCATCTAGGGAGCCAAACCAATCACTATGCAATCATTGGTAAACAATCCCACTTTTCACTTTGTGTTAGAGGAAAAGTCATTGATGAAGCAGCAGAAAATGGTTGGACCCAGGGCACTCCCTTAAGGAATTCCTGCAGTAATGTCCTTGGATGAAGATTGACCTCCAACCACCACAACCATCTTCCTTTGTGCTAGTGGAGAGTTTTCCCCCAATTCCCATCAACTTAAATTTTGTTCAAGCCCTTTGATGCCATACTCAATCAAATGATGTCTTAATGTTGAGTGTAGTCACTCTCATCTCTGGAATTCAACTCTTTTATCCATTTTTAGACTAAGGCTGTAATGAGATCAGGAGTTGAGAGGCCTTCATGAAACCCAAACTGAATAGGTTGTTGTTGTGTAAGTGCTGCTTGTTTGCACTGTCAATGATACCTTTTATTTTTTTCTCTGATGTTTGAGAGTAGACTGATGGGGTGGTATTTGGCTGGATGGAATGTCCTGCTTTTGGTGAATGAACATATCTGAGCAATTTTAAGCAATTGCCTTAATTAATAGAGCAGAAAAAGGAACTGGATGGGGAAGTTAGTCAGCATTCATATATCTGAATTTTCACACACTAATTCCAAAGGCTCATCTAAAGTTTCTATGAAGTATGGTGCTGGGCTGATTACTACTTTGTCCATCCTGCTTTTACAATCATTATTTGTCAATGATTGTGGACAACTCAATCTGCTAATATAAAATGGAATGAAATACGAATGGGTCTTGTTTTTAACCTTTATGTGGTGGCACGATAGCATAGTGATTAGCACTGTTGCTTCACAGCTCTAGGGACCTGGGTTCAACTTCCGGTTTGGTTCACTATCTGTGCGGAGTTTGCACATTCTCCCTGTGTCTGCGTGGGTTTCCTCTGGATGCTCTGGTATCCTCCCACACTCCAAAAATGTGTGGGTTAGGTGGATTGGCCAAGCTAAATTGCCCCTTAGTGTCCCAGGATGCATAGGCTTGAGGGATTAGAAGATAAATATGTAGAGATATGGGGATAGAGCCTGGGTGTGATTGTTGTCAGTGCAGACTCGATGGGCCCAATGGTCTCTTTCTGCACTGTTGGGTTTTTATGGTTTTTCTATGGAATTCATGATCCTCCTTGGTGCAATGTAATTTGGCATTAACATTACAATTCCTTCAGCATTTCTCCTTCAGTTTACAATCTAGTCCACTTTACAAATCGTACACACTCAATTATCATTGTGGCCTTTTTCCTTGTTAAGTTTATACACAATTCCTATTAACCAGTTGTTAAGAGAATTATAAAGACAGGAAGTTATGGTACTTCATGGTTGAAGGGAATAAGGTGAAAGAAGGAATGTCAGGGAGAACATCAGGCATTGGATCTGCATCAATTACAGCTATTATCGACAATGGTGGGATTTCCAGCCATGCTCGCCTCCAAGACAGGAAAATCCTGCCTCAGGTCAATGAACCTTTGCATGGACTGCCCCTCACTCACAACGATTCTCGTGGTGGGTGAGTTGGAAAAATTCCATCCTATATGTTGATCTCAACAGGCACGATAGAGATTGAAACCAATTGCCGCAATCAGCCCGTCATCTCTACCAGTCAGAGTCCAAGTGCCAACCAATCATTACTCTCTTTTCAGTTTATATAAAGGTAATGTTTCCCCTGGCATTGGTATTCTTCCTATTGTCCTGATGAGTACAAGATGAAAAGTTTTGACAAAATGTCTTCTTTCAACAGTACTCTGCTTTTATGATTGTTTATACAGGAGAAATGTGAGTTGTTTGTTTTGACAGATTTTTGAGTTTCTGAAGGTGATAATGTTCTCAACTGCCATTCAAGAAAACCTTGTTTATTTTTACAGATTTATGAGCTTTTCAAGGTCTTCCAAATGTCATTGTAAGTTTCCTGAGTTATGTACATAGTAAAACGTGTACATAGGGAGGGAATGATGGAGTAGGGATTGAGGAGGTTATAGGGTGAGGGGTACAAGGGAGGTGTGTGAAGGAGATAATAATGGAAAGGAAGTTGGAGGGTAAGAGAGTGAGATTGATGAGATGGTGAGTGAGGGTTACGGGGTGCTCCAGAACTGGCCAATTAATCCTGTTGCATCTACCCACTTCAATACAACCACTGTAGGCATGGTCAAGACAGGCAGGAAGAAGGCACACTTGTGACATCAGGAAAACATCTGACTCCTGAATATCAACTCCTTGATGAAAAAACAGCCCTATCTATTAGACCATACCATATTAAGTTAACAAAGAGCCCTGAGCTGAGTTTAGTTTTCAGCTTAATCGTGAATGATTGTAATATGATTGAATTCAGAGTCCATGGTTGAAAGAGAGGAATGTGGAACGCTATTATGATTCCAAATTTGGAAGGCTATCTTCAATGTGTTGAGGCAGAGTTGTCCACAGTAAATTGAACAAATTTGTTAAGGGTAAATGACAGAAGATTAGTGGGAAGTGTTAAAAATAATTTAATATGTTACAGAACCAGCTTATATGCCTAAAGGGTGAAAGCTTTATTTGCCAAAGTCATGGATGACTAAAGAAAGAAGAAACAGAAAATTTGAAGAAAAAGCAAGCAAAATGCAAAAAGAATAGATTCAGGCGAATAGCAAAGATAAAACCAATAGCAATGGGCATTCAGTAAGAACTACAAAAGGGATATGAAAAGTAATTTGCTTGCAATATCAAAATCAACACAAAAAGATTTACAATTATTTTAGAGAACTGGATGTGGCCAGGAGCAGTGTGGATTCCTTTATAATGGTGGCATAATGAATGAAAATAATGAAAGTTGAATAATTACTTTGCATCAGTGTTTATAGAGAAAGAGGTCAGCTAGCCGATGGTGATTTATACTGAATCTTATTAATATAGCAATATAACAATAATTAAGAAAATAATGGAGCTAAAGAGGAACAAGTTCCTAGGACAAAATGGTTTCTATCCCAGGGTTTTTAAAGAAAGTGGATGAGAACATTGAAAAATACCAACTCTGATTTCCAAAGTTGCCTTGCTTTATGATTCATTCCTTTAGATTGGAAAATTGCACATTTCAGTGTATTCCTCAGGTCCCTCCATCTTCAGCTCAATGTACAGTCAGAAGTGAGAATGTTCACTGACAATTACACAAAGTTCTGCTTCATTCACAACTCCTCAAATACTGAAACAGTCATGTTCAAATGTAGCAAGGCATGGAAAATATCAAGGCTTGGGCTAACAAGTAACAAGTAAAATTTGGTGTGCCATCCAAGTGCCAGGCAATGAATATTCCCAACAAGAGAGAATTTAACCTTTATCCCTTGACTTTCAATAGCATTATTATTGCTGAATCCCCAACCATCAGCATCCTGGGATTACCAGTGATCAGAAACTGAATGAGTCTCACCATATAAATACTGTGGCTATAAGAGACTAGGAATCCTGCAGCAAGTAATTCACCTCCTGCCTCCCTAAAACTTGTCCGTCATCTACAATGCACAAGTCAGGAATGTGGTGAAATACTCTCCCCTTGCCTGGATGCCTGCATTTCCAAATATATTAAAAACTTGACCACAGGATAAGACAGCCTCCTTGTCTGAAGTGCCAATCACAAACATCCCTTCCTTCCATCACCAATGTACATTGGCAATAACATGAATCATCTACAAGACGCACTGCAGTCATTCGCCAAGGTTCCTTAGACAGCACATTCTAAACCCATGATCACTACCACCTAGAAGGACAGGGACAGCTGACACATGGGAACATCACCAGCTGCAAATTCCCCTCCAAGTCGCTAACCAGCCAGGCTTGGAATCATATCATCTTTCCTTCACTGTCACTGGGTCAAAATCTTGGAACTCCCTCCCTTACAGCATTGTGGGTTTATCTGCACAATGTGGACTGCAGCAGTTTAAGAGGTCATCTCACCAAAATCTTTGGATAAGCAATGAATTCAGGCCTAGCCAGCAATACCCACATCCCACAAATGAATTTAAAAAGTCTTTATTTTAAAAAGTTGAAAGAGGGTAAAAAGAAATGATGGATCAGATAGCCTAACATCTATTGCCAGTAAATTGCCTGAATTTGTAGTTATGGATGGAGTAACTGAACACGTTAAGAGTTTTCAGCTGATTAGAGAGAGCCAATACGGTTTTCCAAAAAATAGGTCATGCCTAACAAACCTGGAATTTTTGAAGAGATGATGAAAGTAATGGATAAGGGCATGCCTATGAATGTTATTCCAATGGAGTTCCTAAGACATTTGATAAAGACCCTTTCAAGAGGCAGATAGCTGAAACTGATGCCTTGAAATTGAAAGTAAACCTTGACCTAGTTAGGAAGTTGATTGATGGGCAGGAGGTAAGGGCAATTAACCAATTGGCAGGATGTGAACGGAGGTGAATTCCTACAAGAATCTGTGCTGTTACCTCAAGTATTCACTATGTTTATAAACTGTTTAGATGACAGGATAGGAAGCCACATATTCAGCTTTTCCAACTGCACAGAGTTGGGTCTTATTGTAAGCAGTGTATATGGAGACATGAAATTACAAAGAGATAATGATAGATTAAGTGAATAAGCAAAAACTGTAGCAAACAGAAAAGTTTCATGTTGGCAAATGTGAAGTCATCCACCACTTTAGACATAAATAGGATAGAACTGAGTATTTTCTATAAAGTGAAAACTAGAAATTAAAGAAGGCCCAAAAGACATGGGAAATCATATGTACATGGATCATTAAAATGCCATTAAGAGATACAAAAAAAGTATATTAAATGCTGCTTTTTTATCTGAAGAACTAGAAAACAAGGGGGCAGAAATCACTTCAGCTAATCAAAACTCAGGTTAGACCACATCTGACATACTTTTCAGTAATTCCAGGCACCATACCTTAGGAAAAATAGATTGGCCTAAAAAAAAATGCAACTTGGATTTACCAGAAACATACCTGGGCTCCAAGGTTCACATTACAAGAAGAGAGAAGACAAACTGGGTTATATTTTCTGCAATGGTTGAAGAGTGATTAGATTGACATTTTTGCAATGTTAAGGGATAGAATAGATAGAGAGAAACTATTTCCAGTAGCTTGGGAATCAAACGCAAATAGTCTAAAATTTAGAACTAGACTTTTTAAGAATGAAATTATGAAGCATTTCTTTATACAAAGGGTAGTGTAGATTCCATAAAGGATAATTGAGGCTATATCAACTCTAAATCAGAGATTGTACCTTTTTTTCATCCAAAGATATTGGGTGATATATTTTTGTTGTCCAAGGTATTAAGAGATATGGAGTGGGAATTTACGGCCTTGTTTGTCCCAAAACTGTAAAATCCCGCCTGAGATCAATGAACTTTTCTGCGATCCACCACTTGCCTGCTCCGATTCCTATGGCAGGCGGGACAGTAAAATTCTGGCGATGAGTAAAGGCGACTCTCTTTGTCACTGAGTGGCAGAACATGCTCAAGGGGCTAAATGGCCTCCTTCTCATCCTATGTTCCTAATGTCCCATTAGGAACATAGATGTTCCATTTGTCTTTCCACTATCATATATGAATTTTCACATAATGACCACGTTCACTGATGGCAGACACATATTCATCCAGTCACAGGATTCTTGCATCTCCTCTGCTCCTTTTCATTTGTGCACTTTGACTCAAGTGGTCCTACCTCCTCAAGCATATTGACTACAAAAGTTTGTGTTGGTGCATGTAATCGTTGGTGAGAGAGAGATGTAGGCTGACTGGATTTGTACACTGCAAACTGAGTGTGCTTTCAGATCAGAAAGATTCCCTATCAATTAAATAATTCTATATAGCCCCCTCATGGTAGGGAGAAAAAGACTTACTGTAAATTGCAAGTGCCAGACTTTGTGCTCATTTTTAGAATGTTTCTGCTGTGCTGTAAGACTGGTTTATTTCTTTGTTAATTACTGTAAATCATTTTCAGAGTACAGAGAGAACACGAGACTAATGCCCTCTTTATCAGAATGTTGTTTCCCATATTGTCATCAATAATAATGATTTCATCCTTAATTCTCCACATCAAGCAAATAATACATCAATGATTGCTTGGACACTGATTATATTCTTGCTGCAGTATTGTTTTATTCATTCACAAGATGAGAACATTGCTGTACGAGTCAGAATTTGTTGCCCATCCCTAATTACCCTCGAATTGAATGGCTTGCTGGGCCAGTTCAGGGAACAGTTAAGTCAATCACATTGATGTAAATCTGGAGTCAGATATAGGCCAGACCAAGTAAGGATGGTAGATCTTTTTTCCTAAAGGACTTTGGTGGAGCAATTAGGTTTTTATGACAATCACTAATGGTTTCAAAGTCATCATTAGACTTCTAATTCCATATTTTTTTGAATGCAAGTTGCACCATTCAAACCCAGGCCCCCAGAGCATTACCCAGTACTTCTGGGTTATTAATCCAGCTGCAGTACCATTACGCTGCCACCTCCCCATTCATTAATGGGAAACTCTAAATTAGATAAATGCGAGATTTTAAAAAACACCCAGACATACTAAGGAAATCATGCATTAATGAGACATGTCATATGACCACAAGACAGCTGAAAATGCTTTACTGCATTGGTTTTTCTAAACTGAAACCCAATTCTTGTGTGGAGAATAGGCCAGTCAATTTGTATGGAGCAAAGATCCCACAGACAGCAATGTGATAATGACCAGACCATTGGTTCAAGGTGAGAGATAACTGTTGGCCAGGATACCAGAAAGAACTCAACCATGTCTCTTTGAATGATGCCACAGGATCTTTTACATCCACTTGGGAGGTAAATTAGACCTTAGTTTAATATCCCATTTAAAAGATGACACCTCCAACTATGCAGCATTCATTCCGTACTATACTGAAGTAGCGACTTAGATTTTGTGCCAAACTTCTGAAGTAACTTTCTGACTCTGATTTCAATCAGAGGCAGACGTGCTACCACTGAGCTAAGGCTCTGCACCATACAAATATAACAATATCATTCTACACAGTCCCATTAATTGGATAATTATAGACAGAGGTAGGACAGGAAATAGCAGAATCCTGATAACATTCAAAAGTCCAATTAAAGCAAAATCTTGAACTTGCCCTTGTATTATTCTAATCCATAAACCGTGACAAATTTAAATATGAAGTTTGAAGGTTAAACATGTTTGAAAGGACCATAACTTTACAAAGAATTGTTAATTTGAATAAACATAATGGGTCATTTATTTAATATTTCCTAGCAAATGAAAAGAAAGTAATTTAGAGTTTGTGAGCTGTTAAGAGTTTTGATAGACATGGATTAAAGGTGTGGCCAAATGGAGTGTGTAGTGGGTGTGGAATCAGAAGTGAGTGCTGCTTTGTAGTTGGAGATTAAACTGAACTGAATGTAGAGATGAGGTCCAGCAGATTGGTACAAAATCTGATTTTGAATATACATCAGTGTTATTAAAACTGTACTCATCCAGCCTATTAACCAAAATATCAACATTGCAGTATGCGAGAAAAACTTGCACGGTAAATAGATACATGAATCTAAACTTTAAAATGCACTCTTACCTCAAGGTACACGACCCAAGGCATCACCAAGATGGCAACAAGCAGGTCTGCTACTGCCAAGCTGACAACGAGATAGTTTGTAGTCGTTTGCAAGGACTTTTCTCTCAGCACTGCAAGGCACACCAATACATTCCCAAATATAATGGCAAAGATTAGCAACGAGAAAAACAGAGCATAGTAGTTGTGTGGATGATCACGATCAGTTGAATTAGGCCATCCAAGAAATGGGTCCGTAAAGTTGACAAATCGAACTATTCCAAAGGATGCCATCAGGAATTAAAGAAGTCAGGAACCTGAGTAAAAAACAGAAAACACCACCAATTCATTCAAATTCAGAATGAATACATATATTAAGTTAATGATGTTAGTTTATAGTTTATAATTCACAGTTGCTTTATGATAGTCCCCTTAATGTTACAAATTGAATATTTAAAGCACTCAATATATCTATGGAAGATGACACTAGTTATGTCTTCAGCTTTATCATGCAACAAAACCTGAAAATGACATTGATGGAGTTTTGTCATTAGTTTTACCCATTCTAGTTTATATTCTCAATGTTTTGTAGTTCAGTGTTTTGGCCATGAGTGATCTAAATGTCTGTCTCTAACCTTCTTCTGACAGCTAATTATCGTTAAAGCACATCTCAGTGGAGCTGTCAGCCTTTTCATGACTGCCTTCCAGAAGTAGCTAAAGGACATGAGCTCAAAGTAAGTGTGATAAGAATGTAACTCATTTCATTTTAAGCAGAAAAATCAGAAATATAGGATTCCTGAGAGCACAAAGTAAGAGCTTTTACTGCAAATTCTGGGATGTCACAATTCACTGTGGGTCTGATGGGGAACATTCTGCCATCGATAAAATTGAGTTCATTCAAAACTCTACAGTCCATATGTTAATATGCACCAAATAGCATTCACCCTTGTGTTCATTGTCCAGTATTGATTCAATTATAAATTTCTCATCTTCAATTCAAATCCATTTTTGGCTACAAATTTCATGAGGAATAAAACGTATGCAATGGGTGGTTAGGATTTGGAATGCTTGATGGGCTATGGAAACAGATTCACTAGTAGCTTTCAAAAGGGAATTAGTTAAATATTTGATGGACAAAAAAAAATTTGAGGAAATAGGAAGAAGAGAGGAACTGAGATTAACTTTGGTTTTCCAAAGAGCTGGCACAGGCCTAATGGGATGAATGTCCACCATATTTCGATAATTCAATGATATGATACGTTGAACTAATAATCTTCAATTAGTTCCTATCCATTTTTATCTTGGTTTGAAATCTGAACTAATTGAACCTCAACATTTGAAACTTTATACTTCAAAAATGGCTGTTGCTGATTCTAACTACTCTCAACACATTGGCAAAATATTTAAGAACTAACTTGTGCAGACATGATACATTGGGCTGGAATTTAAAATCTGGGGTCAGTACCCAGATCACTTCTAAGTTTCAAACCTCTGTTACATTAGTGTCAGTAACGTGTCTTGATGTTTAAATGTCAAGGCCAGAGTGGGGTTTGATGCTCAATTAGTGGCACTATGCATGACCTGACACAAGAACTAACTCAACGGTGATTTTCAAAGGCAGATGGCTGCCACAACTGGGTTTGCCATTGCATAGAAGAACTGAGCAGGCTGGAGAACAGAAGGTCAGTAGCCTAATGATCTATGTAAGTTCCCAAATGCTCACTCATCAAGTACTTAATCAAAACTATGACAGCTTTTTGCCACTACATGAACACTTCTGCTTGATTATGTTTCTTTTCCCCAAGTCTTTAAACCAGCAGCCGCAATAAATAAAGGTTCCCCAGAGTTCTGTAGACAATGGTGCATGAAAATTTTCAGTTTAAGTATTAGTGACACAAGTAGGCTTACATTAACAGTGCAATGAAGTTACCACACTCCTGCACCTGTTTGCATAAACTGAAGGAGAATTTAGCATGGCCAATGAACTTAATCAGCACATACTTTGGATTGTGGGGGGAAACTGGAGCACCCAGAGGAAACCCATACAGACATGGGCAGAACATGCAAACTCCATACTGTCAGTGACCCAAGTTGGCGATCGAACCTAGGTTCTGGCGCTATGAGGCAGCAGTGCTAACCACTGTGCCACCCCCAGATTGTTCACTCTTTTTGTTCTTATTTTTGAAAATGTGATTCTGTCACTTTCCAATCCATTCACAAGTTCTTCAACGAGATTAACAGCACGTTTATTGGAGACGTGTGTGTTGCCATTCCCTGTGCTACTGGCCTGCCCTTTGAAAATTGCAGCATTCTCCAGAGGCGTCAGAAGATTGACACACCATATGAGAATGTGGCTTTCAAACCGTGCCTGCACCTGCCCTCACCCCCATGGAAGATTGAAAATACTTATCCCTATGTTTGTCTAGCAGAATTTTACCGCTTAATTGTCATTGCTATTTCCCCAAAATGGTCTCCCAATGGCAACTGAAGTCATTTCAACAAGCCTGATGTGGGAGAATGAATGTGTATAACACAGCCATCAGGAAGGGCAGTGGAATGGAGCAATTGGACAACATGGGGTAGCATGCTGACACAGTGGTTAGCACTGCTGCCTCACAGCGCCATGGATACGGGTTTGATCCCGGCTTGGATCACTGTCTGTGTGGAATCTGCACATTCTCCCTATGTCTGTGTGGGTTTCGTCTGGATGTTTTGGTTTCTTCCCACAGTCTGAAAGAAGTGATGGTTGGCTGCTTTGGCCATGCTACGTTCTCTATCAGTGTGCCTGATTGGATGTTAGACTGTGGTGAATAGGGGATTTTCACAGTAATTTCATTGCAGTGTTAATGTAAGCCTACTTGTGATACTAAGAAATAAATTTAAAATTATTTCTAAAGAGCCAACTGCAGGCGCACTGGGAGGCAATAACCTCCTTCTGTGCTGTATGACTTTAATAGTCTTTTCTTAATGTTGTAATTTGGTTCACAGTGCCAGGCAAATAAGTGTTGTGCTAATTATTATGCAAAATTAAGTATTATCAGAGTCATTAATGAAATCAACTTCAGGAAAATCATCTAACTGTAAAGAAGAGCCTCTGAATCATCAACATGCCTGTTCATAGCTCCTGTGTAATCCCAGAGGAATAAAAACAGTGAAAAAAATGTTGTCAAGTCTGGATATATAGAGACTTATTTTTTATTGAGAAGCGAATAATTGAAAACATGGGGGGATCAAGGTCTTTTGTGCCAGATAGCGTCAGGATAGAAAAGAGATGAGATAGGTCAGGAAGCCATTTTTAAATTTGATTTTAAAAGCCTGGTGATTTTAGGTCAAAACACCAATTTATATTTGTATAAGACCTCTAACATAATAAATAGCTTCCAGGCACTTCATTGGAGCATTATCAGAGCGAGCCACATTAGGAGATATTTGACGGAGTTTTCTAGCTGCACTGGCCGTAATGCAAGAAAATCCCACTCAAAGTCAATGGAGTTCTGCATGGTCTGTGTCCCGCCTGCTACAATTCCCATTGCAAGCAGTGTGGGAAAATTCCATCCACAAAAGAGATCAATGCTAAGGAGTGTCTTAAGTGAAGAAGCAGGGGTAAAAAAGCAGCGATAAAAACAAAAAAAAAATGTCAGAAATACTTGGCAAGTCAGGCAGCATCTGTGAAGACAAAAACAGAATTAACCTTTCAGGTTTGTGACTTTTCTCAGCATTGCTGGTCAGTTGAAAGATTACAGAGCTGAAACATGGGGGCAGGAAATGTGACAAGTTGTCCAAAAGCTCATTGAGTTCAGTGGAGACTTGAAGATTCCATCAGTGAGAGGGACCATTAAATTTGGCCCATAAGTCTGCTTATCTCTTCACAGATGTTGCTTAACCTGCAGCTTATTTCAGGATTTGTATTTTTTTTAAAGATTCTTCAGTGTTTTGTTTTTGTGGTTGCAGAGAGGCAGAGAGATGGAAATCGAAAATCTCCAGCCATTCCCGCAAGCAGGATCTTCCAGTCCCTCTGATGTCAATGCGTCACAGCAAGTTCCCCATTGGTGGAGGGTGTGAACAATGGGAAAATCCATTGTCAGTGGTTGGATCAGAAGATCTCGCTGCCGGCTAATGGCAGGTTACCTCTGTCACCTCAAAACATTCTGTGGGGTAGAGGAGGAAAATGCCACCTATAGGGGGAAATTCAGACCTACATAACTGTAGTTATGATCTGAAAACTGAAAGACATCAGATAACTCTGAGACTCTAGAAAAGGGTGGCTATGCAAAGAGTGGTTATGCAGTGAGTTTTGATTCGAATACAATAAGGATGCTGAGAGAGCATACAGAATGGAGCTGGAAGGAATAATATAGCAATGACTTTTTTTAAAGCATTAATACAATGGAGAAAAAATGACTGATTACAGGTCTCAATAAACTGCTAAATCTTAAAGTGCTTGTAAGAGGGCTCGCAGCAAGGAATTTAATTGTAAGTTGCAATCCGAAGGTACATATGGATAATCATACAGTGGGGTGAGCAAACTGTAAAAATCATAGAATTATAAAACTTACAGCACAGTAGGAGGCCATTTGGCCCATCAAGCCTACACTGGCTGCCATCCAGCCTAATCCCACTCTCTGGCTCTTGGCCCAAAGCCTTGTATGTAATGGTTTTTCAAATGCATATTCAAGCACATTTAAATGTCATGAGGGTTTCTACCATTGTCCCCGGGCAGAGAGTTCCAGATACCCATTACCCTTTTGTCAAATCCCCTCTAAGCCTTCTGCCTCTTACCTTAAATATAAGTCTAGGATTGGGGTACCTCAATCAAGGGGAATAGGATCTATCTATCCTCCCAATTTCAACACCTCATCATTTTATAATTTCACTTAGTTCTCTCCTCAGCCTCCTCTGTTACAAAGAAAACAACATTGATGTATTCAATTGTTTCTCATGATTATACTCTTCAATACGGGTATTGGCCTTATAAATCTCCTCTGTACCTTCTCTGGTGATATTTTTCTTATAGTGTAGTGACCAGAATTGTATGCTGTATTCCTCTAATACATATTAATATTGTTTTCTGTTCTAGCAAAAATTCCCACCTCTAATAATCCTTTCCTCAGCTCATAGAAACAAAGGAACAGAAGTAGGCCATTCAGCCCTCGAAACCACTCTGCCATTCCATAAGATCGTGGCTGATCTGTGATTTATTTCCATGCACCTGCCCTAGGCCTATATTCTTTGATACGTCCATTCAATAAAACAAAGTCTATCTCAGATTTAAACCAACAATTGAACCAGCATCCACCGCTGTTTGAAGAGGTCCGAACATCCTCCACGCCCACACGCTTTCTTGACTGCCTTACCCACCTGTTTAGCCATTTTCAGGAATCTGTGACATTTCAAAGGCCCTCTCTCTGTTTCTCTATAGTGTGGAGATGCCTGTGTTGGACTGGGGTGAGTATAGAAAGAAGTCTTATAACACCAGGTTAAAATCCAGGATTGTTGGGAATCATCACTTTTTGGAGTGCTCCATCTGATGAAGAAACAGCATCTGTTTGTCTAGACTGCTCAGTAAGTTTGGCCAAATTGAGTGAGTAGTAAACGTTGAAGAGGCCTATTTCTGTAACCTCTCATACTTATGCTATTGGTTCTCCCTGATACTAAGGGGCAATTTAGCATGGCCAATCGACCTAAACCACAAATCTTTGGAGTATAGAAGGAAACTGAGCACCCGGAGGAAACCTTTTGTGGCATGTGAACGGCATGGTGGTACAATGGTTAGCATTGCTGCTTCCCAGTGCCAGGAAACCAGATTCAATTCAGACTTTGGGTCATTGTGTGGAGTTTGCATGTTCTCCCTATGTCTACGTGGGTTTCCTCCGGGTGTTCTGGTTTCCTCATACACTTCAAAGATGTGCGGATTATGTCGATTGGCCATGCTAAACTCACCCTTACTGTCAGGAGGACTGGCAGGATAAATATGAGAAGTTACAGGGATAGGGCCTGGCTGGGATTACTGTTGGTACAGGCTCTATACACTATAGTTAAGAAACTATAGGCTCTATAGACAACTATTATCACTATAGTTAAGAAAGTCTGCCAATGCCTCTACTTTCTCAGAAGACTAAGGAAATTTGGCATGTCAGCTATGACCTTAGCAACTTTTACAGATGCACTATGGAAAGCATTCTTTCTCGTATCACAGCTTGGTATGGCTCCTGCCCTGCTCAAGACCACAAAAAACTACAAAAGGTTGTGAATGCAGCCCAATCTATCACACAAACCAGCCTTCCATCTATTGACTCTGTCTACACTTCCTGCTGCCTCAGCAAAGCAGCCAAGATAATTAAGGAGCCCACACATCCCGGACATTCTCTCTTCCACCTTCTTTCTTCGGGAGAAAGGTACAAAAGTCTGTGGTCATGTACCAATCGACTCAAGACCAGCTTCTTCCCTGCTGCTATCAGGCTTTTGAATGGACTTACCTTGCATTAAGTTGATCTTTCTCTATGATTGTAACATTATATTCTGCACTTTCTTGTTTTCTTCTTTATGAACGATATGTTTTGTCTATATAGCTTGCACTAAACAATATTTTTCACTGTATGTTAATAATATTACAATAATGAATCAAATCAAATCAAAATTAAAGGGCTGAATGGATTCCTTCTGCAGTGTAGGAATTCTATAATTTTATGATCCTATTAATCATCCTGGGTAGACATATCTTGATGTAGAGATGCCGGCATTGGACTGGGGTAAACTCAGTAAGAATCTGGCAACACCAATTTTAAATCTAACCGATTTATTTGATAGTAAATATGCGAGCTTTTGACTTTTTCGTCTTCGTCAGGCAAATGCAGTGTTCTGGTCTGCAATAGCACACATATCAGGGATAGCTTAACAGGGATATTGGCTTCATGTCACACTATCTGTAACCCCCATGACTTGCCTGCGTTAGCAAAAAACCTCACTTACTGTGCTGTCTGGAGGAAATACACATCTCTCTAACCAATGCTCAGGGTTCCCTTCACACACATTGTTAGCCACTCTAACACTTGAATAGCAATCTAATCAGCAATCTGTGACTGTCTGTGCTGATATGTGTGCTATTGCAGACCAGAACACTGCATTTGCCTGACGAAGATGAAAAAGTTGAAAGCTCGCAGATTTACTATCAAGTAAGTTGGTTGGATTTAAAATTGGTGTTGCCAGATTCTTACTAGACATATCTTGCCAGATTCACCAAAATATGATGTTTTCTGGGTGCTACGGCACAGTGTACAACATCACACTTGCTGCAACCTATTACTAAGCATGTGTATGTCAGAGGGATTAGTGGGTAGATATGTAGGAATATGGGGATAGGACTTGAGTGGGATTGTGGTCAGTGCAGCCTCGATGGGCTGAATGGCCTCCATCTGTACTTTAAGGTTTCTATGATTTTATGCTTCTATGTTGTAACACCATTCTCTGGGTAAAGTGCCCACAATGCAAACAGAGCATCCTTCTGGTAGCAGGAAGTTTGCTGGCCGTTGGACCTAAGTTGGCTATTTTAGCATTTATCATTTGCAACAAATTTTATTGTATGCCTCCTAATTTATTTACAAGTCATGTTTTTTAACAGTAATGTTCATTGCTTTTTTTGTAGGCAACTTTGGCAAATTCCCATTTGTTAAACATCCTTAGAAGGATGGAGCGTGTTGAACTTGACTGCTACAGTCTGAATGGTAATAGTACACTCACAATGTAGAGAATATTGATCCAAGAACAGAGATTTATGTGCAATTCAGAGTGGCGCGTGATCTGAAGCTGATAGCTTCATAAACTATTGCTTTCAGATGTGGTGACACACTGTTTAATTTCTCAGCAATTATTTAGTGTATGCAGGACTATATAATTTTCCACAGCGTGGGGGCATAGTGGTTAGCAGCGCTAATGTGTCAGGAATCTGAGTTTCAGTTCTGGCCGTGGGTAACTGGGTGGAATTTGCGTGTTCTCACCATGTCTGCATGGCTTTCCTCCAGGTGCTCCAGTTTCCTCCCACAGCCCAAAGATTAGCCATCTTAAATTGCTCCTTTAATACCTAAACATGCATAGGTTAGGGGACTTAGCATGGTAAATTTGTGGTGTTATGAGGATAGGGCCTGGCTAAGAGCTTAAGCAGACAGAATAGGCCAAACGGCTTCCTTCTGCATTGTAGGGATTCTATGATACCACATGAATTTTCCGTTTCACTTTGGCAAGCTTACACTATACACACATATTTGTAAATAATCTGATCTCATACAATTGAATCAAGCTAAGTTGTTCATTTTTGAAAAACAGACTTTTAGTTTTATGGTATCGGCTGCACTTCATCATCACTGGAAACTTAACCGCATTGGGCAAGAAAAAAAATGTTTTTGTCTGAAAATGGAAAGCAAGTTTTTCTTTTTAACAGAGATGGTGGAAAGTCTGAAAGAGTTCACTGCCCATTGAAGAGCACAGAAGAGATCAAGATGTATTGATTCAACCATTACACTATATAGCCAACTTGCAGATTTGCTTTCAGAAGTTGATTGAATATTTGCAGCCTCATTTGAAGTTTGAATTTCTGTTTCCTATCATATGAACATCTTGAATGAGACAGTAATCTGAAATTAAGTGCAGAAATTATTCAATAAACCGAACAATACACATATACTGCATAGATAACTGAATCATTCACATTAGTTTACCAATCCACAACAGTTGATAATGTAGGTAATTTTAATTTACATGAAATCAGCATTGTGTTCTTTGACAGATTGCAAAGACCTGTATTCATGCATTATTATTGGATTACTTTAAAGACTGGCGTAATGCTATTTTGGTTGCCTAGCACTAAAGAAGTTATTATTAAACCATCCATAAATATTAATTTTTTTAATGCAATTGAAACAATCTTCAGGAATACATTTGGTGCTCTGCAAGTATGAACTGCTCACAGAATGCATCACATTCACCATTCTACCCAATTATATTAAAGCTAAAGCATCATCACAGAAGATGGTAGATATAAATTGTGGCTTACTATAAGCAAGAATGAATGTTGAACAACAACTGAAATTACTTCAAGCAATTAATATTCTCAAGAAGATTTGCAATCTAACTCTTCACTTGGATCTTCTGCTTTCAAGAAATATTAGTTTCAGGCAAAATTCTCTGAGGTTGACTTCTAATAAATTGCTGTTAGAGCACAAGTTGACCCAGTGTTCCAAGAAGTGGGGCTCTTTGTTATGCATACACACAATGGGGTGAAAATGTGTGCACGTCTTCTTCTGAGTATCTCATATTTACTGATACATCTTTTTGTGCCATATTTGCTGGTAAGCTCTGAAAATAACTGAAATAATTGAACCCTAAAGCTGACAGAAGGAACCATTTAATAAAACCTGTTGTGCAGTATTAATTGGGTGGAGTACGTTGTTTACATGTGAGAACAAGGTGAAGGAGGTTGTGGATATTATTAGCTCATTTGGAGCACTCACAATGCACCCACCATGGAATCAGGGCGAGCATGGGTCTGACAACAGAAATCTCCATTGACCCCAAGCAGGAATTTCCAGTCTCGCCCGAGCAAGGCTGTAAAATCCTACCCACAGTATATCGAATTGAATCATTGGCTGGCCTCCTGAAGAGAAGCAATTTGAAAAAATATTTTCCTTTGAAAGAAGAAACCATGAGGTGGTAGTTTGAAACTTGGTTTCGAACCAAAGCAACTGATGGGATAGATATTTCTGACAGATGGAAGGAGGAACTGGGGGAGAGAGGGAACCTGAGGAATGGAGTTTCAGGAATTGAGGGAACTGAAGGGCGAGGAATATAGAGATTCAGACAAGTTTTCACTGGAAGCATTAAGGAAAAAAGGAGCTTCCTGAATGAGGGCTTTTGGGTCAATTTGATCAAGAGCATTGCCCAGCATTGTATTTCTCTCCATATTAGTACTAATGATTACACATTCTCCCTCCAGGGTGATGACATTACACATCATGGCCGAATTCTCCCTAAAAAATTCTGTGAGTTGAATTCACGAGAAAACTGGGATAATTCGCATTGGCTCTTCCAGTGGAGTTCACATTAGAATCTCCCACATTCTGTGCATTGCAGAGGCCACCAGTATGAATATCATTCAATATCAGGGGGCAGGGCCTATTCCCACTCAGGAAGTTGAAACCAGCACATAGCAGCGTCAAACTGTCAGCCTCATGTTTGCTGGCCAGCTCAATTGCTGACCAGCCCTGGATCCTCACAGTGCTGTTCCCCCTATGGCCAATCATGCCACCCCAGCTAATAGTATGCTAAATAATACTTAAACGCTGACCCCAGATGCCCACTGGAAATTGGCTGTGGGGGGCACAAGCATGGTGCAAATCCCACAAACTGGCCGATGCGCAATTCTCCTGGCTCACTGTGCTAAAACATTAGTGCAACAGGATGGGAAAATCGTGGCCCATATCCTTTCATCCCCACTATATCTATCATTGACCAAATTCAATTCTCACAACACTCTGCCTTGCTAAACCTAACCTTCTAAATTGTAAGTTTACAGCAACAGAAGTGATAGCAAAAACTACACAAGCCCCCACAACAGAAGAGAATGTAGATGGGGAACCTGAATCAGCACCCTGGGATAAATGGCCAAATAAACATATATTATCCCAAGAGAGTGATCAGGGGAAACTTTTACCTCACTTACTGGGCAGAAATCCAAAATGCAATGTTAGTTTTACACTCCAATCAATATTGTCCTTTGATGACTTCAATAGAGAGTATCATAGAATCATAGAATCCCTATAGTGCAGACGGAGCCATTTGGTCCATTGAACCTGCACCAACAACAATTCCACCCAGGTCATCTAACCCCACATATTTACATTGCTAATCCCCCTGACACTAAAGGGTAACTTAGCATGACTAATCTACCTAACCTGCACATCTTTGGAGTGTGGGAGGAAACTGAAGCACCCATAGGAAACCTATAAGATGCAGGGAGAACGTGCAAACTCCATGCAGACAGTTACCCAAGGCTGGAATTGAACCCATATCCCTGTGTTGTGAGGTTGCAGTGTTAACCACTGTATCAATGTGCCACCAGTAAAATCTGTCTAGGTGTAAAACTTATTTTGCACTCCATTCTGTCAATTTTCTAGAACAGTAATAAGTCTCACAACACCAGGTTAAAGTCCAACAAGTTTATTTGGTAGCAAAAGCCACTAGTTTTTGGAGCAATGCTCCTTCATCAGGTAAATGAGAGTTCTGTTTTCTAGGCAGGCAGACTAGGTCCAATTACCAACCAATGCATCAAAGAACTGATCTGTATGATTTTAATTTTGAGTCTCTTCTTGTGCCACTGATTGTTGTTAAGGAAACAGCATGATCAGTATTTGTACATTGCCTTTGGAGCTCTCATGCTCTATGTTGTGCTCCAAATGTTTCAGTGCATTCTTTTCCAACAGTGCATGGAATTACCTGACCAATCAATTAAAACCGATTGAGTTTTACAGGCCTAATGCAGTGGGGCAGGGCTGTAAAATGTGGTAAGCATTTAAAATGTCCACTTACTTCAGCAGGACCTGAAAATCCTGCCAGCGGGAAGCATCATAAAATTCTGCCCAGTGATTAAATGATGCTATAATGATAGATCCAGTGTAATAGGAGATCACAAGTTGTAATTCTGATGCTCAGGGTCATGATGAAACTAAATAATTTTCTGTTAAATTTCTCAGCAGTTGCTGTTCATAAGCACCTTTGTTCAAAATTTTCATGCTTAGCTTTATTTTCAGGAAATAGTGGGGATTGGGATGGAACACATCTGTAGTATTGGTGCAGTTGCACCATTGTGATAAATTCCTCTTTGTCTGAAGATATCCAAATGTAAACGATTTCATCATCTTCTTTAAAGAACAAAGAACAACACAACATGGGAAACAGGCCCTTCGATCCAACGAGCCCACACCTCCATTTTAATGTTCCTACTTCTGCCCATGACCCTTGTCTATGTTTATGGAAATCTGCATCAGAACCAAATTGGGGAGACAATTTGGGTCTTCTTACTGTCTTCTTAAGGCTGAAAAGTTCAATCTAGATGAATGTCTGCAGAACTAACTGTTCATATTGTCATTGTTGGTGTTTGAGGGAATTTCTGCAGCTGTGCCACCTCTGGCCTTCCTCTGGTTGGATTTAAACCTGGTGTTGTCAGACTTCTTACTGTGTTTGCCCCAGTCTAACGCCAACATCTCCACATCATGACTTCCTCTTGAAACATACTGGATCAAGTTTCTGTGTATGCATCCACATGGGCCAGTGCAGGGTTCAAGAGAGGTGATTTGCAATGCGAAACTTGTAAAGGCTCTTTGTTAAGTTGTCCTTATATTATTTTTGCTTACATCTTCATGTCATTTGCCCTGAGAGAATAGTTTCCAATGGAAGATCTGCTTGGGGATTCTGTAGTTATCCACACAAGAGACCCTTCCAGATTAAATTTTGTGTGGGGCAATCTCAAAACAGATGAGCCAGAATGACGATTGACCCTGTTGTTTGCAATTTTGTCCTACCATCCAATTATCGTGTTAGATCTTTAGTGGGAGGCTTCCAGATGATGTGACACCACAAACAGGATTCCCTGCCAAACAGCAAGGTGTTAAGGAAAGTGTTTGATTTTAGTCATTTTGATTCCAGGCACGAACATAAAGTTGGCATGGACAGAATCTGCCTTCTGGATTTCATGCATGGATATGCTCATCAATAGAGTTTTTCCTAGACAGCACTCAGTCACATCAGGACCTATGTATACTGTTCGCATACCTAACTACTGTTTGATAGTATGAAGTTACTCTTCAAGCTGAGTTTGTCAAAATCCTCCACCTATCGGCACAGCGATTAGCACTGTTGCCTTACAGCACCAGGGACCCGGCTTCAATTCCAGCCTAGAGTGACTACCATTAAGAAGCAAAACTAAGTATGCCTTATGTGCTCGATACTTATATCTATTCTTTATGGGTGAGGCCAAAGTTAAAGGAAGAATTTAACATCTAATTCATGCAATTTGGCACATTTGAACATATAATTAAATAAAGCTTCTAAATAAAGCCCACATTTGCCATGTAAGTGGCCTTCTTTCGAACAATATCAAAAATTACATACAAAAAATGTACATGGTGAGATTCTAGATTGTATACCCAATTTTACAATATATTCACACTGCTGGCGAAGCATGCCTCACAGAACAGATGCCTAAATCTATTAGCTAGTAATGTATAAGAGCTAAAAACAGTTACTCTTCCAATTCCTTTTTTCCCTATAAGTGCTCCGCAAAAACATATGTTTAGGTGATATTGGATCTACAATCTAAATTTCCTCTTGGAAAGTATACATCTGAAATAGCTGTCCACTACAGCTACTAAATCCCTTGTGTTTAATAACTTTTGTCCTGATTATGTATTATCACAGGGTACACACATTTCTGTGTCCTGCTGTGTTGCTATGGTAAGCACCTTGTTAACTATTCATCAAAATACATCACAATAATATGCAAATGCTTTGGTGGTCCTTTGAGAAATGTGGCAAGGTTGTTATGCTAAGTGCAAAACTAAAATAAACCAGAAAATTGCTAAAATTTGTGATGAATATCTATTTTCAATTTTAATGTAAATTGCCTTTATGCTATTTCGGTTTGCAAATTTATCTCACTTCCCAGTTCATTTTAATAGCATTTTCCTTCGTAACATATTCAAGGAAAGTCAGAACTTGGGCAAAATGCACGCCTTTGGTCATTTTTCCCTCCAAACAGTCGGTCATATTCTGCAAAACAGAAAATGCTGGAAAATCCCAGCAGGTCTAACAGCACCTGTGGAGAGAGAATAGAGCCAACATTTTGAGTTCGAATGACTCTTCATCAAAGCTAAACAAAGAAAATAGGATTTGTACTGTAAGGGTAGAAGAGCTCAGGGGTGGGGAGGTAGGGCAGATGGTTGCATAATTGACCAAGATGTCATCGACAGAAGGACAAAAGAAATGTAAAAGATGGCGATAAAGACTGAGAATGGTGCTAATAGCATCCATTAAGAGATCAGAATCTCAATAGAAGAACAAAGGTGCAGAGTGTCAAAGGACAACATGAGAAATGTGGCGGATGGCTTTAGTGAGATGAGTGGGGCAGGAGGTGGTGAAACAAGATAGAAAGCAAGATATAGAAATGGATGAATGAAATGATGAAATAAATTAAAATTTAAAATATATAAGAATATAAATTAGTAAAAATAAGATAAAAGAAATAAATTTTAAAAATGAAAATGGAGTGGAGCTGGAGGAGAGAGTTCATGCTCTGAAGTTGTTCAGCTCAATGTTCAGTCTGAGGGGCAATAAAGTGCCTGATTGGAAGATCAATTGCTGTTCCCCCGGTTTGAATTGGGGGTTCATATTCTGACTTCGGCAAAAATCTGCATTTGTAGTAAAAGGCTCAAAGTGTTGAAAATTGGGTGAGAACTGTTATAATGAGTGGCTGAGAAGAGAACACAGGCCTTGTGACCTGTGCCACAAGGTTACTGACCCAAATTTCTCAGTTGAGTATGAAATAATCCGATGGATTCTTCGTAATAAATGAGGAATAAACATTTGGTGCTTCAGTGGAACTGACAGCAGACATCAATCTGTTAGATATACTTCCATTACTCAGGTAACTGCAGCTCTGGGGCATCAAGACTTCCTGTGAGATGGAGCAAGCAGATTGAATCTCTTTTTTTCACTACTGGCTGTTGAGAGGTTTTAAGGGTAGTTATTTGAACACATTTTCAGTTTTATGCAAATTGACACAACTCCTGCAGTGAGAAAGCTTCCAATCAATGAACATATATGTATTTATGATGCTATCACTTTGTCATATGTGGTGGGCTAATACTTCCCATGTCAAACATCCTACTCAATCTCTCCTCTACATCAAGCGTGAGTCTGTCGAGTTTTAAAAGTTGTTGAAAATGGGCATGCTTTTTAAATCCATTAATGCCTCTTAGCATAATAGGAAAAATCTTCAAGCTTTCTGAAAGAAAGGTTGCTAGATTGATGTATGACTATGCTGTAGTGTAGTTCTCAGCCTTGTAAGTTTTGGATAATGCATACTGAACAATCATGCATTTTGGTGGGTATTCCAGGCTTTTTAATATGTGACATTTTCTCTAAAAACTATGGGCCAGAGTTATCGGTTTGGGCTCAATCAGCAATCCAAGCACTTGTAAATGCATTCCAAATTGCACCAATTTTTTGAAGTGATTTTATGTTTCAAGCTCCCACTCATATTTATGTGTAGAATCATTGAACAAGAGCAATTGACAAGATTTTAGAATGTATTCTTTTTTCCTGCCTTGCTTCAACAAAATAACATTTTTTCATCCTTTCATGGGATTTGAGCACAGCTGGCAAGAGCAGTATTTTTATTGTCCATTTCTATGTGCCCTTGAGAAGGTAATAATGAACAGCCTTCTTGAACTGTTGCAGTCTAACTTGACAATTGAAGTTTGATGAATAGAGCTGAACATCAGTTTGTCACAAAAATGTGTGTTTTTATTAAATGTCGGGACCACCTCCTCTGTGTCATCTAATTTTAAATAACTGCAAATGTCTTTAAAGAAAACTAACGGCACCATTTACAATTTCTATTGGGGTGCAATAGGTAGTTTCATTGGAAATTCATTTTTACTAATATTTCAAAACTTTAACAAAGTGCCTTTTTGCCCACATCAAACAGCTTTCTTTGAGGTGCATTCTTGAAAAGTCAGAAACACAGACAAATAACAGAAACTTACTTTGGTGATTCATTTGATCTCAGGGTATGGCTAAATCTGTAGGGTGGAGGTGGGGGTGCATTGCTAAACTTCCAGTGTAGGCGACCATGAAAACTCAATCTGCACTAGGTGAAAAGTACAATTGAAATTCTTCAGCCTTTTCGTTGCCACTAGCTGGGTCCGCATTTATTGCCCATCCTTGTTGCCATTGAGAAGGTAGTGGTGAGCTAACCTCTTGTACTCCTGCAGCGTCTGAGGTCTATGTACACTCACGGTGCTGCTGGAGAGGGAGTTTCAGGCTTTTGACCTAATGACAGCGAAGAAACGGTGATATATTTCTAGGTCAGGGTAGTAAGTGACTTGGACGGGAACTTTCAGGTAGTGGTCTTCCCAGGCATCTGCTGCTCTAGATGGCAGTGGTCATGTGTTTGAATGGTGCTGCCTAACGGATCTTGATGTACACACAGCTGCCGCTGTTCATTGTGGTAGAGGATCGAATATTTGTGCCAATCAAATATGATTGGCTGCCATCTCCTTGATAGTGTCAAGTTTTTTGAGTGTTTTTGGAGCTGCACTCATCCAGGCAAGTGGAGATTATTCCATTACACTCCTGACTTGAGCCTTGCAGATGGTGAACAGATTTGGGGAGTTAGAAGATGAATAACTCACCACTGGATTCCTAACCTTTGGCCTGCTCTTGTCGCCACAGTATTCAAATGGCTGATCCAGCTCAGATTCTGGTCAATGGTAAACCCCAGGATGTTGACAGTCGGGTATTCAGTGATAGTAATTCTGGGTATGCACGCCCTCCCCCCTCCAAAAAAAATCACCAATCGGCCCCACCCCTTCCTGGCAGGCAGTGCTAGAGCACCCAGTGAGGATTGCCAGAGTGGCACCAGATTTCCATATGGTAATCAGCCTCATGTGATTTCCAGCATGAGGCTGATTACATTTAAAAATATGCCCTGGGAAAGTTACCATCGGCTGGACACTGATTACAAATCCCACTACAGCCCCCTCACTGACTGCAGTGACTGTGACTGCACTCCTTCAGCCACACAGCAGGGGGGGAAAATTGTGCCCTATATTCCTCTGTTCAGCCTCTAGCGTAGAGAAATGATGATAGACGGGAATAATTATCAGTGTGTTATGTTGTTGTCTAACTTTAAACATAATTGTTAAGCTAGCTGGTAAGCTCTCAAATTGGGAATTGTAACGGACCACTTTCAAAGAGATCTAGACAAGCAATGTAGGTAGATGATCTCACAAAGCATTGAACAAACTTGGAGATAGAAAAAAGATTGTCATTAAGCCCCTTAATTCTGTTCTTATTCAAAAGGTCATGGTGGATCTGTACCTTTATTCCATGTACTTACCTTTGTTTGAGATCCCTTGATACCTTTAACCTTAAACAAAAATGATCAACCTTAGACTTGATGTGGAAGCCAGAGCTTTTTGGGGAAGTGAATTCCATGTTTCTGTTACTCTTTGTGTGAACAACACTTTTTCATTTCACTCCTATCTGATCCAGTTTATAGTATTATGTTCTCTTGATCTGCGTACTTCTCCTCCCGGAGCAAATCATTATCCGTATATTGCCGACCAAATCCTCTTTAATTTAACCTTTTTAGCCCCACGATTACCCTATTGAATTGTGTTGCACCAATTATGAGTCCAATATATTCCTCCTGAATTGCAGTGCCCAAAACTGAATGCAGTAATCCAGGTGGGGTCAAAACAGGCCCCTGAACAACTCCAGCATCATTCTTTACTGTTAAATTTAAACACCCTTGATGTAAGGCCATATTTAATTTTCTTTTTGGAATGCTTTTTGTACCTATGTACTAGCTTTTAGCAATTTACACGCATGAAGAAAATATTGCAGTTTAACTATGAGTAGGTGAACTCATACTTCCCGCACTGTTGAATTTGAGGCAGCAATGGGTGGGAAGATTATTGTGGCTCCAGAAAAAGCATTTTTACGAAAGTGTTTGATATAGATGTGTCTGGGAGGTTTGTTGGAAAACTCAGTTGTCTGGGATAAAATGTAACAGCATGGTTAGAAAGGTGGTTGATAGACAAAAATCAAAGAACTATTGCAAATGGGTACAGCTTGAAAGGGATCACAGAAGATCACAGAATCACTGTAGTGTAGAAGGAGGCCATTCAGCTCATTGAGTCTGCACCAATGACAACTTCATCCAAGCCCTATTCCCGTAACCCCACATATTTATCCTGCAAGTCCCCCTGATACTAGGGTCAATTTACCATAGCCAATCAACCTAACCCACATATCTTTGGACTGTGGAGGAATCCGGAGCACCCAGACGAAACACATGCAGACACAGGGAGAATGTGCAAACTCCACACAGGCAGTGACCCGAGACCGGAATTGAACCTGGATTCCTGGCGCTGTGAGACAGCAGTACAAACTACTGTGCCACTGTGCTGCCCCAATGTCCCCCAGAGATCTCTATTGGACACACTATTGCTTCTTGGACTGATACATATGGATGGCAAACAAAAATGAAGACAATGAACATTAGAAAGAGAACCAATTCAGTGGAAGGCAGATTGGTAAAAGTTAATGTAGTAAGTGTTGGGAAGGTATTGATTCCAGAACAGTATCTCTTAAAGCAATTTTTGTAATCTTCAATAGGTTGACAGCATGTCTTTATTAACCTACTTATAACTACGTATCCAGTAAAGGGTACAGGCAAAGAGCTTTTGCCACGACTAGGTTTTCAGATGTCTCTGTTTCAACACCACACTGACTCTAGGTCTCAGTCATAAACATAAAAACTAGAAGTAAAAGTAGGTCATTCGGCCCTTTGAATCTGCTCAGCCATTCATTTTGATCAAAGCTGGTCATCAAATTCAATATCCTGATCCACCCCTTCTCTCCATATCCCTTGTCCCTTTAGTCCCAAGGGCTATATCTAATTTCTTCTTGAAATCAGACAATGCTTTGGCCTCAGCTACTTTCTGTGGTAATGAATTCCACACGTTCACCGCCCTCTGGATGAAAAAATTTCTCCTCACTTCAGTTCTTAAAGATGTATCCATATCCTCAAATTATGACCCCCTACCATCGGGAATATACTTTCTGAACTTACCCTGTCTCATCCTGTTCGAATTTTGTAAGTTTTTATGAGATCCCCTTCTAAACTCCAATGAATGCAATTCTAACCAAATTGGTCACACTTCATTTGACAAACCTACCATTGCAAGAATCAACCTAGTAAACCTTCGGTATGTTCCCTCTATAGCAAGGACATCCTTCCTAAGATAAGGAAAGGAGTCATGTGTTTTCTGACGTTAGTGAGTGGTGGTACTGTACGCAGCCCCACATTAGCACTGTATGTGCCAGACCCTGCTACAAGTGGAAGTGCAAAATAATACATTTTGAAAGACAAACAAGGGAATTTACACTAAGTTGGTAATATTGAAGGGTGAAGTTCTTAATACATCTAAGGATTCCAATGCATAATTCTCTGGAAGTTTGAACACAGCAGATAAATTCAAATAAATGGCAGACAACTTTGGGTTTATTGAACAGTGACTTATGATACGAAACTAAAGAGGTGGCACCATTTTGGACAAACATTAGTTAAGTTAATTAGAGTGATGTGTGTCCTTTTGGACTATCCATTAGAAAAGAGACATTAAAGCCATTGAGAGAATGCTGTGTAGTTTCATCAGGATGGTGCCAAGGATCAGAAACAGTATTTAAGAAGAAAGGCTTGAGATACTCAGACCAGTGCCTTTGGATCAGTGAAGACTCAGAGGAGATTTAAAAGATTTTTTAAACTATGAAAGGTTCTGAATAGTAATGAGATATTGTCATTGGGAAGTCAGTGACACGCTGTTATTAACAATTCTCCTCACTCTGATAATTTTAAGTTAGGAGAAATCTCTGCACAAAAACTGTTGAAGCATGGAATGCTCTGCCACAATCAGTCGTTGAGACAGCTTATACAGGAAAATTAAAGAACTATTTTAAATGCATAAAGGTACATGGTTATGGAAAGGTAGCAAGTTTTTAAGTTTATTTATTAGTGGCTTACAATAACAATGCAATAAAGTTATTGTGAAAATCCTCTAATTGCCATACTGTGGCTCCTGTTCAGATAGACTGAGGAAGAATTTAGCATGGCCAATATACCTAAACAATCCATTTTTTAGGCTGTGGGAGGAAACCAGAGCACCTGGAGAAAACTCACACAGACAGAGGGAGGAATACAGACTGTACACAGACAGTGACCCCCAAGCTTGGAATTGAACCCAAGTCCCTGGTGCTGTGAAGTAGCAGTGCTAACCACTGTGCCACCGTGCCACAAGGAAATGGGATTAGTTTTGGATTAGCTTGCAAAGACAAAATGAACTTTTGACTTAAACTTCTGTAGTTCCCTGGCACAAACTTCTGATAAATGCAATGAACACATAAATGCATGACAACTTAATATTCCAAAAGACAACACTGAGCAACAGCAGTGCCTAATACATTGACATTTAAATGTGAATATCCAACAATGTTTGGAGGGAAAGAAAACAAGAAAACAAGTTTTAATACGTAAAAAAAAATGGAAAAGAAAACTATGTGGAAAAAGCGCCCAGCAATTTCACGAAATCCAGTTCCTACAAAATGAGTATAGAAACACTTCATGGAAGAAGTCTGGAAGAATACTCATTTTGCTTTCTGGAATTTGGCAGTGCATTTACTATCATTTGCAAACCAGATTGTGAAAGCAATTTGGACAATTCCTGACTGCAGTTTACAGCAGAAACAGGGCATAAATTTGGAGCAGAGACTAAATACAATCTGTTCTCAGTGGAGAGCAGAAAATTGAGAAGGAGTCTGAAAGATTGAATCATGAATAATGATATGTAACTGCATTACTTTAACTCTTAAGCATGGCCTTTCTTTTGTTGTCAGTTTCTCATCCATCTCATTTAAACATTTTCTAAACATATAATACTCTCTTTTAGTCAATTCTTTTATTGTTAGTAACTCTCCTGAGCTTAGTGCTCTTCTGTGTTTTGAATCATACTGAATGACAGACTAGTTTAGCACAAAAGAAGAATATTTGGTCCACTGAGTCTATTTCAGTTCTTTTGAAGATTGCTCCAGTAATTCCATTCCCCCACATCCCTAAAATGATTCCTCTTTCAAGTACTTAACCTGTTCCCCGTTGAAGGTTACTATTGAATCTCCACCATTGCCCTATCAAACAATGTCTTTCAAATCCTGATCACACATTATGTAAAAACACTTTTCTTCAAGATTCCTCAAAATATTCTGCTCCTAATCCAGAATCAGGGAGCTGCCTACCAGGCTATCCAAGAACAATCAGAACTTGTATTTCTCTAGCACTTTTACCACTATAAAACGAATGCCCAATGCTTCAAGATGCATTATCAAATAAACTTTGACAGCAAGCCACGTAAGGAAGTACAAGGACAGATGGCCAAATGTTAGATCAAAGGCTTAGATTTTAAGAAATATCTTCAAGAAGAAGAGCAACATAGCAAAGCAGAGAAGTTTAGTCAGGGAATTCTGGAGATTAGAACCCAGTCAGCTGAAGGTGCGGTCATGACTAGTGGAACATTTAAAATCTAACAAAAGCCAAATTTAGAGGAGAACAGAGCACCCATTGGGCTTTAGGGCAGAGATGATTGAAAACCTTGGTTCAATATGCAGCACTCTCTCCTCTGAGTCAGCGCTTTGTGGGTTCAAATCCCACACCAATACTTGACCACTGATGCTAACACTTCAGTGCAATAGTGAAGGAGTGTTACACTGTCAGATGTAGTATACTTGTAATGAGGTGTTAAACTGAGGCCCCTTCTCTCTTTAAGATGGGGTATAAAAGGTATCTATGCAACATTTTGAACAGGGGAATTATCTCTGGTGTGATGACCAGTGAAGAAGAATCAAATGGCTCTCCTCTTTGTTCTCTCCTTCTTTAATGACAACAGACTTTATTGTTTAAAAAGGATGCACTTATCAATTCAATGAGTATTTAATTATTTATTTGTTGTAGTCATAAAAGGACCAAAATGACAAGTTAGCAAAGAGGTTTGCTAGATTTTGCCTTCAACAAAGCTAAGTAAAATTATAACATATATGCATTCAAAGTTTGCATATACACACAAATACATATTGCAGAGTGAGAAAGGATAGGTTAGTCAAATCAGAGTGCAGGAAAAAAGTAAACAAGTATACAATCTGTAGCTTGGTGAGTAGGGTGGTCTTATGCTGAATTCAACAGTCTCAATCCCTCCAATGTGAAGATATAGATGAATTAGTTGGTTATTCTTCAAAGACGGTGTTGAGCTGGATTCTTTGGATAAAAGTCCCAGTCTACAGCAGGGCATCCTTGGATAATAAACTAATTACAGTCAGCAAACAGAACTCAAAGTTTACGGAGAGGGGCAGGATTGGAAAATTGAAGAGGCAGGAGGGACACCAATTATGTCTTCTCCCCACAATTGCTTGTCTATAGTTCTTTTGAAAAGATACATGCCTAAAACATACAGAAGTTGTGATGTGGAGATGCCGGTGTTGGACTGAGGTGGGCACAGTAAAAAGTCTCACAACCCTAGGTTAAAGTCCAACAGTACAGCAAAAGTCCTGTTGGACTTTAACCAGGTGTTGTGTGACTTCTTACTGTGCATACAAAAGTTGGCATGTCAATGTGACATTCCTTCTCCAATTGCCAGGACTATTCCAAAGGCGACTTGATTAGCTCGTGTTTGGATGCTAATTTATCCCAGGATCCCATTGATCTAATGATCAGTCTTAATGGGATGCAAAGGAATACCTCAGGTGATTGTCATTGCTACCTTGCTAATGAGACAAGAGATGCAAGTCCTTCACGCTCCTCTAAAGTAATTGTCTTTGATAGGTTTTGCAGACTGATACCACTCCAGTGAATTGGAACATGGAACAAATAATAATGCAAAGATAAAAGCAAAATACTGTGGATGCTGGAATCTGAAACAAAAACAGGAAATGTTGGAAAATCTCAGCAAGTCTGACAGCATCTGTGGGAGAGAATAGAGCCAACATTTTGAGTCTTCATTACAGCTGATGAAGGGTCATCTAAACTCAAAATGTTGGTTCTATTTTCTCCCTACAGATGCTGTCAGACCTGCTGAGATTTTCCAGTATTTTCTGTTTTTGTTTGCTACCATAATGCAAAATGGGATTAGCCACCTTTGAGTTACTTTAGTTTCTGCCTTTTAAAAAAGTTTAATTTATGCTTCCAGCCGATGGATGAAAAATCGTTATTTGGCATAAAGCATATCTTCATGACATTGCTGATATTAATATTGTTGATATTAATCTCTCAATCAACACTACTAAAAAGAAGTTATCTGGTCATTAATGCATTGCTGTAATGGGAGCTTGCTGTGCACATATTAATTGTCATGTTTCTTAGATTACAACAGCGAACACTTCAAAATTGTTGTATTAGTGCTTTGGGACATGCAGTGATCATGAAAGATTTTGTATAAATGCAGGTATTTCTATGTTCTTTCCTGAGAACATTTTAGACAGATTTGAAGAAAACAGGCAACATTCAGATCCCAATACATTGGCAAAACTGGACATACACCATAGAATTATAGAATCCCTACAGTGCAGAAATAAGTCATTCAGCCCATCGAGTGTGCACTATCTTTTCAAAAGAGCACCCAGGCTCTCCCCTCCACCTTATCCTTATAACTCCATGCATTTATCATGACTGATCTACCAAACCTACATATTTTGGACACAAAGAGGCAATTTAACACACACAGGATGCACACATGTGTAAACACACACTCAGTAAGAATCCTTAGACAATCTGCACCTCCCCAGATAGTCAAACCTCACCTTCACACATTCAGTAATGACCCATCAACACAACTCGGCCTGTAAATCAGAGGAGAAATACTTCCAATAAACACATTCAACATCCAACAAACAGCTCTCGTCACACAGTTCAACACAAAGCATTAAAATAAGCTGATCTCTCAGCTGGATCTCACAGAGCATAAGAGGCATTTCCACACTTGATTCTCCACAGGATAGGGACACTGAGTGTGGTTATTATGAGATTCGATCTGTATTAACAATGCTCTGTCGCTCACGGGATATTGTCTTAAATATTAGTGTGGCTATTAGGGCATACAATCTGTATAACCTCTGCTCCTTCACTCACTGTATAGTCAGTTTTGGCCACTAGTGTGGATATTATTACATACAATCTATATGAAGACTATTCTTCCCTCAATGTCATCTCACTTGGTTTTCAGTCGGTATAAGAAGCCAATGTCAGTGTTACATCTGTTCTGTTGTGCTTCATCAAGACTGTGTGCAATGTCTCAGTGGAGTTGGATGGGTAATTGAGAGTGGAGACAGTCCAGTAGTTGTGGATGGCATAGTCTGATGGTCAGGTGGAGGGATTTTCTGGAGTCAGCTGAGGGTTGAATGGTACTCAAGGATGGGGGAATTGTAAAGGAGCTGGAGGGTAATCTGGAGTGGAGGTACGTAGGGTTTTGGAAGAATAATGAAGAAGTGAGAGTATTTGGACAGGTTGGGAGGGTAGTCAGTGTTGAGAGTGGGTGTCATTGGGGGAGTTGGAGGAATAGTCAACTGTTCAAGGGTGGAGTTACTCTGGTTGGGGATATTTGGGGGTCAGAGAGTTGGTAAGGGGACTTAGTGGGGAGATGGTAGTGTAGAATCAAAGTCTCCTTCTGCACTGTTTCTATGATACCTTGGTTCATAGCATCTCTCAATGTAGAAGGAGGCCATTTGGCCCATCAAGCCTGCATTGACAATAATCCCTTCCCCCCCCCCCAAGGCCTTATCCCTAGAACTCCAAGTATTTACCCTGCTAATCCCCACCACTGAGTGACAATTTAGCATGGCCAATTCACCAAACCTGCCCTCTTTGGACTGTAGGAGGAAATCAGAGTACCCAGAGGAAACCCATGCAGACACAGAAAGAACATGCAAACACCACACAGACACTGAATGGAGGCCAGAATTGAAGTTGGGTCCTCGGTGCTGTGAGGCAGCAGTGCTAACCACCGTTCCACTATGCTATCATAAATTGGAATCATTTGAACTCCCAACTCTTAACTCAGATTTTGGAGGAATCCACATGTGAAGGAATTACCCATTGGTGGTCCAAACTTCCCAGGGAATTTCCATGCAATTAATATATGGGAACTTCTGCAGGATCTCCTAGGGCATCTTCCAGGCTACTTTTGGGATATGACTAATCAGAGACCAGAAGACCTGGGTCACTGTGAAGAGATACCCCTGCAAGAATTAGTCTGAGTCCCACTCCAGTGCAGTGTTGGAGGAGTGATGCAATACAATGAGATGATAAACCACAGTCTTAGATGGTTGTTCAAAAAAACCCCATGACCCTGTTTCAAAAGTGAGCTTTCCCTCCACCACCAGCATCAAACCCCAACATCACAAAAAACAGATTTCTGGTCATTCTCACATTGCTATTTTTGTATTTACCTTTTGGGTATTTTTGGGTTTATTGTACACAAGTCAGCTGCTACATTTCCCACACATTACAACAAAAACATTTCATTGGTTGCAAAGTGCTTTGGGACACCCAGCAGTGGCACTGCACAAATGCAAGTCTTTCTTGTTTTTCACTTGACCAGATGCCCCATTCCAGCAGAAACTCTTAATAAAGCAATGCTATCCAGTGAGATCAGCTTTGATAGACTAATCTTTAGTGTTCATGACTTGAGGCTCGAATTCCCTAATGTGTGGAATTACTTGGAACAGTCATCGATGTAGGGTGAACTGGAGTCAAATTGAGACATTCAATAATCATGGGGTAGCTGTTGTCTGAATGAATGAATTGCAGCGCCGAGTCAACTCTCGTACTTCATTTCAATCACCTTTGTGACTCGGTCAGGCAAGCTTCGCTGGACAACCTGTTGGTTCCTGATAGCGATAGGAAAACATTTACTTACTTCATCTATCCCGGGAAAGACACGACCATCAAAACACAATTGCTAATGTTTATACAAGAGGGCATTTAAAAGACGTTTTTGCTAAACAAAAACAGCAACAGCAATGAACGTTGGTCCTGTATTAATTCTGGAAAGGGTTTATTTAGTCTCTCAGTTGGGGGATTAAAAGTACGGGTTAGCCCCTGAGAATTGCTGTTAAGACTCTTACCTTCTTCAATAGACAGGGCACTTGTTCCTCGGGGCTGTGAGCACTGTTATCTCCGCTGCTCGGCTCAACAGTAAGACCCGAAACGCCCCGTGCTTGTCACTTCACTTTCAGCATCAAGTTCGCCAGATGTGCTCTGAGACCAGGGAGCGTGATCCTGCACTGGGTGGGCAGCCGGCGTTTGGGTTGAACATGGCTCGACACTCAATGGCTGTCTGACTGGAGTCCCTCTGGAGGATACAGCCTGATGAAGCCATCAATAAGCTGGCTGGGACAGCTCTGTGAATAGCAGACACCGGGAGGCTGCAAAGAGAGTGTGTGTGTGCGAGAGAGAGAAATAGAGGCAAACCACGGAGGAGAGAACGTGGGGAGGAATAATTCAAAGTTGTTAGCGTCTGATTGCATTGCCTGGAAGAGTGTTTGAAACAACTTTCATAACGAAATCGGATAAACACTTGAAATAGGAACGTTTGCAGGACATTTGGGGGGGAAAAAAACCCTCACTCGATGGAGGACTAAATGCCCTATTTTATGCCGTAGGTTTTTAGGGAGAGCACAGGCAGAGTTCCAGCGCATATTTTTCAAAAAGTAGTTAAACAGAAAGGAAGGTTAAAAATATTGTAAGGTATTTGCTGCTTCCCGTTTGTCAATTCTTTGATATTTTGTTGTTTGTGTAAGGTGTTCAGCACTTTACACAAGTGATGCTGGTGTTCAGCATCGCTTTAAAACATATATTGACAACACTTCAGCCACCAAATGACAGTGCTGTCAAGTATGTGTATCAGTTTCACTGTTAAAAAATAGCATCCTGCTCCCTGGACTGCCATTGCAAATGTTCTTCCATCAATTGGGAGTGCTGGTCCTCACTTTAGTCTGGCTATTTATTTATTTCCCCTTGACATTGCCATCACTGAAACCTCCTGGGAGTTACCGTTGACCAGAAACCGAACTGGATCGGCCATATAAATATTTTGGCTATGAAACCTCTTCAGAGACAAGGGATTCTGCAGTAAGTAACTCAGCTCTAAGTCTCCAAAGCTTCTCCACTATCTACAGGGCACAAGTCAGGAGTGTAATGGAATAGTATCCCCTTACCTGGATGAGTTCGGTTCAAACAACACTCAAGAAGTTCAACATCATCCAGATGTTTGATTGGCACCCCAGCCACCAACTTAAACATTCACCATTAGTGCACAATCGCTGCAGTGTGTACCGTCTATAAGATGCATTGCAGCAACTCAGCCATTCGACAGCACCTTCCAAACCGATAACCTCTACTTCTGAAAAGGACAAGAGTAGCAGATAGATGTGTGATGTTAGTGTACCTTAAGGAAGGTTTTTTTCAAAACATGGTATCTGCAGCTCTCACAGCTTCAATTGGTTTTAGCTCACAGCTTCAATGACATACCACATAGTACCACATTGTATAAAACACTGCATGGTAGGTTGTTGCATAAGGTTGAATTTCACAGGATTCAGGATGAGATAGCTAAATGGATGCAAAATTGGCTTGATGACAGAAGCCAGAGAATGGTTTAGAGGGATGTTTTTCAAACTAGAGACCTGTGACCAGCAGTGTGTCTCAGGGATCAGCGCTGGGTCCATTGTTATTTGTCATTTATATTAATGATTTGGATGCAAATAAAGGAGGCACGGTTAGTAATTTTGCAGATGACACCAAGATTGGATGCATTGTGGACAGTGAAAAATGTTATCTCAGATTGCAACAGGATCTCGATCAATTGGCCAGTGGGCTGACAAATGGCAGATGAAGTTTAATTTAGATAAATGCAAGGTGATGCATTTACTCAGATAATGTTAGGGTGTTGGGCATAGTTACAAAGCAAAGAGACCTAGGAGTACACATTCATAGCTCCTTGAAAGTGGAGTCACAAGTAGACAGAGTAGTAAAGAAGGCATTCAGCATACTTGATTTCATTAGTCAGAACATTGAGGAGTTGGGACGTCTTGTTGAAGTTGTGCAAGACATTGGTAAGGCCACACTTGAAATACTGTGTACAGTTCTAGTTACCCTATTATAGAAAGGATATTATTTAACTAGAAAGGGTACAGAAAAGATTTACTAGGATGCTACCGGGATCTGGTAGTTTGAATTATAAGGAGAGGCTGGATAGACTGGGACTTTTTTCTCTGAAGCAAAGAAGGCTTAGGGGTGGTCTTATAGAAGTCTGTAAAATAATGAGGGGCATAGATCAGCTAGATAGTCAATATATTTTCCCAAAGGGAAGGGAGTCTAAAACTCACTGCATAGGTTTAAGGTGAGAGGGGAGAGATGCAAAAGTGTCCAGAGAGGCAATTTTTTCACACAAAGGGTGGTGAGTGTCTGGAACAAGCTACCAAAGGTAGTAGTAGAGGCAGTTTTTTGAAAAGCATTTAGGCAGTGGGGTTGGGGTGATGGAGGAGCAGCACTGTGGAGGTCCCGGGCTGGCCAGCGATTGAGCTGGCTAGCAAACGGGAAGTCTGACAGATTGCGACCACTGTGCATGTGCAGAGTTCCAGAACTGTCAAACACTGGTGCTAATAGCAACCCCCCCCCCCCCCCCCCCCCACCGCCCCTTGGGGTTTTTTGATGAGATTTGTGATTGGGATCTCTGCAGTGCACAGAGTGTGGAGATTAGGGTGTGAAGTGGAACTGAGAAAACAGTCCTGATCTAGAATAGTTTTCCCACCAATTCAGCAGTTTTGGGAGAATTGCCTCCTATATTTCTGTTCCTTCACTGTCACTGGGTCAAAACCCTGGAACTCCTCCGTAACTATGGATGTGCCTACCTTAGATGAACTGCAGGCAGTTGAAGAGGGTGCCTGACCATCAGCTTCTCCAGGGCAATTAGGGATGGGCAACAAATGCTGGTCCTGCAAGTGACTCCCACACCCAGTGAAAGAATAAAAACAAAATTTGCTTCAATGTCAGAAGATGGTGAGTTCTAGGGATGTGAACATACAATCCAAACTGACATTTCAGCATTGAGAGAACGCTGAACTTTAGGAGCTGGCGTGCTTTATGTGGGATGTTACACCCATATTCTCTCAGCATTCTCAAGTAAGTATAAAAGATTTTGTGGCAGGGGTGTTCTCCTGAGATCCTGGCCAACACGTTTCTTTTGACTAACACCAAATAATTTGTTCATTTGTTTCATAGTGATTTGTGGAATTCTGCTGGTTGCTATGGGTTTTCCACATTACAAAAGTGACCCTAATAAGTATTTAATTGACAGTGATGCACTTTGGGACATCCGGAGGTCATAAAATGCACTACATAAATTGAAATTCTTTTTTCTTGATTGAAACTTATAAGATCCCAAAGGGAGTAGACAAGGTAGATGTAGGAAGAAAGATCCCTCTTGTTGGAGAATCTAAAATAAGGGGTCGCCAATTTAAGACAGAGATAATGGGTGGGATTTTCCAACCATGGATGTGTGCGCTCCAAGATCAGAAATTCCTACCTGAGGTTGGCGGACCTTCAAATAGTCTGCCAAATTTTTTGTCTCGCCTGCTACAATTTCCGTGGTGTGCCAGAGGGGAATATTTCACCCATGGATCCTTTTCTCTTGGGCGATTGTGAGAATTTGAAATTCTCTTCCTCAAAATGAGGTTGAGGCAGAATCTTTGAATATCTTTAAAACAGAAATAGATAAATTCTTGATAGACAAGAGGGTGGAAGGTCATTGGGCTAGGCAGGAATATGAAGTTGAGGTTAAAATTAGATTAACCAAGATCTTACCGAACAGTGAAGCTGACTCGAGAGGCCAAGTGACCTACTCCTGCTCCTAATTCTTATGATGGTATGTTCTTCTCTCCAGAATTGGCCTCATTTTATATTCATTATAAATTCTTCACCTGGATTATACCTGTCACTAGCAGCATACTGAATAGCTGGAGCGGGGGAGGAGAGTACAGAGCTGAGGGCTAGATGATGTAATGGGAAATTTGGCCCATCTAGTACTAAAAGAGGGATTAAAAGTTGTTGCTGATGGGACGATGAGTGGTCAGTAAGTAACCATGAATGGGAAGAAATTGTGCAATATATTCCATAAAGAACATCCTCATTCAATGATACAGTTGTGAAGCTGTTCCATCACGAACTGTTCCATCAAAAGTGGATTGCTTTGTTGATGCTGAATTCACCACTCTGCATTACAGCCTTACAATTTCAAGGTGACATAAAGAGTCGGTGCTATTCATTCAGAGGATGCTGCAGATAGTGAAGCAACTTGATGGCCTTAAAAAAACCAGCCAAGACTAGCCATCATCTCCTTGCACAAAGTGCAAGTATCGCAGACATCTCCACTAACTGCATACATCTCTTCTAGTTGCGTGCAAAAGCTCTTAGCTACCTTTGCAGTTCCTACAATCACAGGGCAAATTTTCTTGCTGCACTTCAAACTGACACAACTGCAACAGTAGAGGTAAGTCCATGAAATACACTACAGAAAAATATTACTGCACAATGCCTGTTCACTTTGCTCACCATGGGCACTTGAGGGTCACAGTGAGTGCACGTCAAAGTTCCAACATTTCCAAATGACTTCTTTTCTGGAAGGACAAAGTGGCACACAATTGGAGGGAGAAAACTATATTTGGCAACATTTGGGTTTAAATTTTATAGTTTTAAAGTTTTAATTTATTAGTTACAAGTAATCTTACATTAACATTGCAATGAAGTTAGTGTGAAAATCCCCTAGTCGCTACACTTCAGTGCCTGCTTGGGTATACTGAGGAAGAATTTGGCATGGCCAATTCACTTAACATGCACATCTTTGGAATGTGGGAGGAAACCAGAGCACCCAGAGGAATGCCGTAGAAATAATGTTGTAGGGTGAAGTTGGAGCTCTTTTTTTAGCTCAAAGTTAATACTATTTCTATCCTGTTACTCACTCATTCACTCACTCACTCTTACAGATATACGTTAAAGTACTGTGGCATACAATACGTTAGCAATATTTGAAGTTGCCTTTTGCAACCAACTTGTTAACATATGTTCACTTTTCACTTCTTCAGGAGTTCTTCAAGATCCTGGCTGGGCTTCTAATGGCTCAGAGGAAAACCTTTGCAGAAAGAATATCAATCACATCACCTGCTGTGCACATTGACGTCAGAGGTCGTGCCTCACAAATTTGGTTGAGTTTTTTGAGGAGGTGACAAAGATGATTGACAGGAGGGCCAGGGATGCTGTCTACATGGATTTTAGTAAAGCATTTGATAAGGTCTCTCATGGCAGGCTGGTGCAAAAGGTTACTTCTCGCAGGAACACAGGTGAGCTAGCTAGATGGGTACAGAACTGGCTTGGCATAGAAGACACAGGGTAGCAGTAGAGAAGTCTTTTTCCATTTGGCAGTCTGTGACTAGTGGTGTTCCACAGAGCTCTGTACTGGGACCTCTGTTGTTTGAGGTACATATAAATGATTTAGAAGAAGAAGTAACTTCTTGTGAACAGTAAGTTTGCAGACAACAGAAAGATTGCTGGAGTTGTGGATAGTGATGAACATTGTCAGAGAATACAGCAAGATATAGATAGGCTGGAAAATTGGGCGGAGAAATGGCAGATGGAATTTAATCCAGATAAGTGCGAAGTGATGCATTTTGGTAGATCAAATGCACGGGTGAGCTATGAAATAAATAGCAGAACCATCGGAAGTATAGACACAGAGGGATCTGGGTGTGCAAGTCCACAGATCCTTAAAGGTGCAACTCAGGTGGAAAAGGTGGTGAAGAAGGCATTTGGCATGCTTGCCTTTATTGGAAGGGGCATAGAGTATACAAGTTAACATATGATGTTGTAGTTATATAGAACGTTGGTTAGGCCATGTTTGGAATACTGCATCCAATTCTGGTCACCACACTATCAGGAGGACATGGAAGCTTTGGAGAGAGTACAGAAAAGGTTTACCAGAATGTTGCTGGTATGGAGGATATTAACAATGAAGTGAGATTGAGTAAAGTAGGGTTGTTCTCCCTGGAAAGAAGGAGATTGAGAGGCAACGTAATAGAAGTTTATAAAATTATGAAGGACATAGATAGGGTGGAAGCTTTTTCCCAAGTCAGAAATGACAAACACATATGGAATCAGTCGGTACTTTTCTGGTTGGGAGTTGGTTTGGAATCAATAGGTACTTTTCTGGTTGGGAGTTGGTGACTAGGGGAGTGCTGCAGGGATTAGTGCTGGAGCCTCAACTGTTTACCATTTTTGTAGACGATCTGGAGGAGGCGGCTCAGTGTAGAGTAACAAAATTTGCTGATAACACGAAGATGAGTGGAAAAGTGAATTGCGTAGAGGACATGGAAAGTCTGCAGAGAGATCTGGATAGGCTGATTGAGTGGGTGAGGACCTGGCAGATGGAATACAACATTAGCAAATGTGAGGTTATCCACTTTGATAGAAATAATAGTAGGAAGGAATATCATTTAAAGGGTGAAAAGTTTCAGCATGCTACAGTGCAGAGGGACCCTTGTGCACGAATCGCAAAAACCCAGTCTGCAGGTGCAGCAAGTGATCAAGAAGGTGAATGGAATGTTGGCCTTTATAGTGAGGGGGAGAGAATATAAAAGCAGGGAGGTCTTGCTGCAACTACACAGGGCACTGGTGAGGCTGCAACTGGAGTACTGTGTGCAGTTTTGATCCCTTATTTGCGGAAGGATATATTGGTCTTGGAGGGAGTACAGAGAAAGTTCACCAGGCTGATACCAGAGATGAGAGGGTTAGCTTATGAGGAGAGATTAAATGGACTGGGCCTGTATTCGTTGGAGTTTAGAAGGCTGAGGGGGGATTTTATAGAGACTTCCAAGATAAGGTAGGGTAGAGGTAGAGAGGTTCTTTCTGCTTAAAAAGGAAACCAGAACTACAGGGCATAGCCTCAAAATAAGTTGGGGGGGGGAGTTTAGTTGAGGAGGAACTTCTTTACTCAAAGGGTGGTGACTCTCTGCAATTCTCTGCCCATTGAAGTGGCGGAGGCTACCTTGCTGAATATATTTAAGTCATGGGTAGATAGATTTCTGATTGATAAGGGAATTAAGGATTATGGGGAGAAGGCGGGAAAATGGAACTGATCCACTTCAGATCAGCCATGATCTTACTGAATGGTGGGGCAGGCTCGAAGGGCTAGATGACCTACTCCTGCTCCTATTTCTTATGTTCTTACACACAAGGAGTCACAAGTTCAAAGTAAGAGGGGGCAAGTTTCAATACTATATGGGTGGGATGTATTTTACACAGAGGGTGGTGGGGGCCTGGAATATACTCAAGCAAAATGGTTGAGGCAGACATGCTTGGATCATTTAAGACTTATCTAGATAGCCACATGAGCAGATTGGGAATAGTGGGATACAAACGGATGATCTAGTTAGGAACACATGATCGGTGCAGGCTTGGAGGGCTGAAAGGCCTGTTCCTGTGCTATATTGTTCTTTAATATATCTAAGCTGGGGGACTAAAAAAGCTACTTTCAGCAGGGAACAGAGAGTGAAACAGAGCATGAGTGAGCAACATTATATCTTTATGGAAGCGAAGGAGTAGAGATCAGTTAGTGGAGCAGCTCATATCCTTTCCTCAGTTGGAGAGCTTAGGGATTCAGTTCCCATAACTTGTACATAAAAGATTGTTATGCATTTGAACGCAAATGTTTCATTTTATTCCTTCTCAGAATGTGGACAAGGACAGCATTTAATGCCCATCCTAGTCATCGATGAGAAGATGGTGGTGATTTTCATTTTTGAATCACTGCAGTCTATGTGAATTTTGTTTTTGAAATGCATCCAGTTCTGGTCGCCACATACCAGAAGGACGTGGAAGGATGTGGAGAGAGGGCAGAAAAGGTTTACCAGGATGTTGCTGGTATGGAGGATATTAACAATTGAGTGGCTTGCTTGCCTAAATATTTAGGAGGGAAGTTATGAACCAAACACATTGCTTTGGGTTTAGAGTCACACATAGGCCAAATCATGCCAATGTGGAAGGGCATTAATGAACTAGCTGAGCTTTTACAATAATCCAATTGTTTCATAGTTTGATGCAAGCTTTATTTTCTATATTAATTTTAATTAATTGAGTTTAAATTACCCAACTACTGCTGTGAAATTTCAATTCAAAGAACCTTTGACATACAATAGATCTGCCTCCCTGAACCCACGTATCTTAATATTCTGCTTTCAAGATCTTTACCAAAGCATATCTTTTTGATCAACCTGAAGATCATTTTGGCAAAATTACTTGTTGGTGATTGTCTGTTGCTTTGAATGTGCAGGGGCAATGTTTGACTGTATGATTCCACAAATGGCAGAAGGCAGAGAGCGGTTGTGGATGGGTCTTTTTCTGCATGGAGGTCGGTAACCAGTGCAGTGCCCCAGGGATCTGTTCTGGGACCCCTGCTGTTTGTCATTTTCATAAATGACCTGGATGAGGAAGTGGAGGGATGGGTTAGTAAGTTCGCCGATGATACAAAGGTCGGTGGTGTTGTGGATGGTCTGGAGGGATGTCAAAAGTTGCAGCGGGACATAGACAGGATGCAAGACTGGGTGGAGAAGTGGCAGATGGACTTCAACGCGGATAAATGTGTAGTGGTCCATTTTGGCAGGAATAATGGGATGAAGGAGTACCATATAAGGGGTAGGAGTCTTAGCTGTGTTGTAGAGCAGAAGGATCTCGGGGTCCGGGTCCATAGGACTCTTAAAACGGCCTCGCAGGTGAAGGAAGTGGTCAGGAAGGTGTACAGTGTACTGGCCTTCATTAATCGAGGAATAGAGTTTAGGAGTCAGGAGGTAATGATGCAGCTCTATAAGACTCTTGTCAGACCCAGTTGGAGTATTGTGCGCAGTTCTGGTCGCCTCATTATAGGAAGGATGTAGAGGCTATTGAGAGAGTTCAGAGGAGATTTACAAGGATGCTGCCTGAATTGGGAGGCAGGCCTTATGAAGATAGGTTGAGGGAGCTGGGACTCTTCTCACTGGAGAGACGTAGGTTGAGAGGTGACCTGATAGAGATTTATAAAATGTTGAGAGGAATAGATAGGATGGACTCTCAGAGACTATTTCCCCGAGCTGAAATGGTCACTACGAGAGGACACAGATTTAAGGTGCAGGGAAGCAAATACAAAGGAGATGTCAGGGGTAAGTTTTTCACTCAGAGGGTGGTGAGTGAATGGAATCGACTGCCGTCGGAGGTTGTTGAGGCAAACTCACTGGGGTATTTTAAAAGACTTCTGGATGAGTATATGGAAACGAATAGGATAGGGGTTATAGATAGGTCTGTGGATTGGTAGATGTGATCGGTGCAACTCGTGGGCTGAAAGGCCTGTTTGTGCTGTATTGTTCTATGTTCTAAAAGGTACAGTGATGTTCAAACAAGTGACTATCAGCTACCATGGGATACTGTAGCTTCTGCTTGAGATGTTCAATGTTTGAGACACTTAAAATACTATATAACCATATGCTAAGAATCAGACAAGCTAGCTTGGAAGGAAGAACGTAAGAAAACACTTCAATAACGTACATTTATATCACAATTTTAATGTAGCAAAATTTGAAAAGTGCTTCATTATGAAATAGAGGTAAAAATGAAATAAAAGAATTACAGAGCTGACTTTATATGGAAAAGCAGAAATTCCACCCTCTCCTCACCCATTAAATAGAGGGAAGATTGAAATGATTGCCTTTGATCCCTGCCAAAATTTCCATCTCCTAGCCACCAACTGAATTGCTTGAAACCAAACCAGACTATACTGATCCTTAGTGTCATATCTCATACCAAAATTAGCTTTCAGCCACAGCATATGTGTAATCACTTAGATAGCCTATTTCCATCTCTGTAACATTTCATCCCTATCCCTGCCTCAACTCTAATGCTGCTGAAATCCTCATTCTTGCCTTTGTTTTACAGAAACTTTTACAGTCAGTTTTTATGTTTCTTGCTAGCTGACTTTCATACTCAATTTTTCCCTTCTTATTCAATCATTTGTCATTGTTTGCTGATTTTTAAACTGTTTCTAATCGTCAGGTCTATTGCTTTTTCTACCTTGTTTACCTTAATGCAATTTAGGATACTTCCTCCTTCAATATATTAACATTCTCTAAGTGTTCACACACCAATCTCTCACGTCAACATTCATCATGTCATTTTCCTTGGTGAATACCGATACAAAGTACTCATTAAGGATCTCACTCACTTCATATGGCTTCATGCATAACCTCTCTCCATTGTCCTTGACTGGACCTACTCTTTCCGTTGCTACCTTTTGTTCCTGATGTTTGCATAAAAAGCCTTGGGATTCTCCTTGATGCTGCATGCCTTGGGCACAGATCTTTAATGATAAAGCACAAATACTTTGAAAGGTTGTTGGGCTGGAGGAGATTCCAGAGATAGGAATGAGCTAGTCCCATGGAAGTACTTGACAACAAGGTTTTGGTCACATTCTCCAATATCTACTTCTGTGGCTCAGTGTCAAATATCATTTTAAAAGCTTCTGATAAGTGACTTGGGATTTTTTTTTACACCAAGGCATTATATAAATACAGGTTGTTGTTATAGGTTAGTAGGTTTTGAAGAGGTTTTTGATCATTGGCAGATGTGCACTTGGGCACAAAGACCCAGGGTGAGAAATTCAAACCTTGTGAATGAGTTGTTTAGATTCAGTGCATTTGGGATGCGATGCAATATGTTGGGAACAAATATGAACAAATGACAAAGAACAAAGAACAAAACAGCATGGGAAACAGGCCCTTCGGCCCAACAAGCCCGCACCGCCACCCCGATGTTCCTACATCTACCAGTGATCCTTGTCTATGTTTATTGATCTATGGATTAAAAACCAAATTTGAGACAATTTAGGGAGAATTTGTTTTGCCAATTAGCCTAAGAGCACATTTTTGGGATGTGGGAGGAAACTGGAGCATCCGAAGAAAACCCACGCAGGCACGGGGAGAATGTGCAAACTCCCACAGACACAGACCCAAATCCATGTACCTGCACAGCACAGCGATAGTCACTGAGCTGTCATGTTGCCCATCAAATGGACACAAAAGCCTAATTTAATGTTGGATAAGGATATGGATTCTAGAGTTTCAGACAAGTTAGGTGCTCATGTGGAAGCTTTTGCACAAATAAACTGTTGTCAAAAGAAAACTCACAAAGGTGACCCACAAATATCTTTCTAAAAAAATTAACTAAATTAGAACGAATTGTGTCATTTCCTAAATCTAATAATTACATTGTGCACAGCTCTTTAATGACCAACTCAGATTCCACAGACATTGATAACACGTCAGATATTTGTGTCTATTAATGGAAAGGTACTTCTACTGCCAAAGCTGCTAATTATTCATGATTAAAATATATTTGTAACTATTTGATCTATTTAAAATTTTTGGTGACTTGGAAAAAAGTATATCTGAATTAAATCGTCCTGCACTATAGGATTCTATGAAATAAAAGAAAAATATTGCAGATGCTGAAATAAAAACAGGAAGTGCTTGAAAAATCAAGAAGCCTGGCAGGATCCAGGGAGAGAGACATAAGGTTAGAGGGTGTGACCTTACCTGCCATTCATACCACACTCCCGCTGAAGTGAGGTTGGAGCATTTGGCAACCAGCCAAATCTCTCTTCACTGCAGTGTGATGGGAAAACCCCGCCGGCGTGAATAGTGACAGGATTCCATCTATATGATTCTCCTTTGTAACTTCTTATCACAGAATCACAAAGTTGTTATGGTGCAGAAGAAGGCCATTTGGCCCATTATGCTCGTGCCAGTTCTCCAAACGAGAATTACAGCTTAGTGCCATTCCCCTGCCTATTCCTTGTAAATCTGCGTGATATTTTTATTCAAGTAACTATCTAATTTTATTCTCACAGGCATTAAACAACTTGCCTAATGCAAACTTGTCTTGTGTGTTCTGGCTGCAATTATGATTTATTTACTGGAAAGTCAGCAGAATGTAAATTAATCTCCGGATATGTTATTCCCTAGATGTTATTCTTCTTCATGCAACTACCTGTGAGAACAGTGGCAAAGAACCCAAGAGGCATAGGCAGCTTCTGTGTCACTGAAAAGGTGATACGTTACCATCCAGTCCACATTCTTCTAGTTTCCACATGCTTCATGAGTCACTCAATGCAAGGTGAAACTAACTCAGCTGGTGCGTAGGTGTGAGGAAGGAAGTGTTACAGGGTATGCAGTGAAGGGTGTTTGATGAACAGGAATCAGAAATTTGTTCTCACAACTGACAGGTGACATTGTCATCAATGCCTAACCCTCAATATTCTCTTTCTCAACATCCTCTCCTTCAAGATCTCCCACTATTCATTCCTTCAGTACTCTTCCCTTTAACATGCCATCTTCCAACATGCCCTCTTCCAATGTTGGAAAACACTCCAGGGTACTTCAGATGGGCATAAATGAAAAACTGACCTAAGATGAAAATGTTCAGAGCAGAAGTGAGAAACTTGTTCAAAGAGCTAGGGGACAATTCTCTCATCATGCTGCACTAATGTTTTAGTGCAGTGGGCCAGGACAATCCCACAACAGGCGGTGCACAGGATTCATGCATGGATCCTACCACACTAGCGTCTCCTAGCACCAGATTTCTGGTAGTGTCTGCTCTGCGCTAGAAATTGGTAGAGAGACATGGAAATGTTTTAAATCAATTAACAGGCCTGTTAGTCTCTCCCAACCAGTCAGCATGTTTCACTCCAGTGGGGATTATACTAGATCCTCACTTTTGGGAAACTAACAGCTGAACCCGCTGGAATGAAATGGGGGCAATCGAGGTAGTGCCCCCGGCACTGTCCAAGAGATAAAGTGCCAATGTCAAGGGAACACCTTGGCCTACCCAACAGGCATGGGGCAGTGCCAAGAGGGCAGGGCTTCTGGAGGCGAGGCCTAGGAAGCAATCGGGCTGGGGATCCCACTGTCATTCTGCGTAGGGATCGGAGAAGGAAGGAAGCCAGTGAGTGGAGCAGGCTGGGGGAGGGACACACTGCGAGGGGCGGTCAACCGGCCCTGGGAATGGTCAGCTTGCTGGGAGGGGACGGCACTGCAAGGGGTACAGTGGAACGGGACTTTTGGGGGGAGGACTGGAGATTGTGGCGGGTCTGGAGGGAGGGGGTCAGAGGGCAGTGATTGGGCCATAGGGGCATTGTAGGGGTCGCAGGACTGGCCGGCAATCGATAAGACTATCAGTGCTGGGCCACTAACAGAACAGTACATACGCAGTAGCCTGCTCAGTGTGCTGATTTTGGCCTCTCCACTGGGAATAGCCCTGGCCCCTAAAATTTAATGATATTCAAGCCGGTGACCTTTGCAGTGCACAGAATGTGGGAGATTCTTCTCTGAACTCCCACTGAAAAGACCTACATGAGTTATTCCAGTTTTCATGCAAATTTGATACTTAGAATTTTTTTGGGAGAATTGTGCCTCTAGACTTTAAGAAGTTTCTTAAAGGAGGAGAGGCAGGAATTTAGAAAGTGAATTCCAGGTAGCTGATAATATGGCTGTCAACAATAAGGGAAATGGAAAAAAGTTCACAAAAGGCCAGAGCCAGAGGAACAGAGAATTTGGGGAAAATTGTAGGAATGGAATTGGTAAGGTACAATGAGGTGAAGCCAAGAAGGGATTTATAAATGAGGGTGTTTTAAATTTGAGATTTGGGAACCTTTCAATGGAAGTCAAAATGTATGAGATGATAGGTGTTTAGGACATGGTACAGGATAAAATAGGTAAATGTGGAGTCAAATCAGAGCAATCCCATTGACAGCAAAGCTTTGGAGAGACAATGAATCACATTGGCAGATATAGATAAGAGTGCAGAAAGGATGATGACAAGAATTTTGTACTGTGAATACAGACACAAGGGTGGTCAAAGGATCTTTGCATGATCTGTCTTCTGCCTGCTACAATTCCCATCATGAGTAGGACAGGAAAATTCTGCCCAGAAAATCTGTGACTGATCTTGGTCTTTTCTGTTCTATAGCAGAGGTGGAATCCTGATTGGAAAATTTAAACAAGAAGCTGCAGAAAAGATTAATTTTGGAAGCAACAATTTGGAGAATAAAGTATGGTTGGAGCTGAAATGGTATTTTCCAACTGCAGTGGGTATTTGATTGGATATCTTTGAGGAGCGAACACCATGACAGGCCTTGTATGCAATATCAGTGCTGGTGGGATGGCCCTATTGTTCAGAAATTTTAGCTGGATGGATACTCTCTGTCTTTACTGTGCTTAAATACTAGAAGACAGAAGCTATCCGGTTTGGGTTGTCTCCAAAATTCCATTCCTTTATCCTCTCTTACATCATCCTCCATGGTTGCTTACTGAAAGTTAATCCAATGATGCTTTGCTGTTCTTCCCAAATCCTATTGATTAAGTGGCACTGCTGCCACATAGCACTAGGATCCAGGTTCAATTCCACCCTTGGATCACTGTCTGTTTAGAGTTTGCACTTTCTCCCCTGCCTATGTGGGTTTTTTTCAGGTGTTCTGCTTTCCTCCCACAGTCCAAAGACATGTGGGTTAGGTTGATTGGCCATGTTAAATTGAACCAAGTATCAGGGGGATTAGCAGGGTAAATGTGAGGAATTACAGACAGAAGGTCTGGGTAGGACTCAAAGGGTTGAAATGCCTCCTTCTGTACTCTATCTATGATTCTATCACATGCCAAAAACTTCTCAAGCTTCCACCTCTGTCTTTACCTAATTCCTATTGTAGGTGTAACCGTCCAAATATTCTCCATATTTTCCTTTTCCTAACCTCCCTTAACAGTCTTCAGAATCTCACACAACACAAACTCCAAATCTGCCTCCAATGTCCGATCACATACTATGTCCTATTTATCCACCACCCTTGTCCTTACCAACTTGCATTGGCTCCCCATCTTCCAATGTACAGGATTCCAAACCTGTCTCCTTGTTTGGGAATAACTTCATGACTTGCTCAAATCTCTCAAATCCCCAGCATGTAGTACATGGAATATTTAGCTGACTCTATTTTCCTGCTTCACAAATTTTTGTACATTACAATGTTTTTAATCACAGATGATAATATCAAAGCCAAAAATTAATAAAAATGAGGGTCGAATATATGTCTCAAGATGGGAATGGATTGTGTCTCTATAACCTGCTCCAATTATCCCTTACCCTTTAGCCCCACTTTACCTGAAGGCTACACTTGATTTTGACTTCCCATGTGAAATACAATGAGAGATTAACTAGTAATCTGCTGAAAATGGTACAAAGTCGATATTACTTTCACCTCATAAATAGCATCGCAAATGCAATATCGTGGAGGGAGGGATTTCTTAATGAATAAAATGTAGAGCAATCTCTGTCAGAAATTCATGTTTCTCCCATGTTGCCATTTGTTCAGGGTAATTTTGGATCACTTTAAATGGAAAGATAAGAACATAAGAAATGGGAGCAGGAGTGGGTCATTCAGTCCATCAAGCCTGCTCTGCCATTCAAACAGTTCATGGCTAATCATTCACCCCTCCAACATTTTCCCCCTTTATCCTTTGAAATCATTAATATCCAAAAATCCATCAATTACTGTCCTGAACATGTTCAATGCCTGAGCTTCCATAGTTCTCTGGGATATAGAATTCAAAACATTCATCTGCCTTTGAGTGAAGAAATTCCATTCATCTCGGACTTAAATGGCTTGCCACCTATTCTGGACTCCAGCCAGAAGAAACATCTTAGCCACACCTACTCTGTCATGCCCTGTAAGGATTTTGTAAATTTGAATGAGACTACCTCTCATTCTTCAAATCTCCAAATGATGTATGTTGCCTTGACCTGAAAAGACACACCCAATCAAGCTTCGATCTAAATGTTTTGATTAGGCTGCATGATGGTGAAAGGTGAGTGTATTTCATGTGACTCGGATACACCACACTGCACTATGGCTAATGAAATGCTTATGAAGTGTAGTCACTTTTGGAGTGTAAGGAAACGCAGCAGCCAAATTCTACAAAGCAAGTTTCCACATTCAGCAAGCGGATAAAAATGACCAGATATTCTGGATGGGATTTTGTCACCTTCATCCCAAGTGGAGTAGTGGGATTACTTTTGGGTCTGGAACCCAACTCACCAAATTTGTATACCTAGCCATTGTTTTTTCCCCAGGGGACACCAATTATCACATTACCCTGGGCTCCCTGACAAAGTGAGGAGGAGCAAGAGGGGGAAGAAGGATTAGGGGGAGGAGGGATATCATGTCCTTTCTGCTGATAGAAGGAGTTTTCTTAAAGGATCTCTGGCTTGGGTCAGAAAAACTCATCTACATTTGGATTTGTGAGGCTGTAGCTATGACATGAATGGAGAGGGATCTGGGCAGGTTACTCTCTGGGATTCATATCTTTACAAGGAGATCCTGCTTCAGTATGTGAATGCTTCAGTGAAGTGAATATTTGAAAGAGGGCAACTTCTCCAGACAAGTAGGTGTGAGTGGATGTAGCTGATAAAGTCCACAGCAGGAGTGAGGTCTCTTCAATCTGGAGGCAGTGCACCAAGAGAATCGGAACTAAGGAGACCATAAGATGAGAGGGGCAAAAAACTTTCAGGCTCCAAGCCCTACATTCTGACATACCCAACATGCCCCTCAGACAGACTTCTAATTTACAAAAGAGTCAAGGGCGTGGGGGACAGACAGAAAAGTAAAGCCTGCAATCTGATTGGCTGTTATCTTATCGAATGGTGGAGCAGGTTTAAGGGCCAAATGGTCAACTTCCACTCCTATTTCGTAGGTTCTTATATATTAAAAAAATCTTGCAGCTCTACTCAATCCTCCTTCTGCAGGCATCTCATATCTCTAACTGAGCAGCGAACTCTTACCTATTGCTCCCTCTTGCACCCAAGCCTGATAAGGCGCAGAAGTGTGTCTATCTACTCTGCATACAAACCATGTTGGACATCTCTCTTTCCTCTCCTTGCAGAATGAAAGAAAACACAATTTAAATATGAGTCAAACACATGGCCAAGAGTGACTCTTTAGGTATAGGCAACTTGTCAGCCATCGGCAAAGCAAGCCAGCTGTTCCATTGAGAAGATCTTGTTCCAGGAGACTGCAGCTATCAGTAGTTACTTATCATGAAAATATGATTTGATTTGATTTGATTTAATTTATTATTGTCACATGTATTAACATGCAGTGAAAAGTATTTTTTCTTGTGCGCTGTACAGGCAAAGCATGCCATTCATAGAGAAGGAAAGGAGAGAATGCAGAATGTAATGTTACAGTCATAGCTAGGATGTAGAGAAAGATTAACTTAATGCAGGGTGAGTCCATTCAAAAGTCTGACTGTAGCAGGGAAGAAGCTGTTCTTTAGTTGGTTGGTACAGGAGTTCAGACTTTCATATCTTTTTCCCAAAGGAAGAAATTGGAAGACAGAATGTCTGGGGTGCAAGGGATCCTTAATTATGCTGGCTGCTCTTCTGAGGCAACAGGAAGTGTAGACCGAGTCAATGGTTGGGAAGTTACTTGTTCTCAGACATGTCGGGATAGCTTATTCACTGTCTGTATACAATATATTGGAGGTGTCACAACTCCTTCCAGCTGGATTTTAGTGTCTTCTGGAGGGGCATGCAACTGATGCTGCTGATGGAGTTATTGACAGTGCTATGACTTCTGTCCTTCAGCAGAGATGCAGGGTAGAACTCCATTAGCTGCTTGCATGATGTGGAGATGCTATCATATGGGGTGTGTAACTGAAGGTGAATGTTGGACAGGTGAAGTGACTTCTCAGGATGTTGGAAATCGCCTGCGAAGCGGTGAAAAGACTCTCTGAGAGATGAGTTTTAAAGAGCAGTCTCTCAATGGCCATGGCTGTGGCTCTTCAGCTTAATTGATGAAAATCTTCCCAGCTTGTTAGTGTCACTGAGGAAGCTCTTCTGCCATGCACTAACCTCACTGCCACAATAGAAAACAGGTTCCTACCTGGGAAATCAGTACTAGAACAGCACATTGTTAGCTTCTTAACAATGTGAATAATTTCTAATTGCCTACCAAAGCCATTGCTCACTGGCTTTCAATGCTGCCCCAGGGAAAACTGGAAGGGAAACATCAAATAACAAAACTTTCCCACCTTGCCTCCACCTGAACCTGCCTCAAATGGCCTGGGAAAATTCTGCTCTCTGTTTCAGTGATGCTACTGGAGCGATGTTGTCAGGACTCCCCTGCTTTTCTTTAAGTGGACTACTTTACTTCCATCTGAGCAGATAGAAGGGGCCCTGATTTAACACTTCATTCAAAAGGTGGCACTAGTGACGATGCAGCACCCTCTCAAATGTCAGATTAGATGAGGCATGAGTCTCAATATTTTTTGATTTGGCTTCATACCTGTCTTGGTGGGATTGTTTCCCTTTATATTTTAACATGAAAGGTGTTTGATTTTTTTTGGAGAGAATCTGTCTGAAAATGGTATAATGTTGCCACCAAGTGGTCAAATAGTCCTTATGGAACCCAGGAAGGAATGTATAAAATTTAATACAGAGTCGTAACCATATATGTGCAGAATGTTTTTTAAGTCAACTTATTTGACTATCATTATTTTATTGCCATTCCCAAGCATGTAAATATTTTTTAAAGCAATGTCAGACATCATGGAACGCTGTCGAAGAAGATTATTCACAACCGAATTGATACCAAAGTAATTTTGCCAATTTATGGTTCTATTAAAATATTAATAAAGCATACTAAAGGTGGATCTTTCAGAATGTCTACAATTTTCACTTACATGTAGAAATTACCATCATCCATAGAGTGTTATCATCCAGCTGAAATTGAAAATTCACCTTCTGATTACTTTGTGAGAATACTTAAAGTGTTCTAGTTGTAACTTGTGCCCTCAAGTCAAACACCTCAGCTGGTTCGTGGGAGGGATTGACTAAAATGGAGAAGTTTCATTCTGAAAAGCACTAAAAACATCGAGACACTTCACCTGAAACAAGCAGAATTGAGGTTGAGGCATTGGAGAGAGTACACAAATTTCCAAATAATCCATTTACCCAAATGTCAGATGTTGGTGTAAGAAAGGTTCTTTTTAAATCATGATTTCTGAAACTCTCACAGTTTCAGTGGTTTCTTAGCTCACAGCTTCAGTGATATCATTGTTGCTGATTTGACTGAAATTGAGGTGGCATGGTGGCGTAGTGATTAACACTGCTGTCTCACAGCATCAGGCACCCTGAGTTGATTTCCAGCTTGTTCAATTTGTGTATGAAATTTGTGTGTTCTCCTTGTGTTTGCATGTGCTTCATCCGGATATCCCTGTTTCCTTCCACAGCCCAAAAGATGTGCAAGTTAGGTGAATTATCCTAATTTTAAATGTGCAAGTTAGATGAATTATCCTAATGCTAAGTTCTCCCATGGTGTACCCAAATAGATGCTAGAATGTGGTGACTAGGGGATTTTCACAGTAATGTCATTGCAGTGTGAATGTAAGCTTACTTGCAACTAATAAATCAACTTTAAAACTTTACTTGATTGGCTTAAACGAGGTTGTTTATGTTTACTCTGGGATTAGTTTTATGATCCTGAGAAAAGGTCATGTGTTTATGGGCAGTTTTGTACCTTCCCAGTGAATTTAAGGTTTCAGTTTTGAGAGTTCTGAGGCTGCAATTTAGTTTTTAGTTTTAGCAGGGGCATCAAGCCAGAAACAAGCTGAAATCTCTCTCTCTCTTTGTCTCCCTGTTCAATCGGAAATTCTGCTGGTTATCTCAAAGCAACATTTTGCAAAAGGATAGCGTTGGGATGTTATTGCCTTCCTTAGAACTGAAAAGGATAATATTTCAACTTAATAATGTTTTTATTCATTAGTTCTAAGTCAAGAATACTATCAGACCAATTCCTCGACTTCGTTTGATAAAGCTGTCTAAATATATCACAACTGAGACAAGCTTTCTTCTCCTTGTGTTTCCTTAATCAATTATTTCACATAAAGATCACACAAACAATTTTTCCTTGGTTGGTTCTGTAACATCTTAAATTTAAATTTTCCAGGGAATTTCTCCACAGTGTAACAATTCACTTTATGGCATTCATTGTATTTAGGATGTTTATATGCGATGAACATGATTGACTTTTTTTCTGATTTCTGCACCAAGCTAAAAATAGGATCAACCTGTATCACATCTCCCTGAAAGCAAATACCTTTCAGTAGGCAGCTCTTTTAACAAGCCATCAGAGCATATTATGCAGTTTTGTCAAAACCTGAAGAGGTTTCGAAACATCTCATAAACCAATATTGACAGTAGAAGCAGAAAATGCTGAAATTATTGAGTGGGTCTGGCAGCATCCTTGAAGAGAGAAATAGAGTTAGTGTTTCAACGTTATGATCTTTAGTCAGAAATGGGGGAAAAAAATTAGCAAAGTAACAGTTTTTAAGCAAGAACTGAAGCAGGGAAAGGAGAGGGGAGGGGAAGCGAGGAATTTACCTGGTAGGAATGAAACCATGACCAGGCAAAAGAAGAGGCTAGCCCATTGCACTTGGGGTGTTCAGGCAGCTGTGTCATTGTTTTCTTAAACTAGGTAGAAAAAAGGATCAGGGCAACCAATGAGGTTAAACTGAGGTTTTATCTGAATCAATTTTTCGAAGCCACCTCGGTCTTTTGGTTAAAATGAAGTATTAGATAAAGCCCAGGAAGGGTTCAATGTCTTGTCTTGTCAGCTTGAATCTTGTTTATCCCTCATGTAGGAACCATAACCTGGATTCTATTCGCATTGGCTTTTTGATTACATTAAAGTACTGAAAGGTACCAATAAAAAAAGAGGGAATGTTGTGATGGGTTGAAAGGCAGGTTGTGGTTAAATGATTAAGGGACAGTAGTGATCAAAATGGGGGCAATGTTTTTAAAAAAAGATGCCTCCAGAGGAGGCGCAGTGTATGTGACAGCTGAGAATCATTACCAACACTTTTATCACATTCTTGCAAATGGTTTCCTGTTGAGGATTCTCAGTCAGAATTCTTGGACTGAGATTTTTGACAGTTCACAGAAAAGCTGTTTCAGGTTGGGCTGCCTTGGGAACAGCATGAACCTTTAATGCTGCCAATCCCAACACCATTCCAAAATTCTCTGCGATTTTTGTTCCTGACTATTTTTCAAAAGAAAAGAAAATTGGAGAAGAAATGGCTTCTGCGTCTTAGAATCAATGTGCACAGTGAGTGGCCAACCCACGCACACACACACACACACAAAGACAATTGTAGGTTTGATTTGCTAGCTCCATCTCTGCTACGCTGAGTTAACTGAGCTGAACAAGTATGTGAAAAGATGTTAATCAGACTGCCCAGACATTTACCAATGTTATACTAAGATTGATTTCACTTCATTTTGTAGTAATTACCCTGATGGTGGCCAATCACTGAGCAAAAGTATGATTGAAAGATCTTTCATTGGGAGTGAAAAATTTGAGGAAGTCTTTTTCATCCTGTGCTTATTAGCTTATAGATTGGCTCATGTCAAGCAGAACCTTGATTTCAAATCTCTGCATGGCCTCTCGCTTTCTATCTCAGGAATCTTCTAGAGTCCACAACCTGGCCTCCAAAATAACTGCTCTCACCCCACACTGGCCTCTTGATCAGCCCCGACTTTAATTGCCCACTATTACATTGCACACCACGGCTGTATCTCCAGTTGACTTCAATCTATAAATTGAGTCTGGAAATTCCTCCATAACCCTCTTTTTGGGTATCTTTTGGTACTTCTACTCCAATTTTAAAAAAATTCAAATTAAATCCAATTCATTGTCCCCAACTGAGGAACAGACAAGATCTGAGCTGACAAGGTGAGACCCCCCCATCCCGAGCTTGATCTGGCTTTGAAACTTTGAGTTAAAACCTTGGTATTCTCTACTCTTAATCATATGTTAATTGTATTATTAAGTTTAAGATTACTCAGGTGATGGAAATTAATTAAGTACTGTTAACCGAGACCTTTGTTCCAGTTAATTGACAGACATAAATTCTGTATCGTTAAATAAATAATGTCTTTATTAGGAAAAAGTAGGAAAGCTTTACATGCTTATGACTGCTACAGGGCTGACCTTCTTACATTATATTATACTTAAGTGCTTCTGTTCCCTATAAGTTAAGTTTATTTGTTAGTGTCATAAGTTGGCTTACATTAACACTGCAATTAAGTTACTGTGAAAATCCCCTAGTTGTCACACTCTGGTGCCTGTTAAGGTACACTGAGAGAGAATTCAGCACGGCCGATGCATCTAACCAGCACATCTGGGAGGAAACTGAAGTACCCGGAGGAAACCCTGTGTCGAAATGGAATCCTTTCCTATTTACAAATCTTCATGGATTATGTAGGGGGGCTTTGGGGACAACGTGTGTGCAGTCGACCGCCCCTGAACATTTGGCATCCTAGCCCAAGCATATTGCTGCGACTATCCAGCTAAAGTTAATGAACTGGCCAGCCCGAGCATACGGAGCTTCAGTGAACTGCCTCCCACAGGTACACAGCAGATTGGGAAATGCCACAAACATCTTGGCTCGAGATTCGGAAAGAACCAACCACGTAGAAGTTTAGAGCAATCTGACAGCCTCCGAGAGTCGGTGCCTCCCCCACCTCCCTCCTCAAGCCATTAGGTGCCAGATCCTGCAACAGGTTGCACAGGCTGTTGCATGGTCTCCTTTCAAAGTCGGAGACGTTGGCAGCACACGGTGTCTGACATCTGCTCGAAGGACACTCGTGTACGGAAATGCAGGAGTTTCTGCTCCCTCCTTTTCCGATACACCCTCCCCAGATGAATGGCAGCCTCCTCTTGCCTGTGGTGGTCGTCTCCCTCTGGTCCTGGAAGTGGTAAGACCTGGGCCCCCTGCGTCCGCAATCTTCTTCCTGTTCCTCTTCTCAGCTCCAGCAGCAATCAAGAGAACAGCAAGATTGACTGGTTGTTACTTTGAAGGTTGCGGGGGGCGGGTTGGGGGAAGGGAGATAGAGAAGAACATATGTAGAGGTTATGGAATGCAGCGTGCCCCTAGCACATCAACAGTCACTGTCCATACTCCCCAAACCACCCCTGGCCACGTGCTCCCCACAATCACAGCCTTCCCAATTCCCCCAGACACATACTCCCCACAATCACAGCCTTCCCAATTCCCCCAGACATATACTCCCCACAATCACAGCCTCCCCAATTCCCCCAGACATACACTCCCCACAATCACAGCCTTCCCAATTCCCCCAGACACATACTCCCCACAATCACAGCCTTCCCAATTCCCCCAGACATATACTCCCCACAATCACAGCCTCCCCAATTCCCCCAGACATACACTCCCCACAATCACAGCCTTCCCAATTCCCCCAGACACATACTCCCCACAATCACAGCCTTCCCAATTCCCCCAGACATATACTCCCCACAATCACAGCCTCCCCAATTCCCCCAGACATATACTCCCCACATCACAGCCTTTCCAATTCTCCCAGACACATGCTCCCCACAATCACAGCCTCCCCTTCCCCAGACACATAATCCTAACAATCACAGCACCCCCCAATCCCCCAGACACATACTCCCCACAATCACAGCCTTCCCAATTCCCCAGACACATGCTCCCCACAATCACAGCCTCCCCAATTCCCCGCCACATACTCCCCACAATCACAGCCTTCCATTCTCCCAGACACATAATCCTCACAATCATAGCCCCCCCAATCCCCCAGACACATACTCCCCACAATCACAGCCTTCCCAATTCCCCAGACACATACTCCCACAATCACAGCCCCCCCAATCCCCCAGACACATACTCCCACAATCACAGCCCCCCCATCCCCCAGACACATACTCCCCACAATCACAGCCTTCAATTCCCCAGACACATGCTCCCCACAATCACAGCCTCCCCAATTCCCCAGCCACATACTCCCCACAATCACAGCCTTCCCAATTCTCCCAGACACATAATCCTCACAATCACAGCCCCCCCAATCCCCCAACACATGCTCCCCACAATCACAGCCTTCCCAATTCCCCAGACACATAATCCTCACAATCACAGCCCCCCCAATCCCCCAGACACATACTCCCACAATCACAGCCTTCCAATTCCCCCAGACACATGCTCCCCGCAATCACTGGCCCCCCAATTCCCCCAAACACATACTCCCCACAATCACAGCCTTCCCAATTCTCCCAGACACATGCTCCCCACAATCACAGCCTTCCCAATGCTCCCAGACACATACTCCCCACAATCACAGCCTCCCCAATTCCCCCAGACACATACTCCCCACAATCACAGCCCCCCAATTCCTCCAGACACATACTCCCACAATCACAGCCTCCCCAATTCCCCCAGACACATATTCCCAACAATCACAGCCTCCCATTCCCCAGACACATATTCCCAACAATCACAGCCTCCCCAATTCCCCCAGACATACACTCCCACAATCACAGCCTCCCCAAATCCCCCAGACACATATTCCCAACAATCACAGCCTCCCCAATTCCCCCAGACACATACTCCCCACAATCACAGCCTCCCCAATTCCCCCAGACATATACTCCCCACAATCACAGCCCCCCCAATTCCTCCAGACACATACTCCCCACAATCACAGCCTCCCAATTCCCCCAGACGTATACTCCCCACAATCACAGCCTCCCAAATTCCCCCAGACATATACTCCCCACAATCACAGCCTCCCCATTCCCCAGACACATACTCCCCACAATCACAGCCTCCCCAATTCCCCCAGATATATACTCCCCACAATCACAGCCTCCCCAATTCCCCCAGACACATACTCCCCACAATCACAGCCTCCCCAATTCCCCCAGACATATACTCCCCACAATCACAGCCCCCCCAATTCCTCCAGACACATACTCCCCACAATCACAGCCCACCCAATTCCCCCAGCCACATGCTCCCCACAATCACAGCCTCTCCAATTTCCCTAGCCACATGTTACCCACAATCACAGCCCACCCAATTCCCCCAGCCACATGCTCCCCACAATCACAGCCTCTCCAATTTCCCTAGCCACATGTTACCCACAATCACAGCCCACCCAATTCCCCCAGCCACATACTCCCCACAATCACAGCGCCCCCAATTCCCCAGCCATATAATCCTAACAATCAAGTCCCCCCAATTCTCCAGACACATACACCGCACAATCACAGCACCCCAATTCCCATAGACGCATACTCAACACAATCGCAGCCCCCCAATTCCCGAGACACTATTCCCCACAATCACAGCCCCCCCAATTCCCCCAGCCACATATTCCCCACAATCACAGCCCCCCAATTCCCATAGACGCATACTCCCCACAATGACAGCCCCAATTCCCCCAGCCACATACTCCCCACAATCACAGCCCCCCAATTCCCCCAGACACATACTCCCCACAATCACAGTCTCCCCAATTCCCCCAGACACATACTCTCCACAATCACAGCCCCCCCAATTCCCCAGCCATATACTCCCCACAATCACAGCCTCACCAATTCCCCAGCACATAGGCCCCACATCACAGCCCCCCAACCAGCCACCCCACAATCACAGCCTCCCCAATCCCCCAGACGCATACTCCCCACAATCACAGCCTCCCCAATTCCCCCCGCATACTCCCCACAATCACAGCCTCCCAATCCTCCAGAGCATACTCCCCACAATCACATCCTCCCCAATTCCCCCAGACGCATACTCCCCACAATCACAGCCTCCCCAATTCCCCAGCCACATATTCCCCACAATCACAGCCTCCCCAATCCCCAGCCACATATTCCCCACAATCACAGCCCTCCCAATTCCCCCAGACACATACTCCCACAATCACAGCCTCCCCAATTCCCCCAGACACATGCTCCCACAATCACAGCCTCCCAAATCCCCAGCCAGCCCCCCAAATCCCCCCACTCCCCACAACACAGCCCCCCAATTCCCCCAGCCACATGCTCCCCACAATCACAGCCCCCCCAATTCCCCCAGCCACATGCTCCCACAATCACAGCCCCCCAATTCCCCCAGCCACATGCTCCCCACAATCACAGCCCCCCAATTCCCCCAGACACATGCTCCCCACAACCACAGCCCCCCCAATTCCTCCAGCCACATACTCCCCACAATCACAGCCTCCCCAATTCCCCAGCCACATGCTCCCCCAATCACAGCCCCCCAATTCCCCCAGACACATGCTCCCCACAATCACAGCCCCCCCAATTCCCCCAGCCACATACTCCCCACAATCACACAATTCCCCAGCCACATGCTCCCCACAACAGCCCCCAATTCCCCCAGATACATACTCCCACAATACAGCCCCCAATTCGCCTAGACAGACACATGCTCCCCACAATCACAGCCCCCCCAATTCCCCAGCCACATGTTCCCACAATCACAGCCCCCCAATTACCCCAGCCACATGCTCCCCTCCCCAATGGCCCCAGTCACATGCTCCCCATGATCACAGCCTTCTCAGTTCCCCCAGCCATATGTTCCCCACTTCAAAGGTCTCCGTTCCCCCAGCCACATGCTTCCCACAGTCACACCTCCTTGCGAACTAAGAGGGTGCGGCAGTGCAATTTGCAAGGGCTTTGTGCACATCCTTCAGCTGGAAGTGAGCTGAGTGCACCAAGACCTAGAGCACTGCAAGAGGTCAGTGCTAAGACTTGGATCCGTGCTGCAAACTGGACATCGGAGATCCTGCAGCACCACCCCACACCCCCCATAACCCTACACACTCACATAGCCACCAACAACCTGAGACAGAAAAATGGCCGCAACAACAGATCACCCTTGAGTAGCAGAGAACCATTGGATGCTATGCACTTACCTCCTCACTAACCGTGAATAATAGAGCACCCAAATCGGACTTTTATTGAGCACATCTGATTCATGCCAACTCTGGATTTGCGAATGCAGTGGTAAAGGGGGAAGTGCTGGTAAAGTTGGGCATCCAGCCCATTAACTCAATTTAAATGCATTCCAATGCATTTAAATTGCCGTCGGGCATGTTTTAGGCACAGCCCCGATCACAGCCATTTTAGACACTTGGTAAAGGGGGAACGGGTGCAGAGGCAGTCATGGATCACGCTACTCAACTCATGCCCGACTTTACCAAGTTTTCGCGCCTGAAAAGATGGTAAAATCAGACCCTTCGTGTTTTTTGTGGATCAGCAATGTCAATTTTCAGTGTTGCTGACAAGTATTTCTTGGCTTCTGAGACTTGCATATCTTGCAGGTATTTTTACAAAGTTAAATGAAGTGAATCTATCACTACAAGGCAATGATATTACAGTCCTCATTACAAGATTGCTGTGGTAGAAATTGTGCTTTTGGACTTTGCACGTAGAAAATAACTGCTTTCGACTGTTTTCCCGCATTGAGTGATTTTCTCACTGAAGTTAATTCCACTAGGAAGGAAAATACTCTCAGTTGCGTTATAAAGGACACACATGGTTTTCACTCTCTTTTTGGAATACTTCCTTCCATCAGATAAGCACAATGTGTGGCTTTGCAATCCATTCTGCCAAGACCAGATGATTTATCAGTGTGGAATTATGACAATCTGGTTAACATGATTTCTGACTTCACACCAAAGAAATGCTTAAGTGTATTACCATTTATGAATTTTTGGAGCAGTTTAATGCACAAAGAGCTCTTTCCTTTCACCTCAGCATATTTATGTGAAATTGGTTCCTCTAAATAATTAGCCACAAAAGCAAAGAACAGGAGCAGAACAAGAGAATCCAGCTCTCTGAAATCAACCTTGAGACCAAGTGATGTGTGAACAAAGGAGGCAGTATAAACATATTGAAGATGACAGGATATTCTGCCTTCAGTTCTTTCAATTACTTAAGTTAAAATAATTTTTCATTGGTAATACATGCATACATACAGTTAGGAAAGACTTGTATATATTTGATTTTAGTGTTTGTACCTATTTCACAATCCAGTTTTCTCTCACACTCTAAAGATATGCAAGTTAGTTAATCCTAAAGAAAGTTGTCCATTTCATAAAGCACATTGAGACCCTGAGTCATGAAAAGTATGCTGCAGTGATCAGTGAGTAGCTTGAGAGATGGATATGAGCACAGGTTTGTGGATTTCAGGGGACACAACAATGAAATAAAGTTGTTTGCAAATCCATTTGGAATCAATGCACCTGATATGCTCCAGATTGACCAAATTGAGATGCAGAATGACAGTGCCCTGCAGAGAGCTTTGGCAGACCTTGGGTCTTCTGACATTTTACAGGCATTATGTCCTCTGATTCATACCCAAACCTGTCAAGACATGCCCATCACTTCATGCACCATTGGACAGCACATATTGCTGCGAACAGCTCTTTTCATGAATGAAAATCATCAAGTTGAAAACACTGCTGACATCTATCTGGAATACTTCACATGGCACCTCAAGTGTGAGGGCAGACATTCACCTCTGGTGTAAGTAAAAGGAATGCCCGATGCCTCACTGCACCCACACTCACTGCTGTGGGGAAATTAAAATGGTAAATTAATCTTCTCATCTGCTGCTTCTTCATAGAAATGCAAATTTGTGTTGTTCGGAGTAAGAGGAAGATACATTGAGTAATAGAAGGATACATTGCCAATCCTCCGAATCTCTTCTGCCCAAAGTTGTGCATTGTGCTCCCTCCCCACCCCCAATAGGAGATAATTTGAAATGTGGCCCCCTCAGGTGAAAATGTTTGATAAGCCTGCCTTGCAAGAAATAGTTAGTGTGGCTCTGGTTATTGAAACAATACTCTTGTGTCACACCTAATTTGAAATTTTTACTCAAAATTCTAACATATACTCCACAGGGAAACCAGCTCTCTGCTTTAAGCTTCATAAAACAATCATGATAATATTAAACTCTGTTATAACGAATGGTTGAAGCCACAAGATTCCACAATTTAAAACAAAAGATGTCTTTTTAATTACACAAGTGAACATTAAATAAGAGCAGGTCTGGCAGCATCAGAGGAGATAAAAAATCAGAATTAACATTTTGAGTCTGTTTGACTCTTTTTCAGAATATGATCTCAGGTAGTACACTAAAACCTAGAATCAATGTAAGTTAAACATGAATTAACAAGTAAATTGCAGTTGATTATAAACTATATACATATTAAATGGTGGATGCAACCTAAACAGATTTTACAAATTGGCTCAGCAATCAAAGAACAAAGAAAGAGCAAAGAAAATTATAGCACAGGAACAGGCCTTCGGCCCTCCAAGCCTGCACAGATCATGCTGCCTGACTTAACTAAAATCCTCTACCCTTCTAGAGACCATATCCCTCTATTCCCATCCTATTCATGTACTTGTCAAGACGCTCCTTAAAAGCCACTATCGTATCTGCCTCCATTACTTCCCCCGGCAACGAGTTCCAGGCACCCATTACTCTCTGTGTAAAAAATGTGACTCGTACATCTCCTTTAAACCTCACCCCTCACACCTTAGATCTATGCCCCCTAGTAATTGACTCTTCCACCATGGGGAAAAAAGCTTTTGACTATTCACTCTATCCATTTCTCTCATAATCTTATAGATTTCTATCAGGTTTCCCCTCAACCTCCGTCGCTCCAGTGAGAACAAACCAAATTTCTTCAACCTCTCCTCATAGCTAATGCCCTCCATACCAGGAAACATCCTGGTAAATCTTTTCTGTACCCTCTCTAAAGCTTCCACATTCTTCTGGTAGTGTGGTGACCAGAATTGAACACTATATTTCAAGTGTGGCCTAACTAAGGTTCTATAAAGCTGCAGCATGACTTGCCAGTTTTCAAACTCAATGCCCCACCGATGAAAGCAAGCATGGCGCATGCCTTCTTGACTACCTTCTCCATCTGCATTGCCACTTGCAGTGACTTTGTACCTGTAGCCCCAGATCCCTTTGCCTATCAATACTCTTCAGTGTTCTACCATTTACTGTATATTTCTTATCTGTATTAGATCTTCCAAAATGCATTAGCTCACATTTGTCCAGATTTAACTCCATCTGCCATCTCTCTACGCAAATCTCCATCCGATCTATATCCTGCTGTATCCTCTCATGGTCCTCATCGCTATCTGCAAATCCACCAACCTTTGTGTCATCCGCAAACTTACTATTCAATCCAGTTAGCAAAGTTCTCAGCACTGATCCCTGAGGAACACCACTTGTCATAGCCCTGCATTCAGAATCGCACCCTTTCACTGCTACCCCTCTGTCTTCTTTCACCGAGCCAGTTTTGTATCCACCTTGCCAGCTCACCTCTGATCCCATGTGACTTCAACTTCTGCACGAGTCTGCCATGAGGGATCTTGTCAAAGGCCTTACTGAAGTCCATGTAGATAATATCCACTGCCCTACCCTCATCAATCATCTTCGACACTTCCTCAAAAAACTCGATCAAGTTCGAGACACAACTGCTCCTTCACAAAACATAATGCCTCTCACTAATACATCCACTTATTTCCAAGTGGGAATAAATCCTGCCTCAAAGAATCCTCTTGAATAATTTCCCCTACTACTGATTCCTTGTATTATCTGTATTATTCTTGCTACCCTTCTTAAGCAAAGGAACAACATTGGCTATTCTCCAGTCCTCTGGAGCCTCCCCTATAATGTAGAGACATCGGCGTTGGACTGGGATGAACACAGTAAGAAGTCTGACAATACCAGGTTTAAGTCCATAGCCAGTGAGGATTCAAAGATTTCTCTCAAGGCCCCAGCAATTTTCTCCCTTGCCCCTCTCAGTATTCTGGGGTATATCCCATCAGGTCCTGGAGACTTGTCTAATGTTTCTCAAGAACCCCAATACCTCCTCCTTTTTGATCTCAACATGACTCAAACTATCTACACATCATTTCCCAGATGCATCATCCACCAAGTCCTTCTCCTCGGTAAATACTGACGCAAAGTACTCACTGAAAATCTCGCCCATTTCCTCTGGCTTCATTCATTGATTCCCTCCCTTGTCATTGAGTGGGCCAACCCTTTCACTGGCCATCCTCTTGCTCTTTAGATATAAATAAAAAGCTTTGGGATTTTCCTTAATCCGGCCGGTCAATGCTTTTTCATGATCCTTTTAGCCCCTCTTTCTCCTTGCTTAAGATTCTTTCTACTTTCCTTGTACTCCACACTTGCTTCATGTGATGCCAGCCTCCTAGCTTTGACAAATACTTCTTTTTTCTCTTTGACTAGGCTCACAATATCTCTCGTTAACCAATGTTCCCAAAACTTGCCATACTTATCCTTCATCCTTACAGAAATGTGCTCATTCTGAACCCCTATCAACTTACACTCAAATCCACTCAACATAGAATCTGAGAGTGCAGGAGGAGGCCATTTGGCCCATCAAGTCTGCACTGACCACAATCCAAATCCCCATAATCTAATGCATTTATTCCAGCTAGTCCCCCGACACTAAGGGGCAATTTAGCATGACCAATCCATTTAACCCGCACATCTTTGGACCATGGGAGAAAACCAGAGCATCCAGAGGAAACCCACACAGACACAGGAAGAATGTGCAAACTCCACATAGACAATGACCCAAGTTGAGAATTGAACCTCGGTCTCTGGCACTGTGAGGCAACTTTTACTTATATACTTTTATATGTATATGTATGTATATACATATACATATAAAAGCCATCAATCTCAATCACAAATTCCTAAGAAACTTCTCTGTCTTCCTCAGAAATAATTTCAGCTTCTCTTCTTACAAGGTTTAGCCTGACCTCAGCTGTCAGCAGAGCACAATTAATTGGAGTCTCACAGCTTTTTACTAAAAATGGAACACATCTGCAGAATTTCCTCAAACATGCTTATGATAGTCTGGTTAGTGTAAATTCATCACTATTATCTTCAGCTAACAGAAAAAGCAGCAACAATTGTACATTCACATATTCATAAGTTTTGGATCTAGTCTCCAACTTTCTGAATCTGCCTGTATATCACCAACTGAGCTTGGAAGAGTCTGTATTCTCTTGTATGGTCTCACCAGTTTTAGTCTCTCCAGAAGTTATAGTTTTTAATCTTGTCTTAGTTTCCTCAGAAACTGGAAGGCTTGTTTCTTTCCTCACTTTCGTTTTTCAGGTTCCCTTTTCAATTAGAGTATATCTCAAAAATCATAAACCAAATATCACATCACTACAGCTGGTACATTTTAGGGTAATTCAAGTTAAAATAGGGAACAACTTAGAACTGGAAAATCCATAATTACACCAACCACGCAAATTTGAAATTAAAATTATCAACAATACAAATGCAGAAACAGAGTCCTGGACGATCTTTTAAGTCCAGGATTTTGATAAATGAAAGTTCACGGAGAGAAATAGATTTTGAACTTTGAACTTGATTATCTTTGATACATTGTACAACACCAATGATATATGTGCATTAGAATAGATGGAAAATAAATATGATGCCTGCAAAATAATATTTACTTTTTACCTTAGATATTTTGAATTTAACAGAGTGGGAATTACATGGAAAAGGGTTAATCCGACTATTCTAAAGTCTATTGATTTTATACTATTGATTTTTTTGTATTGTAGCAATGCTATACTACTGTTAATGTTAGACTACTATTGATTTCTCTTTTTATTGGAGATATATCAACCTTGAGCCTCTGCTTGTCAGGTAGAGAAGTCAATTTAAAGTACCATACGTCTGAGTCTCAGTGATGGTCAGCTTAAGATCTTCAATAAACTTAATTAAAGACATGCCATTGTTTACTGATTCATAATGTTCAGAAAGCTTATCTATTTGATCATGAATACTGGAAATTAGTTATGTTAGTCCTTCAATGGGTTTATATAATGGAAGGAATAAATGTGTGGGTTGTCCTGCAAAGAGGATAGAAAAATGCTTAAAAATGGCAATTTGTATTCAGTGTTTGGATTTTAAAAGATGAAGGTACCAAGTTCAAAACTGTAAGATGTAAATCAGAATAATCCCCACTTCTCTAACACTAGGTCTGTGATAAAGACAATATAGTTGGGATCTATCCAGGAACAATGGACAGATGTCTGAAGAAAATAATCAGGTGGCATGGATGTTGTTACAGCATGGGTTTGGGTTTAACTGTGAATGTCTTCTGCAAAACCAAACCAAACTAAGTCAGCATAAAGCAGAAATTAAATCTGGGGGTCAGAGGTATCGTTTCTCTCAACATTTAAAAAATGTAAAAGAATGCAATGCAACCTTTCTAATGTCATAAAATAAGTACATTCCATCTGTATATTTTCTTTATACATATTTAAGCAATAAACATCTGGGTAGATTCTAACGGGTAGAAATATATTGTTAGAAAGAACAATGCAAAATTTACAGGTGGTACTAAAGTAGAAATTGTAGTAAATGGTTTGAGAATCAAAAGAAGCTGAACACATTTGGTATTCTATTTGGTCTTGAGCTCACTTTCTGACCCCATATTCTCTTCATCACCAACTTCATCTACTTTCAGTTTCATAATTACACCAGCTCTAATCCCACTTCAGCTCTTTTTTTTGCTGTAACCTTGACCCATACTTTAATCATGACCATGCCAATACTCTCCTGGCTGAGCTTCCACCTTGGCATCTTCCATAAGAGTGAGCTGTGCATGTCCTAACTCATATCAAGACTAGTCCATACATGTTAACCCGTGTACTTGTTAATTTACATTGGCTCCCAGTCTGGCAACATCTTCATTTGAAACTTTCATTATCGATCTCAAGCCTCTCTGTGACTTTACACCATGCTAACTTTCTGACCTTGTCTGATCCCACAGCTCTTTAAGATCCATATATTTTTTCAGTTCTGGCCTATCGTGTATCCTCAATTTTCTTTGCTACAACATTGGCTGCTGTGTTTTCAGTTTCTGGGTCCTGGGCTGTAGAATTCATATACTGTATTTCTCCCTGCCTCTCTCTCCTCCTATAAGACAATCCTTAAAACCTACTATGTCATCTGTACTGTGGTTTAATGTCAAATTTTGTTTGATAATCCTCCTGCAAAGTCCATTAGGATGTTTTGTTATGTTAAAGATATATTGTTCTTAATAAATGCCTGTGAAATGGGAAACTTTGGTTAAAGATTAATATTTGTATCTCTGACAGTGCACTGCACTTTAGATTGTAATAAGGATGTTGATGCAAAGGGAGCGGTACCGCACAGATTCACTCAGGCATAACCTGGTATGAGGTAATACATAGAAGGAAATAAAAATAATACAAGTGAAGATTTGAAAAATTGGGATTGTTATTATGATAATAAAGATTATGCTCTTTTTTGATGTATGTGTTCCAGAGTGGAACACATACAGAGTGGACGTACTGCAAACTGTTTCCAGTGATTATATCTCTGCATTGAGGGTACATAATTAAATGTATGAAAATTAAAACAGAAAGCAGGAGAGACATTTTACAGAGTGGTGTTTTAAGCTGTAGAGTGCACTTACCAGAGTTGTGAATTTACCAAAATAGATTGGACAGGTAGAGAGATAAATGATTATGAAGCAGGGCAGGCACATGGAGTTAGAAAAAACAAAATGTGTTGAAAAATCAACAGCAACATAGATTAATTGTGCCAAACACAACCTATTCTTATGTTTTTTTATTTCTCTGCCTCATCTTGCAATTTCATTAGAGTATAGGAAATTGGAGCAGGAACAGAGCATAGTCTGCTCTGCTATGTTCATGGCTGAAGTTTTACATTCATTTTACTTTTCTATCCCATGCCCAAATCACTTGGTTTCTTTAGTGTCCAAAAATCTATTGATTTAAGTCTTAAAAACACTCACTTATCGACCATCCTTTTGTAGGTGTGGTGGGGGGGCAGTGTCATTTCTTGTCATCTAAGTACTAAATGGCTGCCTTCTTATCCTGAGACGATGACTCCTCCTTCTAAACTCCTGAGCTAGAACAAATAGTCTCCTAGTATCTATCCTGTCAAGCCCATTATGAATTTTATACATTCCAGGTTATTTGCAGTGCTTCTGACCCTATTTACCCCCTCTGTATATTCTTTCTGGAACTGTTTGTCAACTCTTATTAGTTTTGTAGGTTGGTATTAGAATGGTTCATCTTCTCTTTTAGCTGCATGGCAAATTCCAAATACTCACTGACCTCATGTAATGATGCACTTCCATAGACTTCATTAAAAACACAAAAGATATTTATTTATAAGAAAATGTCTGCCCTAGCCCCTACATGTTTCCTGCCTAAGAGATGACTCCATCCACTCAGGTGATTAACCACTCTACGTCCCAATTGGATCCTAAGGCAGGTGACTCTTATTCTGCTATGTTGTCCTTAAAGGAACAATCACCACCCCTCCCCCTCTAACTCCCTTATACAGTATTCAATAACTGCTCAGTCCTAAATTCTAACTAAACATTATATACAAGAATTGAACAATTATAAATTATGTTTCTGAGTGGTTTTGCTGTTTCTTGCAGATGGGCCCAATTCTGCATTCTGAGCTGCTTTCACAGGATCAACATTAACAGGAATTGCAATAATGGGTACCTCTCTGGCACAGGCAGTCAAATTATAAAGACATTGCTGTGTTGTGATGTTAAGTGCCTGCACACATTATAATGTATGTGCTTGACAGAGCAAAGGTCAACATGGGACTGGAGAGTGGTACCGCCCACTGAGTAAATGAATATAGTCACATGGTCAATGAATAGTCTAGAACAGTTATGTCTTTATCAGGTCAATCAGTATCTCGTTGTTTTCAGGTTTGAAAATATTTCTTAATAAAAGCAAATTATGGCGGATGCTGGAATCTGAAACCAAAAGAGAAAATGCTGGAAAATTGCAGGAGGTCTGGCAGCATCTGTAATGAAAGAAAATTGCTGACGTTTCGAATCCAGATGATCCTTTGTCAAAATGTCGACAGGTCTTTTCTCTCCTTGCAGATGCTGCCAGACCTGCTGCGATTTTCCAGCCTTTTCTCTTTGGATTTGAAAATATTTCTTGATGGCATCACTGATTACTCAACTGTCTTTTTATTCCTCCAATGATCCACGTGTTTCCGTGTGACCCACCCTTCCATGTCTACTTGATACTTGGCTCTGACACATTAATTTCTGGGATCTAACGTGATTCAGTGCCAGACAATATATTACAACAATATGCCATATTATATATTTAATATGATATTTTATTGTTGTGATAGTGGCTCACTGAAGAGGTCTTGAGGCTTGTGTATCCAAACATTATCATTGTTATTGGTAAGCTTTAACTGTGTAGTTCCAAATGTGGTCTCAGATGAAGCTGTTCCAGGCAAGCGTGCTACTTACTGAGTTCTGTTCTAGGCTGATCACTGACCGTGTGATTATATTCATCACTCTGTGGGCGGTGCCACTCTCCAGTCGAATGTTATCCCTTTCTCTGCTGAGCACCCTACATTATAATACATACAGATACTTATCACAATACAGCACAGTCTTTATGTCTTAATAGATCTTTTGCAATCTTGGTCTATCACATGTGAAGAAGTGGTCATGATATTCTGTTTTTGGTACTTAGGTCACGTGATAAAGTTTCTTCTCTTTCCAGCATTCCAATTAAGCATCTTTGTCATTGATCATTTTATCATATTTGTTCTTGTGTTTTTCTATTCTTGTGACCATTCACATGCAGTTCACTTTGGTCATTTTTTTTTAACTCAAAACACTGCTCTCTTCTTTCACAAAATATTTATTTTGCAGAAACTCTGTTCTTTTCTAACTTAAGTTCTACTTTCTTTTTAAACTTAAAGCCACAGCTCTTGCTTCTTAGCGTTATGCTCTCCTGTTCATTTTTCTATACATTTCTAAACTTTTGATTGTATTGGCCAAGTCAGACTTGTTCTGCATCTGTTCCTCATTAAGCCTCCTGGACCGTCACACCTCCAAGTCTACAATGTAAGTAGAGATACGTTTCAGTATTTTACTCACCTTTCTTGTGGATTCTGACCCAGTGGTCTTGCTATGCTCTTTCTGTTGCCCACGCTACTCATAATTGTCCATCTTTTTATGATTCTATATTACTCAGGATGTGGCAGTACTTCAACATCTCAAAAGGGTCTATTCATCCAAAGAGAGGTATTTTGGTGGGTACTTACTTTCAGATTTCAATTAAAACATGATGCTCACAGGAAAAAGACACAAAAGCCTGAGGTCAACCGACTCAATCAGTTGGGCCAGAGGCTGTATCATGATCATTTATCCTCATCGTCAGATGTACTAATGCACTTTCACAGACTTAATTAGAAGCACAGAAGTTATTTATTAGTAAGAAAAACTGTACAGGACAGCTGGCAGCCACCAAACAACCTTATACTCCTATATTTGTCCTGTCTAAGAAAAGACTTCATCCACTGGGTGATTGCCCACTCTGACCCAGTTGGTCAGGTTACCTTTACTCTGTTGTGTTGCCCTTTTAAGGATAATCACGACAAATCACGTCACTTGCTACAAAAGGATTATCACCTATTGTTGGGTTGGCACTACCAATTTAACATAGTGCTCTCTGAGAGATCTCAACCATATTCTGAGTAGAGTTTAATAACACCAATTTTAAATCCAACCAATTTACTTGATAGTAAATCCACGAGCTTTTGGCCTTTGTGGCCTTCATCAGGCGAATGAGGTGTCCTGGTCTCCAAAAGCACACATATCAGCACAGACAGTTTACAGATTGCTGATTAGAATGCGAATCCTTACACCTAACCTGCTATTCAAGTCTTAAAGTAGCTAACAGCAGAGGTTAGAGAGATGTGTATTGTCTCCAGACAGCACAGTAAGTGAGGTTTTTTGCTAACCCAGGCAAGTCATGGGGGTTACAGATAGTGTGACATGAAGCCAAGATCCCTGTTAAGACCGTCCTCATGTGTGTGCAAGTTGGCTATTAGTCTCTGCTCAGCGACTCTGCTCAGCAAGTTGTATACTGTCTGTGCTGATATGTGTGCTTTTGGAGACCAGAACACCTCATTCGCCTGATGAAGGCCACAAAAGCCGAAAGCTCGTGGATTTACTATCAAATAAATCGGTTGGATTTAAAATTGATGTTGTCAAACTTTACTGAGTTTACCCCAGTCCAACGCTGGCATCTCTACATCATAACCATATTCTGAGCCAGAGCAATCTGACATCAAAATGTTATTTTTCATCTTTGTGAATTAGAACCCAGGAGATGCCAGGAAAGTATTGCACACAGCTCAGAATTTGTTTATATTTGTAACATATTACAAGCCATGTCTGCATAAAAAAGCTAGTGTTCACTTAGTACAACCAAGAGGTAAAAAGATCCTTTATTAATACATAATCTAATCACTCCAAAAAAAAACAGAATACCCCTAGTGGTGCAATACAATGCGGTCATAATGGAATGATTGTTTTGGGTTTAATTCTGCAAACAAAAGTGTTACTGTTGTAATTGTGGTGTCAGGATTATGTGTTTGAGCTCCGTGGCACTGGGGTAACCTAACCCGCAAACACACAACCCAGGCCAATGAGGAAGACCCGATTGCATAGCAAGAGGAACCAAGCACTTGCGGAACAGATCCCAATTCTGGGGGAGGAGAGAAATAGAGTCTAACTTAATCCTGGAGGTTTTCCCCTCCAAAGAAGCTGGAAGGTGGAGGCCCTGCGCTGGGTTTGGGTGCTGCAGTCGGGTTTGAGCTACAACAGCAGCACAGCCCCGTCAGTCCGCGGCTTCATTTCTGCTTCCGTCTGCAGGCAGGAAACACAGGCGGATTGTACTGGGGGCTGGGGCTGGAGCTGGAGCTGGCACCGGCACCGGGGCTCTGAGTCTGGGTCTGGGCTGTGGACTCTCTCCTGCGCCCCTCGCTTCATTCATCCTCCTGTTAGAGTTTGGACCCACACAGCGTCAATTCATCAGCGGCAGAATTACCCCGAGACAAAACTGGCAGCCACATTAAGGTGCGAGCTCTTGAGTGTTACGCTTAAATGTTAATCGGATCTTTTCCTCCCCCAACCCACTCCAGATTCACCGTTTTTTAATTTTTTTCACTTTCTATCCCATTTATGTATTTTTTTAAAAAAGAGAGCGGTTGTGGTGTTATTTATTTTCAGGTTTGGTGTCGTTGTTGCGGGGGGGGGGGGGGGAATTGAACCAGTGTTTTGGTGTCTCGGTGTTTTTAATTTCAAATCAGGGAAGTGGGCCAGCGACATCCCCCCGCTGGGGGAAGGATTCTGTTGGTGCCGCAGAAAATGCAGCCAGTGTAACTCAGCAAACTGGCAGCTCCTACAGGCAAGCACTCAGCTGAAGCAAACCCTTCAACGCAGCGAGTGTGTGTGCATTAGAAAGAGTTTCATCTGTCGTTCGGCAGATGCCTGCTGCTGTTTAAGGTGGCAAAAATTAGTTGTTACTCAGGATTACTCAGATTATTAAAAAAACATATTTCTTTTCAATAGCAGCTATTTTATCTTAAAGTGAGAGTGCTCATTTCATGGTCTGTTAACCGGGGGAGGATGAAATGCAGCTCAGTTGAACAATGTTGACCCCAGCACATCTTTAGCTAGCATTTAGCTCATTGTTACCTGTGGCACAGAGACTGGTCTCTTGAGTCTGGTTATTGTGGAGTCCCACTTGACAAGTGAACATAATATTTAGATCAACACCAGTGCAGTCCTGAGCAAGTGCTGTACTGTCAGAGGTGGTGCTATTTTTGAGATGAAATGTCAAATCGAGGCCCTCTGTGCCCTTTCGGCTGCACGCAAAGTGCCCCAGTACTATTTTAAAGATTAGCGTGTCTTCCCTCCAGATATCCCTCAATCAAAAGATTACCTGGTGATTAGCTTGTTTATAGCATGTCTGTTGACTGCTCTGTTTTCTGTATGAGCAATTTTTAAAAGAGCAGCTCTGACAAAACATCGTCCTGACTCAAAACATTGGTTCTATTCTCTCTCCACAGTTGCTGTCAGACCTGCTAAGATTTTCCAGCCTTCTGTGTTTTTGTTTAAAACGTACTTCATTAGTCTTCAGGCATTTTGTGATGTTTTGTAAGTGAAAGATCTTTCTGACTGACAACACTTTAGTAACTTCTTATCACATTGTTGGCATCTTGCCTGGAATTAGGTATTGGCTTCAGGTGAATATTGTGCTTATCTAAAAATATCTTTGACGTTACCTTCATGTCCTCAATTCATCCTTAAATAGTTGATAAAATGATCTGCTTTCACGTTTTTATAAATATTATAAACTGGGTGGTCATTTGTACATCGGAATGACATGTACACAGGGAGTGACATGTTGGCAGCTTGGGAGTTCTCCCCCAGCATGAGCAGACAGAGTTGCTGTAAAAGGTTTAACCTGTTAGCGTTTTGTCATTATTTCCATACAACCCAGTAACTTTGCATGGTGTTTGAGGAGCTGACCAACATGAATTGAGGACTTTGCCACATCCACCTGCTCATCTTCAACAAAAACATCGCTGATAACTGGAAGAAGTTTGAAAAAGAATGGCTGATAAATTGAAGAAGGTGCAAACACACATGCCGTTGAACCAACCGGGCCCGGAAGTGATTATAAAACTTGAATCCTTTGTCTTCTGAGGGGAAGAAGAGCAAGAGGACCCGGAATTTGAACAGATATATATGTTGATAACAAATATCATCCTGGACAGACATGTTTTTACAACCACTAACGAGTCTGTTCAGTCGTATACCATGACTTTGAAAACACTGATAAAAGACTGTGTATTCGGCACTCTCACTGATGAACTTGTGGGACACTGCAGCATTTAGGGAGAGACCTTACAGCATCTGTGGAGAGTGAAACAGTTAACATTTTGAGTCCATTGTGACTCCTGTTTGGAACTCCCAGTTCAGTCTGTGCGGTTCCCCACAAGGGCTCAGTACAATATCATTTTCCATCTCTGTCCTGTTTCATGCCTATTTGATCAAATCCTGAGTTTGCCACCAGCTCCCAGTTTTCCAGACCTCACTTCACCAGCGAATAAACTACAAAGCAGTGTTGTAAGAAAATAACCCACTAGAATCATTCAAGATATGATTAGATATTCGCAGTGGGGATTTAAAATCTTTCTAGACGGATGAATTCAGATAAACCAAATGAATTTCTCATCTGAAACTATTTTGTGATCTCTGGACAGGGATTGTCACTTAGCTCATTTGTATTTTTCAGCCACTGTAAGAAAGTTGATCAGTAATTTTGCAAATGATATGAAAATTGGTAGGGAGGTAAATGGTGAGAAGGATGGTCTTGGCTTACAAGCGATATGGATGGGCTGGCCAGATGGGATAATCACCAGCAAATGCATTTAAGTCCCGACAAGTGTGAAGTGGTGCAGGAAAAACAAGGTAAGGGAATACGAGATGAACAGCAGGAACCTGGAAAGCATCGAGGATCAGACTGATCTTGGTGTGCGTTTATTTGTTGATAGCACAAGCCATTACAAATAAGAATGGCTTATTGGCCATTATAAAGACATGGTTGCAGACTGGTTATGACTGGGAGTTAAATATCCAGGGGTATTATATTATTTGGAAGGACAGACAGGAAGATCAGGGAGGTAGTGTAACTCTGATGTTTAAGGATGATATGAGGACGGTAGTGAGAGATGATATAGATTCTGTGGAGAAAAAGGTTGAATCCATTTGGGTGGAAATTAGAAATAGTAATGAGAAAAACTCACTGATAGATGCAGTCTATAAGCCACCAAATAATAACATTACTGGTGCGAGCAACAAAGAAAGAAATAAATGATGCATGTAAAAAAGGTATGGCAATTATCATGGGAGATTTTAATCTACATTTCAATTGGTCAAACCAGGTCAGTCAAGGCAACCTTAAGGAGAATATCTGTGATTGTTTCCTGAAACAGTGTATAATGGAATCTACAAGAGGGCAAGCTATCCTGGATCTGGTCCTGTGTAATGGGACAAGAATAAGTAATGATCCTACGGTAAGGGATCCTCTCGGAAGAAGTGATCACAGTATAGTTAAATTTAAGATGCAGATGGAGAGTGAGAAAGTAAAATCCAATACCAGTGTCTTGTGCTTAAACAAAGAGGACTACAATGGGGTAAGGGAGAACAAAGAAAATTACAGCACAGGAACAGCCTTTCGACATCCAACCCTGCACTAACCACGTTGCCCGACTTAACTAAAAATCCCCTACCCTTCCAGAGACCACATCCCTCTATTCCCATCCTATTCATGTATTTGTCAAGATGCCTCTTAAAAGTCACTACTGTATGTGCTCCCACTGCCTTCCCCGGCAACAAATTCTAGGCATCCGCTACTCTGTGGAAAAAAATCTGCCTCGTACATCTCCTTCAAACCTTGCCCCTTGCACCTTAAATCTGTGCCCCCTGCTAATTAACTATTCCACTCTGGGAAAAAGCTTGGCTAAGGTAAACTGGGAGCAAAATCTTTATGGTGGACAATTGAGGAACAGTGGGGGACTTCCCAAGCGATCTTTCTGTGCTTAGCAAAAGTATATACCAGCGAAAAGAAAGGACTGTAGGAAAAGGGATAATCAGTGTTGGATATCCAAGGAAATAAAGGAGGTTATCAAACTGAAAGAAAATGCATATAAAGTGGCAGGGATTAGTGGGAAACTAGAGAATTGGGAAATCTTTAAAGGTCAACAGCCGCAAAAAAGCTCTAAAAAAATAAGATAGATTGAGAGTAAACTAACTTAAATATAAAAACAGATAGCAATAGTTTTTACAAATACATATTGAAAAGGAGTGGCTAAGGTAAATGTTGGTCCTTTAGAGGATGAAAAGGGGGATTTAATATTGGGAAATGAGGAAATGACTGATGCATTGAACGGGTATTTTTTCGGTCTTGACAGTGGGAGACACAATATACCAAAAATGGATGGCAAGGCTATGGCAGGTAAGGACCTAGAAATGATCATTATTACTATAGTAACAGTGTTAGGTAAGCTAAAGGGGCTAAAGGTAGACAAGTCTCCTGGCCCTGATGGAATGCATTCCAGGGTATTAAAAGAGGTGGCGGGGGAAATAGCAAATGTACTCATGGTAATTAAACAAAATTTGCTGGATTCTGGGGTGGTTCCCACAGATTGGAAAACAGCAAATGTGACTCTGTTGTTTAAAAAATGAGGTAGACAAAAGATGGATAACTATAAGCTGGTTAGCTTAACATCTGTAATAGGGAAAATGCTTGAATCTATTATCAAGGAAGAAATAACAAGATATTTGGATAGAAATTGTCCCTTTGGAAAGATGCAGCATGGGTTCATAAAAGGCAAGACGTGGTTGACTAGTGGAATTTTTTGATGTCATTACATGCGCAGTGGACAGCGGGGAACTGGTCGATGTGATGCATCTTGATTTCCATAAGGTATTCAACAAGGCACTGTACGAAAGGCTGCTGCATAAGATAAAGATGCTCAGTGTTATGGGTAATATATTAGTACGGATAGAGGATTGGTTAACTAACAGAAAGCAAAGAATGGGGATAAATGAGTGTTTTTCTTGTTGGCAATCAGTGATCCGTGGTGTGCCTCAGGGATCAGTGTTGGGATTGCAATTGTTTACAATTTACATTGATGATTTAGAGTTGGGGACCAAGTGTAGTATATCAAAGTTTGCAGATAACACTAAGATGAGTGATAGAGCAATATGTGCAGAGGAAACTGAACATCTGCCAAGGGATATAGATAGTTTGTGAGTGGGCAGGGGTCTGGCAGATGGAGTGTAATGTTAGTAAACGTGATGTCATCCATTTTGGTAGGAATAACCACAAAATGGACTATTATTTAATTGGGAAAAAATTGCAGCATGTTGCTGTGCAGAGAGACCTGAGTGTCCTTGTGCATGAATCACAAAAAGTTAGCTTTTTGGTGTAGCAGGTAATTAAGAAGGCAAATGAAATTTTGTCCTTCATTGCTAGAGGGATAGAGTTTAAATTCAGCTATGTTGCAGCTGTACAAGATGCTGGTGAGGCTGCACCTGGAGTACTGTATAGTTTTGGTCTCCTTACTTGAGAGAAGATATACTGGCACTGGAGGGAGTGCAGAGGAGATTCACTCGGTTGATTCTGGAGTTGAGAGGGTTGGCTTTTGAGGACAGGCTGAATAGAGTAGGACCATACTCATTGAAATTTAGAAGAATGAGGGGGGATCATATAGAAGCATAAAATGATGAAAGGAATAGATAAGATAGAGGCAGAGATGTTGTTTCCACTGGCAGGTGGAAACAACATCAACAACAACAACAACTAGGGAGCATGACCTCAAAATAAGAGGGAGCAAATTTAGGACTGAGTTGAAGAGGAACTTCTTCACCCAAAGGGTTTAAATTTAAAATTTACATCAGCCACTATAGAAGCTACACCCAGTTGCCTGAAAAAAAAAATCAAATTTTGTACAAACATTTCTGCTATGTCTTATAAAAACGTAAGAACTAGGAGCAGGAGTAGGCCATCTGGCCCCTTGAGCCTGCTCCACCATTCAATAAGGTCACGACTGATCTTTTCACGGACTCAGCTTCACTTATCGGTCCAATCGCCATAAATTCTTAGTTCCTTTATAGTTCAAAAATCTATTTTTGCCTTATAAAGATTCAACAGGGTAGTCTGACCTAACTTTTGGTTAGCCACTAACTCACCGGGTTAGTCTACATGTCTTCCACTCTGAATTGGCCTAGCAAGCTGCTCATTTACTGAAAGGTAGCTCACCGCCACCTTCCTGAGGACAGTTAGGGATTGGCAGTAAATGTAGGCTTTGCCAGCGATACCTTTGATTAAATTATTTTTTAAATTATGCTGATATTCAACAATAAGCTAAACTTTGGAAAACTTTTGCAGTTGTCCATCTTGAGTGACTTGCTCAAGGAAATCTGGTTCAGTTGAGTCAGAATTGGAAAAGGCCAGAAAGGTTTTGAACTGAGAGACTAAAAGGAAAGGAATATCTAAATATAAATTTGCAATTTAAAGTTTCATAGGGGGCACTCAATACGCAAGGCTTGATATGTAGGGTTTAGATCCTCTTCTGAGTCAGTGGAATAATGTCTGAAACAATTTTCAAGGGGACATATTTTGAATAGCTTAAAGGCAGAGATAGACAATTCCTGACTAACAAGGAAGAAGGATGTTGAAGATTATTGGGAGTAGATGGAATATGGAATTGAGGCGTCAATCAGTTCAGCCAGAGGCCTATTCCTCTTCATTTATAAGTTTGTATGAAGATAAAATGTTAAATCTTTGAAACTTAGAATCCTACAGCACAGAAGGACACCATTCTGTGTGTCATGCCTATAATAGATCTTTGAAAGGACTATTTTTATTGAGTGTCGTGTCGCAGCTTTTCCTTCCAACCTTGCATTCTAAACTTCTTCCAAATGCCTTTTGAAAAATTCCATTGGAATCAGATTCCAAACCATCTGTGCCTCCTCACTTCCTCTCTCATTCTTTCACCATTTCCTTTAAGTTAGTGATCTCTGGTTACTGACTAGAGTTGGAGAAAATAACAAAACTATCAAAACCATCAATTTTCAGTACTTTTGTTTAAACTCCCCTTAACCTCTCCGCTCTGAGAACAATCCCAGCTTCTTGAATTGCTCGCCATCCCTGCTACCACCTTGGTAAATCTCCTCAGTATCCCGCTTCCTGGAGCTTGACATCCTTCCAAAAGTGTGAAAACCAGAATTGTACACAAGACTCTAGCTGAGGCCTAACCAGTCATGTGTGAAGGTTCAGCAAACACTGTGGTAAAAACTGGAGGCGAGAACAGAACAAATTGTATACACTGATGCTACTTGGAGAATCAGAAGAGGCAAAAATGAAAATTGGCTTGTTTGTGTAATGGACAGATATCAGGGGAGTAGGTTGAAAATTTGCGCCAATGGAATTGCCTACAAACTTGGGTATTGTGAACTGCCTGTGCAATCACATTTTAGTTATACACAAATCACATCAAACAAAACATCTTGGGAGTGTAACTCCCATTGAGATGTGACTGGATCACAGTTTTGGGCATTGGCTACTAGCCTTTTAATGACATCTGATCCAAAACCAATCTTTAGTGCACATTACCTAGCTAAAGCCATTTATCAGGTTGATTCCCATACACCACATGAAGCTCTGCTTTTGTCACATAAGCTCATTACTTCTTAGTTTCTCAGCATTGGATGTTTGAGGGGAGAGGATGTTGGGGAATTTCTCCCTGTAGTTTCCAGGTCAGCATTTGCATCACAGTTGTTCAGAAGTGCTTGTCACCTTAGACAATTGTGCTGCACTGGGAACCCTTCTGACAAAACAATTTAAATCATTAACTTTGGTTCTGCTAGTGTTATGCTATTGATTACTCTGAAGAAATCAGACCACTTCAACATAGCGTAACTTTTTGAATACCCACTGATTCCTGCATGCAACTCTGTCATCCATGCAGGATTCTTTACAAAATTATGAGAGGCATAGATTGGGTACATAGTCGGAAGTTTTATCCCAAGATGGAATTGTCATTTACAAACGGGGCACATGTTCAAGGTGCTAGGAGGAAAGTTTAAGGGCAACGTATGGGAGAAGTTTTTCCACAGTAAGAAGTCTCACACAGTAAGAAGACTCTAACCTTGTGTTAAATAAACTGGTTGGACTCTAACCTGGTGTTGTGAGACTTCTTACTGTGTTTACCCCAGTCCAACGCTGGCATCTTTATGTCAGAAGTCATACAGAGTATGATGGGTGCCTGGAATGTGATGCCAGAGGAAGTGGTGGAAGCAGGGACATTAGCAACATTTAAAAAGCATCTGATGTGTACATGAATAGGGAGAGAATAGAGGGATACATAGAACATAGAACGGTCCAAGTAAGGGCACAAGGTTTTTTTTAGTTTAGTTAGGACATCATCCTCTGCATGGGCGAAGAGCTTGTTCCTGTCCTGTAATTTTTCTTGTTTTTATAGCAGCTAGTGCAAAAAAAAAGGACGGGGTAGGGGTATGTCCCCTTAGCTCTGATTCTTTTGGGCTCTTCTGCTGAACCCGGGGATGTGTTGTGCTGCCTGGATCTCGTCCGTTCTGAGTCAGGAAGAATGGGTGAGACAGGCACTGAGAAATTTAGCACAGGTAAGAGTGTCTGGAGTGGCAATATGATGCGGATTGCTATTCTGAAGAAGATATGGTCCATACTAATCCCTGACTACCCCATCTGCTGAGGAAACAACGTTACAACATCTACTTTCAGAGGTAATTCAAGGCTATAAAGTGAATGGGCTACCTTAAAGTCATGAACGGTGCTATATAAATGCAAGTTGTCCTTAGCTGATACTACATGTGCATACCTATCTGTTGAATGGGCTAGTTATCCAGAGCTTGGCATTAATTCTAAATATATTGTTTAGGTAACTTTGATTCGATTTATTACTACCACATGTATTGGGATACAGTGAAAAGTATGTTTCTTGCACGTTTTAGACAAAACATAACGTTCATAGAGTATATAAGGGAGAAGAAAAGGAGCGGGTGCAGAATGTAGTATTAAAGTTATAGCTCGGTTGGAGCAAAAGATCAACTTAATATTACCTAAGTCCATTCAAAAGTCTGACAGCAGCAGGAAAGAATCTGTTCTTGAGTCGCTTGGTACGTGACCTCAGATAAATGGACCATTTCCTCATGGACTAATTTCCCTGTAACAAGAGACACTGCCATTTTGTGCTTGTTGTTGTCGTATAATCCAAGTAGTTGAATAAAGATGCCGCTTTGCAGGCAGTGTTGCCGTAGTGGCAGAACTGGAAGAAATTGAAGGAACTGAACTCCTGTCATCTGACTGGAGCTGAAGAAACGTCCAACTGAAGGAGGAACTCAAGTGGTGTGAAATTTGAGTTGATTCAGAAATAGGGAAATAAAATTAGAAAATGAATGTACGTTGAGGAAAAGAGTGTTCATAGCCTACGCAAGGCACAGCACTCTCTTACTTATCCCTGTGCTAAATGTTTCCTGTAAAACAAATACAAAAGGGGTATTTTTCATCTCTCAACTCTTTGTCGAGTAAGCTGACCAGTTTGCCGACTGCATGTGTTCCAGCTATTCAGAAATGCATTCTGATTAGAGTGCTGCTAATTTTTAAAACATATTCATGTTTTCCAAGCCAAAGTGATGCTGGAACAATTTGAAACATTTGCATGTTTACCTTGTATAGGGATTTGGCATGACAACGTAAACCATCCCAAAGCCTGAAGTGCACTGCCGATTCTCTTCCCTAGAGCCTGGCTTCATGTCAGCACTTAAATCAACAATAAAGTTGACAATTCTGACAGTGTTGAAGATTAAGTAGACATTATAATGAATGGAATGTATCGTCTTGTTTCCTCTTAGCTAATTCTTTCAAAGCAAATACTTTCCTTTTTAAATTTTTATTCATTCTTGTTTGCATAGTCTGTTCTCTAAATGCAAGTTAGTTGGTACTGTTTTTAACATCTAGTTACTGTATTTTCTCATTTGTTGGCAATAATATTTTATTTGGTAAAATTTCTGTTTGACAGGTACGGTTCAAAGAATTAAGTGTTAAGAAGTCTTAAAGAATGAGCAGTGATAGTAATATCCAACTAAGCAATCAATTCCAAGGCTATCTCTGTATGAATAGCTTACCTATGTAATGTTGGTTATCTGGAAGTTTGGCACTGACGCATGTTGAATTTGGGAAATTTTCAGATTTTTGAGTCTTAGACAAGCTTGTACATGACACTTCTATAATGCATTAAACAGGAACTACAGAATAAAAGGGGTTTTATTTTCTTTTATTGTTCCATTATTTTATTTTTTGCTTTTTCTAAAATTAAATCTAAACCAAAGTGTCAGCACGAGAAGGACTGTCTGTGTAGCTGGTGTATAGACAAAGGTTGGGGAAGGTAAAGGTCGAGACTCTGTTGTATTTTTTTTAAATATGTCCTGCAAGTTGAGTTGTTTGAAATACTCTTTTAGGGTCACCTCCTTATATTTTGTTGACCCATGTAACTTGCTGCTATAATGAAGCTTCTCTGCTCCATCCCACAAATCAGTTCCTCCATAACGCTCTTATATTTGTAAATAAATACTTTTTCCTGTGTATCCAGTGCCCCATCGTCATTGTTATCACTTTCATTCTTATCTGTGACCAATGTTGTACACTTCACTGTAAGTCAGAGGTGTTATCAATATTCAGACAACACCCTGCCTGAGCCTGCAGGGTGGCACAGTGGTTAGCACTGCAGCCTTACAGTGCCAGGTACCTGGATTTGATTGCTGGCTTCGGTCACTGTCTGTGTGGAGTTTGCACATTCTCCCTATACAGGTTTCTTCTGGGTGCTCCGGTTTCCTCCCACAGTCAACAGATGTGCAGGTTAAGTGCATTGGCCATGTTAAATTGCTCGTTGGTGTCAGGGGAAATAGCTAAGGGTGAACGTATGGGGTTATGGGGATAGGGCCTGGGTGGGATTGTGCTCGGTATAGACTCGATGGGCCAAAGGGCCTCCTCCTGCTGTATAGGATTCTATGATTTGAGGGGGTGGAGTGCAAATACCCAACACCACATTCTTCATTTAAAGTTTTCACGGAGCTGCCCTTCTCTGGGTGTATCAGTAACTTCACTTTCTGCTTCATACTTAATCACAATGTTTCCTCTTCCACTAGCCATGGGACCTCCTGCTGGCCTTTTTGACATGAAACCAGCCCTAATAAAGATGGGAATTGCAGAGAGACACTCGTTTGAGCAATTGAAGTGAGGATCATTGGTGTCACAAATAAAATGATTGCTCAAAATATTCTGTGTGCCAATTTCAAATTGCTACCCCAGACACCAACGTAGAGTGAAGCTAGTTTTTGCAACATTCCAGATTTTGAGATGCTGGATAAAGGGACTAGTATCTGTATAGTCCTGATGCAATCTAGCCCATGCTGCATTAATACTCCACTTGAAATTCCTTCCATTCTACCTCGGTTTAGTTGATCAGCATAACTCTATTCCCATCTCTCTCATCCTTATTCAGTATTCAGTTTCCTCTCAATTATCTCTCGACTGCTCCCTTGATAATAAAAACAGAAAGTATTAAAAGTACTCGGGTTACATAGAACATAGAACAATACAGCACAGAACAGGCCCTTCGGCCTTCGATGTTGTGCCGACCAAAATAAAAAGCAATGCCCCTCCAAACTAAACCATTCCCTTCTCTTCCATATACTTATCAATTAACCTCTTAAACGCCACCAAACTTGGCGCATCTACAACAGCTGCAGGCAGGGCATTCCACTCCCTAATCACTCTTTGAGTAAAGAACCTACCTCTGATATCCGTCCTATAACTCATACCCCTTAATTTAAAGCTGTGTCCCCTCGTGCTAGCTTTCTCCATCCTAGGAAAAAGGCTATCACTGTCCACCCTATCTAAACCTCTAATCATCTTATATGCTTCAATAAGATCCCCTCTTAGCCGCCTCCTTTCTAACGAAAACAACCTCAAATCCTCAACCTCTCTTCATAGGACCTGCCCTCCATACCAGGCAACATCCTGGTAAACCTCCTCTGTACCCTCTCCAATGCCTCCACATCTTTCTTATAATGTGGGGACCAGAACTGCACACAATACTCCAAGTGCGGCCGCACTAGAGTTTTGTACAGTTGCAACATGATGCTGCGGCTCCTAAGTTCAATCCCCCTACCAATAAAAGCTAAGACTCCATATGCCAAAGGTTGATGGCCTTTTGTCAGAATTTGACAAAAAGAACTTGTGCTCGCTATATTTTTTTTCTATTTTTTCCTTTAAATGAAAACTCTGTTCCTGTATTGCATGATTGGCTTTTATCTGTTACTAATTTGAGCGATCTGTTAGTTCTCAGTGAGCTGTCAATTCCTTGTTGTTGAACCAAATACTATATTTCGCATCAAAGTTGTATATTTTTGTAGTTGAACAATATACTTTGAAGGTATGTCAATGATACTCTTAATTTCTTAATCAGAAGGGGCATAAGAATGACTTATTACGCTACATTGCTGGAGCTACATTGTGCTAGATAAATAATGCTTGCAAATTATAATTTGCAGGCACTGTCTAATAATGATGCCTTCTTGCCACTTCTATCAAGGTCTTGTGATATAGAGAAGTTATTGTGAAAATTCCCTAGTCACCAGCCTGAGGGAGAATTTAGCATGGCCAATACACCTAACCAGCACGTCTTTCAGACTCTGGGAGGAAATCCACGCAGACACAGGGAAGATGCACTGACTCGGCACAGAAATTGACCCAAGCTGGAAATCGAACCCATGTCCCTTGTGCTGTGAGGCAGCAATGCTAACCAACGTGCTACCATCTCAACCCAATCCAAAGTTTTGTTTGACAGACATGAGCTGGTCCAGGTGATTATTGTTGTTTCTTTTCATCTTACAGGTTGAATGCATAGCAGTGCAAAGTACGCTGTGGACAAGAAATCCCAAGTGGAGAGGCTTATTTTAGAAAATCCTCGATCTTCCACTGTCAAAATTCATTACATCACTGATCAAAAACCTATTACCTTTACTGAACTGTGACATTTATACTATGGCTTGCAAATGGGGAAACAGTTTTCCTCAAAGACTGAAACTCCTTTTAATCATTGTTAGTCTTGGCTCTGTGCTTACATGGATAGTAGCTCATAATATGCAGGAGCTACTATCGGAAGTTAATCCACAACCCCTTGCAAAAAAATTGCAAAGATGGGTTGGAGATCAGATGGTGCCCAGAGATACGCACTGCCCACAGCTGATGTCCCCATCTCCAACCAATCATCCATTGTGTCCTTTTCTATCACCATACCTACGTAAGTATTAAGAATCTTTCAATTTAACATGTACAGAGAGAGAGAATCATTGTTGATCATTGAGTAATTAATTGTGTTCCAGAGGTGGGGATTAACTGCGGATTCACTTGGACTCCTAGTATAAAGTTTTAAATTTTATTTATTCATGTCACAAGTAGGCTTACATTAACACTGCGATAAAGTTACTGTGAAAAGTTGCCACACTCTGGCGCCTGTTTGGGTACACCAAGGAAGAATTTAGCATGGCCAATGCACCTAACCAGCATGTCTTTCATACTGTGGGAGGAAACCAGAGCACCTGAAGGAAACCCATGCAGTCATGGGGAGAATGAGCAGACTGCATAGACAGTGAGTCAAGCTGGGAATTGAACACAGGTTCCTGGCAGTCTGAGGCAGCAGTGCTAACCATTCTGCTATCATGCCTGCCATCCCTAAGAACAAACTGTGATAGTTGGGCTCGAAGGCGTGTGTGTATTGTGTGACTATGTTAATAATATCTGCAGCAATTAAGCTCCATGAGCTGGATTTTATGAGAGGGTGAACTGCTGACTTAAGGGCAAGTGGACTAGTGAATACCTTTTCCCCCTATCTGTCAATATTATGGGGCCAAGTCAGATCTGGGTTGAAAGGCAGTGGGCTAGCCACCTAACATATTTAATCTGTCCCACCCAAACCTTTTTGCCAAAAGCATGCCCCCACAAGGAATGGTAAAGTCCAGCCTCTGGTTTTCTAGAATTGAATGACCCTAGTACTGTGAAGTAGCTTAGAAGTCTGTAGACTTTAAGCTAAGATGCTGATTCACTTTTAGCAATTGTACAATATTTGGTATCCTCAATATAGACTAAATTAGAGGATAGTCACCAAAGTGTGTTTACTTTTTTGAAGAATGAAGTTCATTTATAGTCAGGAATGGTTTATAATGGCACATTCTTGCAAAACCCGAAACAGAATGGTCATTGTTACATGTGATTACACATTTGGGCACTATTTATGGAACAATCCTGAGTGTGCTATTGGTTACTCAAAGACTAAATTTTTTTGAATTACCCGGGAATTTGTGGAGACTATAGTTTCCCGTTCTTTCTTCATGGCAATCCGTTGACCAGTCAGAATCAACATACCATTCAGCATCCTTTTCTTCTGTCAGATAAATTGTGATTGTTTGAAAGTTTGTCCTGATGAGTGCAAGTTAATATAACTTTGGCAACAACTGTCTCTTTTCAAATTCAAATTCTGTGCTACTGAGAGCTTTTCTTTATGAGATGCAACTATCAAAGGAAATGGTTCAAAGGTGGGTAATGGATGTTAGATCCAGATCTGGCATTATCTGATGGGGGAGTAGTTCAAGGGGCTGCAAAATCTGTTTCTGTTCCTGTGTAAATTTCTCTCTGTTGTGATGATGCAAAGCAGCTTATTGCAAACTGAATCCCTGCCCTCATTCCAAATCTTACAACTATGGGGCAAAGCACATCAGATGCTTTTGAATTAATTCAGTAAAGTTTAAGAAACTCGACCTTTGATCCTCCTGAGTGTGTTGCATGGGTTCAGTTTATATTTAAGTAAATTTGAGAATGATTGCTGTGGTGAGTTAACATGGAATATTAAAGAAAGAAAAGGAGAGATGATTCACAAAAACATTTCAAGTAATTTATTTTCCTGTCTTTCATCCAATCTCAATTTTTTTTAGGTGGTGCAACAGGGTTAAAGTTTGATGCAAAACTAACCTTAGAACAGGTTCAGACAAACAATCCAAAAGTACACGAAGGGAGATTTAGACCCCAAGATTGTCACCCTGTTCAACGTGTTGCTATACTGATCCCATATAGGAACCGGGAAAGACATCTCCTTTACCTACTCGAGCATTTACATCCATTTCTACAGCGGCAACTTCTAGAGTATGGGATATATATCATTAATCAGGTACTTGATTAATTAGCATATATATTAATAAGAAAACAGTGAAAACTGAACTTTTATCATGCCTTTAATTTAGTGCATTAGTTTAACCTGTGCTTTACTACAATAACAGTCAGATTTTCCTACCTCAGCGTTGTTGGAAGCCAGACCTATGACTCAAGATCAGCCTCTGGACCCTACAGAAGTTATCATGTGCAGACTTATGTGGGAATTGCCTAAGAGGTTTCAACTTTCAATGGACAGTTCCCCGGGACCTTTGCAAAATCCTCTGACTCTTAAAGATTTTGCAGAATTCTGCGGTTCTTAAGTGGGTAGTTTGACCAAATGGTAGACAGAAGTGTCAAAGTCTAACTGCTAAGCAACCTCAGAACTGACCCTCTTCCCCCTCCAGTTTCCAATGCCACGGCTCCTTTCTCCGGCAAACTGACTAATCTACCTCGTTCCGATCCAACCTAACAACCACCTTATCCAGACCTGACTGAATTTCACCAGCCAAATAATCCCTGACCTGACTACCTCTCCTGCCCCGACTACACCCTGTTCAACCGCACTGGATATTTAAACTTAGCTTCCATCAGCTAATGTTGGAAAAAGGCTGTATGGCTTGTTTTCCCCTGTTGGGACAGCACTGCAATGCAGTTCTTTTATGAGACTGCATTTTTGAAGACTCTGGTCTCTGAAGACATGTTTGGTAATACAGAGCACCATTGGGGTATTGAAAAGTTCCATCAGAGTGGCACTCTGACAATAATCACCACTTTGCAAAAGATCCAGGCCAATATCATTGTACCTTTGTTGGACACTGGATGCAAACCAATTACTTTGATGGTGATAAACTAGTTTTTGACTAAAACCTGAGTTTTTCTTGCTAGAATCAAAAAGAACAGATGCTCTGTTTTTCCTTAGTTGCTTTCCCTTTCCCTTGTGTATTTGACTTTTGTGTTTCTACGAATCCAGCACACGTATTCCCTTTTCCATCTGTTTCTCTCTGCCTTTTTTTTTCCTTATTGACTGTATGCTATTCTGAATCTCATTGAGCTGTTAGCTGTTCTAATCTTCCTTTTCTGTCTTCTTGTATTTCTCACTTTTGAGAAGCATCTCCTCTCCATTGATATTGCCACCTTTCTCATGCTCTTTTGTGCTCTCCTTTCATCTTGCAGACCCTCACAGGCAAGCCATTAGAGGCAGATACTCCGTATTCTAAATGTCTTTCAGAGTTGCAATTTTAAAGTTCCATTTTGATCAACAAAGGTTTTGAGGGCAAGTTTTTCAGGGAACTGGCAGAATCATAATGGTGAGGATTGGATAAAGATTTAATGTAACCATTTAGAATTAAAGTACACGATGCAGTGTGTGTTGAGTTGCAGTTTCTTAGAGTACTCAAATTCACCTTGTAATAAATCTATCAGTCTGTGGGGAGTGTTTAGACTGTTTGACATCAGCCTAAGAATATGAAAGCATGCTAATTACTCGGTGGGAAGAAAGGAAGCTTTTGTACTTTAAAAATGAACTTCTCCTGAAGTAAGCCTGCTGACAGAAGCCATTATTCCATCAGGCCGGCGAAGGTGTGTTCAATCGAGCCAAACTGTTGAATGTGGGCTTCCTGGAAGCGCTGAAGGAACACCAGTGGGACTGTTTCATTTTCCATGACGTGGATCTGATACCAGAGAACGATTTCAATCTGTATGCCTGTGATCATGAACCAAAACATCTCGTTGTCGGCCGGAATGTTACAGGATACAAGTAGGTGACGTGGTTGAATCTGATTCTGAAACAATCTGTTCTTGATACAATACGGAGGTAAACAAGGGAGACAAAAAGGCAAATCGTTATTGCATGATAATCTCAACTGGTCAGTGCACGCTGATTTGGAGAAACCTGGGGAGAAAAGCTGCCTCATTTTTCTTTTGGCAGGGCATACTGATTTTAAGAGTATAATTTCTCAAAAAAGGTTCCGAAAGTTGTAAACAGTCGATTGATTAAAAACTAGTTATGAGAATATTGTCCACTGTTGAGAACCTAAAATGTGATGACATGCACAAATAAGCCAGTGAAAGAATGCCTTCAGAAACTTTTGACCTGGAGTTTCCTAATGGTTGCTAGCAACCCCTTACTAACTTCACCAGAAGGGCAGTATTTCATTGCAGGCTGAGAACAGCTCCACCAAATATTGGAGGTCAGATTTTCCCCAAATTGGAGGTCAGATTTTCCCGGATTCCCCAAACTGAGGAACCCGGAGGATCCACGTTTGGCCGGCCATTTTAAATGTGAAACAGTTGTCCTTCTGACTTGTCCAGTTGAAGGTGATTTTTTAACTGAATTGGCTACTGATCAGTGCACTATAGTAAGCTTATCGACAGCCAATGCGCTTAGAAGAGGGCCTCTGGCCAAGCTGGGAATAACAGTGAAGCCAATATTGAAAAAAGTAAGCAAGACCGAGAGCAAAGGCAACTGGACAGCAGAGCCAGTGGCAGAGTGAGGCAGGCTGTAGCCACAGGACAGGAGGAGAAACGGCCTCAGGAGTTGAGGGTGTGGTTGCGTGGGTGGTGCAGGGAAGCTGCCTCATAGAATGGAGAAGCAGGTGAAGAGAATTGGTGAGTAGTGTAACATTTTATTTCTTGGGCGTTTTGTCAGTCCTGTTGGGAGGTCAAAATAGTTCCATGGCTGGAAATTTTTGGCATTTACCCGACAATGTGGCAAATTATCCAAGTATGTCCTGTACAAAAAAAAAGCAGGACAAACCAACTCTGGCCATTCTGACCAAATCTTACTACTGCCCCGTTTAGACCTGGCGGCACTTCACTGGCCAAGCAGTCCTCAAACTGACTAGCTCTCCTGTCCTGACCACGCCTTGTCCACTACCACTGGACGGTTAAACTTAGCTTTCCTCAGATTGTGCTGGAAGAGCTTATCTTCCTCTGACGTGACAGTGCTGCAGCTGACGTGACAGTAATGGCTTGCACTTCTGAAGAAGCTAGTTTGTGAACGTATTGGAGGTGTACGACCAACTGTACCAGCGCGACCGTAGTGAAATGCACAGAGGTAGTAGCAAAGCTGCTCCTTTATGGCAGTCGGCTGGTCAGGAAGAAGGAATCTAACCAGCTGTACTGAATACAGAACTGCTATCGTGCCAGGGGTCCATATATCCCCAACATTCACAGCAGAATATTGTAACTGTGATAATACATGGCACAGGATAACTCCACCTGGAGAGGGAACATCATTTCCATCAAACAGCCAATGACACTGCACACGTACTGTTATAAGAATTGCACAACTCTGTGTGCAGTGCAAGTATAGAGACTGACTAGTCGAACCATTAATGTATGAGAACCGAGGTGTATAGAACAAATTTTTTTTTTTGTTCACTAGGAAAAGGGAGATACTTTTGTTCAGTGTGAAATGGGGATGTTTGGTTTCAGATTCAGAGACGGTTCAATTAATCACTCCTGGGATAAATGGTTTATCTTATGAGGAAAGATTAAAAAGTTTAGGCCTATATCAAAGGTGATCTTATCGAAATGTATTAAATCTCACCCTAATGCATAAGTGAGTGCATGGAGAGAGGTCAAATTACATTTATCACAGTGATGACATATGTTTTATGACAGTTTTATTCTTGTCATACGTGTAGAGTGTGTTAGTTCACCCAAGTGAAAAATTGCCTGAGAGGCAATGGCCTAGTGGTATCATCACAAGGCTATTAATCCAGAAAGTCAGTTAATGTTCTGGGGATTCAGATTCGAATCCTGTCACACCAGATGATGGAATTTGAATTCAATTAAAAAAAAATCTGGAATTAATGATCTGCTGATCATGAAACCATTGTCGATTGTCAGAAAAATCCATTAGATCTTGAGGGGACTTGACAGGGGGGATACCAGGAGAATGATGTATATGTTTATTCTGTGTGAGTATGATGTGGGTACCAGTTTGGACAGAAGTGCCACTTTTTCCATTATTAGTGTTGTGTATTTGTTTAATTCAGGATCATTTACAGACAGATTATTTTATGTGCGTTTTGGGTGATAAATAATTGCTGTTACTGGTTTCCAGAAACTAGGTAACTAATTTTTTAATAAACAGTATGATTTCTTCAGAGTTAAGTGATAATGTTTTTTTTAATTCATCCATGGGACATGGGCATAATTGGCTGACCAGCATTTATTGCCCATCCTAGTTGTCTTCCTCCAGAGAGGAGTAGTGAGTCAACCACATTGCTATGGCTGTGGAGTCACTTGTAGTAATGATGTAGAGATGCCAGCGTTGGACCGGGGTAAACACGGTAAGAGGTCTGACAACATCAGTTTTAAATCCAACCGATTTATTTGATAGTAAACTCGCAAGCATTTGGCTTTATAGCCTTCGTCAGGCGAATGAGGTGTTCTGGTCTGCATTAGCACACATATCAGCACAGACAGTTTACAGATTGCTGATTAGAATGCGAATCGTTACATCTGACCTGCTATTCAAGTCTTAAAGTGGCTAACAATGTGAGTGGAAGGAGCACTGAGCACAGATTAGAGAGATGTGTATTGTCTCCAGACAGCACAGTAAGTGAGATTTTTTGCTAACCCAGGCAAGTCATGGGGGTTACAGATAGTGTGACATGAAGCCAGGATCCCTGTTAAGACCATCCTCATGTGTGTGGAACTTGGCTATCAGTCTCTGCTCAGCAGCTCTGCGCTGTCATGTGTCATGAAGGACCCCTTGAAGAACATTTACCTGAAGGTCGGAGGCCGAATGCCTGTGACCACTGAAGTGTTCACCAACAGGAAGGGAACAGTTTTGCCTGGTGATTGTCGAGCAATGTTCATTCATCCGCTGTCGTAGTATCTGCATGGTCTCCCCAATGTACCATGCTTCGGGACACCCTTTCTTGCAACGTATTAGGTAGACAACATTGGCCGAGTTGCAAGCATATGTACCATGTACCTGGTGAATGGTACTCTCACATTTGATGATGTCATCCATGTCGATGATCCGGCATGTCTTGCAGAAGTTGCTGTGGCAGGGTTGTGTGGTACTGGGGTCACTGTTCTCCTGAAGGTTGGGTAGTTTGCTGCGAACAATGATCTGTTTGAGGTTGCGCATTTGTCTGAAGGCAAGAAGTGGGGGTATGGGTATAGCCCTAGCGAGATGTTCATCATCATCAATGATATGTTGAAGACTCCGGAGAAGATGTCGACGTGGATGACATCATCAAACATGAGAATACCATTAACTGAGGTTCTGGATTGTTACCTAGTGATGATAGCCTAGCCTAGCCTAGCCACTATATTGCTTCCCAAGCAATTTTTCACTTGGGTGAAGTGACACACTCTACACATATGACAAGAATAAAATTGCCATGCAAGCATATGTCATCGCCATGATAAATGTAATTTGACCTCTCTCCATGCACCCACTTATGCATTAGGGTGAGATTTCCATTGCCCGTATTATCTTTAGATTACTGAACAGAATTGGAAACAGTTTTTCCTTCAGGCTCATGGCTCGCTGAGAATTGTATTGAAAATGCTCTAATTTATTTACAAACCTTCTGGTCCCAGAAAATAAGCATTTATATTCTGCTATTAAAGATCTCTGAGGAGAAAGACATTGTGCCTTATAAAGCGTTGAGCAATTGATACAGCTCTGTACGTTGACTGACACCAGATGGTTACTTTGCTTGCTTTCAGCATGCTGAACATATGATTTAAATTTGTGCAAATTATTAATTATACTCTGGATTAATCCTACGTTTTGGGGCGAAAGGGTTAAAAATTGTCCCGGAGATTGTAATGAATTTTTTAATATTCCATTGTGTTTCATGATAAATAGAAGCAGATTATTGGGCAATAGCTTTCAACATTCAGCTGCTACTTGGCTTTGTAACTGGGGAAATAGAATACTCTCCTTATGACCACGTGGGTCCATGTCATCGCTGCTTTCAATTGATAGATTTCCAATGTGCAGTCTAGCTGAATTATCAATTGCTGGAAAAAAATGTGCATAAAGTAAAATTTACAAAATATTTTTTTGCCCCCCCAAATACAAGGTTGCGCTACAAAGGATATTTTGGAGGAGCAACAGCAATGACCAAGGAACAGTTCACCCGAGTCAATGGATTTTCCAATCGCTACTGGGGCTGGGGTGGTGAGGATGATGATCTTCGCTTAAGGTAAGTTGCTGCATTTATCCAGGCCCTTAATACACTCCTTGAGGGAATGCATCCGTTCATATAGTTGGGTAATTGTCTACATCAGATTACTCTCCATCCAAGTACTCCTCACTTTATTGTATTAGCCTCTCTCCCCATCTCGTAGAGTATCTAAAATAATGTTGGGTTCGATAGTTTGAATTGTTTCCCATTTGTAATATTGTTTTTGCAGATGTACAGTATAAAATGATTGAAATGAAATTATTCCAAAATGCATATCCAGTTGCAGTTTGTTAATCCTGGGCTGCAATATAGAATTTATGCCGCAAAAGTGTGCAACAATAGGAAAAATTAACCTTTCCCCTACAATACAATAGATGGAAAACACTGGAACCCATCAGAAAGTAAATCAAGAACATTCAACAGACAGAAATAAAACTGGAGTAATAATAGACAGGATATAAAGGGGTAAGAAATCCTAGATTATGTTCAGGAGGATTTTTTACAACACCCTGTCTCCAGTTCAGTAACAAATTATACATTGCTGGACCTGATTGTTGGGAAAGAGATAGGCCAAATGGATCAAGTGTAGGTAAGGGAATGTTTAGGAGACGGTGATCATTGTATTCTGAAGTGTAAGTTGGCTATTGGTAAAGGACAAGGCACAATGAACTGGGGCAAAGCCCACTAAATGAGGTAAGAATGGATCTGGAATCAAAGATTAGCAGACAAAACTATAACTGAACAATGGGCTGCCTTTAAAGGAACAATTCAAATTTTTTTCAAGGTATTTTCCCGTGAAGAGAAAGGTAGGACAAATTAAAGCTTAAGGCAAATGTCAGGTGGATAATGCATTTGAGGACCAGGTAGAATTTAAAAGATTCAGAGGGGAATTGAAAAAGCAATAAGGAAAGCAAAGTAAAAGTATGAGAAGAGATTACCAGTTGATGTAAAAGGAAATGCAAAAGTCTTTTGTAGAGAAATAGTAAAAGGGTAATCAAGTATGGGGTCAACTGGAGACTGAATATGGATTTATGCATGGAAGTCGGGGCATGGTTGAAGCATTAAGTCATAAAACAGGACACATAACTTGCGGTAATTATTGGGCTAATGATCGGTATTTTTGATTTGTATTGGATCACGCTAGCCAGATTTCAATCCTGCACCTCAATTGTTGTGAATATCTGCCATTTGTACAGCACTTTTCACGTATAATAATGACCCAAAGTAGTTTACTCACAGTTGGGTGTCTAACAACTTATGAAACGTAGCAGGATTTTTCCAAAAGCTGGTGCAGCTCCTAACTGTTCTAAAGGTTTGTCCAACCTATTCGCTCAGGGGGCTGTATTTGCATTTTTTTTTTAACTCAAGGGGCTGTTGAGCAATTTTGCACAAAAATAAACTGAATTTCAAGAAATGTTGAGGTTTTAAGGAAATAAACAATTGCAGCAACTTATAGCAATAAAATGTGAAGCTTTAAAAGAGAAGCTATCAAAATATGTGTATCTGGCTGAGTGGGTGCCTGTGTAGGTGTTGATGTGTGGGAGTAAATGTGACTGAGAAACCTAAGATTGGGCATAGAACAGATTCTCAATCAACCCCACGCACTCACTTAGTCTGTCACATCCACCCACTCACTCACTTAGCGTCTCTGTCTCGCACCCACCCACCGATCGACCTGCTCAGCCCACACACTCACTCAGAATTATAGAATCCCTACACTGCAGAAGGATATTATTCAGTCCATTGAGATTGCACTGACAACAAACCTAACCAGATCCTGTCCTCGTAACCTCATGTATTTACCCTGCTAATCTTCCTAACACTAAGGGGCAATTTAGCATGGCCAATCAACCTAACCCAGACATCTTTAGAGTACCGGAGGAAACCCACACAGACATGGGGAGAACATGCAAATTCCACACAGACAGGTACTCAGATCCCTGACGCTGAGAGGCAGCAATGATAATCACTAACTCACTCCCCTACACCTTCCCCTACACCCTCCCCTCTCACTTTCACTAACTCCCATGGCAATGTCTCTCCCTCAGACCCTGATTCAAACTTGTCTTCTCTGAATGTCGGGTCACATGCTTTCTGGACTCCAGCCTTGCTGATGCTTTGCTTCCCTCAGCACACTCTCAATTGTGGTGTTCATCACTCCTCCAATCAAACCCTCCAATTTACACCCTCATTGCTGATATGCTCAGTAGTCTGCCTATCAGAAGCAAAAGCCGGTAAGAGCTGGCCTGTGATTGGAAAAGCAGTGCTGAGAATAATCTGACCATTGAAATGTACCTGTTTGACTAGGATTTTGAAAACTGGTGGTCATGGGCTGGGAGGAGGAGTTTCATGGGCTGCAACCAGCTCCCGGAACGTACTTTGAACAAGCCTGGTTTATAACGTTGCATGTGTGATTTCATCAAAGGGAAAAGCTCAGATTTATTTTACGCTTGCCATATCCAGAAGCTGTTCAGTCAATGTTTTATTATTTTATAAACAAAATACAGCAGGAAAATCTGACAAATGGCTAATGAGATAAGTGATTAGACAATCTGGTGTAGTCACGTTTGTTGAGCAATTACTATTGGAAAGTACAATTCTTCCCCATCAATATGCCACCTTTTATCGACATTGTACAGCCTTTTGGACTCCCAGCTTGAGTTCAACAATTTTAGATCACGTCTTCTGCCTCCATCTTGTTTATGATTTTTTTTTTTTTGCTAGATCTAGATTTACATTTAGATTGTTGCTCTGTAGCCATTCAGAGCTCATCTGAATACACCTTTTTATGTGCTATACCCATTTCCACTCTCTTCTCCATTTATACCATGAAACCACTTGTCGTTTCATCTCTCTAGCCCTCCGGTTTTATCTCCCTCCCCATTCTCCTCTTCCAGTGGCTCAAAACCTTTTCCATTTCTAGAAATCCTCAGTTTTGATGAAGAGTCATTGATTTAAAACGTTGACTCTGTTTGTGTCTCTGTAGATGCTGCCTGACCTACTGAGTATTTCCAGCTTTTTTTTTTGTGAATTTCAGATTTCTGGCATCTGCCATAATTTGCTTTTGTATATTTTTAAATCTCTTTTTCCCATCCTCCTGCACAGAGAGATGAGGCATCAGTTTAATACGTAATTTGAAAAAGAGCACATTTAGCAATGAAATTCTGATCTACTTGTGTATCTTTCTGCCCCAGGAATTTGGAGATGAGCACAGAGAGAGAGAGACAGAGAGACAGAGCTCTCCCAAGTCTGAGCAAAGACCTCACTCACTAACAGCAATCATTGCTTCCATGGTAGAAGTTGATGTGCTGAGAGGGTGAGATGAGGAGGCTCTTTTTCTTACTCAAGAGGCTGTTGAGCAATTTTGCACAAAAAATAAACCGAATTTCAACAAATGTTGAGGTTTTAAGGAAAGAAATAATTATGGAGCAAAAATACAACAACTCGTAGCAATAAAATGTGAAGTTTAAAAAGAGAGAGTCGTAAGAATAACCAGTATCTGGCTGAGTGGGTACCAGCAGAGATTTCACATACCATGCAGCAGGTCATTCAGCATGCTGCACAGCCTACCATGCTGTCATTTTGGTCCAGCTCTGCACCAAAATATCAGGATTGATTATTTGTTCTAGTCTTTTTGGAATGATGTCCAATTAAACTGGTTGTTGGTTAGTTGTTTAACTTTCAGGTTATTTATGATTCCCACCAGTTTATTAATTAGGTATTGTGAAATACTAACTGCCTGTGAAAGGAAGTAAGTTAATTCATAGAATCCCTGCAGTGCAGAAGGAGGCTGTTCAGCCCATTGAGCAGTGACAACAATCCCACCCTATCCTCATAACCCCACATATTATAATCTACTGGACCCCCTGAAACTAAGGGACAATTTAGTGCAGTGAATCAGTGTAACCCACACATTTTTCATTCCCCAAATCCTCCCTTCCGCGCCCCAACCCTCCCTTCCGCAAAATATGCCGCAATTGTCCCTCTACACCATTCCGCCAAACTCTCCCTGCTTTTTCCCAAAACTCTCCACTCTATTCCCCCAAACCAATCTACATAATTCTCTCAAAGCTCTCCCCTCCACACCATTTTCCCCAGCTATAATCGAGCCTTTATGCAAATTTAGTTAAGCTGTTACATAAATTAATTGAATTCGAATCCCTGAAGGAAGGGAATGCTGAATTTACTCCGGTGTGGAGAGTTCACTGGGTTTAGTATCTTTCAACAAACATAGAAATATGTGATGGGATTTTCAGTAGGCAGTGGGGTCAGAATCAGTAGACATACAACCTCACAATTTCACACCTTCATATTGCTTCAGCACCACTATCTTGACCCTGAGCTATTTTTAGGGAGGTTGGATCAGGGTTGGAATAATGACTCATCCTCCAATACAGCTGGCCAGTTGAGAGGCCCTTTCCAACACTGACAGGGATTCTACTCAGCATGAGGGCTTTGCACATCAGGTTGAAACAAGGCCAGTGAATCAAGCAGTTTCAGTGTGCCACAGTTACCCCACATAGCCCTTAATTATTAAGTTTATTTGGCAAAAGTTGTGGGCACTAACATCCTGTGAAGATGTTGTCCTTCCGTCATTATGACTAGGAGGCTGTGACTATCCTTAGATTTGAAAAAATCTGCGCTCTTCGTTCATTGATGTGACAGATATTGGGATACAGTGAAAAATATTGCATCTTGTGAGCTATAGAGACAAAACACACCGTTCATAGAGTACATGGGGAGAAGGAAAGGATAGGGTGCAGCATACAGTGTTGCTGTTACTGGTAGGGTGAGGAGAAAGATCAGTTTGATCTGTGATTGGACCATCCATAAGTCTGATGGCAGCCAGGAGATCTATTAGAAGTTGAAAAGAGTTAATGTACAGTTTTAAGAGCGTAGAATGAGAGTAAAAGTGGTGTGAGAGGGTATACCGGAGGCGGCTTGCTATACATTGCCATGCTCTGATGCCATCTTGAATCACCATCAGAGAGCACTTCCATGTTAATGTGCCCTGTCGTGCTCCATATCCAAATAGCAGCTCTCATCTTGGACCCTCCAGCCTTGATAACTGCCCGCCATCTTTAATTGAATGGTGAGACCCCTCCCTGGCTATTAATTGCCTCATTTTTTAAAAATTGAGGTGGACACGTCAGGAACATGATGGGCAGGTTCCTGACCTGGGAATAGAAATTCCCACTGAAGAGTTCTGCTGCAAATTGCATGCTAGTGAACCTGCCCCGAGGCCGTCAAATATTACTGCTGATTGCAATGATTGAGTGTGGCCTCACCATTCCAGATAATCTTACATTAAGATTAATTGCACGCGCAGGTGAATATCTCATTAAACATTGTCATCAGAGCTGACTCCTCGACTGGATGCTTTTTCTTTGGAGAGGCACATAGACTGCTTGCCACTAAATCACCAGGCCCAGCCATCTATTCCTTTTTCTTCTTCTATCTGTTCCTTTACCTCATTGGAAAGTCGGACTCATTGCAAGCTGTAATTTCCTGGCTGAGAGGTCCTGAAAGGCTGCTTCTTTTCAGGGCAACTGATTTTTTTTTTCTCTGACGTTTTGGGTAAATCTATCCAGCAGATCTTCATGTGATAATACTCAGTACAAGTGTTTCAGATTTACCTTGACTAAGGCCCTGTGGCTCCTCACTTTGTTGGAAAGTGAAGGTTTGTAGATCTTGTTTTTAAATTAATCTGCTGACAGTAAGCTGTTTTAAACATTTAAAAGGATGTTATAATGGTTAGCATTGCTGCCTCACAACACCAGTGACTGGCTTCAGTTTCAGCATTGATACATTGATTCAGTGTCTGTATGGAGTCTGCATGTTCTCCTTGTGTCTTTGTGGGTTTCCTCCAGCTGTCCAAAGGTGTACAGGGTAGATGGATTAACCATAATCCAGCACGAGGAGCTGGCTAGCACGAGGGGACACAGCTTTAAATTAAGGGGTGATAGTTATAGGACGGATATCAGAGGTAGGTTCTTTACCCAAAGGGTGGTTCGGGAGTGGAATGCCCTGCTTGCAGCAGTTGTAGATGCGCCAGGTTTGGTGGCGTTTAAGAGGTTAGTTGATAAGTATATGGAAGAGAAGGGAATGGTTTAGTTTGGAGGGGCGTTGCTTTTTACATTGGTCGGCGCAACATCGAAGGCCGAAAGGCCTGTTCTGTGCTGTAATGTTCTATGTTCTATAATAAAAGTGTGGGATTACAGGGGGAGGGCCTGGAGAGGATGCTCTTTCGGAGAGTCAGTGCAGACTCGATTGGCCGGATGGCCTTTTTCTGCACTATAGGGATTCTATGATTCTATGTTGGGTTTTGAGGATCTTTAATCTCCAAATCAAAGTCTGCACGCACTCAGCATTAATTTGTTCAGGACAAGAGGAGAAAACCAATTGAGGAAATACGTAATAAAAAACAAAAGTAATATTTAACAAGCTACTTTACTGGTGATGGTGTTTCTTACTTCCTGTTCAGTCTAGGGTGTGAGGCAATGCTTGGGGCTGGAGACCAGGACCTGATGGGATGGGACTGGACCAACCATTACCACTTAAAACAGTTTCTGTTTGCACAGTAGATCTTTCTAGTTCACCCCTGAGTCATAGATATTGAGTGCCATTTGATAAGTTTTAATTGCCATACTCAGATAGCTGAACCTTGGTTAGCATGTGGCATTCGCTCTGTAAATAAATCATAAATGCCTTTACATAGCTTGGGGCCAAATGGTGTTTCCTGCTTGTCCAAATAAAGAGTCATGTAGTGTAATAGTGTCTTGCATTGATTACAATTAAGCAGAAATAATCGAACTATAGAATTCTTACAATACAGAAAGAGGCCACTAGGCCTATGAAGTTGCTACCGAGAACCATCCCCTCCCGATCGCCTTTACTGAAAGAGTAACCCACCACCCCATCCCTGCAACCCTCTGCATCCACCATGGCCAATCCATCTAACCTACACATCTTCGGACTAATGTTTGGTTAATTCATATAATTTGACTACTTGCATAATTAAACCATGAGCTAATTGTTAAACCTAAACCTTTCTACAAGATGCTTAAGTTGTTTCACTGAGAAAGAGATGCAAGGTGTTCATTCTTCTGAGTGACGTTAGAAGCATCTGTGCTGACAGTGGATAGAATGCTGGTCTCCGAGTGGAAGTGTTGAGAATGTTGGGTTGTAAACTAGTTATTTGATTCTAAGACAGAAAGGAGTGGATTCAAACAAATTACTAATCATCATTTTTGAGTACAACTTCCATGTAATTCGTATTGCCATTGAAATGGACTTTAAGGGGAGAAGGGTTTTTAAGAGGCTATCTGCCAAAATCTATAAGATAAGAGAAAGCAGATAGAGGTAGCCCATCTCTGGTTCAGCATGTAGAAATGCAGTTGGAAACTCACATTCAGATTTTAAAGACTAAAGTTGCAGTTTATTTTTGTTATTGGTCTTTACGGAGATTGTAACGGATTACAGTTCCATCTTCTTACTTGATACTACACTTGAAACAGGCACGCAAGAAATCATAGAAACCCTACAGTACAGAAAGAGGCCATTCAGCCCATCAAGTTTGCACCAACCACAATCCCACCCAGGCCCTACCCCCATATCCCGATATACTTACCCGCTAATCCCTCTAAACTACACATCCCAGGACACTAAGGGCAATTTTAGTATGGCCAATCAATCTAACCCGCATATCTTTGGACTGCGGGAGGAAACCAGAGCACCTGGAGGAAACTCATGCAGACACGAGGAGAATGTGCAAACTCCACGCACACAGTGACCCAATCCGTGAATCAAACCCAGGTCCCTGGAGCTGTGAAGCAGCAATGCTAACCACTGTGCTACTGTGCCACCATCATCAACTTCATCATTGGAATAGAATGGGTTAGGTACAAAGAGATTCCACCTGAAGATTTATCCATATCTGTAGTATAGTAGGAAAGGTACTCTATTGAAGAAAAGGGAGGTTAAGGTTGAAGATTCAGATTTGAATTTGGTATAATCAGTATTTTGCTTCCCTGTGCAGTTATGGAGGGCTGATCTCATTCAAATAATAGAAGTACTGGAGAAGGCATTTATGAGATGATATCAGAAATATTTGGTAGATATGTCAGGAAGCGATTCATAGGATGGGTCTTTATACAATTTAACTATAAATCTGAGCCTGCATCAACCTGTATGGTGGTGACTTTTCTTCAATGTCCTATCTTCAAATAGAAAATAGAAACTTATTGAAAATGCTGCAAATTCAGTATGACTGAAAGTACTCCATTTATTTTCCCTCTGCTGAAGGACTAATTTGGTGTTGCTAAAACGTTAGGTGGGTTCAGATTGTTACAAAGCATGGGATGCAACTTCCAAATATGTCATTCAACAAGGTGTTCTTGCATACAATTGATTGTAACTTATGACTATTCAATAACATTCAAAGATACAATTAGCAGCAAGGGTGTGGATCAGGGAAAGAGAGAAAACGAGTTTCCCTCTGTGGAATGAGACATGTATGAAAATGGATCCAGACAGAAAGTGGATCTGAGCCCGGAATCCTTGTTCCAGCGCACCCATATGCTTTTTGCCAGCTCCGATCTGCACGTGCGCAGTTCAAAAAAAAATCTGAAACAGCACATCCGGGTGCGAAAAATAAAGTAAGAAGTCTTACCACACCAGGTTAAAATCCAACAAGTTTATTATAAATACCTGGTGCTGTGAGACTTCTTCCTGTATTTACCCGAGTCCACCGCCAGCATCTCCACATTGTGAAACAGCAGAGAGAGCAGGAAAGAAATGAGCCGCAATTGGACTCCTCTCCCCCTACCCCTCCCCCCCCCCCCCCTCCCCATGGAGGCAGACCCCCCCCCCCCCCGCCCCTTCCCCGGTCAGGTCCCAAACCCCACAATCGGACACCCCTGGGAGGCAGGCCCCTACTCCCCTCCCCCAGTGATCGGACCCCTCTCCCTCCCAAGGAGGCAGTTCCCCCTGCCCCACCTCGGCAGAGCACACCCCCAACCTACCTCCATCGTTGCTCTCCCCCCACCATCCTTCTGACCTGCACTCATTGGAGAGTCCAGTAAGAAGTCTGACAACACCAGGTTTAAGTCCAACCGATTTATTTGATCGTAAACTCACAAGCTTTCGAGGCTGTGCTCTTCGTCAGGTGGATGAGGTGTTCTGGTCTCAGACAGCATTGGAGAGCCTGCAGCATCTTGCTAGCTTTCCACTGGCGTCTGTCGGAGTAGGGGGGGGTGGAGGGGGGGGCAGGGGGAGGCTGAGATGGATCTCTGGTTGAAGGGGATGTGGATTCTCCCAACTCTATCCTTCCCCCGCCATCCTCCACCGGCAGATGCCAGCGGAAGGCCAGGAAGGTGACGAGTGCAGATGGGTGGAGGGATATCGAGTAGGTTGGGGGTGTGCTTTGTCGAGGGAGGCCTGCCTCCTGGAGGGAGGGGTGGGGTCTGACCAGGAGGACCTGCCTCCCAGGGGTGTCCAAGTGGGAGGGGAGCTGCCTGCCAGGGAGTTCTGACAGGGGTGGGAGGGGTGTGCTCTGCCGAGGGGGGCCTGCCTCCCTGATGTGGAGGTGCGATGGGTGGCAGCGGGTCTACTGGGTTGGGGGCTCTGCGAAGAGTGTTCAAGGAGGATGGGTTTGGAGATTCCCCTGCAGAACAGGGATCACCTTCAGATTTTTATTCTGCAGATTGATAACAGCATGGATCCGGAGCGGATTCGAAGATGGTAAAGTGGGATTTGGCAGTAGAGTTGGGCTCGCGGTTCATTAAGTCGATTTAAATACATACTAATGCATTTAAATCGTCGGGCCACCCAATTGGGGCGCAGACTGGATCCGGGCCCAAATCGAGTGTTGGTAAAGATGCGATCTGCACAGATTCAGCTGCAGGTCATGTTACAGGTCTGGTGCCTGAATTTACTGCAATTTTGCACCCAAAAACAGACGTGAATTTTTGGTAAAATCAGGCCCATTAACTCTAAATAAAACAAAAAGAAAATGACCACTTTTCTTCCTTGACAATGTAATTTTATTCATATTGCTTAAGTAGCAATAATCAATTTTATTTTTTTCCCCACAGGGTTCAGCTACAAAAAATGAAAATTGTCCGTCCCCCTCTAGAAGTTGCCAGATACACAATGACTTTCCACACGAGAGATCATGGCAATGAAGTTAATCCTGCCAGGTAAGTTCAGTGGGAGCACCTCAAGTCAACATTTACTTTTTTAACAGGTATAAATTGATGTCATAACAGGTCATACTATCACCACCCAGCAAAACAAACGATGATGATTTATGCCTGAAACTCTTTGCACTTAGTGCAAACCACCTGTGAGGTGCATGGACAAGCGTTTTGACCTTTATAGGGTTACTATCATTTTTACAAGCATCAACTTTTTATAGCCTTTTGAGGCCAGTACAGTTGTTACTGTATAGTTTTATTGTTCATCAATTTCTAATGTTTGCCTTTTCTCTGCTTCATAAGTAGCATTAGAATAACGGCAATTCGAAAATACATCCCAAATGAAAGCAAAATGATTCTAGAAATTTGAGGTAAAAACTTAAAATGCTGGGGAAAAAGAACTCTGCAAACCTGTGGAGAAAGAACAAGAGTTAATGTTTTGAATCAAATGCGGCATATGAGTTCTTTCAACACTTTGTTTTTACTTCACCCTCCTGCCCTCAAACTGAAGAAGAAATGTAGAAAATGCCAACCATTTATAAACATCCTTTTAAAAAAAATCTACAAAGATGTTGTAGTTCAGGTTTCATTTAGTTCAAAATATATTATTTCTTTTAAAATGGGTTTTTTGCTTGATGTTGTTGCACATTTAAAGATCAAATGCAAGTGATTCGAGCAAACTAATGTATGAATAAAGAACAGGAGTAAGCTATTCAGCCCCTCGAACCTGCTCCGCTATTTAATAAGAATATGGCTGATCTGATAGTAACCTTAAATCTGCATCCTGATAACCATCACCGCATTGCTTGTCAAAAACCTATCCACCTCGACCTTAAAAATATTCAAAGACTGGTTACACTGCCTTTTCAGGAAGAAAGTTTGAAAGATTCATTGCCCTCTGAGAGAAATGTTTGTTTCGTCTTCCTTTCGAAATGAACAAGACATTTTTAAACAGTGACACTTAGTTCCAGATCCTCCCACAAGAGGCAACTTTGTCTCAAAATTTTGTATGTTTCAATCAAGTTGTTTCTTACTCTTCTAAGCTCCAGCAGATATAAACCTCGCCTGTGTAGCCTTTCGTCATAAGACAACTTACTCATTACAAGGTAAACCTTCTCTGAACTGCTTTCAACACATTTACATCCTTCATTAAATAAAATAGCCAATTCTGTACACATTGTACCAGATGTGATCTGACTAGTGTAATTGAAGGATAACCTCCCTACTATTGTATTCAATTCCCCTCATGCTAAATGATAACATTCTACTAGCTGTCCTAATAACATGCTGTACCTACATAATAGTTCTTTGTTATTCATGCTCTAAGGCACTCAGATTCCTTTGCAGCTCCAAGCTCTGCAATCTGTCACCATTTTGATAATATGTTTTGCTTTATTTGCCTTGCCCAAATGGACAATTTCATTTTTTCCCACATTATAATCCATTTGCCAGATATTTGCCTATCACATAACTTATCGATGTATTTTTGCAACCTCCTTATGTTCTCTTCATAACTTACCTTCTTAATTATCTTCCTGTTCTCAACAAATTTGACAACTATCCCTTCAATTCCTTCACCCAAATCATTTATGTAAACTGTTTTTAAAGTCCCAGCACCAATTCCTGCAGCACACTAATCATTACATCTTGCCAACCTGAAAAAAACTCACTTATGCCTATTCTCTGCTTCCTATTAGCCAACTAATCACCTATCCATTCCAATATGTTACTCGTATATGATACGGTTTTCCACAATAACTTTCGATGTGGTACTTTAACAAATGCCTTCTAGAAATCTAAGAACGATACATCTACCGATTCCCCTTTATCCATAGTACAATTCTTTTTCTATTTTTTCAAAGGATGTGAATATTTAAAGTTTATTTATTAGTGTCACAAGTAGGCTTACATTAATTCTTCAATGAAATTACTGTGAAAATCTAGACATTTGGCAGCACCTGATCGGGTTTAGCCTGAATTTAGCATGACCGATGTATCTAACCAGGACTGAGGGAGGAAACCAGAGTACCCGGAGGTACCCTATACAGACATGGGAGAACGTATAAACTCCACACAGACAGTGACCCAAGATGGGAATCAGACCTGGATCCTTGGTGCTGTAAAGCAGCAGTGCTAACCACTGTGTCTCCATGCTTGTGGTTGAGTAATCCAGCATTCATTGTTATCTCTCATTGCCCATTTAAAACTGGTAGTGAGCTACCTTCATGAACCAGCCCATGTGGTGCAGATGTACCAGCAGTGCTTTTGGGGAGCGAGTTCTAGGATTTTGACCCAGCCACAGTGAAGAAGCTGCGAAATATTTACAAGTTAGGATGTTCTTTGGCTTGGAAAAGGAAACTTGCAGGTGGTGATGTTACAAAGTATCTGGCCCTTGTCTCTAGATGGTGGTGATCATGGATTTGGAATGTGCTCTCTTGGGAGTCTTGATGAGTTCATGTAGTACATCTTGTAAATGGTACACATTACTGCTATTGTGTTATGATAGTGGAGGGAGTGAATGTTTGTGGATGGATGCCAGTTGGCCTGACTGCTTTGTCCTGGAGGTTTTTGTGCTTCTCAAGTATTGTTGGAATCCAGTGTCCGTCTAACTGCCTCACTTGCTGTCACACCATCCTGTCCCTGACCACTGATCAAATCAGAAGACCCTATTCTAAGAGATGTGACCGTCTTCTGGAATAAAGCAACTTTCTCCCTCTGTAACATGCTGCAATGCCCGAACTGCAGCCTCCAGCTCAATAACATGAAGTCAATATTCCTGCAGCTGTAAGCACTTACTGCAGATGTGTTGCCCTGGATCACAGAGGTACTCATCTAGAAACTCCCACATGCTGCAGTTGCAGCACATCGCCTGCCATGCCATCCCTGATATGTGTTAGTTAATTTAGAATGAATAAAGCCTATACCTCCCAATAGGTTTGCTACAGCGAGTAATCTATACAACACTAATAAAGTAGTTATAACACAGATAACGCTTAGCTTCTAATAATACCCAGTTACTGATTTACCTGCTTCTTCTGTACTCATGTGGAAATCAAATATTGCAGACTAAGAGATGACTAGAAGAAAAGTGTCATTTCCCTGCCCTTCGCCAAACTCCATAATTGGCACACTTTACTTTGGGAAATATTTCATTCCCTAGGCACCGATTCCCAAATATAGTCACTTGATATCTGTGTCATCACTAAGGAGAAAGTTCTGGGGAAACTGAAAGATCTGAAGTTGGATAAATCATCTGAACTGGATGGACTACACCCCAGGATTCTAAAAAAGATAGCTGAAGAAATTGTGGAGGCATTGGATCTTTCAGGAATCATTGGAGGCAAGGAAGGTCCCAGAGAAATGGAAAGTAGCGAATGTAACACCACTATTTAAGAAGGGAGGGAGGCAGCAGTTGGGAAATTATAGGTCGATTAAAATGACTTTGGTCATTGGCAAGATTTTAGAGTCCATTATTAAAGATGAGATCGCAGAGTACTTGGAAGTGCATGATAAAATAGGACTGAGCCAACATGGCTTTGTCAAGGAGACATCATACCTGACAAACCTGTTAGAGCTCTTTGAAGAGGTAACAAGGAAGTTGGATAAAGGAGAACGAGTGGACGTGATTTATTTGGATTTCCAAAAGGCCTTTGACAAGTTGTCACAAAGGAAACTGTTAAATAAGTTAAGTGCCCATGATGTTAACGGTAAGATCCTGGCATGGATAGAGGATTGGTTGACTGGCAGAAGGCAGAGAGTGGGGATAAAGGGATCTTTCTCAAGATGGCAGCCAGTGACTAGTGGTGTATCTTCAGGGTCAGTGCACAATATACATTAACGATTTGGGAGAAGGAACTGAAGGCACTGTTGCTAAGTTTGCAGATGATACAAAGATATATAGAGGGACAGGTGGTATTGAGGAAGCAGGGGACTGCAGAAAGACCTGAACAAGTTAGGAGAGGGGCAAAGAAATGGCAGATGGAATATAGTGTGAAAAAGTGTAAAGTTATACACTTTAGGAGGAATGGAGGCATAGCCCGTTTTCTAAATGGGAAAATGCTTAGGAAATCAGAAACACAAAGGGACTTGGGAGTCATTGTTCAAGATTTTCTTAAGGTTAACGTGCAAGTTCACTTGGCAGTTAGGAAGGCAAATGCAATGTAAGCATTCATGTCGAGAGGGCTAGAATACAGGAGCAGGGGTGTATTTCTGATGTTGTATAAGGCTCTGGTTGAACCCATTTGGAGTATTGGGAGGAGTTTTGGGCTCCAAATGGAAGGAAGGATGTGCTGGCTCTGGAGCAGGTTCACAAGACTGATCCCTGGAATGAAGAGCTTGTCATATGAAGAACATTTGAGGATTCTGGATCTGTATTCGTTGGAGTTTAGAAGGAAGACAAGGGATCTTATTGAAGCTTATAGGATACTGCGAGGGCTGGGTAGAGTGGATATGGAGAGGATGTTTCCACTAGTCGGAAAATTAGAACCAGAGAGCACAATCTCAGGCTAAAGAGAGATGAAGAAGAATTTCTTCAGCCAAATTGGTAAATCTGTGGATATCTTTGCCGCAGAAGGCTGTGGAGACTAGGTCATTAAGACTGAGATAGATAGGTTCTTGATTGATAAGTGGATCAATGTTTATGGGGAAAAGGCAGGAGAATGGGGATGAGAAAAGTATCAGCCATGATTGAATGGCTGAGCAGATTTGATAAGACAAGTGGCCTAATTTTGCTCTTATGCCTTATGGTGTCAGTCAGGCCAAAATTTCCCCTCACTGACCATGTTACAGGTTTTCTGCATTAAGCATTGTTACTTGTGTCTAACTCTTTACTTTTGCCACCTCTCTGTGTGTTTGGAGCCATAATTCAAGCTTCCCTGACCTGGCAGAGATCTCTGTAGCTTTCCTTACCAAGTCATTATAGATCTTACCGAGAGAACGGGAATGAATTAGTTTTGTAAATAGATAATAAAAATTCATTGAATATGTTTTCCCTGGTCAAAGGATTTTTTTTTTCACAGTCTGAACTTGTGGAACCAATTTGACAAATGCTGAGCTGAGCAGAAAAGAAAACAAAGAACAAGAAAAAATCTGACTTCTCTCTTCAATATATATTTCCTAATGCTTTCCTAACATGTTTGCCTCAACTGCATTTACCATACTTTCTGTAAGAAACTTCTCCTTTATGTGTTTTTTAAATCTTATTTCTGTGGTTGATTTTGTTTTTAAATCCACCTTGTGGTATCTTTGTTTTAGATATATTTAACATCCCTACCCTGTGGGATCCTGATTGTAGGTATATTTAATATCCCACCTTGTGTGATCCTGGTTGCAGGTATATTTAATGTCTTGTCCTGTGAGATCTTTGTTGTATTTATATTTAATGTTCTAGTGCCTGTATTTGCTCAGTAAATGTTTGTTTTCTTTGTGATGGATCATTGCAATTCTCATACCTTTCTTCGCCTTCACAGGATGGAGCTATTAAGGAGAGTTTCACAAGTTTGGAGTAAAGATGGTTTGAACTCTTGTGTCTACAGAGTGTTAAGAGTGGAGCACAAACCCTTGTACATTAACATTACAGTGAATATTGGTGATCCTCGTCACAATCCTGTCTAAATGCAGCATTCCTAATTTCATTGAAGATTTGAGGACGATTCTCTTTTTGAGATCAATGAATGAATCTTCAGGTTGCTCACCATTATGATATTTATAAAATCAATAGGAATGAACTGGGGGCGATGGAACATGAACCCTTTTTTCTTGTCAGCTGGAATGACATTTAGATGATAGGAAAAATTGAAATAGTTCAAACACAATATACCTTCTTTAACTTGGGTGTTGAGAATTTCCGGCTTAAAATCATGCAACTCCCTATCCAAGAGACTACCTTTGCTCTATGGACCATAACCGGACATGCTTACCTTTGAAGGATAGAGGGTCATTGTTGGCCTCGCTAATGCTGCCATATCCCAAGAAGAAGGATATAGTTTTAAAATATTTTTGACAATCATATTGAAGTTTAGGTCTTGATACTTCCATTTTGAAGACTGCCACCAGTGCTTTGTGACACCATCGGAAAAGAAAGCTTGTTTTTATATCTTGCTTTTCACAACCACTGGACGACTCAAAAGCTCTTTTTACAGCCATTGAAGTACTTTTTGAAGTGCAGTGTTGTAATGCAAGAAACATGGCAGCTAAATTGTGCACAGCAAGCTCCCATCAACAGCAATATGATCCTGACCTGGTAATCTGTTTTTGATTGTTTGAGATTGCTGAGTGTGGAATAATTATTGGCCAAGGCACCAGGAATAAATCCCCTGCTTCTCTTCGGAATACTGTCATGGGAGATCCTCCCAAGCTGATAAATGCGGGTTTCATTTAATGTCTCAGCTGAAAGATGGTACTTCTGACAATGCAGTGCCATCTCCATACTGCTTTGCATTGTCAGAAGTACCATCGGTTTTGATTTATTTTTTGTGAGACTTGAAAGCAAAGTCTTGTGACTCTAGAGGTGTGAATGCTAACCACTGTGCCACTTCTGATAGTCCATCAGTAAATTCGGATGTGTAATCCAACAAGTGCTGTTACCAACTGCTAATAATTGAGGACTCCTACATTGCATCAGCTGTAATACTTTTCTCCCTTGAATTCCAAGTTCTGACTTTACAGGAGTGTTATGAGTTCTCCATCTGTAATTACCTGACAATGTTTATTTGTGCTAACTTTCTATTCCAAATGTGTGCTTTTTTAAAAAACAATACTTTTTTAACAACTCACTGGGATTAAAAGGGGACCAAAGCCTTAGGTGAAAATAATTACTTTTAGATCATTTTTGTATCTTCTGTTTTGAGCATGATAAATGATTTCCTGTCATCCTCTTTTTTTCAGTTAGATCATTCCCTCTGCTCACTTAACTGCCTGAATTATAATCAGTTCTTGCTGAGAATAATGGCTGTAATCATGTGAGTTCTCTCTTCCTTATAAAGTTCATCCCTTTTGATTATCAGCATTAGAGTTTACAGCACAGAAGGAGGCTCTTCAGTCCACAATCAAATATCTCTTTGTTCTAATCCCACATTCCTGCACTTTAACCATAGCCTTGTATGGCATTTCAAGTGCTCATCTAAGTATGTGAGGATTTCCACTTCTGTCACTTTTTCAGGTGGTGAGTTCCAGATTCTGACGAAAAAGCTGTTCCACAAATCCCATCTAAATTTCCAGTTCCTTAGCTTAAATCTGTACCCCCTTTATTACTGAACCCTCTACTAAGGGGAAAGATTTCTTTCTCATTACCCTATCTATGTCCCTCAATTTTAAACATCTCAATCAACTCTCCCATCAGCCTTCTCTGTTTCAAAGAAGACAGCCCTGCCTATCGAGGCCAGACAAACTCCTGGTGAATCTCCTCTCCACCTTGTCTAGTGCAATCATGTCCTTCCTATAGTGTGGTGACCAGAATTGCATACTATACCCCAGCTACAGCTTAGCAAGCATTTTATACTACTCCATCATAATCTCCCTGCTTTTGTATTCTATGCTAATAAAAGGAAATATCCCATTTGCCTACTTATCCACGTTATTTATCTGCCCTGCTGCCTTCAGGTTTCTTTGGACATGCATTCCAAGGTCCCTCTGGTGCTCCTAGCCTTCTACTGTTCATTTTGTATTCCCTTGCCTTGTTAGCCCTCCCACAATGAATCTCCTCTCACATTTCAGGGGTCAAATTCCAGTTACTGAATTTACTAAAGGAGCTTTCAGGAGGAATTCAGAGCCTGCAGTAATTTTTTTAATTACTTGGCATCTAAGAAGTTGCTATTGTGGAACTGCCATCACCTGTTGCTCTGAACAGTGGAATCTCCTTCCGTCCCTCCCAATCATTGAAACATAATATACTACTTCTTCAGTATATCCTTGTCATGTTTGTCAATCATCATAATTTGTTTTAAGATGGATGGCCAGAACTGCATCCTATTGACAAAAGGGAACAGCATTTGCATTTGAGAATCGCAGTGGGCTCAGGTGATTCGCTCTTACAATCCGTAAGTTTATTATCCAAAGCTGGAGCACTGCAATGATCAATAACACTTCTCTGATGTTTAGGTAAATGAGTTATAAAGGGGATATGCTTTTGTATTTCAGTGGTAAAGGATCCTCCTGTGCCAATATTTCTTTGGCTGGCCATTGAAATTGCGATATTCCTGCACTGCACAAAAGTCTGCCAGTGAAACAATTTATGATCCAGCTGCACTAATACTTTACCCCCTCCGCCCTCCCCTATAGTTGTCCAAAGAGGGAAAATCTGAAATGTTTGAATGATTTTGAGGAATGATATCAGGACTAACCTGGCAAAACCTGAGACAGCTGGTCACCTTAAGTGAAGGAAATATTTAATCTGCTTATAACTGTCAGACCTGACCTGCGAATGCCTGATGCCAGCTCTTGATGCCTGAAATTTTAGATTTCTATCATTCCTCAGATCCTTTGTGTTGTCCACCCGTGCTCATCCTGAAACTCGGATCAGGAATCCACTCCTTTAAGAAGGGATGCGGGAATATTCCCAAAGGGAGTATCAGTGTGTCACTGGACTGCCTTTCACCTACGTATCCTCAAAGTGCAGCTCCATGCTGGGAGCCAGAAGGATGATAAATTTGCCCTTTGATTTCATCATAAAAAGAAACGACTATTGCAAATACTGTATATAATGCAGATAGTGTGGGGAGACAGTTCTCCAAAAGAGGCAGGGTTGTGGAATCTGGCTGACGTTGGTTAATGTTTAACTATTATATATAGAGTAATTGTAGTAAATTGTTCAAATATAATGAACTATGCAAGAAGAACAGATATTCCGTTTTATAGCTGTTATATTTTTTAATGCTGTGTTGACTAAAATGAAGTTTCTCGTGGTGTTTTACTGTAGTTGCAGAAATATATAGACGGAATATTCTATAATCTAGGACTACAGTAAAATAAATTGCAGATTAGTGTACAATGGTCAATATACATGATTCGGGTCCTGAGATGTAGATAAATGAAAACTGCAATGCTGTGTAAATCACACTGAGTAGTTGTGTACACTAAATACCTGTGTTCTGCTAAAGAAAGTTGGAAAATGTATGAAATAGCAGTGGGATCAGGTCAGACATGAGGCTCACTGTGAAATGTATGGGGCCCATCATTCAGGCAACTCTGACACAATTGAGTGGACTCCTTTGGCAAAACACTAACAGAGGGGAGCAGCAGATGCTGCGCTTATCTCTTCAACATCCCTAACAGCCACCAATTAGGGCAACATTTGTTAAGCAGACACCTTCAAATTGAGCCAGGCGGAAAAAGTGTTCTCTATTTCACAGACATTGTGATTGATCAACTCCTTCCCCACTATCTCTAATCACCACAACTCTGCTGTCACAAAAGAACAAGGATTTCTCTGAGGGATGCAACCAACAAAACAGCTGAAATCAATATTTTGTGTGGCAAGTTGCCTGTGAAGACACATCAAGCTCAAGTAATTCATCCTAATTATTCGGACAAAGCCTCTGATTTAAATTTTATGAATCCTCGGGCCTCTGGTTCAGAGCAAGTTGCCTCCACAGCATAAATGGCTTTTTATTCCTTTATTTCCACAGTGCAAATACCATGTTACTGTGGGTAAAGGAAGAAAAAAAATACAGCAGTTGAGCTATAAGTAGTTTAATATGCACTTTTAAAATTTATTATACCTCAAGTCTCTTCATAATTTTCATTAGTCTGTTTTAGTCCTAAGCATTTTAGAGAATTAATGTAGAAATGTTTTCATAAACCATTTTCATGAAATTAGTTCTGTTGCTGGCTATGTCTGGCCATTGTAAAGTAGTACTTTTAATAAGAGGGTACGTATAATTGTTATGAACTACTATCTTTAGTGAAGATTGAGAGTTGCATGCATTGCAGTAGAAGGGAAAAAACCTTGAATTTTAGTAAAATGTTGGATTAATGCCAATGGTATTGCTGCAGATGTGTGCGGGAGGGGATCGATGAGAACAATGATATTAATGTTCTGTTTGTAAAAGCTGACTTTTAGCATGTTGCTCAATGTAAGTATTGCGTCACTGTCATACCATAACACTATAAATGTTTCCATTAAACACTGAAATACGCAGGCCAGATTATAGGCCATTAAATGTGAAACTCATTGACGTACCTGTGAAAGATTGCTCACTGATAATACCGAATCTTCACTTTTGTATTTTCAATTTAATACTGTTAAAGTTGTTATCTCATCGTTAATAGTGCAGTCCAGAAGGTTAAAATTCACTGGTCAGCTGTCAATTTTTACAACTGAAATGGGGTGCGGTGAAAATGGATAGCTGATTCATTGCTTCCCAGTTCCTGCCTGACAAAATAGTTAGAATTGATCCCAAAAGCAACAGGACAGTGTAGAACTTGGCTGATTTCATTTATTTCTATTCAAATGTGATATTCTCTTCAGATAATTGCATTATATCCAAGTTGAGTTACAATTGAATCCATCTAGACTTTTAATCATTGTCACACAGAATCATAACCAAAATTATCACCCCAACTAAATATCCTACTGTGGTATGTTATTTTGCTCAGTCTAGCATGTAATGGAAAAAAATAGACAATTTCAAAAAGCATAGGAAAGCCAAATGTTTCATTGTATGGATTTCTCACTACCTGCTGAGATTTAAAATAAGTTGTTTTTCCTCGAGTAGCCAAGATTTCTTCTGACCTCTGCTCCTGGCTACATGATAATTTTGGCAGAATGACTGCTGAAATCCCATTGACTTACCTATTTTAAAGTAACTTCCCACCAACCTCCTGATCATAGTTATGAAAATTCCACTGATAAGCGTGTAACATCAGGAATGGACGTGTGGCCCAAAACAATTTCTATTGCTCATAGTATTAATAATAATAAATACTTGGCAGTGATGGCATGATGTTTTACCATTAACTTCTACCATTTGGGAAGTATTTCCCCTTCGTTATTCCCTAGACTGCGATAAAAGACCTTCTTTGTGTAAAAGAGTTAGGCTGGAATTTTTAGGATGGCGAGTGTTCAGCGCCCATGATCTGGAGAATCACTCTGTTAGACATGTTGCCATTTTATACCCAGTTAAGCATTGACTGGCAACAGATGGGATCTCCATCCACATTTGGCCAGAAATCTCCCCCCACCCCCCAACCCCCAGCCACAGAGAGCCATCAGCCAATCAGAATGCTGACACCTATCCAGGCACAGCATCGCAGTGGCTGGGAGAGGTATTACAACGCCAACCCTGAGCCTAAATCCCAGAACCAGAGTTCTAATGAGTACTAGGGGACCTGGGGAGGGTAGGAGGGCTGGTTGCTAGAGAGCATTCACTGTTGGAGGGTAAACCTGGGCAGAGCAAGTGAGCTGCATCTCTGTGGTCCCTGAGGAGATGGCACCCACAGCCTGAGGGAGGCTTCCGATTGAGGAACCCTACCACCACTCCATCTACTTCCTGCCTGAGATTGAGGGCAAGAACATTTGCTTCTCATCTTTGGCCAGAGAGCCTTTGCCAGCTATAAACTAAAGCTGGGCAGGAGCAGGCCCTTGAGTGCCACTTAAGAACCTTAATAGTGGCATGGGGAGGTTTCCATCTGAGATCCTGTGCATCCCATTCTAGAATTGCATGTAAGCTGGGGCAGACTGAATCCTGGAGGGAATCCAATCCATGCAATGTTACATTCCTCCCCTGCTGAGCCTTGTGAATTATGAGCAGTGACACCTGTCCATAAAATAATTTTAAAGTTGGGCAGCTCATCAGCCAAAAGTTTAATCCATCCTTTCCAATTTCAAAACTGGGCTTTTGGTTGATTTTGATTGATTCTTTTAACCATTGGATTTTTTTTTGTTAATAGAAATGCATTTTTTTATTGCCCTGCAAACACCATTAAACAAATTCATTTTATTGACGAGGCAATTGTTTGATAGTAAACCTCCCATTATGTATTTGAATATTTCTCGATCATATATTTTAAAGTTCAAGTCGGTGAAGTGTTCCAAAATGATCAATTTTAGAGTGACTACTAGAAAGAATAAATTGTTTTTAATTTTGTATTTGGGTGATTCAATCGGCAACAGTACTGCTGTTATTGAGTATTTTTCAAATTGACAAAAAATATATTATGAAAATATTTTGGTGTGAATTGGGTAAGTAGTGTGCAATTTATCCTTTCTATAAAACAGATGGTCGCAATGTTGCCCAGTTGTTTTTCTTTAAATTCTTCCTTTCCATTTATCTATCTTTGTATATTCCTATAAAATGAAGAAATTATCCTTCATCCCAGATTCCAGTCCTGTGCTGTATAAGGGACCATTTTCATAGTATCTGCAATTACATGTTTTTGAAAAAACTTTACTTTTTATATGTAGACGGAAGTTCTTCCATGCATAAGTTTTGTGCCTATTTCTCCGTTAATGATACTTTTTTAAACTATGTCCTGTGTTTCTATAAATTTGCTGACATATTTATTTTTAAAGTGATGTTGTTTATTCATGTGAATAAAATTTAATTGTAATAAACTGGGATGCTTGTCCTGTTCCTCACCTGATGAGTTCAAAGCTGCATTCACACTAAAATGTTCCTTTGCTGTAGTCTTGAACAATTTGCATACATTCTAGCAGATTAAGTCTAGCATTTTTTTTGTATAGATAGTGGCCCTTCCTCCAGCTGAAAGGTCGAAGCTGAGTCCACCTCCATGTAGCTGGACAGCCCTGATCTGATTTGGACACTGGCACAGCTCGAGGAGGTCGTCTGCCTCCAAGAGCTACTGGACAACCAAATAGCTGCCAGCTCTCTGGTCTCAGCAGTATGCTGTGGGAGTGGTGGCACCTGTCTGGATTGCAGGCAGTCCCCCACCAAGAGGCCACGTTGGGAGGGGGAGCAAATGGGCAGTGAATAGTGTGGAGGCACATTCTGTTGGACACAAGTGTATGACCAAGAGGGACTTCCCAGGCACTGTCAAAAGAGCAAATGGCACCTTGCCACATGATATGGGTACCCTACTAGTGGTTAGATACCAAGAAAGAACAAAGAAAATTACAGCACAGGAAATAGGCCCTTTGGCTTGTACTAACCATGCTGCCTGACTGAACTAAAGCCCCCTTTCCTTCCGGGGACAGTATCCTTTTATTCCCATCCTATTCACATATTTGTCCAGACGCCCCTTAGAAGTCACTATTGTAGCTACTTCCACTACCTCCCCCAGCAGCAAGTTCCAGGCACCCATCACCTATAAAAGAAAAATTTGCCTCATACATCTCCTTCAAACCTTGCCCCTCGCACCTTAAACTTTTGTCCCCTAGTAATTGACTTCCACCCTGGGAAAAAGCTTCTGATGATCCACTCTGTCCGTGCTCCTCATAATCCTGCAGAAGGTGGCCCCTCAACCTCCGTGATTCCAGTGAGAACAAACCAAGGTTCTTCAAAGTCTCCTCATAGCTAATGCCCTCCATACTAGGCAACAACTTGGTATATCTTTTCTGTACTCTGTCCAAAGCCTTCATGTCATTCTGGTAGTGTGGTGACCAGAATTGAATACTATATTCCAAGTGCGACCTGAATAACATTCTATAAAGCTGCAACATGACTTGCCAATTTTTAAACTCGATACCCTGGCCCATGAAGGCAAGCGTGGCATATGCTGCCTTGATTACCTTCTCCACCTAAATTGCCACTTTCAGTGACCTGTGTACCTGTACACCCAGATCTCTTTGCCTATCAATATCCTTAAGGGTCCTGCTATTTACTGTCTATTTCGTATCTTTATTAAACCTTCCAAAATGCATTACCTCACATTTGTCGGGATTAACTCCATCTGCCATCTCTCTGCCAAAGTTTCCAACTGATCTATATCCGGCTGTATCCTCTGACGGTCCTCATCATTACTCTCAAATCCACCAAACTTTGTGTCTTCTGCAAACTTATTAATCAAACCAGTTACATTTTCCTCCAAATATATACATACACAAACAGCAAAAGTCCCAGAACTGATCCCCATAGAACACTTCTCGTCATAGCCCTCCATTGAGAAACCTACCCTTCTACTGCTATCCTCTGTCTTTTATGACAGAATTTAGCAACACCAATTATTAATCCAACCGATTTATTTGATAGTAAATCCGCGAGCTTTCAACATGCACATGCACTTGCCTGAGGAAGACACAAGAATGTTGAAAGCTCGCGGATTTACTATCAAATAAATCGGTTGGATTAATAATTGGTGTTGCTAAATTCTTACTGAGTTCTTACCACCCCAATCCAACGTCGGCATCTTTACATCATGACTTTTATGACAGAGCCAGTTCTGTATCTACCTTGCCCAGATCACCTTTGATCCCATGTGCCTTCACCTTCTGCACCAGTCTGCCATGAGGGACCTTGTCAAAGGACTTAATGAAGTTCATGTAGATAATATCAACTGTCCTAACCTCATCAGTCATCACTGCCTCTCAAAACTCAATCAAGTTAGTGAGACATAACCTTTTCACAAAACCATGTTGCCTCACGCTAATATATAAACTTATTTCCAAATGGGCATAAATCCTATCTCGAAGAACCCTTGCCAATAATTTCCTTGTCATAAGGCTCACCTGCCTGTAATTACCTGGATTATCCTTGTTACCTTTCTTAAGCAAAGGAACAACGTTGGCTATTCTCCAAATCTCTGGGACATCTCCTGTAGTCAATGAGGATACAAAGAGTTCTCTCAAGGCCCCAGCAATTTCATCTCCTGCCTCTCTCAGTATTCTGGAGTATATCCTATCAGGCCCTGGGAACTTGTCTAATGTTTCTCAAGAACCCCAATACCTCTTCCTTTTTGATCTCAACGTGGCTCAAACTTTTCCCAGGCTCATCATCCACCAAGTCTAGGCAGTGGCAAGTAAAGTCTGAACTAGCCCAAGGGCATTCTGCCTGCTGTATCTTCTGTGAATAAAACTCCTGGGGAGGGGATATGTGATGGGTTGTGAGCATCATGCCATGTTAACCAATTTTATATCACCATCCCCTGCCCATCGCCCAACCTCAGCCCGCTCTTGGGGAATAAGATTTCAGCCTGAATGTCAACCATCAAGTCATAGCTTGTCAACAAGTCTACAGAAATGAATATTCACAGCAGTAGAAATACAGAGGAATTGGGGGAAGAAAACATCTTAAAAAGGGGATCACCACTTTGTGAACTAGGACATGATAGATTTTTTTTTAAAAAAAGTATTTGTCCTGTGGAGTCCTCTCTCCCTGTCCTATTATCAACCTGCATGGTTCTGAAATGTCCTCCTCCCTTATTCCCCTGCCCTCATTACTCATATTACTGCCACCGCTGCTTTGATGTAAAACTCTTTCACTGTATGGAATAGCTGTTCAGATCTCTTCTGCCATCAGATAATGTTATTGCTAAAAACATGAAAGCCATGCTGAGGAAAATTGCTGTAAATATAGTAAAATTTGTCATTTAAAATATCACTGAATTCAGAATAAATTCAGCTTCCAGTGGGCTTAGATTTGCCACATAAACATATAATGAGATATGAAATTTGGATATCATAGAATAGAATCATAGAATCCCTACAGTGCAGAAGGAGGTCACATGGACCATCAAATCCGCACTGACAATAATCCCACCAAAACCTTATTTCTGTAAACTTCTATATTTTAACCTGCTAATTCCTCTGATTCCAAGGGGCAATTTAGCATAGTCAATCAACCTAACCCATACATCCTTGAAGTGTGGGAGAAAACTCCACAGACATTGACTCAAACTGGGAATTGTACCCAGGTCCTTGGCGCAGTGAGGCAGCAGTGTGTAGCACTGTGCCCCTTTTAAATGAACAAATATGGAGAGATAGCTTCCCAAACTAAGATTGGACTTGAACCCACACACGCAGAGCATAATAGAGTAGCAGCTCATCATCTTATCAACTGGGCCATCTCGTCACACAATACCTGCTAACTATTCTGCCAGTATTAAGTGGTGAGTTTCACCTGAGTCATTTCAATTGCACAACTGGTACACTTTCTCATCCACGTATGCAGTTAATGTTTTGAGTTAACTCCACTTGACATTGATGAATACATAGACACAGGATTAAACTTACTACCTTGGAGTTTCCACCACATCGGCACCCTTATCAAGGGATAAACACATTACGCAGTTTAACAGAGTGAAGAAATTCAGACAGGAGTAAGTTACATGTAAGAGTACAATGCCTAAATTTTCTCTCTTTTACTTTTATCCACCAACCATTCAGTCAAGAAAGCTGGCCGTATGCCCGATGCTCAACTGTGAATGTCCTTCAAATATATGAATTCATGTTATGACTGAAGTTTCAGACACAGCAAGGGAATTTTTATTTTGTTTAATAATTGCAGGTTATTAAGTTTATAAAATCCCCAAGAAACCAGCTCACTGTCCTCTTTAAATTTTGATGCAATTTTATGGCATAAATTACATTAAAAATTGAAAATCTTATCCAAATTGCATCTTTTTTAAAAAAACTTCAATGTCTAGACTCAAAGAAGAAATACCTGTTTTAGGTGTCCTCTTTTAAAGTGTTTTGTTTTCAGGAGCTTCAGGAACTTCTTATGTCAGGGTTCCTACAGTTTAGTGTTGCCCATTTTAAAGGATGCAAACATTGTGATAGTGTCATCATGAGACTAGGCCCAGGGATTCTGAGAACATTTGAGGAACACTTTTTATTTGCCACATTTTCAAGTAACCCTGCCCATTGTTGTGCTAAACAACTCTTGATTTTTTTAAATGTTTTGTTACATCTTGCATTATTTGAAGCACTCTTTACATTTACTTTACATGGGTGTTGCTCTGAACTGTCTTGTACAGTGCCTACTTTTGAGAAGTTTGTTATAAACTTGATGTTTCGAAGAAGTGCGGCCGCACTTGGAGTATTGTGTGCAGTTCTGGTCCCCACATTATAAGAAAGATGTGGAGGCATTGGAGAGGGTACAGAGGAGGTTTACCAGGATGTTGCCTGGTATGGAGGGCAGGTCCTATGAAGAGAGGTTGAAGGATTTGAGGTTGTTTTCGTTAGAAAGGAGGCGGCTAAGAGGGGATCTTATTGAAGCATATAAGATGATTAGAGGTTTAGATAGGGTGGACAGTGATAGCCTTTTTCCTAGGATGGAGAAAGCTAGCACGAGGGGACACAGCTTTAAATTAAGGGGTATGAGTTATAGGACGGATATCAGAGGTAGGTTCTTTACTCAAAGAGTGATTAGGGAGTGGAATGCCCTGCCTGCAGCTGTTGTAGATGCGCCAAGTTTGGTGGCGTTTAAGAGGTTAATTGATAAGTATATGGAAGAGAAGGGAATGGTTTAGTTTGGAGGGGCATTGCTTTTTATTTTGGTCGGCACAACATCGAAGGCCGAAGGGCCTGTTCTGTGCTGTAATGTTCTATGTTCTATGTTCTAAGTCTTTGCAAGGAAGAAAACTGCAGGTAAGACACAATTTTAAAGTCACATTGTACTCTAAATGACTAAATTTATATACTTTTCTGTTATAGTCAGTAATTTATTCTATAGGTCATTTCAGCTAGAAATGTGTGGTGCTGCATATGTATGAGACAGTAAGCAGTCTCACAACATCAGATTAAAGTCCAATAGGTTTGTTAAAATGGCAGCACGGGCTCGTTGGGCCGAAGGGCCTATTTCCTGTGCTGTGTTGTTCTTTGTTCTTTTTTTTGTTTATTTGGAATCACGAGCTTTCAGAGTGCTGTAACTCAACGGATGAAGGAACAGCGCTCTGAAAGCTCATGATTCCAAATGAACCTGTTGGACTTTAACCTGGTGTTATGAGACTTCTTACTGTGTCCACCCCATTTGAATGCCAGCATCTCCACATCATGTATGAGGCAATCTTTCAATTTTAAGTTGACTTTTCTGCATAAAGATCATCCTCAGGAATCTATCTGGTTTTAACATTGTGGATAAACCATGCTTCACTTGAAGGAGTAAAGTGACAATTTTCAGGAATGCTACCACCAGTTTGAGAATTTGCTGGACATTGTCATGTGGATTCAAAATTTCCATGGGTTTCCAATTTGTTCACACTGATTTCTGGCCATTTTAAGTGTGCAATTTCTACTGAGGCCAGGAGGAAACTGACATTGACATAATGGCAACAACACAGGGAGTGTTTTCAAGTGTAGTGTTTCAATCTTCCAGGCACAGTTTCTAAAATTAATTAGACAGAGCCTATTTTGCATATCTTTTACACGCTAAGCAACTTGGGCTATGCCAGAAATCATTGTTGAATATAAACTCACTGTGTTGCAGCATTATTGCCTAGAGTCATTGCAGAGTGCTGTTCAAGTGTGTCTTTTGCTCTTGCAGAGTGACTGAGATCAGAGAGTTCTATTATAATTTGTGATGAAATCTACACTTTCAAAGAAAAGTAAGCCAGAGACTGACCACACAAATTGCCCTGAAGAAACTTACTGATGTAAAATGTATCGAGCAGCTGCTTATAGTAGAGATAAATGTAAAATAGACTTGGGGTATTGATACAAAGCATATAATTACTGCATTAAACTTCAGGGTCTGGCAAGCAGTGTTGAGAGCTGACTCACCTTTGAATAAGAGACTGGTGAATAAAATTCCAATTCAAGATAGGGATTTTCTTTCCCATTCCTGTTTGTTTGCACTTTTCTCCCACAAAGCAGTAAGATTAGTTTTGCTTAAATAAAAATCTCTTCAAGTACTTTTATGGAGAAATGAGATACATTTGAGGTGTACGGCATGGTAGAAAGAACAATCTGTTTCTAATGGGGAGGAATGCATGGTAGTACAGTGGTTAGCATTGCTGCCTCACAGCGCCAGGGACGCAGATTCAATTCTGGCCTAGATGATTGTCTATCTGCGTAGAGTTTGCACATTCTCTCCATGTCTGTGTGGGTTTCCACTGGTTACTCTGCTTTTCTCCCACATTCCAAAGATGTGCAGGTTAGGTTGATTGGCCATGTTAAGTCACTCTTCAGTGTCAGGGAAATTAGGAGGGTAAATACATAGCGTTATGCGGATAGGGCCAGCGTGGAATTGCTTTTGATGTAGGCTTGATGAGCCCAGTGACTTCTTTCTGCACAGTAGGGAATCTATGATTCTAGTCTGAGCCTGATTCAATACCATACAGTCATCTGAGCTGCAAGAGAAAGCTTATAAAACTGGGGATTTTTTTGTAACTTCATACAACCTTTATGAAGAGGCTGAACTCAGTGGATCATTGAGTTTAATCCAGAATATGTGTTTTATTTCTTGAATCTATGCAAGGATAAATAAAAGTAATTATCATAGAAATTCAATTATGCTTAGATGGCTTTGGTTGTTGAAGTCAATCTTCTCAGTTTTTTTCTTTATTCTTTCATGGGATTTGATTGTCACTAGCAGCTTTCAGTATTTGTTTACCTGTGAATGTATTGGCTCTTCAGAGGACATTTAAAAGGCAACCACACTGCTCAAGGCCTAAGTCTAGATTTCCTTTCCAACTCAGCAATAGTTTCATTACACTTATAATTTCAGGTTTTTTAAACTGAATTCAAATACCATTGTGGGATCCCCAAAACATTATGCTGAGTTTCTGGATTACCAATCCAGTGGGATTACCACCCCTAAACACTCTAACCACTCTGATATCTCCTAAAGACCTGGCCTGTGTGATCCACTTGCCTGAATGAGCTCCACTTACAAAGCTCGTCACCATCCAAGACAAAACAGTCTGCGTGACTGGGACCCTTTCCACGAACATTCACTGCCTCCACCAGCAATGCATAGTGGCAAATGTGTGTACCACCTACAAGAGTCAGCACCTTACAGGATTACTACCAATAAAAGGACAAGAGCAACAGATGCATGAGAACACCAGCAACTGGAAGTTCCCCTCCAAATCACTCACCATTCTGATTTGGAAATACCTTTGTCACAGGGACTGCAGAGGTTCAGGAAAGCAGCTCATCACTACCTATTATAGAAAGGATATTATTAAAAATAGAAAGAATGCAAAAAAGATTTATTAGGATGCTACCGGGACTTGATGGCTTGAGTTATAAGGAGAGGCTGGATAGACTGGGATTTTTTTTTCTGGAGTGCAGAAGGCTGAGGGGTGACCTTATAGAGGTCGATAAAATAATGAGGTGCACAGATCAGTTTAATAGTCAATATCTTTTCCCAAAGTTAGGGGAGTCTAAAACTAGAGGGCATGGGTTTAAGGTGAGAGGAGAGAGATACAAAAGTGTCCAGAGGGGCAATTTTTTCACAAAGAGGATGATAAGTGTCTGGAACAAGCTGCCAGAGATAGAAGTAGAGGCGGGTACAATTTTGTCTTTTAAAAAACATTTAGACAGTTGCAATGGGTATGATGGGCATAGAGAGATATAGGCCAAATGCAGGCAATTGGGATTTAGCTTAGGGATTTTAAAAAAGGTGGCATGGACAAGTTGGGCCAAAGGCCTGTTTCTACGCTGTTAATCTCTATGAATCCATGATTCTCTATGATCTTTTCAAGGCAATTAGGGATGAGTGATAAATGCTGGCTTTGCCTGTGATGTCCACATTCTGTGAATGAATAATAAAGAAGATGTTCTTGGCCTCTGCAAGTATAAGGGATAAGAGAAATTCTCCAAGTCATCTTCCCGACAGATCTAAAAATCACTATGAAAAGTACAGTGAGGCAGCATTCCATCAACTTACATTTGTTTAAAAAGTGATTTATTTCTTAAACGCAATGTAAGAATTTTTCTGCTACAATCTAGGAAGTAAAAAGCACAGTTTATCAGGTGTACAGGGATGCACTGTGATACATATCATTAGTGGAACATATCAATGGAAAATGTGAGAATGGAAATTCTCCTGATATTCTTTCTGAAGTTCATGTACCCAAGCAGCATGAGCCTCTTGCTCCCTCTGTGCTTCCTGGATGGGCTAGACTGGGAGGTAGAGTGGAGAAAGCATGCTCCATATTTCTTAGAATCCAAATTCAATTTGCTGGCCTTTTGAGAGGAGTGGCAAATCTCTCTCACGTTAACAATAAATACGCAGCTTGCTCTTACTTGTGTGGAATAGGCCTTATGTGGTTCTGGCAAAGGCAACTTCTCAAATCAGCAAGTAATTCAACAGATTCTGTTAGCTAATATAAAGCTTGTCCAACCAGGTCATAAACAGCAAATATTTTTGCACCACCCAATAGTTTGTAATGCTGTAGATCAACATGTACAACAGATTATGCGCTACATTGTAGATCACAAGTGCCTTTTGTAATAAACTTGGAGTACAAAATAAAAGTGCAAAACATGTGAGGAGATAAAACAGCAATGATCCATATTTCACTAAAATAAGTAATTGAGATGAATTGTAGAAAAAAATACTCCAGAACAGAAGAGGGTGATTGTATTTAAATCCAATTAATACTCATGGATTCCTTCCTTGTAATTAAAGGAAATATTTACAGGCATGTATTAATCTAAGTACTGCATGTTCTTTTTATGATCTGACAAGTTCTGTATGTGTACAATTCTTTCATCATTCCCAATGCATATCTGCTTTATTGACCAACTGGTTTTTTATCTTCTGTAATAAAGATTTGTGAGAATCTGCCAGTGGGTGTACTCTTCCATTAATGAACAGGATGGAAACAAGCCAAGTACATATCATATCAATGATGTTTATTCATACTTTGCTTTTAAGACGTAATAATGGAATAGCAAAATGTTAATAAAGCATCTTGATGAGTAAACTCCTTCCAATCCATAAAACTGAACTCTGCAATACCCAAATTCCATGATATCTAATCCCTGACCTGCTTTTCACATCCATTCCACTCGCACTGTATGGTCCAAATGAAGTACATCTCATTCTAAATTGCTCTCATTTTCTCAATTCATTTGCTAGCTGTGCCTAACAACTGATGTGCCAGGCATTCCATGTTTCATTCTTGGCTCTGGTTTCCTATGCATTTGTGCAAAAGCATGTTATTATGTTCCATTCCGGACAACTTTGAGTTCTGAAATTTGTGGTCTGAATTTGGCGCTAGAATAGCGAACAGGAGAAGCAGTGAAATCTTACACTGTTACACATAAAACACATACTGTGAAGTTGAATGAACAAGTATGCACTGCTAACATGTAGATTAGCATTCAATTACACTGGACGATCTCCAGCATAGAGCTTACTGATGTTTCAGTCCTTAAATTGGACTCACCCTCTCTCTCCACACCTGTTTCTCAACCTGATTACTGGATCCCAGATTTTCTAAGCTAATACAAAGCTGTTTAAAGGACGACATTATCTCACTACAGGATCTCCAGTTTTGGATTCTTTATATCTTCCTGTGGCCTGATGGGAAAAATGGTCAAGTATTTAGTATACACCAGACCAAGCCATTTCAAAATGCCAGACTGCTGTAAAGCTGACTGACTCTCAACAAAGAAATGACTATAACCAATGGGGGCCAAATACTTGGCCTTCAGGCTATTTTAATAAGACTGACTTCGCACAGCCTGGGTGAGATGTGATTAACATTAGGAGAACCGGCCTTTACACAGATGATTCCATATACCATGAGATAAAGTACGAGACATTAGACAAGATCAGAAAGGTGGGAGTCACAGAATTTGTTCATTACAGAAACCAAGGCGTGAAGGAGTCACAGAACCAAGGTTGGGGATGAGGGAGTCACAGAATTTGTTTTGTACAATGTACCACTGCTTGTATTACTAACATCATGTAAACTGATAAAAAAAATGTATAATTATTGAATTGATCCTTGTAATGGCAGTCTTTGGGTAGAATCAGCAGTTAGTGTGGACTGCTCTCTGTGTCTAAAATTTGGCACGCAGTCTTGTGATAATAAGAACTAGCTGATTTTTAGAAAAACAAACTTTGTTAAGTTTAATTATCACAACTCGGGAAACAAGAAATTCTCAAGTACAACACTCTCCATCTTCTACATACAATCAGGCTATACCTCTTCGAATATTTTCCATATGTAAGCTTCATAAATTTTCTCTTTGACTATATTCATGCATATCTTGACTGCCATTCGAGACCTGAACCCATCACATCTGGCTTTCAATTGATTTCTGTTCAAGTCCTATTCTCCCAGCTCCTCACCTTCCTGTCACCCAGACACGTTACCTTTAATTTTTCCTCTTCTGTGTATTCCCTCACCCTCCCTGCAATCCTTAACTCAGTTTCAGCTCCAACCATCAATACTTGCCAGTCTTTCTGTTGTCCTGCTTCAACATTCCTTAAATAAGTCCTCACCTATCCTGTGTGCCTCCAGGCATTCTCTGAAGGGCACACTGATGTATCCATCACTGCCCTCTTGCAAAGAAGCAAGCATGTTTCCCTTGTTATTAACATTCCTAATCCGTATATGCAGTGTTTGTGAACATAACTCTCCATTCATCTAAGGAAGGAGCAGCGCTGCGAAAACTCATGATTCCAAATAAACTTCTTGTACTTTAACCTGGTATTGTGAGACTTCTTACTGTGCCCACTCCAGTCCAATGCCAGCATCTCCACATCATTCTTAATTGGCTGGCTAGCTCACCACCACTATCTTTAATCCATAGCCCGCAGCTCTCCCTTTGACTGTGTCAGAGGATCCACACGCCCAATTCTCTCCTGCATTTTCTCCAAAATGTAAATTAATTCAGGGACAAGGCCTTCACCATTAATTATTTTATTGTTGATGACTATATTCACATCCTAGCTTCGATTGAAACATGATTTTATGGATTGGCATACCTTACTTCTTACTATCTGGGTGGTGATATGATCTTTATCTCCAGGTCAGTCTTGATCTCTTACCATTTTCTTTCTCAATCATCCATCTCTCCTTGAAAATCCAAACCTTATGGAGTTTCTCTCTGTGAAATCGTCCTTTTCTCTTGCATCTTTTGTATTTAGTGACTCCTCAGCCTTGATGAATTCAATCTCCATCTGTTTCCTTTCTCCTCTTTCCTCTGGATTCTGTTCTCCCTAAATTTTTCACCTCATATGCGCCGGGATTCTTCCAAAACAAAAGGTGAGAAAACGAGAGTATTTCCTGCCCACTTTTTGGGTATACTTACCAGCGCGAGTCTCCAACACTCTGTGCATTGCAGAATGCCTCAGCGGGATTCCCTCTGACAAGAAGGAGGCAGGGCCTATTCCTGCCTGAGAGGCTGGCAGCATAATGTTGGGTGGGCCATTGTGCATGCACCAATCTGTCAGAGTGGAGACCAGTGCATGCATGCACAGTGGCCCCTCTTCCCAATTGCCAGTCTTCTGATCGTTGGCATTCCCAATTGCTACCCAGCCCCATTACAAGACTCCCTTCTCCCAACGGGATCACTAGTCTTCTGACTCCCCCCACCAGCCCCCGATCACTGGCGTACTGGACCTACTCGGGCCAGCCCCTATGTTTTTTCCCCCCTATTCTCACAAGCCCTCACCTCCCTGATTCCCCCCCCCACTGAGAGTCCTGACCCCTCCCAACAATTCCAATCCTAATGGCCAACCCTGATACTTACCCCTCAACACCCCTTCCCCCTCAGCTGACAGTCCCATGGCTACATGGCTACCCCCTGACAGCCTTCCCCCACCGATCCTTTTGTACAGTGGCAGTATGTTCATCCCCCCACCTCCTTGGCAGTGCCCAGTGCACTGTGGGCAGTGTCAAGGTGCCTGGTGGACCATGCCAGATTCCCCTTGAAAGTGCCAGTGAGATTGGACACCTATCCTCTGTTAGTGGGGAGCAGTTGTAAATGCTGCTGAAGGGAACCAGTCCTGGCAGGGTAACAGGCCTGGAGAATACCATTCCGGGCCCACTAATTTCCGGCCCGGAGCTGATGGCGTTAAAAAACTTACTCTGGGAGACCTATTCAAGCAGTGCAGTGGGCTGGGTGAATCACCCCCATAAATGTTTCTAACCATATTATTGGCACATTGTCAGTTGACTATTTGCCTAACCTCTCTACCTCATAATGTTGATCACATGCTTGCTTCATGCCCTCTCCATTTATTCTTTCCAAAACTTTTCTCTGCAGCATCTGCCCTCAATGAAACTCCTCCCAAATTACATATAATTTCAATTTCAATTATTAGTTTATGCCCCCCCACCCATTTGCTGTGATACGTTTGCAAGCATCCATTTTCTCTATCACTCTCTTATCATCTTTTGTCTCCTTCTCCCATAGAACATTACAGCACAGAAACAAGCTCCAAAAAACCTTGACAGTCTCATCCCAATCATTTCCCCATTGTGGTCCCCATTTAGGTCCCTTTAATCCAAGGGTCCCCACATTATAAGAAAGATGTGGAGGCATTGGAGAGGGTACAGAGGAGGTTTACCAGGATGTTGCCTGGTATGGAGGGCAGGTCTTATGAAGAGAGGCTGAGGGATTTGAGGTTGTTTTCGTTAGAAAGAAGGCGGCTAAGAGGAGACCTTATTGAAACATATAAGATGATTAGAGGTTTAGATAGGGTGGACAGTGATAGCCTTTTTCCTAGGATGGAGAAAGCTAGCACGAGGGGACACAGCTTTAAATTAAGGGGTGATAGTTATAGGACGGATATCAGAGGTAGGTTCTTTACCCAAAGGGTGGTTCGGGAGTGGAATGCCCTGCCTGCAGCAGTTGTAGATGCGCCAAGTTTGGTGGCGTTTAAGAGGTTAGTTGATAAGTATATGGAAGAGAAGGGAATGGTTTAGTTTGGAGGGTATTGCTTTTTATATTGGTCGACGCAACATCGAAGGCCGAAGGGCCTTTTCTGTGCTGTAATGTTCTATGTTCTATGTTCTATGCACAACTGACTTTTCCTTCCACATCTCAATCTGGCTGGGCCACACCAAGTAATACCTGGCCTGACAGTCCTGTCTAATACAGTTCATTGTTCCCAGATCCTTCCTCAAAGTAAAGATAACTGGCAGCTTCTTTATTGCTAACCACGCTTACCTTTGCATTTACTTTATAAGGTCATGCATTTCCCATTCCTTGTTTTCAACTGTCTCTCTTCAAGGTTTTAATTGATTCTCCTACCTCCTCTTTTTTGGCTTGGCCTCCTTTTTTTAAAAGCACTTTCTGAATCTATAGACTCTGATAACTGAGCCATTGTAAGGATAATGGAACTATTACTGTTTCCTGGCAATACTGTGTAAAACTAACAACAAGTTCCTCCACTCACACATACACAGTTCATTGAGGAAATGCAGACGTTGCTGTCATAGATACCCTGCCCCTCCATGGGGTACATTGTGAATTCTTTGCAAATGGAGTCAGTACAGCATGAGTGATTTGACATGAAGTTTAATTTTTATGCATTACTCTCACTATTTAAAAATATATTGAAAAAGTGGAGTTTTGCTGGTGAGGTGAAACAAGTTCTTAGTGTCATAATCGCTGCCAAACAGACTTCTCTTTCCCTGAAAAGCTGATTTTAAAAGTTGAGCATGTCCTCCCTTTCATTTCCTGTTCAAAGTTCCACAGATTTTTAAAATAATAAAAACATTTTTAAAGTTGGTTTCGGATTTTTTTTAACTTCTATCTTTTTTTGGGTCTTTATTTTGCCCTCTTTGACATTGTTAAAATGTGCATGATAATCAATTCTTTTTATTTCTGGCTTGCTGTCTGTGAGGAATGATTGATCTAATTGGCTGCTCAGGCAGCTTGATGATTTCTCTTCATTGTTGCTGAATGTCAATGATCCCATACAGATGGACTCAGAATGAAACTGGCATTGTGATGGAGGAAATCAATGCCTTATAGCTTGCCCAATCTTTGTGGACAACTTCCTTAATGATTGAGAGCGAACACTGTCCCTTCACTATGGGCCACAATGTCTGAGCTGTTATATGACCACAGGTGTTTTTGTCATTGTGGTGCTCCTGCCTATTTCTGCTGTTCTGCTGTCAATCCTGATTTCATGGCTCCGTCCATTCAGCATTTAACAACAAAGGATTCATCCTCATTTAAATTAGAGATTATGAGGTCATCTGAGGCTACAACCCCACCTTTAAGATGATGTACTTGTCAATGACATAGGACTTTCTGGTATCAATGGTGAGCCCCTTCATTCCCCTGTCTCTTGTTGGGTACTTCAATATTTCAGGCAGAGGCTGGGATCATTTATTGTGCCCCTCACATTAAGGACGAGGCTAGAGAGAAGCATGCTGGCTACTGTGTCTGACTACATAATTGGCCAGCAGTCTTAAGCTTTCAAATGTATTCTTTTCCACAATGCAAATGTTTACTCTATAATTAATTGCATTAGGGAAAATGGCCTTTAAAATCTTTAAAATGGCCTTGCCACCCACCATCATAAGCCACATGCGTGTGACAACTGGTACTGTTGGGGTGAAAATAATGGGAATTTCAAGTTGGGCAGACACATTGACTAACTGGCGCAACTTCCTATGGAATATGCTAGTAGGTAACTGTGGAATAAACGACTTGACTCCCTGGCTTGCCTGGAATGTACTGGTGTAACATGAGAGAAATCTGGGGCTCTTAAATTCAAACTGGCAGTGCAGTTGAGCTGTAATTTGAAAATGGAACTAGCGCAGTGCCAAGGTGCTTGGTGGACCATGTCAGATTCCCCTTTAGATAGTGCCAGCGAGATTGTACGCCTATTCCCTGTTAGTGAGGAGCAGTTGTAAATGATGCTGAAGGGAACCAGTCCTGGCAGGGGTGCAGGGGGAGGGGAAAAGGCGGGTAGATGCTAGCAGGTCTGGAGAATACCATTTTGGGCCCGCTAATTTCCAGCCCGGAGCTGATTACGTTAAAAAACTTACTCTGGGAGACCTGTTCAAGCAGTGCAGCAGGCTGGGTGAATCGCCCCCTTAAACGTTTCTAACCATATTATTGGCACATTGTCAGTTGACCATTTCTCTAACCTCTCTACATCATAATGTTGATCATTGGCATGACCAATTTACATCACTTGCTTGCTTCATGCCCTCTCCATTTATTCTTTCCAAATCGTTTCTCTGTAGCATCTGCCCTCAATAAAACTCCTCCCAAATTACATACAATTTCAATTTTAATTATTAGTTTATGCCCCCCATTTGCTGTGATACATCTGCAAGTATCCATTTTCTCTAACTGGCAACCTAACTGAACTTTGAACCTTGTTTACCTTGCTTTTTGTCAAACATTTGTCATTCTCCGCTATTTTTATTTATTTTGTATTTGTCAGTTAGTGCCACATTTTTGATGTACATTAAATAATAGTGTTGACCTTATCTACGCCATTCAACATATTTCATGCACTTTGGAAAGACTCCCTCTTCATCTACTTATTCTTACACTGTAAGGATAAGCTCCCCTTGAGCTTCATTACCATCACACTAGGAATTGAGGTTTTTCAATGCTGTCTTGTTCCTGGTTAATATTTTCTGTGGAATGCTTCATTCAAGTTTTCATTCATTGCACTAGGTGGCAGTCTTCTCCATGTCAACAATTCTTAACGCGAAGCTATTCCTTTTAAGTTTTGCTCCAGGTTCCTTCAACTTACATTCTTGTCCTCGAGTTATCTTTCTATTCATTCTAATACTTCCCTCCAAGATGGTAAATCATGATCATTGACAATGTGTGTTAAAACATATTATTGCATGACATTACAATCCTGTTTTAGGGCTCTTTAAATGCTACCATTTAAAGAAGAGCACCTATCAATTAATCGACAGAAGTATACCAAATTTTTCAACAAAAATATACTTTACTGTGCAATTGAAAAGAATCATAAAATGTAAGCACTATTAATACTATTCACAGCTACATACATTATGAACTCATTTTTACTTTAAACTCTGCCTCCGCCCCCTCTCAGACCAGTGGTGGTCTGTTTGGGAGGTGCTGCCTAAAGAACCTTGGTGAGTTCCTGCAGTGCATTTTGTAGATGATGCGCACAGCTGTTGCTGCTTATCTATGGTGGAAACATTGAACGTTTATGAAAGAGGTAGCAATAAAGCAGGCTGCTTTGTCCTGGATGGAGTCATGCTTCAAGTGTCGAGTGTTCCATTACACATCTGACTTATGCCTTCTAGATAGTTGATGGGCTTTGAGGGGTCAGGAAGGAGTTATTCACTGTAAGATTTCTAGCCTTTGACCTGTGCTAGTAGTCATTGTATTTATACAACAGGTTCCAGTTCAATTTTTGGTCAATAGGATATTGACAATAGGGGATTCAATAATGGTAGTGCCATTAAATGTCAAAGTGCAATGGTTAGATCCTCTCTAGTTGGAAATTGTTATTGCCTGGCATTTATTTGGCACAAATGTTACTTGCCACTTATCAGCCCAAGTGGATATTATCCAGGTCTTGCTGCATTTAGACATGAACTGCTTCAGTATCTGAGGAGTAACAAATGTGCTGAACATTGTTTGCAGGTGATTGCACAATCGCACTTCTCACATTAACATGCATGGAAGATCATTAACGAAGCAACCGAAAATGGTTGGGCCTGGGATTAACCTGCAGTGATGTCCTGGAGACTAAGATGATTGACCTCCAAGCATCACAACCTTCTTTCTTTTTGCCAGGTGAGAATCTATGTTTCTATGATTCTAATTAAGACTCCAACCAATGGAGAGTTTATTTCTAATTCTCATCGACTCTAATTTAGCTATGGCTCCTTGATGTTGTACTCAGTCAATTGCTGCTCTGATGTCAAGCACAGTGCCTCTAAGCTCATCTCTGGCATTCAGTTCTTTTGTCAATGTTTGAGCCAAAGCTGTATTGAGACCAGGAGCTTATTGATTGAAACAGAAAGACAAGCAATTTATTGTATCTTCAACGCAACACGTGCTGGCTCTACCAAGATGTCCAGAAATGAGTCACCCATTGTTTAAGATTTTTATATGATCAAGATAAAAACAAATTAGCTTTTAAATGTAATTAACTTCAAATTTGTTAAAATTGCATGTATTTCAACAATGCTTATACTTTCTCAATTTGATGCCCCTTTTTTTACAGTTAAAAGTTTAATTCCTAAAACTAAAAGTTGTATTCTAAAGCAAATGAACTAAATAGCTGCAAAACGAGTAACCTGTTTTCTAATAGGACTTCCTTGCAATGCACCATCACCTTAAATTGGAAACAGTTTTCCAGTTGAATTTACCAGTGGTTTAGAAGATGGAGTTTACTTTCGACGTTAGTGAGTCAGACAGTTGAATGTTTTCTCTTCACACTTCATTCATGAGATTATCTGGTGTCACACAATCACATCATTTTTAGCACTGTTGTGTGTTGCTTGATTTTTTTAACTAATGTTAATATCTATAGTTGTGAAAAGAATATAAATCATTTTTCATCAATAGACTTGCCCTAAGACTGTTCAATATATCGTTCCCCCATTTAAACATTCTGCTTTGAACACACTGGGCCAGAATTTACCATTCAGAGGCTAAGTGCCGGATCTGGACATAAAACAGATCCAAGCCCGAAATCCCTGTTCCGGTGCGCCCATATGTTTTTTGCCAGTTCCAATCCGATTCGCACTGTGGGACTGGGCTTCGCACTGCTGGAATGATCGGAGCTCTGAACTGTGCACGCACAGTTTGAAAAAAACCTGAAACAGCATGCCGGGGCGCGAATGACAAAACATAGAGAGCCGGGGGTGGGGGTGGGGATGAGAAATAGAGGGGGAGGATGAGTCATGATCAGATCCCCAGCGGGAGGCAGGTCCCCCAGCAAACGCCCCCACCCCCCCACCATCCATCCCCCCTAGGAGGCAGTCCCCCCTTCCTGGGAGGCAGTACTCACACTGCAATTAGAACTGAATTAGTGCCTTACTAACCTCATTGAGTTTTTTGAAAAAGTGACTAAAGAGGTGGATGGGGGTAAGGCGGTTGATGTGGTATATATGGACTTTAGTAAGGCGTTTGATAAGATGGCCCATGGAAGACTTCTGCAGAAAATGCAGATGTATGGGATAGAGGGTGATTTAGCTAATTGGGTTAGGAATTGGCTAGCAGATAGAAGACAGAGGGTGGTGGTTGATGGGAGATATTCATCGTGGAGTTCGGTGACAAGTGGTGTACCTCAGGGGTCTGTTTTGGGGCCCCTGCTGTTTGTAATTTTTATAAATGATCTGGATGAGGGTATTGAAGGATGGATTAGTAAATTTGCAGATGACACTAAAGTCGGTGGAGTGGTAGATAGTGAAGAGGGGTGTTATAGTTTGCAGAGAGACTTGGACAAGTTGCAGAGCTGGGCCGAGAGGTGGCAAATGGAGTTTAATGTGGAAAAGTGTGAGGTAATGCACTATGGCAGGAATAATAAATGTGTAGAGTATAGGGCTAATGGTAGGATTCTTAGTAGTATTGATGAACAGAGGGATCTTGGTGTGTATGTGCATAGATCCCTGAAAGTAGGCAGTCAAGTCGAGAAGGTTGTTAAGAAGGCATATGGAGTCTTAGCTTTTATTGGTAGGGGGATTGAATTTCGGAGCCGCAACGTCATGTTGCAACTGTACAAAACTCTAGTGCGGCCGCACTTGGAGTATTGTGTGCAGTTCTGGTCCCCGCATTATAAGAAAGATGTGGAGGCATTGGAGAGGGTACAGAGGAGGTTTACCAGGATGTTGCCTGGTATGGAGGGCAGGTCTTATGAAGAGAGGCTGAGGGATTTGAGGTTGTTTTCGTTAGAAAGGAGGCGGCTAAGAGGGGACCTTATCGAAACATATAAGATGATTAGAGGTTTAGATAGGGTGGACAGTGATAGCCTTTTTCCTAGGATGGAGAAAGCTAGCACGAGGGGACACAGCTTTAAATTAAGGGGTGATAGTTATAGGACGGATATCAGAGGTAGGTTCTTTACCCAAAGGGTGGTTCGGGAGTGGAATGCCCTGCCTGCAGCAGTTGTAGATGCGCCAAGTTTGGTGGCGTTTAAGAGGTTCGTTGATAAGTATATGGAAGAGAAGGGAATGGTTTAGTTTGGAGGGGCATTGCTTTTTATATTGGTCGACGCAACATCGAAGGCCGAAGGGCCTGTTCTGTGCTGTAATGTTCTATGTTCTATGTTCTAACTCCCTGGGAGGTAACCCCCCCCCCCCGAGTCTTACCCCCTTGCAATCAGACCTCCCCCCCGGCGTCCCCCAGAGACAGCCCCCCGGCAGACCTCCCACTCCCACAGTTAGACTTCCCCTGGGAGGCAGAGCCCACCCCTGCGATAAGACGCCTTCCCCAACCCCTGTCAGACCCCGGGAAGCAGGTCCCCTCCCGCAATCAGGCCCCACCTCCGGTCAGACCCCACCCCAGGAAATAGCCCTCCCTCAGCACAGCACACCCCAACCTACCTTGATTGCTGCTGTCCCTCCACCATTCTCCTGACTTGCACTCGTTGATGTGGAGATACCTGCATTGGACAGTAAGATGTCTCACAAAACCAAATTACAGTCCTGGCATGTCTGCCGGAACTTGTGTTGGGAGGGGGCGGGGGGCGGGTGCTGCAGTGCAGGCTCAGAGGGATCTCTGGTTGGGGAGGGGATGATGGAGGATTGGGGGGATGACGGAGTTGGGAGAATCTCCATCACCCTCCCCCCCAACCAGAGATCCATCTGAGCCTGCCCCCTCTGGCAGATGTCAGCGGAAGGCAGGAAGGTGCTGAAGGCTGTCCAGTAAGAAGTCTTACAACACCAGGTTAAACTCCAACAGGAGTTTTTATCCTACAGGTTCTCTTTTGTCCTTCAGGTGCTTCGGTCAGCCTTGTTGTCCAACAAGAGGCATACACATGATGGGTCGTGAGAGGGCTGCTCTTGAATTTTTCGAGAGTATCCTAGTGCTTCACGTCGTTAGTGTGCGCTTAAACTGAACCAACTGATGGGCAACACGACAGCTCAGTGACCATCACTGTTGCTGTGCAGATTCATGGATTTGGGCCAGTATCTGTGGGGGTTTGTGCATTCTCCTTGTGCGTGGGTTTTCTCTGGATGCTCCGGTTTCCTCCCATACCCCAAAGATGTGCTTTTAGGCTGATTGGCAAAACAAATTGTCTCCCCAGTTTGGTTCCAATGCAGATTTCCATAAACATAGACAAGGATCATGGGTGGAAATGGGAACGTTAAAATGGCGGCGCGGGCTCGTTGGGCTGAAGGGCCTGTTTCCCGTGCTGTGTTGTTCTTTGTTCTTTTGACTCTAACTTGGTGTTGTGAGACTTCTTACTGCGTTCACCCAGTCCAACGCTGGCATCTCCACATCAATGAGTGCAGGTTAGAAGGATTGTGGAGGGACAGCAGCAATCGAGGTAGGTTGGAGGTGTGCTCCGCTGAGGTGGGGGGGGGTAGAAGGGGGGCTGCTTCCCTTTGTGGGGGGGTCTGATTGTGAATGGAAGGGGACCTGCCTCCTGGAAGGGGGGGTGGATGAATGATCATGGAGAGGGGGGCCCTGCCTCCGGGGAGGTCTGACCATGGGAGGGTCAAATCGCAGAGGACAGGGCCTGCCTCCTGAGGCGGGTTGGATCGCTGGGGAAGGGGGTGGGTGTCTGCCTCCCAGGAGGGTTCAGATTGTGGGGGACTGGTCTGTTGGGATGGTTAGCCAGGGACCACAAAGAGTGTTCAAAGAGGATGGACTTCGAAGGTTCCCCTGCAGAATAGGAATAGGCTTTGGATTTTTATTCTGCAGGTTGATAACAGTGCGGATCTGGAATAGATCCAAAGATGGGTAAAGTGCGGTTTGGCGGTAGAGTTGGGCGTGCAGTTCATTAAGTCGATTTAAATCATGCTAATGTATTTAAATCATTGTGCCACCTATTGGGGCCTGGATCGAACCCGCGCCCAAATCGGGTGTTGGTAAAGACGTGATCTGCCTGGTTTTGGATCACATTACAAGCCCGGTGCCCAAATTTACAGTGATTTTGCACCCCTTTTTTTGATAAAATCAGGCCCATTATCTGAAGTTATTAACAAACATGAGTCAGTAGGTACCAAACACAGCATCCTAGAGAAAATCTGCTGTTGAAGCTTGGGCCAATAATTTCTGTTTTGAATTGAATTGATGTATTATTGTCTCATGTATTGGAGTACAGTAAAAAGTATTGTTTCTTATCTACCTAATGAATAATCCCATTTTCAGTCTCAGGGTAGATGTTATGAGTTTGCACCACAGCCATAAATCACACATGAAAGATCTTACCATGTATACCGTTAAACAGTATCCACTTGATCCATTGCGCTTGGAAGTGAATTAATAAGTTTGTTAGGCATATCCCTCTGTAAATATGTCAACTTAGAGGTAATTGCCCCTTCTGGCAAAAGACCAAACTGTCTCCAATTATTTGTCCCTGCAAATCTGTTGAGTTTTGAGACCAAGACAATTACATGTGGCACAAATCTCTCTCAATTTAAGCATACACAGTGCTGAGTTCCTAATAACTGAAATATATGCACAAGATTCCTTTTACAATCTCATTGTATTTTTATTATTTTGCTCACAGCCAGTAGCACAAATGTTTTAATTCATTGAGCACTGTAGCGACATTTCAAATGCAACATAAACATACAAGATTGTCATTTTGTTTAACACCATTAGAAGCTGTGAAAGCCTTTCATTTATTAAAAAAAAATGTTGACTCAAACGTAGTGCTCCCTTGTCCAGCACCAACCTGTTCAGCTCTGACAATACCCAGGTTCTATTTTCTCTGCTCTTCTATCCCCTGACTTGCCAAACTGCATTGGTGAAATGCAGTTCAATTAAAGATTTGAATCTAAATGATCAGATGACTCACAGAGTTTTAGAACTTTCACAAGAGCTACATCCTGTTGGCAAAACAGGGTTAATTCCTATTCAAAGGACTAAATGATCTTTCATCTAATTTATTGTCGGATTTCATCATGTTACAATAGCAATTTTAATTAACAGAACCAATGCAATTTTTGAAAGCAAGAAGAAAACAAGTGTACAGAGCCTGTGACAAGCTGCAAGATGAAAGAACAAAATTATTCTGAAAACGTGCAAGATGTCAAAAAATTCAGGCAGCACACAATAGCTTCATCAGAGTCTGAAAGACAAAGGGAAGGTTAATGCTTTGGTGAGGACCACCTGCATGGAGCTTTCCTGGTTTAAAAGGAGCCTTCATTAGAAACATCAACCAGTTGTTTCTCTCTCCAGGGTTTGATGAACCTGCTGAGCATTTCCAGCATATTCTGATATGATTTCAAAAATCCAGCATTAACTTTCTCTGTTATGTTTGGAATATACAGTGTGATGTCTGATGTGTGATCTGGCTGAATATTCTTTGAAAATGTTCTTTTGAATCCAGGAGTGTCTCAAGGTGGCTGCTGCAAACTCAACTATTCCTTTTGTTGGACTGTTTGCATTCAGAGCATCAAACGCATTAATGTCACCAGTTTAACACCATGACTGTGTGATGGGGTGGACAATACACAATGAAAACAATAAAGAAATGTTAACATTGTTGTTAAAATAAGACAGTTTCAGCAACGTTTTACATCATGTTGAGATTGTAATTGTGATTAATTATTAGTGCAAACCAGAGTGTTGTTTCGTGTTCCTTGCTTTTCTCATGAATATATTTATACCCGTCAGTCTCCTCTGACGTTGCAATGGGGGGGCAAAGGTGATCAAGACCAATACAGTATTCAAGTCAAGCAGGGAATATTGAACCAACGTTAGTAAAGGACAAGTGAGAGGAGGTAGGTGGGAGGATAAGAAGGGAGTTTGGTGGGGTGAGAGAAAAGATGTGCAGAGCAAGCAGATGGAGAAAGGGAATGAGTAAAGGCAGTGGGAATAATGTATGAGAACAAGAGACAGAAGAACAAGGAGGGAAATGAGAATTCACAAAGAGAGAAAAAGGAACGATGGAAGTGCAGAGGGGATGAAGAAGTGGATGGAAGGGGAGGAGTAAAACAATGATGACAGATGTGAAGGCAAACAATCACAGTAGAAAATTAACCTGTTTTTTTCACCTCATGATGGGGCAGGTGAGGAACGAAAACTGTTCTTTTCCTTTACAATTTCCTGCATGGATATAATGTACAATGGAGTTATGTTACAGAAAGGAGAAGGTCTTGAGTGAATGAAAAGAAATAAATTCAGATGTGGCGATAATAGTTTGGGGGCTTCGGTATATTTAACTTGCTTTCAAACATTATTTTATTGCTGCATATTACTTGGGGGGGGGGGGGGGGGGGGGGGTGGGCACATTTAATAAGGAAGTTGGCAATTTATAATTTCACCGACAAATGGCATTGACACAATTTTTCACAATAGATTCTTTCATTGACAGAGACTGTCATAGGAATTTCAGCACATTTTGGAATACATCTTAGAATCCTCTATGTAATTTTTACCAATTTAGAAGAAGCATCAATTCACCTAATCCCATTAGGTGATGTTTAAACTAGGGGACACAGTTTTAAAAATAAAAGGGATATGAGAACATTTTTTTGGCTTAGAGGGTCACTGGCCTGTGGAATTATCTTTCTCAGAGGGTTATAAAGGGAAGAACATTGGAAATTTTAAAGGCTGAGTTCGATAAATTCTTGATTGACAAAAGAGTCGAAGGTTATCGAGGGTAAGCGAGAAAGTAGAATTAAGACCAGAATTAACAGGACTTTTCTCCCAGCCCATTGCATTGCTTTTGCAGCGCAGCAGGCCAGGAGACTCAAGTGGAGGCCATTTCACAGAATCCCAGCTGGGTGCCTCTGGAAGTCTCTGGGTGCCAAATTTCCAGCACGATCAGCTCTGCACCAGAAATCAATGCAGAGCTGCATAATTTATTATATGATTATTTACATACAATTTAATTGTAATTAGCAGGCCCAGGACTGAAACTCAAGGCCCACTAGCCTCTCCCTTCCCTCACTCCAGTGGGGTTTACAACAGCGCCCCACTAAAGGGGAGTTGGTGGCCTGATCCTGCTGGAGTGAAGGGGGCTCTTCACTTGGGAGGCCATGGGTGAGTGCATCCTGCAAATTGCTACATTGACAATGCCAGCCTAGGATCCCTGAGAGGATCAGGGCTGCGGGGTTGGGGCGGGGTTGGGGGGGGCGGGAGGTGGCGGTGTGTGGTGGGTCAGCCTGCCAGTGGAGGTGTTAGACCTGCAAGGGGGGGGTCAGGACTGGCACTATCCAATGGGCAAAGTAACAGTGCACAGGGGGCACTTTGGCACTGCACATCTGGCAGTACCAAATGGGGGCAAAATCTAATGAGAAAGGAAGATCGGTGAATGTGGGGGGAGGGGGCAGTCCCTCTGCCACTCTGTAGTCCAGCTGGGTGACAAAGGGAGGAAAGCTAGTGATCGGGGCTGACCGTCTGGGGAGGCGGGGGTTGGGGAGGGCCTGCCGAGGGGAATCAGGCTGCAGGGTGTGGAGGGGTGAGGTGCGGAGCCAGGTCTGTAGGGGGGAGTGGGAGGTCAGGACTGCACAGATAGGGGTGGGGCGGGGGCGGGGGGGGGATCAAGGCAGGTCAGTGGTGGGAGTAAGGTGTGGTCGAAGCTGGCCTGGACAATTGCGGAGGGTGGGAGTGGTGGTACTCAGAGGGGTTTATGGAGCTGGTCAATGATTGAACTGACCAGTGATTGCGAGGCTGGCAGTGTGGGATTACTGATGAGCTGTGCAGTGACCCACTCAGTGAGGTGCTGCTGGTCTTTCCAGTGTGAACAGGACCAACCTGCAGCTTTTTCACATGATTCTAGCTAGTGCACTCTGCAGTGCACAGAGTGTGGGAGATTCATTTTGAAATTCCCGCTGAAAAATCCAGTGGGATTTACTCCAGTTTTTACACGAATTCGACACTAAGGATGTTTCTGGGAGAATCGCTCTTTAGATCAGCCATTACCTCAAATTTGGTTCCAATGCATAGATCTACAAACATAGACAGGGATCATGGGTAGAAGTGGGAACATCGAGGTGGTGGTGCGAGCTCGTTGGGCCGAAGGGCCGGTTTCCTGTGCTGTTTTGTTCTTTGTCCTTTGACCTTATCAGATAGTAGAGCAGTTTAAAGAGACTGCTCCTAATTTGTATCTGCATATATTTAGATATGTGGTTGTTGATCAATATTGATCAAAGAGCCTTCTTTCATTTAATATCACCAGTAACAAGATTTACTGTGATTGGGATGCTTCTGAAAGACCTTTAGATCTTCATTATGTTATTTAAGTTTCTTAATTCAATTATGTTTTCATTCAAATAGTTTAGTGCAAAAGTACCACAAATCATCAGGCATAGACGATAATGTGAAAATTGGACCTGAGAGTTATGAGCAAATATATGTCATGTTCATAACCAAACTTATTCATTCAAGCTACATTGGAGCTGAATGAGCTGCCTCTTGCATTAATTGCCAATCCTACGTCTTGTACTTTTTAAAAAACCTCACAGCGCAACACAAATGAAAAACATGAATGCAAGTATTACAGTAAATCCAAATTAATATGCTGAAATTTGCTGTCAAAGTGACGGTGAGTTTAATGCTATCTGTTACTGATGTGTAATTCAACCAGTAGCTTGTAACAGAGAAAAGCTTTTCCGTGATTCATTGTAAATTGCTGGATAATCTCCAAAGCTCTCTGTTGGCCTGAGAAAAATGGCAATTCACACTTAACCAATCTATGATTTCAAGAAATTGTGAATGAAACTCCTGGAAAGGAAATAAACATTCTTACTGGTAGTAAATTTTGCGAAATTTTTTACATGAAAAAAGAATGCTTTCCTTTTCTTTCTGCCTTCTTTTCTCATTTGTCCAATCATCCTTTCCCTCTCTTCATTTCATTTCTTATATATAATTTGATTCTATTTTAGAAAACACTGAAAATAAGCCATGCAGCAGCTCTGGAGAGAGAAACATTTCAGATCAATGGCCTACCGTTAGAACTGGAAAATGTTTAATCTTTACAGCAAACATTTATTTTGTGAAAACAACATCTCTTTAAAATCCGAGCATGATGTTTAGGTGTGGTTCCTTATTTGGATGTACAAATATGGAGAGCAGTTGTGCTTTGTACAGTCGAGGATTGTTATTCTTTCAAAAGTTTTGTTGAACTGAGTGGAAACATTATGTTAATGATCTTTGTTGAAATGCAGGTCAGGGAAGTACCTGAGTGTACTTATTTTACTTTGTTTATAAACAGATGAAAGGGCCAAAGATTAATTTCAGGCAATATGAATATCTTTTGCAGCCAACAATTCATCAATTTAAATTCAATTTTCTCTACAGTAACTTAAAGAATGAGAAAGGATGTTCATTCCTTTGAAAGCACATTTTTCTGGTCTCATGGTCCCCATTATAATACCTCTCCTTTCTGAAAATCTGTCATGTGTTGCCTCCAATATCTAGTTTGACACATTATTCCAAGCATTTGTTACTGTTTGAGTAGAGAAACATTGGTATAAAACAATTCCATACCAATTTACATTTATGTCCTTCGCTTTTGTTCATATGGATGTGCTCAGCACTCTGGAGGGAGCTGGTCCACATCCCTTCTATCCAATTCGCACCACTGATGACCTGTCACACAGAAGTGGGCTACCTTACGAGGAATGATCAATGAACCAAATTCCAACACTCCACCCAACATAACATGCAAACTCCTCTGAAACCCTCTCTTCTCCTGTGTCAAAGGGGAGAAGTGGGGGTGACTATTCCTGATGGCTCTCACCAAATTTGAGGAAAGGGCATCAACCTCCTTTAACCCTTCCATGCCCCCTCCCACAGCCATTCCTTTCCCATACACACCTAAACCTGTCTTCCCCCTGCTGCCTTTGCCAAATCCTTACCAATGCAATGGTGTCCTATGCATGAAGATCCACTCTGCATACGATGCATCATGTTTTCCTGTTGGATCCAGTAAGTGTAGCCTTCCAGCGTCATCTTTTCCTCAAATGTCCATGATGTAAATAACACCCTAAAGGTGAATCCAAGTCTAGCACGCCACGCTAGCCCAGATATGTTCTGGACTGATGTGTCTTCCTGCTAGCATAATGGAGAATCAGGCAGGTGGAGGGGGTGTGGGGGGAGTGGGGAGATGTTCAGATCCCAGTCAGGCTTTCATATGCTTCCCATTAGCGGAGTGGAAGTTGGTTTTACATTGGCTTCCAACAGGATTCCTGAGCTACTCTGGTAATATTTGTGGAAGATCCTGTTGTAAACTCATAGTGGCATGAAACCAATTTTTGTGCCTCTCACCAAATAATTCCCCTGCGTGCCTTTAATCCTACAGGTGGGTAGAATTCTGTCTGTGATGTGAGCAGTGCTCTGCATAAGTTACTGAGATCTGAATTGTGCAGTCTTGGCTGTATATTCCATTCTTCGCTTTCTTTTCCTGAGTGCTTCATGACATTGCCAATCTGTCAAAAGTGACGAGGCTACAAGTCCTTGTCTTAATCTCCCTCTGTCATTTCAATGTCTTCCATTCTATACTTGCTGCGATTAAGATGTAAAACATAATATTTTATCAGTAATAAGACCTCAGTGAAATCGCAACAAAATCCATGCATTAAAATTCATGATCACCTCATTAACATAATGCTTCCACTCTGTTCAAATTGATAGGTGATATGTCATAAGACATTTGAAGCCCTGATTGATAACAGTACGTTATTACTCAATTCACTGAAAGCAATTCTGTCCTTTTTGGCAGACTGTGCCGACAATCGTGCACCAACAGTATAATTATTAGCTGGACAGCTGAACATTATTTGACTGAAAGTGACTTTGAAGATTGCTTTTCTTTCAATTGAGCCGCAGGTTTAATTATTTTGGATGCCAACTTTGGGGCAGGGTGGGGAGAGATCTTTCAGCCCAAATGACATAATCTCACAGAACAATATTCTGAATGATAATATATCACTCAATAACTGACTGTGGATTATGTGTAATCAAGTTTCAACAGCAAAAACAGTGTACTTCCACCTCCTAGAATAAAGTTCAAAACAGTATACTCCCACCTCCTTGAATAAAATTCAAATCAGGCACACCAGCAGCTTAGAGACTGAGTTTCAATCTTGGGGGGAAAACATTCCATTCTTGTCAAACGGTGTCCAGTGTTCGATTTTGAAGAAGTCAACCACGGAAAAGTCTGACAATAATCTGCTTCATGCTGTTCTTAATAATTTAAAAGAAAACACAAGTAACTTAGTAGAACAGGTTAATTCTTTAACGTGTATGAAGAAGGGTAGCATGGCTTCAAACTTTATTATGGTGGCTGTCACGTGGCAGAGAATCGTCACAAGATACCTGAAGAAAACAAAAAGAAAGACATTGATTAACAGAAGGAAAGTCCTGGGGAGGCATCCATTTTTTTTCAAAGTTACTAAAATTCACCTCATCTGATGAATCAATCTTTCTTTGAGCTCTAGCTTTGTCTTTATTTTAGTTTCATGTTGCTTACTTCAAAGTTTCCTGGAGCAAATACAAATTATCAGTCATTGACGGTAACACAGAAACTTGACCTCTGATCTTCTTCAGTTGTCTGCCCAAAAAGTAGGGCCATGACCACTATGATTAGGACAAGGGGGCAGGTCCCAGATCCACCTCAAACGGAACAGAGATTCAGCTCCAAGCTGTTGGCATTAATTTCATTTATACTTGTGCTCCAAGCAATCTTTGATCTCAAATGACCCAGTTTAACCTGAACTACCCATGCCCTGAATCCCATGATTCAAAATCCAGAAAGATCCAAAATCCTGCACAGTCTGGTCCTGAGGTTGCTGGTTTTTGGGACACTTGCCTGGAATTCTGCCATGGAATTGGAGCGGGCGAGGAATCAACAACGGAAATGTCCATTTACCTTGGAAGGGAATTTCCAGTTTCATCGAGTGAGGCTGTAAAATCTCACCCACTGAATCCGTACCAAGTAATTTTCAAATATGAGCCAATTTGTACTATGGGCTCATGTCAATTTTAAAAAATATCCTTTCATAACATGTAGCCGTCACAAGCCAGGCCAGAATTTTCACTGTCCATTCTCAATTGCCCTTGAGAAAGTGGGAGTGAATCACCTTCTTGAACTACTGTAGTCCATGTGGTGTAGGGATATTCACAGTGTTGCTTGGAAAGGAGTTCTGTGCTCTGCCTAAGCTGCTTTCAAACCATAAATCAATACTAAAAGGCATGGAACTTACTCTGACACGTTGGCACAGAGGTTAGCACTGTGGCCTCACAACGCCAGGGACCCAGGTTCAATTCCGGGCTTGGGACACTGGAATTTGCACATTCTCCCTGTGTCTGTGTGGGTTTCCTTTGGGTGCTTTGGTTTCCTCCCACAGTTGTGCAGGTTAGGTGAATTGGCCATGCTAAATTGCTCCTTCCGTCAGGAGGATGACAAGTTGAATATAAAGAAGAAGCTTCCAGTTCTTAATCATTACATCATTGTGTCACCATTAGCAAGTGCATTGAAAGAAATGATTTTACATCCAAGAAGTTCCAAAGAGTGCACAACCTATTTCTGTCTGATGATCACATTCCAAAAACTTCAAAATTAAAAAAAAAGAAAAAGTATGCACTCATTTGTTGTGGGTTACATCCAATTCTCTCACGTAAGTATTGCACTGTTTACCCCTAATCCATGTTTTGCTTTTGTATATCATTTTATCTGTAGGACATCTGGCACAATGATTCAGCCTGTGTAAAATAGCATTTCTCCTCAATACTATGGAAGATGGGAGATGTCGTAGGTATTTCACATATCCTCCAGTTTACTATTTAATTTCTGTATTAGTCCTGGAATGTGCAAATCCAAATTTGGAGAAAATTATGTTGCTGGCTACAGTTCAAAATGGATACTGGCATCCATTTACAGGATGTTATAAAACACCATGTAACTACATCTGTATAACAGTATAACTGACAACTGCTTCAAGAAGACAACCATCATGCCGGTACATAAGAAAAACCAAGCAACATGCCTTAATGACTGTCGGCTGGTGGCTCTGACATCTATCATTGTGAAGTAGTTTGAAAGGCTACTCATGGCATGAATCAATTCCAGCCTACCAGACTACCTGTATCCACTACAGTTTGCCATCTGCTGCTACAGATCCACAGCAGATGCTATTTCCCTGGCCCTGTGCTCAACCCTGGAACACCTAGATAACAAGGACACCTACGTCGGACTCCAATTTATTGACTAAGTCTCAACCTTCAACATTATTATTCCCACGAAACTCATCTCCAAATTCCGTGGCCTGGGCCTCGGCACCTCCTTCTGCAACAGCATCCCGAACTTTCTAACTCACAGATCACAATCAGTAAGGATAGTCAACAACGCCTCCTCCACGATCATCCTCAATATTGGTGCACCAAAAGGCTGTGTTCTCAGCCCCCTACTATACTTCTTGTACACCTATGACTGTGCAGTTAAATTCCCCTCCAATTCAATTTTCAAGTGTTCTGCCAATCGTAGTTGGTCGGATCTCAAACAATGACGAGACAGCATACAGGAATAAGATAAAAAAATCTGGTGAACTGGTGCAGCAACAATAAACTCTCTCTCAATGTCAACAAAATGAAGAAGATTGTCATCGACTTCAGGAAACGTAAAGGAGAATATGCTCCTGTCTCCATCAATGGGGACAAAGTAGAAAGGGTCAAGAGCTTCAAGTTTTTAGGTGTCCAACAACCTGTTTTTAGATCACCAACAACCTGTCCTGTTCCCCCCAATGATGACACTACAATTAAGAAAGCCCACCACGCCTCCATTTTCTCAGAAGATTAAGGAAATTCGGCATGTCAGCTATGACTCTCGCCAACTTTTATGGATACACCATAGAAAGCATACTTTCTGATTGTAACTCAGCTTGGTATGGCTCCTGCTCTGCCCATGACTACAAGAAACTATAACACATGGTGAATGTAGCCCAATCTATTATGCAAGCCAGCCCCTCATCCATTGACTCTGTCTGCATTTCCCGCTGCCTCAGCAAAGCAGCTCAGCATAATTATGGACCCCATACACACCGGACATTCTCTCTTCCACCTTCTTCCTTTGGGAAAAAGATACAAATCTTTGAGGTCACATACCAACCAACTCAAAAACAGCTTCTTTCCTGCTGCTGTCGGACTTTTGAATGGAATTACCTTGCATTAAGTTGATCTTTCCCTGCAGTCTAGCTATGACTATAACACTACATTCCTTCTCTATGAACAGTATGTTTTGTCTATATAGCGTGCAAGAAACAATATTTTTTACTGTATGTTAATACATGTGACAATAATAAATCAAATCAAATTGAATCAAATCAAATCCATTTACAGTTATAAAACACAATGTAACTACATCTGTATATCAGTATAACTGAAGAGAGAGTGTCAGAAAAAGTAATGAAATTTTTCTGGAAAGCAACACAGCCACAACAGTAATTGGGACAATAATTAGTTTTGATATGATTTATTTTATTGCATGAAAATGAGGTTTCACTGAACACTTTCACATGGCACTTATCTCAGCCAATTATCTCTGTTCCAAGACATCACTGCACATATTCCTCAGGTTAGTGTTCTGGATGAGATTATCTTCAGCTATCTCATCAAAAGCCTTTAGTCCATCAAAAGCACAGTAGTGGAGATGTTCATTGTACAGTGTCCAATACCATTCGTAACTCTTCGGATACTGAAGCAATCTGGATCCACATGTGGCAAGACCCAGTCAGAATTCAGCCTTGGGTTAATAAGTGGCAAATGTATGGGAAAATCTTCACTTACAAATTTCCCTCTCAGCAACACACCAGCTTGTCTTGGAATTATACTGCCATTCCTGCACTGTTGTAGGAATGTAACTTCCTCTCTAACAGCGCCTTGTGTATTCCTATACAAAGTGGATGCAGTCATTCAAGAAGATGCATCACCACCACCTGCTTAAGTTGCTATGGAAAACAAATGCCAAGCTTGCCAGGGATGCCCAAATTCCATGATGTGGCATGTCACATCATCACCCAAGGGCGGCACAGTAGCACTGCTGCCTGACAGCACCAGGCACCTGAGATATTGGGTCATTGTCTGTGTGCAATTTGCACATTCTCCCCGTTTCTGTGTGCGTTTCCTCTGGGTGCTCTAGTTTCCTCCTACGGTTCAAAGATGTACATTTCAGGTGACTTGGCCATGCCAAGAGACTTCTGGATGAGTATGTGGAAAAGAATAGGATAGCGGGTTATAGATAGGTCTGTGGATTGGTAGATGTGATCGGTGCAACTTGTGGGCCGAAGGGCCTGTTTGTGCTGTATTGTTCTATGTTCTATGCTAAATTCTCTCTTAGTACACCCGAACAGTGGTGACTACGGGATTTTCCCAGTAACTTAATTACAGTGTAAATGTAAGCTTACTTGTGACTATTAAATAAACTTTAACTTCAAAAAAAGTCTTCCAATCAATCTTTATAAACAGACAGTTACTGGCATTTCATACCTTATTATAGACTTGCCAACTAATCAATGATATTCATTCAGAAGCAGATAAATATCAGTTTCTTTGAAATCTATATTTTAAAAGGGAGTTAAATTTTGCATTCTTCAAGGTGATGGATGGCTATCAATTAAGTGAATGGAACATTTTTCAATTTATCTTACCCAATGTCAGAATGAGCTGGTGAAGAGGTTCCTTCACAGCATCACAATGATATATCCTCACCTCAACTTCACATCAGTCATTCCTAAAAATCTCAATTTCACTTCACGGAGTTATTCGCTCTGAGAACTATTTCCATGCCAGTACTGGCATGGAGGTAAGTTTCTGCACCTGATTCATGAACAAATTGAGATTGAGATTTCATCCTGAGTATGTGGGCTGGATTTAGATCCATATTCCAATGGGTTGAAGAGAGTTAACTCAAAAGGAGCCATCCAGGATATAACTCGCTTCCCATTCTGTGTACCATTCAGGAATTGGGTCATTGTCAAATATCTGGCTTTCCCTGGCACTCAGACAGTGTTGCTGAACAGCTAGGATTCTGAAAATGCTTGCCTGCTGAGCAGACAATATATTCCCCCACCAACCTCATATCTCAAGGTTCACATTCCTTGTCCCCTCACGTGACTGAATAGTGAATAGTATTTATCCGTTGGGAGGCATTGTTGGGAGGTGAAATGATTCCAGCCTCACCAACAGTTGCTAAATGGTCCATATTCTGTAGAAAAATTAAGCTGGCCTTGCCTCTCAATAGCACTTCTGAATTTAGTCTCCCTGCTATGAATAGAGAGAAAATTATGCATAAGTGCCTGTCAATTCAAAATCTCCTTGGGAGCTAGAGGAGAGTTACACTGGGTTGGAATAGGTAATATACATGTCTGTGGCAGAGAGGAAAGGTAGTCACAGGTGAATATTTGATCAAAGACACAGACTTATTTAGGGAACAGTCAGTTTCAATGTCTGCCACTCTGCAAAATAAATTGATTCAAGAGTTCAAGTGTTCAGTTGCGTTACCGTAATGACCTCCAGGCAATGCTCTGATTGTATTTACTTCATCTTGATGAAGTGAAAAATGCTCAATACTGCCCATTCATATCTCATTTGGGCATGGGAAGAATGCATATCCAAAAGTAGTTAATGTTAAGCTTGATTTAAAGCTCCTTTGAATTCACGATGGTTCAAATCTGTGCATTAATAAAAATCCTAATACATTTGGTTTAACTTTTTTAAGTACATGATGAATTCAGACTCAGCAATATTTTGTTCATGATTGCCATTTTTCTTAACAAATGTTCTCTTTTGGTCTACCTGGGAATAGATAAATAGCTAGATAGACTAAAAGGATATGTTTGTTAGAAAAAATAGCTAAACATTAACTGCTGAGCTGTGATAAAACGACACTTACAGAAAATGCCTCCCATCTCAGTGTAGTTCACACCTCAAGTCTTGGATCAGTGAATCCATTTTTTCCTTCATTTATTAGATTAGGTTTTTCAGTCCGTGTGTGCCACACTAGGATCTGTAAAGCAATCATCAGATAAAACAATGACAGCATTAACAATTTGTAGTGCGCAGTGTGACACTATAGTAAGATACACAAGACTTATTTCACTGGAAGAGATTCCTGCCATTTAGTGTTGTCTAGGCATAGGTGTTTTGCTGTAGATTGTCCAAAAAATGTATTTTTCCACCTCCACTGCGCCTAATAATTTGGAACTAAATGTTATTAAGGTTGTTAAAGGTAAGTAAAGCAGTTGCTAGCTCCAACTTTACTGTGGCACTTTGGTTTTTATATTGGCAAATTATCATATACCTAACGTGCTGACCTGTGTCCCACTTTAATTTACTTGCATGAGCGAACATCTAAATAACATATCTGTTCTCATAAATATTGTACCATGAAATTATAGCATGCAAACATTTAAATCCCTCCTCAGAAAAGTATTGTACATATAAATTAATGTACTAATTATAGATTATTATAGATATTATAGATTATTATAGAATTATAGATAATATAGTGTGTAACTATTGCATTCACACAATTAAATTTACAAAAAAAATCTACAGCTGTTAAATAATTTGATTTTTTAATAGGAACTATTCTTAATTTCTCATGAATAGTTAAGAAAAATGCAATCTAATATTGTTATATTTAAAGCTATCTCACAACACCAGGTTAAAGTCCAAGAGGTTTATTTGGAATCTCAAGCTTTCAGAGTGATGTTCCTTCATCAGGTGAGTGGACATTTTTTTATAATTGCAAGATAATGATTGAAATGTGAGTTTTTTCAAGTAATCAAGTCTTTACAGGTACAGATAATGTGAGTGGAGAGAGAGATAATCAAGTTAAAGAGGTGTGAATTGTCTCAAGCCAGGACAATTAGGAGGGTTTAGCAAGCCTAATCCAAATGGTGAGGGTTACATATAGTGCAACATGAACCCAAGATCCCAATTCAGGCTGTCCTCATGCATGCGGAACTTGGCTATCAATTTCTGCTCGGTGCTTCTGCATTGTTGTGTGCCTTGAAGGCCGTCTTGGAGAACACTTACTCGAAGATCAGAGGCTGAATGCCCTAGGCTGCTGAAGTGTTCCCCGACTGGAAGGGAACACTCCTGCCTGGTGACTGTCGCACGGTATCCGTTCATCCATTGCCGTAGAATCTGCATGGTCTCACCGATGTACCGCATCTCCGGACATCATTTCCTATAGTGTATGAGGTAGACAATGTTGGCCGAGTTGCATGAGTACGTACTGTGTATCTGGTGGGTGCTTTTCTCACATTTAATGGTGGTGTCCATGTCAATGATCCGATTCATCTTGCAGTGGTTGCCGTGGCAGGTTGTTGGTGCAATGGTCACTGTTCTCCTGATGAAGGAGCAGTGCTCTGAAAGTTTGTGTTAGACTTTAATCTAGTGTGTGAAACTTCTTACTGTGGCCACCCACCCCAGACTAACACTGATATCTCCACTTCGTATTTAAAACTGTTTACAACTCATATCTGGAACAATTTTCATGTATTTTAAAATTATTTTCACGGGATGTGGGTATCATTGACTATGCCAACACTTACTGCCCATCCTTAACTGTTCTCGAAAGCGAGTTGCTTTCTTAAATGTTGCAGGCTGTGTAGTACAGGTATGCTCACATTGCTGCTAAGGAGGGAGTTCCAGGATTTAGGAACTACATTTTGATGTCAAGTTATTTTGATTTATTTCTGGTTTGATGTTACACTGAGGGTATCTATCAATCTTATTTCTTTTCTCATGCAAGTAATTAAAAATTTGCGTCCATAACTTGTATAAAATATAGGAGCATCAAACCATAATAGGCCATTCAGCCCTTCAAACCTGTCTTGGCATTCATTTGGATCATGGTGATTGATAACCTCAATTTTGTTTAAGTGCCTATGAACCACATTCCTTGATTATCTTTACTAATTTAAATTTACTTGTTTTAAATTTCAATTGATGCCACATCTACAACTTTTTAGAGAGAGAGATCCAAATAGCAGCAGAAGTAGGGAACTTGGCCCCTCGAACTTGCCCTGCCATTCATTTTGATCATGACTAATCATCAAATTCAATATCCTGACCCCACCTTTCCCTCATATCCCTTGATCTCTTTAGCCCTTAAAGCTATATTGAATTTTTTCTTGAAATCAGTTAATGTTTAAGCCTCAGGTACATTCTATGGTAGTGAATTCCACACATTCACCACCCTCTGGGTGAAGAAATTTCTCCTCACCTCAGTTCTAAAAGATTTACCCCTTATTCGCAAACTAAGACTGCTAGTTCGGGATTCCCTCGTCATTGAGAACATTCTTTCTGAATCTACCCTGTCTAACGCTGTTTCAACTATCCTTTCTGTGAAAAACTGTTTCCGGATTTCACTGTATAATGTTCTTGCTCTAACTTTAACATTATATTTATTTATTCTGAAATTCCCGGCACTGGTAATAGTTACTCTGTATCTACTCTTCAAAATACCCTTATTCTTTTAAACAATTTGATTCGATCATTCTTAATCTTCTAAACTCAAGGAAATACAAGTTGACTTTCACAAGTGCTCCTCAAACTTTGTCACAGATATATTGAGGCTCTTGTTGGCCAGCTGGAGAGCTGGTGAGAGACTTGTGCTGCCTCTTCGGGAAAATCCAGTGAACCACAAGCTAATCAAGCAATGGCAAGGCCACCATGGACCTTCCCTGGAATCAAGACCCCAAGGGCCTACTGAGAGTTGCTAGCCAATCAGAAGCTGACAGCTCTTCTGCTCAGCAGCACCTAGTTGCCACTGGAAAGATGGGCACCGGAGTTCGAGGCCGGAAGTACAACTCAGGCCACAGGTAAATAATGTGGGGAAGGCTTTGTGGAACAGAAGTCATCGGGAGAGAGGTGCAGAAGCAGCAAGAGCATGGGTGGCTCTCTGCAGGCTCCCACTACCTAATGTTGAGACCTTCTATCGTATACTGTCTTCTCACCCTCCACAGCACCTTAGGCAGCATGGATTTACCTTTTTGCAGACTACAGGACAACAGGTCCACTTGCAGCTGGTTAATACTGGCGGTGATGGGATGACTCCCTTAAGTGATCATTAATTGGCCATTAATAAATTAATGAATCTTTAATAGTCTCAGTAAGTGGAGATATTCAACTCTCACAGAGAGAGAAAAAGAGAGGATGGCTGGCTGGCTCACTCTCATAGCTGCATTTGTGTCTTTCAAAAAAGCTTCATTAGTAAAGACAGCAGAAGAAGACACAAGTTCCAGACAGGAGAAAAGAATAAAGAGGTTGAGGAGATTCCCAAAAGTGACAAACCTAGTCGTAATTTTCAGAGATAAGTTGTACTTATCTAAACAACATTCTATTAGAATAGTGTTTTATTCGGTTTGTTATTAGTTTAGTTAACTTGTTCACCGTTAGTTGGATAAATAAAGTGTTACTTGCTGATTTTACAGAGAAAGCCTCAGGTAATTATTTTGATTTAACCACTATAAGTTGCTGAAGAGCAGATTATATTTCTTCTCACACTAGTAGTAATGAGGTGAGGTAATCATCTTTGAGATGTTAAGTGTTAGTTCTCAGAGGGAGGAATCAACCTTTGCTTAATAACAGATTGGGGGCTCAGGTCCTGGATTTGAACGGTCCTTGATCTTTAAATAAATCTTAAGTGAGAAGTGGAAGATCTGTTAACCGACAACAAGCTAACTAAATCAAAAGTGGGGAAATGGCTTTTAATGTTGCTAAAGAAATTCTGGGGTTTGAAATGCTTCCCAAATTTACCAAGAAAGTTTAGAAAGACAGAAAAGGACGGCATTTACAGAATTGGCAAAGAGGTTGAAATTGGGTTTAATGAGGGATAATGGGAAAGCTAAAATTGTAAAGGAGATGGCCAAGCATTTAGATATATCAGAGAACCAGTCAAAAAAAGTGTTAGAAAAAAATAAATAGCAAATTAGATGACTAGAGTTAGAAAATGAACTTAAAGGGCTGGAGTTAAAAAAAGAGAGAAAAGAGAGAGGAAGGCCCCAACAGGAGAAAGGAAAAGAGAGAGAAGAGAAAGTGAAAGATTGAGTTGGAAAAGATAAAGTTGGAATTTGAAGCAAAAAGACTTCAAATGATAGAAATACAAGATGAAGAGATGGTGAGCAAGCTCAGTGTAGCCAACCACTTGGCAGGGCTATATATAAATATATCCAAACATTACCAAAATTTGATGAAAAAGATGCAGAAGCCTTTTTCACTTCCTTTGAGAAATTGGCTACACAGATGAAATGGCTAGAGGACCAGTGGGTGATGTTAATTCAGACCAAGTTGGTAGGCAGGGCTACTGTTTGCAGCACTGTCAGAAAAGTATGAAGAAATAAAGAAAGCTGTTTTGAGTGCTTATGAATTGGTACAAGAAGCATATAGACAACGGTTCAAAAATGTAAGGAAGGAACTAGGTCAGATATATATTGAGTTTGAAAGAATTAAGCAGAACAACTTGGATAGATGGGTGAGAGCATTAAAGATAGAAAAGACATATGAGACTATTAGAGATATTATTTTGCTGGAAGAGTTTAAAAGCTCACTTCCAGAAGTGACTCAACTAATGTTGAGGAGCAGAAAGTTGAACAGCTGCAGAGACGGTAGATGAATACATATTGGTGCATAAATTGAAATGGCTTCTCACAGCAATTTCATTCTACGCGGAATAGAAATTGGGAAAGAAGGAGATACTTCTGTGATCACACTGGAAACAGTTAACCACCTGTGAAAAGGGTGGAAAAAAGGTGAAAAAGTGGGACACACACAGGCACAATGCTGGTAGCTTAAGAAAGGCACTGGGAAAAAGGATGTGATAAAAGATGCTTAATCAATCAGTGGGATTAGTTAAAATAGTAAAGGAAATCTCAAGAGAAGTCGTGGAGTTGATGGGAGAATGCACATCCTAGACACTGGATGATAAGGTAGCGCCCAATCTTTTTGAAGACTTACTCGGGTAGAATGGGGAAGTAGATAAAGAAGGTAAATATTGAGAGATACGGAAATTAGTCTGTTACTAGTAATAAAAGATAAAAATATTTGCACTCCTTCTGAAATATTGTCCGAGAGAGTGGTAATCTGTGGAATAAATGGAGAGAGGGGTAGATAGTCCAATCAAGACTGGAGAAGTGACAATGGGAGTGATGGAAAACTATTAAAATAGTGATTGCATTCCCTGCTATTCAAACACAATCTAATTCTTAAATAATGAATTCAAATACACATAGCTAATATATGTTAAGTGATCATGTCCTTCGTTGGGCCTAAAAAGGCAGAATAACTGCAGATTTTTTTTGATACATTCACAGAATATCATTGGCAAAGCGAGGAACTTGCGAGTTGAGGTGTTCCCATGCACTGGATGCCCCACAAGGTGCATTACAGGTTTAAAAGCTGCTTGTGAAGCAGAATTGGTCAGTTGCTGCAATGCATCTTGTAGATGATGCACTCTACCACCAGTGTGCATCAGTAATGGAGGGAGTAAATGTTTAAGGTGATGGATGGACCGCAGACCTAGAGGGTTGCTTTGTCCTGGATAGTGTCAAACCTTTTGTATATTGCTGGAGTCATACTTATACAAGCAAGTGGTGAATCTTCCATCACACTCTTGTCTGTGTCTTGGTAATAGTGGATAGGCTTTGGCAACTCAGGAAGCAAGTTACTCACTGCAGAACTCCCAGCCACTGATCTGCTATTTTGCCACTATAGTTGTGTGGCTGATCCAGTTCAGCAATAGTAACCCCCAAGGATGTTGATCAAGGGAGATATAGTGAAAACAATGCTATTGAATAGCAAGGCAAGATAATTAGCTTCTCCATCGATGGAGATGGTCATTATCTAGTTCTTGTGTAGTGTGAATGTTACTTGTAACTTATCAGTCCAAGCCTAAATATTGCCCAGCTTTGTTTCACATGGACACAGACTACTTTGGTGTCTGAGTCGTCTCCAGCGATACTAAACATTCTACAGTCATCAGCAAATATCCCCACCTTATGATGGTGGGACATTCATTGTTGAAGCAATTGAAGATAATTGGACCTTAGGTCTTCTGCAATGATGCCCTGGAGCTAAGATGATTGACGTCCAACCACCACAACCATTTTCTTTGTGTCAGTACAACTTGAACCAGCAGAGGGTTTTCTCCAATACTCAGCCAAATGTGCCTTGGTGTCAAGGGCACTCACTCTCATCTTGCCTCTGGAGTTTAGCTCTTTTGCCCATGTTTGAACAGGGCTTTGAGTCAGGAGCAAAGGGCCCACATGGAACTTAAACTGAGAGATTGTGAGCAGGTTATTGCCAAGTAAGTGCCATTTGGATATGCTGTCGATGACAACTTCTATTAATTTTCTGCTAATTGAGAGTAGATTGAAGGGATGTTGTTTGGTTGGATTGGATTGCATTTGTCATGTCTTTTATAGACAGAACATTCATGGGCAATTTTTCACATTGTCAGGTAGATGCCCATGTTATAATAATTCTAGAGCACAAGTCTTCATGACTACCGTCACAATGTTAGCAGAACTTTTGCAGTATACGCATATCCTCAGTCATTGCTTTTGCCTTGTACTGATGTCCTGAACTCCCTGATCATTGATGATTGGGGATATTTTGTGGAACCTCCTCCTCCAGGTAGTTGTTTAATTGTTGACCATCATATGTTGGATATGGCAGGGCTATAGAGCTTAGGTCTGATTCACTGGCTGTAGGATTGTTTAAGACTATATATCACAAGCAGTTTCTGCTGTTTAGAATGCATGTGTTCCTGTGTTGTAGCTTCACCAGGTTGACACCTCATTTTTGCTATTTCTGTGTTACTCCTGGTATACTCCCCTACAATCTTTTTTGAATCAGGGTTGATCCCTCGGTTTGATGGTATTCATAAAATGATAAGATTATAAGATGTAGGTTACCTGGCCCCTCAAGCTTGTTGCACTGTTCACTGTGATCTGATGGTGGCCTTAATTCCATCTTCTCACCCATCTATCATCAAAAATCACCCTTGAATATATTTAATCACCAGCAACATTGATCTCTGTGGAAGAGAATTTTGAAGACAAACCACTCTCAGAGAGAGAGAGAGAGAGAAAGAGACCCTCATGTCTGTTTGAAATCAGGGACCCCATATTTTTAAACTATGCCCCTTAGTTCTAGCCTGTCTTGCAAGGAGAAAATTCCTCTCAGATCCTCCCTGTTAAACCCTCTCAGGATCTTATATCTTTCAATAACATCACTCTCAGTCTTCTAAACTTCAATGATTATAGGCCCAACTTATTCAATCTTTTCTCACAACACAATCATTTCATCCCAAGAATCAGCCAAGTGAATCTTCTTCAAACTTCTTCCAACGTAAGTATTTTTCTCCTTAACTTAAGGAGACCAAAACTACACACAATGTGCTAGATGTGGTCTTATCAATGACCTGTACAAAAATTTCCTTGTTTTTACACTCTATCCCTCTGACAACAAAGGCCAACATTTGCTTTCCCAATTACTTGATTCTTTCATTTCTTCCTGGGATGTGGGTATTGTCAGCTGGGCCAGCATTTATTGTCCATCCCTGAGGACAGATGAGAGTCAGCCATATTGCTGTAGATCTGGAGTCACATGTAGACCAGATCATGTAAGGATGGCAGATTTCCTTCCCTAAAGGACATTAATGAACCAGGTGGGTTTATACAACAATGGTTTCAAGGTCATCATTACACTTCTAATTCCAAATTTTTTTTATTGAATTCAAATTTCACCATTTGCTATGATGAGATTCAAACTCATGTCCCCTGAGCATTACCCTGGATCTTTGGCTTCCTAGTCCATTGATAATATCACTGTCTCACTCCTGCTTACCAGTATGCTAACTTTTTGTGATTCATAAGGACCCCTTGGATCCCTCTGTACTGCAACATTTTATAGTTCCTTAATTTAACTAATATTCTACATTTTTGTTTTTCCTATCAAAGTACACAACCTCACATTTTCCCACTTTATAATCCATCTGCCATTTTTGTTTTTTTGGGAAAAGTAAAGTTCTGCATATATGATTAACAGTGTATGAATATAGTGGAAATGTGTGATCTGGTGTGAATGCTACATTAGTGGTTTTTAAAACAGGACTGTTCCCCATGCTTGTACCTTTGTTTCCTGTGATTAGTGTGTAAAAATCTACCACAATAGTTAGCCAATCCTTTACTTGTACTAATATAGCTCCCCAACTCCATGAACAGCTCTTTAGCAACCTTTTACATGGCACTTTATTCAAAGTATTTGGAAATCTAAATACTCTACATCTACTGGTTGGAGCAGTTTAAAAGTCCATGAGCAGCCCTGTCTTAGAAACCACCAATGTTGCATTCACACCAGGTCACATATTTCCATTATGTTTATACACTGTTAATCATATATGCAGAACTTTATCTTCTCAGAGGCTACACTTAATTTGTTTTGAATCAGTTCAGATACTTGAATGATACAAAATTCATCAGACAACTTATGTCACTGATAGAGAATTATGTTGGTCAGGTAGAATATAAGGCAAGAAAAAATATGGGTTTGTAAGAAAGGTACTGCCAAAACCAAGAGCAATTTTGATTTCCATGTAGATTACCAAAGTCAAAATTGGCAATTATAGCTGGATGTGATTTAATAGATTGTATGATTCACACACAATCCATCCTGCTTGTTACATTCTAAAGGAAATCTGATAAAATATGATTTCACTTTCATGAATCCACATTGACTCTGCCTGATTATATTATGATTTTCTACATGTCTACTACAAGCTTAATAACATAATCTAGCATTTTCCCAAAAACTGATGTTAGGCTAACTAGCCTATATTTTCTTGCTTTCTGGATCTTGAATAACAATGAGGTTTTCCTATCTGTTATGGGCTTTCCAAAGTCTAGGGACATTTGGAAGATTATCACAAATGCATCCACTATCTCCGCAGTCACTTCTTTTAAGACTCTGGGACGCTGGCCATTGGGTCTAGGGAACCTGTTAGCCTCCAGTCTCATTAGTTTTCTGAGTGCTTTTACTCTAGTTATCATTATTGCTTTAAATTCCTCCCCTTTGCCTCTTGACTTTTCTGCTATTCTTGGGATGCTTTTTACATCTTCTACTGTGAAGACAGTTACAAAACACTTGTTCAAAGCATCTGCCATTTCCTGATTCCCATTATTAATTTCCAATTCTTTGGATCATTTGACCAATGTTTTAGCTACTATTTTCCTTTTACATACATGTAAATGCCATAACCATCTGTTTTATTTTTATATTTTGAGCTAGATTCCTCTTGGGCTCCATTTTCTCCTTTACTTTTTAGTCATTTTTTGTTGGTTTCTAACTTTTTACCAATTTTCTAGTCTACAACTAATCTTTGCAGCATTGTATGCCATTTGTTTTATTTCAAGACCATATTTAACTTTCTTCATTAGTGTGAAATAGTGTATACTTTTTTATAGAGCCTTTCTTTTTCAAAGAAATATATGTTTGTTGAATGTAATGAAATGTTATGTGTCTCTACCATAGAATCCCTGCAGTACAGAAGGAGAATGTTCAGGCCATCAAGTCAGCACCGACCTTCCAAAAGAGCATTCTACCTAGGCCCATTCACCTACCTTATCCTAGTAATCCCATACATTGATCATGGCCATTCCACCTAACCTGCACATCTTTGGACTATGGGATGAAACTGGATAACCAAAGGAAATCCACAACTACATGGAGCAAAATGCAAACTCCACACAGATAGCCCCCAAAATCAGAATTGAATTTGGGTCCTTTGTGCCGTTATCTTTTAACCTATTTTCCCACGGTCAACTCTATTTTCATACCATTGTAATTTCCTTGATTTACTTTTAAGACAACAGTTTTAGACCCAAATTTCTCACCTTCAAACTGAATGTAAAATTATATCATATTATGATCATTCTTGCCTAAAGGATCCTTTACTATCCTTACAAGTAAATATTCCTGCCTCATTACACAGGCATAAACAGATTGCTCCCTGATTAATTTCAGACCAATTTGCTCTCAGAAACTATTCCAAATACAATTGAAGAAATCACATCTAGCTATCATTGCCAATTTTAACTTTTCCAATCTACTTGAAGATCAAAACTGCCCACGATTATAGCGGTACCTTTCTTACAAGCCCATATTTTCTTTTGTTTTATATTTTGCCTTACAGCTTAGCTACTGTTCATGGACCTTTAAACTGCTCCGACTAGTAAATTTTTTCCATGCTATTCTGTATCTGCATTCAAACAAATTCTACATTTTGATCTTTCAAGCAAATTGCTCACTATTCTACTGATTTCAACCTTTATTAAGAAAACTTCTCAACTTTTTTCCTTTATTCCTGTTCCTCAAAAGTATCAAATATACTTGAATATTCAGGTCATTATCATCTTATAACAAGAAAATGAGATTACAGATTGGGATTGTATACAATTATGCTGCTACTGATGGCCCACAGCATAGGAGTATAGGAACTTAGGAATTAGGAGAGAAATATAGAACGCATAGAACATAGAACATTACAGCGCAGAACAGGCCGTTTGGTCTTCGATGTTGTGCCGACCAATTAGGAAAAAACAATGACCCTCCAAACTAAACCATTCCCTTTTCGTCCATAAACTTATCTACTAACCTCTTAAACGCCACCAAACTTGGCGCATCTACAACTGCAGCAGGCAGGGCATTCCATACCCTTACCACCCTCTGGGTAAAGAACCTACCTCTGACATCCGTCCTATAACTACCACCCCTTAATTTAAAGCTATGTCCCCTCGTGCTAGCTTTCTCCATCCTAGGAAAAAGGCTATCACTGTCCACCCTATCTAAACCTCTAATCATCTTATATGTTTCAATAAGGTCTCCTCTTAGCCGCCTTCTTTCTAACGAAAACAACCTCAAATCCCTCAGCCTCTCTTCATAAGACCTGCCCTCCATACCAGGCAACATCCTGGTAAACCTCCTCTGTACCCTCTCCAATGCCTCCACATCTTTCTTATAATGTGGGGACCAGAACTGCACACAATACTCCAAGTGCGGCCGCACTAGAGTTTTGTACAGTTGCAACATGACGTTGCGGCTCCGAAATTCAATCCCCCTACCAATAAAAGCTAAGACTCCATATGCCTTCTTAACAACCTTATCGACTTGATTGCCAACTTTCAGGGATCTATGCACATATACACCAAGATCCCTCTGTTCATCAACACTATTAAGAGTCCTACCATTAGCCCTATACTCTACACACTTGTTATTCAACAAATAGAACAAATAGACAAATTCAGCCCTTCAAGCCTGCTCTGCTCATTCAATGAAATTATGGCTGATGCCTGCCTGGTCTCAAATCCACCTCCCCACCTGTTCCCCATATCCCCTTATTTTCTTTTTTTATTAGAAATATATCTATCCCTCTTTGAAACCACTCAATGACTCAGACTCCACTGCACTGTGGGGCAGGGAGTTCCACAAATTTACCACTTTCTACAAGAAGTAGTTCCTCCTCATCTCAGTTTTAAATCTACCACCTCTCAACTTATACCTATGACTTTTTGTTCTAGATTGTCCCATAAGAGGAAATATTTACTTTATCAATCCCTTTTAAAATTTTATATAGCTCGATGAGATCCTCTCATTCTTCTAAACTCCAGCGAATTTAAGCCCAAACTATTTAATCTCTCCTCGAATGTCAACCCTTTCATTCCCAGAATCAATCTGGTGAGCCTTCTTTGAACTGCTTCTAATGCCACAACATTCTTCCTCAAATGAGGAGACCAAGACTGGACACAATATCCCAGATGGGCTCTCACCAACACCCTATTCATCTAATATCTCAGGGATGTTAGATTTGTATTGAATCTATCCCATTTAACACAGTGATAATGCAGTGCAACACATTGAATAGTATCTTCATAGAATCCTACAGTGCAGAAAGAGGCCATTTAGCCCATTGAGTCTGCACTGACCACAATCCCATCCAGGATCCATCCCCATATCTCTACATATTTACTCATTAATCCCTCTAACCTATGCATCTCGGGACATTAAGGGGCATTTTTGTTTTTAGAGTGGCCAATTAACCTAGCCCGCACATCTTTAGATTGTGGGAGGAAACTGGAGTATCTGGCGGAAACCCACACAGACACAGGGAGAATGTGCAAACTCCACACAGACAGTGGCCCGAGCCAGGATTCAAATCCAGATTCCTGGAACTGTGAAATAGCAGTACTAACCACTGTGCTGCCATGCTACTCAGTGTGAAGACTCATCTCTACAAAAACAATGCAGTAATCCCTCACACCAATCCTGTTATAGGCATATGCATCTCCAACATAAACGAGAACAATGTCTGATGGTTGAGCCTCATTGCACACCGCAGGCCTAGTCTAGCAAATATATCCTTCAGGATGCAGCCAGCTCAATCAGTAGGGTGACTACTAAGCTGATCTTGGTATAGTATTGAAGTACCCACCCAGACTACATGCTATTTGCTTGTCAGCTGTCCTCCTTTTAAGTGGTGTTCAACTTAGGGGAGTACTGATTTAGAAGCTGAGGGCTGGTGGTAGGTGGTTAACCAGGTTTCTTTACCTATGTTTTTTCTGATGCATGAGATTTCATGGAGTCTGCAGTCAACATTAAGCACAGCCAGAAAAACTTCCTCCCAACAACATACCATTCTGCCCATCCATTGCTCGCTATCTCTGCTGGATGTGTCATGTCATACCAACACAGATACCTACACATTTGGTGATGGAGGAGTCTAGAATATTGGCTGTAAATTATGATTTGATGGATATGACAATGTCAGGCTATATCTTGATTACTCTTTGAGACAACTCTCCAAAATTTGGCATAATTCCAGATGTTAGGGAGGACTTTGCAGGGTCACAGGTGTATTGTTGTCATTTCTGGTGCCTATGTCAATGCTGGGTGGTGGTCTGTTGGGTTTTCTGCAATGGTTTTGAACAACTGAGTGGTCGGAAAGGCCATTTCAGAGAACATTCAGAGTCAACCGCATTGCTATGGATCTAGAGTCAGAGACTAGGCCACATAAGGACACTAAAGGAAATTAGTGAACCAAGATATGTTTTTATGACAACCAATGATAGTTTCATGGTCACCATTACTGACACTAGCTTTCAATTCCAGATATATTCATTAATTGAATTTAAATTCTACCAAAGGCCATAATGGTATTTGAATCCGCGTCCCCACAACATTAGTCTGGACCTCTGGATTACTAAGCAAATGACATTACCACTAACAACTAAACAAGTGACTATCTGCCTCTGCATTGCCAAACCTTTTGGGAAGATGAAGAAGGTTTACAGATATAAGACTATGTCTTACAACTACCATGCAGTACATTTTGCCACAATCTGACACATACCAAGCTAGGTTGAAATTAATTGAGGTTCATACCAAAACCAGATCTGCTTCTGCAGTTAGAAACAATCTTTCTGCCATTGCCTTGCCTGCTATATTCACCAGTTAATGGCTGTTAAACTGCTGCAGAAGTCTGAACCAATTATTATCAAAGATAAATCAGTATGGACCAGCATAATGACAGAAAGATAATAGTAGAAAGCACTTGGGATTCCATGTGAGCAATGCTTTCAATAATGGAAAGCAAATCCCAAAGGGTTGGCTCATTGCGTTTGAGTGCTAAACACATCACTCATACCACTGACACTTTTCTTGGTGTAATGGAGGTAAACATCCATCACACACGACACTTCTGTGTTTTTCCATGATGTTTACTTAGCACATGAATCAAAACCTGCAGTGCACGGTCTTTACTTACACTGAGCTTCAGTGCATAATGTGTTGATACGAGTTTATAGAGTAATACATGCCCGACAGGTTTGGTGGAGAAAGAATAAAATCTGTGTTAATTAAATCCCAACTGGAACGTTACTCTACTTTAGTGCAATTTGAAGCTTTGGGTTCCAGCTCTGTTAAAGTTACAAGTTCCCGCAACAAGCTGGTCTCCTGGTATCCTCCCTTGACTCCATACAGCTGGAAGTTGGCTGAAGATTTCATTAGTATTAACTTAACGTTGATTGCAAACCCTGCCATGTCAATAGCAAAAGGTCTATTTGGGTCAAAGACAGTTTTCCACCCGACCACTTTTCCCGCAGTGTTCAATTTGGGAGACTCGTACAGCAGTCCACCAACGAAAGCAACAGGCCATACTGAAACCTTTTTGGTAAATCGCATCTGAAAAATATAAATAATAGGATGAATTATCCACACTTTGCAATGGGTGCTTTATCCAAGCAATGTGTCATTAGAATTGACAAGATTTTTGTTGCCTGAAAACATGAAATTAAAAGCATACTTTTATTTGAATCTCCAGCTGACTGTAGAGCAAATATATTAAGCTAGCAACGCAGCACTGGCAGTCTGAAAGTACATCTTTCATGCTTAAGGCTGACTGTCTCCTCTTGTCTTCCAATTATTCAAACACTGTATGGTTTTCCTTGTATCAGCTGGTCTATTCTTAAAATTCCTAAGTTTTGTTTTCATCTATAAATCATGTGGCTCTCATTTCAATAAGAACCATCTGTTGAGAGGTGTTAACTTGTTCCTATCACTTCTGATTTCTGATGGTAAAGTCTGTCTAAATGTAAGCTGATTCTGCTTTAAATGTCATTCAGCAATTAGCATCAAAATAACAAAATTACACTTGTATTATTTTCTCCAATTCCTTCTCCTGAAGTTAACCCTCTAGACTTACTCCACTTTCATTAGTAACAATTACTAGGGTGGATTGTTGAATTCAAACGGAAGTCCAAAATGATGTTTAATACTCACATTTCCAGAGCTAAACTTCATGGCATGCAATTGGGAGACCTAGAGTCGAAGACTTAAATTCAACTTTCTCTTCAGGAACTCAACTTATAATGACTGACCTGTCCCTTCATTATAGTTTGATTAATATTGTTTTAAGTAAACAAATGGTTAAAATAACAAGTTGGCATGACTAGCTTTAATAATATGTTACTATTATTTGTTAGGCGTTCATTATAATGGTAGGCTGTCTGTAATAAGCAATAAAATTCAGTGACTATGATGAACAAAGAGTCACTACAGAACATAAAAATTAAATGCCTCAGCTCTGATACAAAGATTGTCTTAGATAAAAAGGAAGCACCTCCTCAAAGAGTTCCAAACTGTAAGTGTTGTCATCATCAGCAAAGTAAACCACACCCTCTGAAGAGTCATTAGGGCTTAAACTGTCTCTCAACCAGCGCAGACCCAAGTTTCTTTGCAAAGTCCCCCTTGGCGTGCGAGAATATGATTTACTGAGGCCCAGCTTCACGCTCTTTGGGCTTTGTACGTTCAAATGGGTGAAGTTCAATCCACTCTTTTCTAACAGCAGCGCTACTAAACCGGTCCTGCGAGGAGAGTCCTCAATCACAATCCAATGTAGGTTCTGTATGTGGAGGAAAGTGTTAACTAGCCTGGTCAGCTCTGCTTTCTGAACTGGTCTAGTATAGGTTGGTGTTATGACATAGATGGTTGGTAAGGACTGCGACCACTGGGGTGGCCTCGTGTATATGTACTCCAGTTTGATGACCTGCTGAGTAAGTATCGTATCCTGGTGTACACAGCCACCTTGTTCCTCTTTGTTCTGAGAGCTGTTGACAAGTGCTCGTTTTGTTCCATTGTCAGGCTCCTCTGAAAAGGAAGAAATAAGAGATCGTCAAGTTAATTGCTTGTAAAGAGTATCATTAATGGAAAAACAAATTGCTGTGGACGCTGGAGCTGCGAAATGAAAACAAAAAAAAAATTGCTGGATATACTCAGCAGGTCAGGCGACATCTGTGGAGGGAAACAGAACTCAACATTTCAGAATAAGATAATCTCTCATCAGAACTGAAGAAAGATAGAAATGCAATAAAAGGTTTTGGGCCAGTGATGGGGTAATGTGGCAGGAAGAACAAAAGGGTGGAAGGCAGGGGAGATTAAAAACAAAAGACTTTTGTGATGCAAACATCAAAGGGAATGTTTGTTTTTAGCAAGGTTGATGGAATATTTGAGTTTTTAAGAATGAGTAAGAAAGCTGATCTATCTTCTGTTAAAGCACAAACTGTAAGGAAGTGTGTAACAGTGAATGTCAGTTCTGACGTTTTTGCTTTTGTTTACTTTATATATTCAATATAAAAAAATTCAGCTACTGGATCTAACGTGGCAATATTGAAAATGTGATCATGAGTGTCTTTAACAGAAAGAACTTGCATTGCTCAGTGACACAGCAGTTAGCACTGCTGCCTCTCAGCACCAGGGATCCAGGTTCGGTTGTTTTCATTGGAGTTCAGATGAATGAAGGAGAATTTCATAGAGACTTATAAAATTCTAACAGGATTAGACCTGCTGAGTTTCTCCAGCATTTTCTGCTTTTATTGAACATCTTGTTACAATATGGAGGGTAGATGCAGGGATTACTGATCGTGGGGGGCAGTCCAAACCAGGGAGTCACAGTCTGAGAATTCAGGCTAGCCCCTTTAGAACAGAGACTTGGAGGCATTTCTTCATCCAAAGACTGGTGAGCCTGTGGAATTCATTACTACAAGAAGTAGTTGATGCCAAAATGTTGAATGTGTTCAAGAGGTCGCTGGATATAGCACTTGGGGGCTAATGGGATCAAAGGTTATGGGGGAAAACAGAGTTAGGCTGTTGAGTTGGCCACCTCCTGCTCTTACCTTCTATTTTTCTATAAACTCAGAAGGTCTGGCAGTGTCCATGAAGAGAGTGAAACTGAGTTAACATTCCAGAAGAGTTAATTCAGACTCACAACATTAACTCTGCTCTCTCTCTCTCCATAGATGCTGCCCGACCTGCTGAGTTTCTCCAGCATTTCCTGTTTTTATTGCATATTTTGTTACGATATGGAGGGAGGGCAATTGCCACGCAAACCAAACCAAACCAAATCCCAAAGGGAAACTTGGCAAGCTGTCACAATTCTTTTCTGTGTGTTTTTGAACACAAACGTGTCCTTGAAGTCAGAATTCCAGTAACACTTTTGGGAGATTTTAAATATTAAATTAAAACATCTATTAAAGAAACCCAAATACATTGGGTCAGATTTACACAGTTAAAATTAGTCTTACAGATCATTCTCCTGAAAAAAAAACTCTCCTACTTGGTTTGAATCACAAATAAACACCTCTTTATGTAACAATCCCTTCGAAATCTAATCTATAAAAATTATCCTCAAGATAAAACTGCTATCAATTTTGCGAGGCACTCCACATGATATCGCATTCCTTCCTTCCACTCTGCTCTGGAACTTTGGTAAAAGGGGAGAGGTACAAAAGGGACCAGAAGGGCAATTTTTTCACACAGAGGGTGGTGTCTGGAATGCGCTGCCACAGATAGTGATGGAGGCAGGTACAATTTTGTCTTTTAAAAAGCATTTAGATAGTTATATGGGTATAGAGGGATATGGGCCAAATGCAGGCAAATGGGATTAGCTGAATGGTTTTAAAAAAAATTGGGTGACATGGACAAGTTGGGCCAAAGGGCCTGTTTCCATGCTGTAATCGGCTATGACTTGAAATAGATTCCCAGCTTGGGTCACTGACTGTGTGGAATTTGCACATTCTCCCTGTGCTGTGTGGGTTTCCTCCAGGTGCTCTGGTTTCCTCCCACAGTCAAAGATGTGCAGGTTAGGTGGATTGGCCATGATAAATTGTCCCTTATTGTCAGGGGAACTAGTTAGGGTAAATATATGGGGTTACAAAGCTAGGGCCTGGGTGGGATTGTGGTTGGCGCAGACTCAATGGGCCAAAGAATCCTGTAGGATTCTACAATTGTATAAAATGCCTGTCATGACATTCTAAAGCATTTTTCATTAACTAAATATTTGAGATATGGCAGCCAATTTAGAACAGCAAGATCCAACAAACAGCAATACGTTAACGATTAGATAATCTGTTTGAGTGATGTTGATAATGGAGTTTTCCTGCCTGCTGGATGTAGTTGAATCAGTATCAATACCATAGGATTGCAATTAGCCACACAGAACATTGGGAATCTGTAATGCTGGCACAGAACTTACACAATATTAAAATTGCTAAAATGAATTTACCAATTAGAAACAACAAATGATGTAAAAGGATGAGTTACTAATACCTTCATTTGATCCTTGGCTTTCTCTTCTGTTATTATCTAGGGAAAGGTTAATGCAGTGAGGCAAGGACCAAGGAGGAAATGGACTGGAATGCCAAGACTTCATTTCAGCCTACAAGCAGCAGACTCTGGATTAGACTTGAATTAATCCAGGCACGTGCATACAACTGACTGGGAGAATAGCTAATGTGTAGATATTTAACTGCAGGCAACTTGTGTAATTGTGCACAAAATACACATCATGTGGTTTTGTCAGTATGTGTATGTGCAGAATGATGCACTGAATTTTAAGCTAGGAGACAGCAGTTGAGAGAGTGTCACACCAAGAAGCCCAAGTAAAACTGAAGTCAATGGGAATTGAAGGGAAAACTCTCCACTGGCTGGAGTCATACCTAGCACACTCAACGTCAGGACTTTGCTGGAGGAAGTCTAACCATCTTCAGTTGTCTTATCTATGATCATCCCTCTACAAGGGAAGGGTGTACATTGAAGATTGCACAGTGTCACAACTCCTCAAATAATGAAGAAGTCTCTGCCTACGTACATCAAGACCAGCATAACTTTTAAGGCTTGGGTTGATAAAGGGCAAATTACATTTGCAACACTCAAGTGCCAGGCAAAAACCATCTCCAACAACTAAGAAGCTACTCACGTCCCTTTCACACTCCATAGTATTGTTATTGCTGAATCTCCATGTTCAATATCCAGGGGCATCCCGATTCCAGACACTTAACCCCATCTTATCCTTTTTGTCTTGTCTGCAGCCTTTGATACGATACACCACATCAACCTCCTCTAACACACTTTCACCATTGTCCTGGGTGGAACTTCTCTTATCTGGTTCCAGTTTTACTATTTAATCACAGCAAAAGAATCACTTACAGTGCTTTTTCCTCCTGCTCCTGCACAGTTACCTTTGGTGTGCCCCAAGAATCTCTCCTTGGCTCCCTTCAATTTCTCATTTATGTGCTGTCTGTCAGCAACAACATCCAAAAGCAAGGCATAGCTTCACAAGCTGACAACACCAGCTCCACCTTACCATCATTTCTCTTAATTCCTCTGCTGTCTTTAAATTGACAGTTCATTCACGATGCAATATTGACCCAGAAATTTCCTCTAATTAAATATAGCAAAAACTGAAGCCAGTATTTTAAGTTCTCACTCCAACTGCATTTCGTAGCTACTGACTCCATCTCTCTCACTGGCAATAATCTGCAGTTCTGCCCGTGGCCACAATTCCTATTGAATAGTTGATGTCCAATTGGTTGGCAGCTCTCAGCAACAACTTATCTACCCTGCACTCAGGTTCTAAGGGTCAAACTCCCCCCCAAAAGGAGTCCAGAAACTTTGACAGTGGAAATGCCCAATTGGAACTTAATTCCATTGGTCCTTCCAACAATAGTAAGGTTGCCACTAATGTTCCAGTTGCAGAGATTATGAATCAGGTATTTATGGTATCAGATATAGGTGCTGTGAAACTAGATCCAGATTAATACAAGCCAGACTTACATGCTACCAAACCATATACACGTGGATTACCAGAAGGCACTTGATACAGTGCTGCACAACAATCTTGTGGGAAAAGTTATAGCTCATGGAATAAAATGGATAGTAGCAGGAGGGATACAGAATTAGCTGTGACAGAAAACAGAGAGTAATGGTTAATAATTTTTTTGGGTTGGATGAAGATTTGTAATCAGTTTGCCAGGGTCAGTATTATGACCTTTGCTTTTCCTGATGTATATTAATGATCTAGGCTTTGGTGTACAGGGACCAATTTCTTGGGATCAAAACTTGGATACATCATAAACTACAAAGGGGATAATGTAGAAATTCAAAGAACAAAGGCAAGTTGGTAGAATAGGCAGACAGGTGGCAGATGAAGTACAATGTAAAGAAATATGAGGTTCTTCATATTGGCATGAAGAACAATGAAAGACAGTTGCTGAAATCTTGCTGCCACTCATTCCGGCAGGATCATACTGTCTAGCTGATGGTGCACCCGCACAGCAAGATCCCTAGAATAAGGGGTAGGTTCAATGGGAAATCATGTTGACATTGGTGGGACCACAACATCCTGCCACAAACAAGTGATGCACTGTCTCCTGCAACTATGAAACCATGCCACAGAGAGGGAAAAAAAATCCCACCAAGTATAAAATAAAGATACTACTTTAAAATTGGTGCAAATGCAGAGGGTATACATGTGCATAAGTCATTAAAGGTGGCAGGACAAGTTGAGAAAGCAATTAATAAAGCATACCGGGCCCTGAGCTTTATTAATATGAACACAGGGTACAAGAGCATGGAGATTATATTGAGTTTGTATAAGACATCAGCTGGAGTATTGCATTGTGGACACCACATTTTAGGAAAGACGAAAAGGCATTAAAGAGTGTGGAAGAGGTTACAAGAATTGTTCCAGGTTTGAAAAACTTCAGCTTTGAAGATAGATTACAGATGTTAGGATTGTTTTCCTCGAAGAAAAGAATGCTGAGAGGAGATTTGATAAATGCATTCAATATTATGGGGGGAATTTTACAGCCCCATCGTGGCTGGGGAATAAGACCACAAAATGCAACGAGACATTTAAAAGTCCACTGACTTCAGTGGGCCTGGAAAATCCCACTAGGTTGGAGGGGCTGTAAAATTGCATCCCATAAGGGGCTTGGACAGAGTAGATAAGAGAAAACAGTTCCAACTGGTAGAAAGATCAAAAACCAAAGAGTACGGAGTTAAGGTTTGAGAAGCAGAAGTGATATAAAAAGAGTCTTTTTCACATAGCAAGTGGTTAGGATCTTGAATATGCTGCTTGGGGTTGTGGTGGAGGCAGATTCAATTAAAGCATTCATGAGGGAATTGCACAATTATTTGAAAAGAAACAACGTGCAGGGTCACGGGAAGAAGGCAGGAGAATGGTATTAAATTAAATGCTCAATGGGAGAGCTGGTGCAGACACAATGGGCCAACTGGTCGCCTTCAGAACTGTAACAATTCTGTGATATAAGTATTGAATCATGTATTCCTAACAGCACAAAGAAAGCCACTTAGGCCCGTTACATCCATGCTGGATCCCTGCAGGAGCAACTCAGCCTAAACCAGATGTTTCCCCATTGGCTGTAAAATCTCTTCAAATTAGATAATTATCCAATTGCCTCTGGAAAGCCACAGTTGAACCTGCCTCCACCACACTCACAGGCTGTATATTCCAGATCTAAATCATTTGATACCTTAATGACTTTCTCTCCACGTTATTTTTGTTTCTTTTACCAATCACCTTAAATTGGTGTCAAATGGTTCTTGATTCTTTCATCAATGGAAACAGTTTGCCCCTATCTGCTCTTACCCAGACTCCTCATTATTTTCAACATCTCCATCAAATCTCCTCTCATAATTATTTCCTTAAAGAAGCACAGTCCAAGCTGCTCCAATCTATGCTGGCAATGAAATCCTTTGTCCCTGAATCCATTCTTGAATGTCTATTCTGCACCCTCTCTAATGCCTTCACAGTCTTCCTAAAATGTATGGGCCAGAATTTCAGGCCAAACCTTTGTTTTATAAATGTTCACTATAATTTTCCTAATTTTCTGATCTCTGTTTCTATTATAAAACCCAGGACTCATTAATAACCACTTTCTCAACCTGTACCATCACCTTCAACAGTTTCGGCACATTCATCACCATGTTCATAGAATCATAGAATCCCTACAGTGCAGAAAGAGGCCATTCGGTGCACTGAGTCTGCACCGACCACAATGCCACCCCGCTCTATTCCCATAATCCCATTTATTTACCCTGCTAATTTTCTTGACACTACGGTCAATTTAGCATGCCAACCAACCTAACCAGCACATCTTTGGACAGTGCGAAGAAACTGGAGCACTTTGAGGAAACCCACTGCGAAAGTGCAAACTGCACACAATCAAACAGTGATCTGAGACTGGAATGGGACCGGGAGTCTCTGGTACTGTGAGGCAGCAGTGCTAACTACTATGCCACCGTATTCCTCTCTGCGCCTGCAACTCATTTGAAATTGTATCCTTTATTGTGTATTGTCTCTCTGATCAAAATGCATCACTTCCCATATTGCTGCATTAAATTTTATCTGTCAAGTGTCTGGTAATTCCATTAGTTATGTTTACATTCTCTTGGAGTCTATACTCCACACAGTTCAAAATAGTTCTAAGTTTTGTGTCAATAGCAAATGTTAAAATTTTACCAGCACATCCATATAGATCAAGGGAAATAGCAGTCCAAGTACTCCCATTGTACCCCCTCACCGCCGCCTCCCTCACCCCTGTAGGATAAACAGCTGTTCAGCATTATTTTTTGTTTCCTGTCATTTAGATAACTGTGTATAAATGCAAGCACTGTCTCTTTTATACTATAGTTCTAAACCAAATATAGATAGATAGGTTTTCCTCTTCAGATTAATGGGCTGTTAGTGCAATCTTCAAATTTAGGCACAAAATGAGCTTGATTCAGATTGGAATGACTTAGACAGGTAGATCTAGACAGGAAAGACCATTTTCCCCAGATGAGGGGTTAATTACCGGGGGGCATACATTTAAAATGGTTGGTGGGAGGATCAGAGGGAACATGAGGAAAAGCCTTTTCACCCAGAGGATGATGGGCATCTGGAATTCACTGCCCGAATTGGTGGTTGAGGCTGAAATGCTCAATTCATGTAAAAACTACCTGGAACTGCACCTGAAGTGCTATAACCTGCAAGGCCACCGATCAAGTGCTGGAAAACAGGTTTAAATTGAGCAGCTAACTTTGTTTTCTCCTTTTTGGCTGGCACAGGCATGATGGGCTGAACAGTCTCTTTTTACACCATAACTTTGCAATGGTTCTATGATTCTAAGAAAGTAGAGAATAGCATTACACAAGGATCAGTGCTGGAATTGCTGTTATTTGTAAATGAAATTAAATTTGCAGTTGATATAATACTGGGGGGTATTGCTGACACTGAGAAAGACTGCAATGTAATACAAGAAAATATAAAACTTGCTGACTGGGCAGTTCAAGGGCAAATGAATTTTATTGTAGATAAATGTGAGATGGAAAAATAAGAGAGAAGTGCAAAGAAATCTAGGACTACAGCTGAGCAAATCATTAAAAACAACAGCAGAAGTTAGCAAAGCTATTACAATATTGCTAGCAAAGCACTGGGACTTGTTTCTAGGGATATAAAACATGAACGTAATGAAGAAATGTTAAACTTGAACAGGATCTTTGTCGGGCCACCCTTAGATTATCATGCACAGTTCCAGTTGCTCAACTAATGAAAGGACATGACTGTGTTCTTGCTGTCAAATCAGAGTTGGACATACAATATTAGCAGAAACTTGTTCCCCGATGCAAGCAATGACCTCACCCTTATTATTAGCACAAATGTATCAAACTGCTCCGGAAAGCCCTATCTTGGGCCCAAGGTTTCAATTCCTGACTAGAACATGTTAGTGGTGGATAAATTCACTTACCTCAGCAATACACTCCATCTAGCTGTCAATACTGAGGATGAGGCAAGAATTGCCAAAGCAGGTGCAGCCTTTGGCAGACTTTGAACATCAGTCTGGGAACAAACAGGAGTAATTCTATCCACCCAATGAAATCTATAATGCAATACTCCTGCCTACTTTGTCTACACGTATGAGACTTGTTATTGGTACAGGCGTCATGCTGGAAAGTTCAGTCACTTTCACCTGAGCTGCTTCCAGAAGCTTCTGGAGATCGGATGGCATGCCAGACATTGAGCTGGCCTGCCAAGCATCCACATCATATTGAAGCAGTCACAACTGAGACTGCCTGACATTAGCTTAGCAAAGCAAATCTTCGATGGAGAGTTTGAGTCTGGAGTGTGCTCTCATGGTGTCAAAGGAAGTTTTACTAAGACATTCTGAAGGCATCATTGAATCCCTACAGTGCAGAAGGAGGCCATTCGGCCCATTGAGTCTGCAGCAACAAAAATCCCATTTAGACACCATACCTGTAACCCCCTGCTAATTTCCCTGACACTGAGGGGCAATTTAGAACATAGAACCGTACAGTGCAGAAACAGGCCCTTCAGCCTATTGGGTCTGCACTGACCACAATCCCAGCCAGGCCCTATCTCTACACAGTTACCCGCTAGTCCCTCTAACCTACGCATCCCAGGACACCAAGGGGCAACTTTATTAGCATGGCTAATCAACCTAACCCGCACGTCTTTGGACTTTGGGAGGAAACATGAGCACCCAGAGGAAATCCACGCAGACACAAGGAGAATTTGCAAACTCCACACAGACAGTGACCTGAGCCAGGAATCAAATCTAGATCCCTGGAGCTCTGAAGCAGCAGTGCTAACCACTGTGCCACTGTGCCGCCTTGTAGGGTTCTATGTTCTACGTTCTAAATTGTCCTTTAGTGTCAGGGGAATTAGCATGGAGTTACAGGTATGGTGCCTACGTGGGGTTTTTGTCGGGGCAGACTCGATGGGCCAAATGGTTGTGGAAGGAAACCGGAGTACCTGGAGGAAACCCATGCAAACATGGGGAAAATGTGCAAACTCCGCACAGTCACCCAAAGTCAGAATTGAAGCTGGGTCCTGGTGTTGTGAGTAACCACTGTGCACCATATCGCCCCTTATCTCCACCACTTAGGAGTTTTAGTATCAACTGAGATGATTTGCCTCACATCATTTAAAAAGTACTCTGATGAGCTTAGCACACCAATAACATTCAAAGCTATGAGTCAAGTATTGGTAAATGAGATTAGGTGGGAGGTTAGGTATTTGTCATGAGTTGTTTCAAACTCTACTGCACAGTATGACTCTACTGCACTATATGATTGTATGAACTTCAGGTCCAAAGAGAAGCTTGTCTAGGATTGCTGCACCTAGCACATCCAAATATAAAAGGATGTGGTTTGCTACAGAAGCAAATGCTATGAGAGGCAGAGACAAAATGCAAGGATTGAAAATCCAGAGCCAACAGCATATGGAAAACCCAGTTCTCTGTTGCCAACTGTCCTACCCTACCTTCCAGGCACAAATCAATCTGAGCAGTCACTGATAAACCCGCCACAAAACTATTAACCTCCCCAGGTGATGAACATGATCATCTTTACCTCAATCTCAATGGATGAACAAGAAAGAAATGGAAGAATTAGAAGCACAGGATAAAGTGTAAAAAGGTTACAAGTAAGGTAAGAGAACAGAGAGATTACAGGTTGGGACAGGGTAGGGGCTTTTTGGTTGAAGTCTCTAGAAAAATGAATGTTGGACAAGATAATGTTAAGAATCGGGAGATAATGTTGCAGCTTTATAAGACCCTAGTCAGACCTCTCTTGGAATACTGTGCTCCGTTCTGGTCGCCTCATTACGGCAAAGTTGTGGAAGCTATTGAAAGGGTGCAGAGGAGATTTACAAGGATGTTGTCTGGATTGGGTGGCATGCCTTATGAGGATAGGTTGAGGGAGCTCGGTCTTTTCTCCTTAGAGAGACGAAGGATGAGAGGTGACCTGATAGAAGTGTATAAGATGTTGAGAGGTATTGATAGGGTGAATTCTCAGGGGCTTTTTCCAAAGGGCTGGAATGGTTGCTATGAGAGATCACAGGTTTAAGGTACTGGGGATTAGGTGCAGAGGAGGTGTCAGGGGTAAGTTTTTTACTCAGAGGGTGGTGGGTGAGTGGAATCGGCTGCCATCGGTGGTGGTGGAGGCAAATTTGATAGAGTCTTTCAAGAGACTTTTGATGAGTACGTGGAACTTAACATAATTGAGGATTATAGGTAAGCCTAGTAGGTGTGAATACCATAGGCACAATTTGTGGGCCAAAGGGCCTGTTTGTGCTGTAGTTTTTCTTTTCCTCTTTTTCTATAAATGTGGAAGGTATGTTTCCACTGGTGGGAGAATTCAAAACTAGAAACCTTAAACGTATTTAGGAACTTATATATCCAACAGGGAAATCTAGTGAAATTTTTTTGCATAATGATTGGTTAAAATATGGAACTCAGTATCACAACAAGTGATAGAGGTGAATATCTTACATGTTTTCAAAAGAAGATTAGACAAATACATAAGACAATGATAATAGGTATACTATGAGGTGAGGTAACTGGAATGAGAGGAGACTGACAGATACCAGCACAGACTACTTGCATCAAGTAGCCTGTCATTGTATTGTATATTCAATATAATCTCTGAAAAATTGTCTGCACTTTGTGCCCAAGTTTATAGTAAGTGTTTAGGACTCACTGAAGTTTTAAATCTGGATGCCAACGGGGAACATCTCCACTGTGTCTCCAGCTATAACTGACTTGTATCAAACTGTATTCACAAAGATATTTTTCAAGCACGGTCCAATTGTTTCATTACGCCAGGAAAGGTATTCCTCCCCAGGGATGGGAAGATAACCAAGACTACATTGTTAAAAGGAATGTTGGACCAAATCTCACATTACCATGTACACACACTGACTCCACTAAATTTGAGAAGCAATTGATTTAAGATATTAAATTATCAGTTGTCTCCACATTTGACATTAGCAGCGTTATTGGGTGGATTCTTCTCACCTTAGTTCCTCCAGAACAATGGAAGCATTTTCAGATTTGCAATCTGACTCACCGATGTGTGTGTCCAGCCATTGCTCATTCCTCAGTGCAAGTAACTATTCTGCTTCAGGTCTCCTCGGAAATTAGGATACGTGGGCTGGCTGATGTGACCCTTCTATCAACGCAAGGACTTCTAATTAAAGGGGGCATGATTTGAGTTACAAGGGATCCCTGATACTTGGAATTAAAGCTGCAGCAATCACAGAATTGGAGAAAAAAGCTGGAAGCTGCATAATAGGTCCCCCCTCTTGCCTTACCTTAGGTTTTGCTGGAGGATCTGAGGGCCTACAGTGAGGAGAGATCTCCCATAGACAGGCAGAAGAGGACAACCTCCCTTCCCAGCTGTCAGGAATGGAAGCTGGAGTATCAAGGTCAGGCACACATACAAGGTTAACGTGGGACTGAGTAGACATTGAGGTAAAAAGCTGCATGACCCAGATCTAGGGTCAGTGCAGAGCTGAGCAGTGGCATGTGACATGCCAATTGTTTCTTGTCTGTTCATTTACTGTATTTATGTACCTAATTACAAACAGTTACTAAAGACTTGCTGTAGGACTACAAAGACTTTTTTAAGGAAGATCGTTCAGTAACTGCCATCCTCCCAAGAGAAGTGGCTGAGGAAGTCAGCACAGTCCCTTCAAACTGGAGACAGTGCACTATAGAAACATAGAAAATAGGAATAGGCCGTCTGGCCCTTTGAGCATGCTCCACCATTTATTTTGATCATGTTTGATCATCAAAATCATAATTGTGACTCTTGACCAAATGAATCATAAAATCCTTACAGTGCAGAAGAGTCTATTTGGCCCCTCAAGTCTGCAATGACTCTCTGACAAAGTACCCAGGCCCTCTCTCCCACCCTATCCCTATAACCCTACACATTTACCATGGCTAATCCATCTAATCTATACATTGTGGGAGACCATGGAGCAATTTAGCATCACCCTAACCTGCATATCTTTGGAGTGATTTGATTTGATATGACTTGATTTATTATTGTCACATGTATTATTATACAGTGAGAAGTATTGTTACTTGGGTGCTATACAGACAAAGCATACCGTTCATTGAGATGGAAATGACAGAGTGCAGATGTTGTGTTACAGTCATAGCTAGGGTGTAGAGAAAGGCCAATTTAATGCAAGATAAATCCATTCAAAAGTCTGACAGCAGCAGGGAAGAAGCTGTTCTTGATTTAGTTGGTACATGACTTCAGACATTTGTACCTTTTTCCCAACGAGAGAAGGTGGAAGCGAGAAGGTTCAGGGTACGTGGGATTCTTAATTATGCTGGCTGCTTTGTTGAGGCAGCGGGAAGGGTAGACAAAGCCATTGCAGGCTAGTTTGCTTGATGGACTGGGTGGAATGTGTGGGAGGAAATGTGGGAGGGAACTGGAGCATCCAGAGGAAACCCACGCAGACACAGGGAGAACATGCAAACTCTACACAGTGACCCAAAGCTGAAATTGAAGGCAGGTCCCTGGAGCTATGAGGGAGCGGTGCAAACCACTGTGCCATCATATTGCAATGATCTAGGACCTCAGGAAGATATGATAGGTGAGTGGCAAAAAGCGTTCAAGTGCCAAGTCCCAAACTCTGACCTTCCCAGCATTCTCCTGCATTCATCAAAATAATACAGCCGGTACCTCCACTCATGCCTCCGTTTCTTGGCGCCTTAGGGATGACAGGGTGCAAGATCACATCAGGATTTTAACCTGACTTCAATTTCTGGGACTTCCTAGAATTATCCAGGTCAGGTAGAAGCAGGGTCAACAATGTGAGTGTCATCAGGATAATTCTTCCCATTACTTCCAAAGTTAAAATCCATATTTTCTTAATGAAAACACTTTTCTTTGAGTTTCTCAATTGCAGCACTCATCCTGAATGGAACAAGTTCAGAAATGTTTCCTTCACGAGATAAAGGGTACAATTTTCTGATACAATAATTAAGTGTTGACTCCAGTGGAAAACGTGGTATTATTCCCACTGGGTCTGCTGGTGCGATCACAATCACAGCCCTCTTCCATTTAACAATTCTTTTGAGGGAGGGATGATTTGTGCTGAATGGGAGGGGTGGGACCTAAAGACGTTGGCAAGATTTGTTCCTCAGAGATCAGAGGTCTTTTTTACATGAGTGAGATCCTGCTATGGAGTCACTATTGCCCCGCCCCCTCCCCGCAGGCTGCTCCCTTCAGATTTCATCAGGCCATGCCCATTCAGGCCCCACCTCTTGGCAGTGTCAACCTGGCACTTCCCTCAGCCTGCTGGCAGTGCTAACCTGGCAAGGCACAGCTGAGGGCTACATTGGCCTCTACGATCCTAGTGAGTCATTTCAACTAATGGAAAACAGTTGTATTCCCACCAGCGTGACATCATGCCTGTGAGGGGAGGAGGAACATCTGCCATCCCTGGAAGACACAGTAAGAAGTCTCAGAACACGAGGTTAAAGTCCAACAGGTTTATGTGGTAGTAAAGGCGGACTTTAACCTGGGGTCGTGAGACTTCTTGTTGTGTTTATCCCAGTCCACGTCATTCCTGGAAGATACAGCATTATTTAAATACATTTCAATTGGTGGTAATCAGGCTCTGGCCTTCACTGGACGTGAATCTAATGACATCACCAGCAGGGGCAGGGTGGCAGGAAAGATTTCGTTCTAAGATATCCCTGTTGTAAATCCCTTTATGATCCTCTCCCAAAAGTTAACAGGATTTGTACCCACAGAAAACAGACCTGGAGACTGTGGCCCCTGTCACTGGAACTCCCTACAGTGTGAGGACCAGTATATTAACGTACAGGTGTTTTACAAAGACCACAAGACATGAAACCAGACACGTTGGGAGTTTGAGATCTCCGAAAGATGAAAGCAGATTGCATATAAAGTACAGTACTGGCTGACTGATATTCTGAAGGGAAGGGTTACCATAACAAAAAAGCGAAGAACTTCTCTGTAAACTGCAGGGCCCCGCCATTCATTTTCCATTCAGAATCTCAGACAACTCTTAATATATGCAATTGAAAGTCTTGTGCATTCAGGAAAGTAGCTGACACCCTGAATGGCTGGTCAACTGGCTGACAGCTGATTACCAAGTTTATTTCAAATTCAAAATATTTTCCACAAAGTACTGATCAAGAACACAAAGGCTGTCCTTCATTCTTAACTACATTAAAACTCTAAAGACATACAGAGGCCGGAAGAATCACTTACTTCTCTGAAAGGCCAGGAAGGAAACACCTGAGTTCTGATGCCAGATGGTTAGGAGTATTGTCCATGGTAAAACAATGAGGATTGCAGTGAGAAGATTTTTCCGTCTTGGCATGTTGTTGTAAACTCACAGCAGAAAAAGTGCCTCATTGCTTCATTCGTACCTTTCAGCGTAGCAGAAAGAGAACATTACCAAAAGTGATCTGAAAGGAGAAAACATTAACGTGTGCATTCAGTTGTATTAAACATGATGAAAATCCTAATGGCATATTTGGAAATATATCATCATAAATTTATAAATGTAATTACAAAAGAGTGTTTAATTCAGATTTGTGTATATATTTTAAAGAAATAACTTGGATCAATCTTGCACATTTCACGACTTCTCAAAATACTTTACAGTCAATTAGGTGCTTCCAAAATGTTATCACTGTTGCAATATAGGGAAGTGCAATAAATTTGTACACCATGATTTTCCATAAACAGCAATGGACCAGATCATCTATTTTTATCATGCTGTTGAGGAGGCTGTTGGTCAGGACACTGGCAAAAATTTGTCTCCATCTCTTCTAATATTTTTTTCAATTCATCTGTAGGACATGGGCATTGCAGGCTGGCCAGCAATTATTGCTCATCTCTAGTTACCCTTGAACTGAATGACTTACTAAAAAAGGCCATTTCACAAGGCAACCACATTGCTGTGGCTCTGGAGTCACATGTAGGCAGATCAGGTAAGGGTTCCTTCCCTAAAGATCATTAGATGGGTTTTTACAACATTCAACAATGGTTTCATGGTCACCAGTAGATTCTTAATTCCAGACTTCTTTTATTGAATTCAAGTTCTGTGGTGGGATTTGACCTGGGTCCCCAGAACATTTGCTGAGTTTCTGGATTAATAGTCTAGTAATAGTACCAATAGGTCACTGCCTCCTCTTGATAGAGCCATGGCATCTTTTATATCCAATTGAAAGGACAGATGGAATCTCAGATGACACCTCCAGTGGTGAAGAATTTTGTTAAAGTGGCGCTTAACTCTTACAGTGGGCTTTTTTCTCAATTTCCTGGAGAAGGACTTGTTGACATAAGTTTCTGTCTCAGAAATGTTAGTATATTTATTTGAAAAGAAAAGTGCTAAGGCCTGTTGTGAGGAGATCTCTGGCCCAGTGCATAGCATCCCTGCCTATGAGTCAGAAGTTCGGGGTTCAAGTTCCACTCCAGGATTTGATGGTTGAGGAAAGTGCATTTATAACAGCGCCAAACAGGCTGAATACGAACTAGAAAATCCTTCCAACATTCACCAGTGACAGGTGATAAAGAGTGGGAGAGATTCCTGGTTAGTCCTGTGATTAAAATAAATTGAAGCCTCTACCATCACTGTCCATAGCTGCAAACCACAACATTCATGTAAAAGAACATGCTTCCACAAAAACTCTGAGCCTTTATGAGGCCAGTTAGCTCAGCTGCCTGGACAGCTGGTGTAGATCAGCTTGGGGCCAACAGCATGGATTTCAATCCTGTTTCGCCTGAGGTGGATTGGGGATCTGCCTACTCATGCTGGAAATCCTGATGCTGCAGGTTGGACATGCCAATGGTCAAAGAATGCAAGAAGGAGATTGCTTGTGTTAAAATTACAGAAAAGGCAATCTGATGTGATCATACAGTAATACACACAGTATCTTTTCCAGGTTATATGATTTCAAAATACCATAGCACTGGATCCACCTTCTATATAGAAACAGTCCTTTCTGTGAGAAGATTTACTTAAGTACTTTTAGCATCAATACTGTTCAACACTTCTCTGCCAAACAGTTAGCTCAGTTTTAGAAAATTGTAATAGTTAGTAGTGGTAAATAGAACAACACTGGAACTTATCAAAATAACACTACAAAAGTAACACTAAATAATCCATCAAATGGCACTCCAGTTGGAGTGAGTTACAAACTGGGACCCAATCTGTGAATTCAGATACAATACACAGATCATTCAAATATTATATTGTTCATATTTTGTTTCCTAAAAAACAAAATAATACATTTTTGTAACATTGCAGTGTTTCTTGAATGGAACTGATGCCTATGATTTGAATGCATTATGTCCATTACTTATCTAAAATGTACTTTATACTGCACATTCCTTTACACTACATTACTTTACACTGTACTTTAGTATTTCATGATGATTTAAAATCTGATGAACGCAACAGATTAAAATACACACAAATACATTGCATACACATGTTCACACACACCGTAGAACCATAGAAAATTACAGCTCAGAAACAGGCCTTTGGCCCTTCTTGTCTATGCCGAACCATTTTTTGCCGAGTCCCAGTGACCTGCTCTGGGACCATATCCCTCCGCACCCCTCTCATCCATGAACCCATCCAAGTTTTTCTTCCCTCAGTGGAAAAAGCTTGTTTGCATTCACTCTATCTATACCCATCAAAATGTTATACACCTCTCTCAAATCTCCCCTCGTTCTTCTACGCTTCAGGGAATAAAGTCCTAATCTATTCAATCTCTCTGTAACTCAGCTTCTCAAGTTCCGGCAACATCCTCGTGAACCTTCTCTGCATTCTTTCAACCTTATTTACGTTCTTCCTGTAACTAGGTGACCAAAACTGTACACAATACTCTAAATTCGGCTTCACCAATGCCATATATAACCTTGCCATAACACTCCAACTATTATACTCGACATTCCGATTTATAAAGGCCAATGTACCAAAAGCATTATTTACGACCCTATCCACCTGTAACATCACTTTTAGGGAATTTTGTATCTGTATTCCCAGATCCTTCTGTTCAACTGCACTCTCCAGAGTCCTACCATTTACCCTGTACGTTCTACTTTGGTTTGTCCTTCCAAAGTGCAATATCTCACATTTGACTGTGTTAAATTCTATTTGCCATTTTTCAGCTCATTTTTGTAGTTGGTCCAAATCCCTCTGCAAGCTTTGAAAATCTTCCTCACTGTCCACTACACTTCCAATCTTTGTATCGTCAGCAAATTTGCTGATCCAATTTACCACATTATCATCCAAATCATTGATATAGATGACAAACAACGATGGACCTAACACCGATCCCTGCAGCACATCACTAGTCACAGGCCTCCACTCAGAGAAGCAATCCTCCACAACAACACTCTGGCTTCTTCCATTGAGCCAATTTACTACCTCTCCATGTATACTTAGCGACTGAACCTTCCTCTAACCTCCCGTGAGGAACCTTGTCAAAGGCCTGGCTAAAATCCAGGTAGACAACATCCACCACTTTCCTTTCATCCACTTTCTTGGTAACCTCTTGAAAAGCTCTAATAGATTGGTCAAACATGAGCTACCACGCACAAGGGTCATCCCTAATAAGTCCCTGTCTATCCAAATATTTGCAGATCCTATCCCTTGTCACACCTTCCAATAACTTGCCCACCACTGACATCAAACTTACTGACCTATAATTTTTCAGATTCCTTTTGTAACCTTTTTTAAACAACGGAACAACATGAGCCATCCTCCAATCATCCGGCACCTCCCCTGTGCATACTGATATTTTAAATATGTCTGCCAGGGCCCCTGCGAGTTCACTACTAGCCTCATTCAAGGAAATAACCCGGCCGGTGCTAGGGATTTATTCACTCTGATTTGCTTCAAGACAGCTAGCACTTCCTCCTCTTTAATCTGCGAAGGTTCTTTGATCTCCCTACCTGTTTGCCCTATTTCTGTAGACTCCTGTGTTCGTTTCCTCAGTAAATACAGATGCACGAACATGAACTACACACACATGCTACAGAAATGCACACACGAACTAGCACCACAATGCACATACATACTACACATGCACGCATATGCATGCACATCCACACAGACTAGAGCCTCAATCAAACTGAAGAGAAATCTTAAACTGCAAAGGTATAGATTTCCACTGGATTCTTTACTGCTGAGGCTTTTAGTGAATCCTTCACCCTCTCAGTGGGATCAGAACATTTAAGGTGGTACTGACATATTGAGCAGAATTTCATAAAAGGCTGGGCATAGACATGCCTCCAAATGCAAAGTGAGATGATGACCATTGCTAGCTTTCATTCCAGAAACCTCAGCATAACAAAAACTGAATGGGAACTTGATAGATGCAGTGCAACTCCTGTCGCCACAATCACTCTCTGAGATCTGTACTCTGTTCCTCTTCCTATTCTACTCAGGATCCTAGTCACTCTCACTCACCACAGTTCTAACTGTGCCGGTGATCCATCCACCAGTACCAGGGAAAGCACAGAACCTCTGAATACGTTCTCCTTGAGTGTTGACTGGCATTGTTACAGTTGATAAAATGACAAAAACAATCGAGGGACCAAAGACAATTTTGTTTCATTAATAGCATTGTCAAAATTACAGAACAATAGCGGTAATATAAAGCAGTGGTGAGTGAAGAAAAAGACTAAAGACTTGTTTGTTGTTTGAAAGCGAATTCAGTAACAAAACAAAATCAAACTAAGATGGTAAAGATATTCAAGGATTATAGAAGTAGTTGGAATCGAGATAAAGAATATCCTAAAACTGTTAGAAGCTTTTGAAGTGTATTTTGTTACAATATTAGGGATATGGAATAATGTCCCACCAGTTAGAGCTATTTCTGTTCATTGCCTAATGAATGGTTTTAGTAGAGTAAATAAGAAGAAACTGTTTCCATTGGTTGGAGAGCCAGTATCCAGGAGACACAGAGTTTAGATAATTGGCAAATTTATCTCAGGGGGACATGAAAAAATGCAGTGCATTGTGATCTGCAATACGCATTACCTAAAATGTTGGTAGAAGAAGATTAAGTATCAAATTCAAAAAGGCAATGGGGTAGATTCTTGAAGAGGAAAAAAAGTGCAAGATGATGGGAAAAGAGCAAAGGAGTGGGTTTCAGTAAATATTCTTCCATAAAGCTAGTATAGGCATGATAGACCAAAAGGCTTCACCTATGCTATTTGAATGTACAAATAAAGTATATTTTTGAAATAAAAAAAATTTGAATCTACAACTCAAAGCTTATTATTAAGCAGAAAATTACAGTACAGAAAGATAATATAATGTTATTGCTAGGATTTATATACATATATTGTTCCAAAGATGAGGGAAACATCCCAAATAACCGAGAATCCGTTGGCCAAGTATGAAATGCAGCATTCACCTGCAACAGGGAAGAAGAAAAGACTCAGCATGCTGCAAAATGTTTCATCCACAGCCAATGAAGGAATTCCTTCAAGTGAAATCTCACTATGATGGTAGTGTGACAACTAATGCATGTTTCTATTCAATCATGCAGAAGTGGCTGGCTAGACCAGCATTTATTGCCCATCCTATTTGACCTAGAGAAGGTGGTGGTGAGATGTCTTCCTGAAATGCTGTAGCACATGTGGTGTAGGTACATCCACAGTTCTGTTAGGGACGGAGTTCAGGGTTTTGACCCAGTGAGAGTGAAGTAACAGTAATTTCCAATTCAGGATGGTGAGTGACTTGGACAGGACTTGAAGTCTTGCTAAGTTAATTTGCCAGGCGATAGAGGTTATAGATTAGGAATATGCTGTTGAAAAGTTTTTGGTGATTTGCTGCAGGATACCTTGCGTTGGTGGTAATGGGGAGAGCGAATATTTAAGACAGTAGTTGGGCTGCTTTGCACTGGATGGTGTCAAATGTCTTGGGTGTTGTTGGAGCTGCACTCATCCAGGCAAGTGGCGAAAATTCCCTCACACTGCTGATTTGAGTTTGTAGATGGTGGACAGGCTTTGGGGAATCAGAAGATGAGCGTACGTGCGTTCATGTGCGTACGTGACATGCTCTCACAATCACGGAGAGACTGTTTCAGAGATATTGCTTTAAGGATAAATATTTGCCAGGATATTGGGAGAAGTCTTCTGCTCCTCTTTGAATAGTTGTGTGACCTTTTACACCTAGTCGAGATAGTAGCCAGGACCTTTGTGTGATAACTCATCTGAGAACTGTTCATGTCTGAATGCAGTTGGCATGACAGAAAGTGCATTTGCTCCACAAGAAATATGGTATGGGCAGGCAGGGCAAACTCACCTGATGTTGTCCTCTTTTCAAGTCTCAGAGATGGTAACTGGGCCAGGTGACCAGGGAGCAGAAAAGGGGGCACCTACATCCTGGAAAACTACGAACTCAGAACAATCATCTCCTTGTTGCAATGACAATCATTCCCTTTTTAGCTTTGTGGCCTTCTCAAGGTCCTGAATGAATCTTAGGTCTGTCCTTGGCAGATCTTAATCCCACTGTGTCGATGAAAGAGATGTTACAATCTCCATAAAGACCGATAACATTTAAAAAGCAATATTAACTTCCAGTTAATAGCTCAAAGGACAATACATCATGATATCATGAATTAAAACTTTTACTTTTAATAAATGGCAGTGGCACAATGGTTAGCATTGCTGCCTCACAGTGCCAGGGACCCGGATTCGATTCCCATCTTGGGTCATTATCTGTGCAGTGTCAGCACATTCTCCCTGTATCTGCATGGGTTTCCTCCGGGTGCTCCAGTTTTCTCCAACAGTCCGAAAGACATTATCCATTATCCATGCTAAATTCTCCCTCAGTGGACCCGAACAGGAGCATGAGTGCGGTGGCTTGGGGATTTTCACAGTAACTTCATTGTAGTGTTAATATAAGCCTATTTGTGACACAATAAATAAACTTAAACACTATTAGCTCTATTGTCTAAAATCATTTTCTTTTTGCAGCAACTTATTATAAACTGCAGAGAGGTTTGTTTCCCTTTGACATTTATTGCCCATTGCATTATTTTAGAAAACAGGCCATAATTATTCCCAGCTTCCAATAGGTTCTCCAAACACCATCTCACAGAATGGTAATTTTGAGTGACAGCCTTCAGGAATTTGCCTCAGTTTTTAGAAAGTGTTTTTAACCTAGCACCAGCAGTGCAGTCTGTTCCAATTATTCTTCTTTCCCCTGGCTATACCAGGTTAAGTTTTCCAGTATGCATGGAAGGCCATGGGATGTGTCTCTTCAACTAGAAACTGTTGCCCTCCCATACTTGGCTGTGGTAACTTACAATGTCACATAGCCTTTCCTTCCCTCTGCTGTTCCACACAGAACTGCTACCAATAATAATCATTCTTTTGTAGGGAAACCTGCATCCTGTTCTCAAAAAAATATCCTGTAAACTGAGTTTGTGTCTTTATATGCCCTACTTGTGATCAGAACTCCCCACTCACCTGACGAAGGAGCAATGCTCCAAAAGCTAGTGGTGTTTCTTACCCAATAAAGCTGTTGGACTTTAACCTGGTGTTGTGAGACTTCTTACTCAAAAAAGGCCCCCACAGTCATCCTTAAAGCACATTAACCTTTAACTAAGATAGAAATGCTAATTATCCATCTTTAATCCAAAATTCCTTTCATTTTAGAAATAAATCGATAATTTTCAGTACAACATTTACAACTTGATACCTGTTACACCGTTCCAGAACTTTGGGAAAACTCAGAATACACTTATGCTAAACTCAGAGGCTACTGTCATTGCCTCCAAGTGCAAATACTTTGCACTTCCTTCTCAGTAAAACAATTTGTACTTCCTTTTATCGCTAACAATCAAACCACCCAGATGTACTGTCAGGCAGACTACATGAACAGGTCATATGACCCTCTTCATTTATCCTAAATTTAAAGCTACTGTCCTCAAATATAACAATCCTAAAAAAAATTCATAGTTGTATCAGGAACATCTAAGGGGATATACAGGGCTAGGTTCTCCAACCTCATTCGCAGAAAGGATTCTCCCATCCTGCGCTAAATTCTCCATCCTTGCTAGCAGTGGCAGTGGGGCATAAATGGCTGGAGAATTCTGGCCACAGTGTAGCCTGGGGACTGTCTCAGGATACAAACCTCAAACGTTTGGCACTGCAACTGAGTGGTACAACAGAGCTTGAACTTACCGGAAGTACGGTAGGGAGTTCCAAATTTTAAAATAACTTGGAGCTCACGCAAACACATTAAGAAGGCTGTGTTAACTTTAACTCCATGGCCTCATCTACCCCCATTTTTTTTTTAATGTTGTCATCTAATACTGTTCCTAAACATGTCTCGAGATAATTGGCAGCTGCATCGTTTTACATCGACAAATATCACATTCTCAAACTCAATATCTAGTGAACAAGCAATCCAGCTCAAGGCTTGAAATCTATTATTGTTATCTATAGCACAGTTCTCATCAAACTTTAGTGGTCAGTGGCTGCTGTACACAATTTTGAAATCAATTTAGGAAATTATCTTAGTTGATTACAGGCTTGTTTACCACAGAACCATAGAACATTACAGCACAGAAACAGGCCTTGGCTGTGCTGAACCATTTTTCTGCCTAGTCCCACTGACCTGCACCTAGACCATATCCATCCACACCGTCTCATCCATGTATCTATCCAAGTTTTTCTTAAATATTAGAAGTGAGCCGGTATTAAGGCGACCAGAGCCGGACGCAGTATTCCAAATGAGATCTAACCAACGTTTTATACAACTGCAACATTAAAGGACCCTCCACAATATTCCCTTTAAACTTTTCCCCCTTCACCCTTAACTCATGTTCTCTAGTTTTTTTCTCGCCTGCTTGCATTCACTCTATCTGTACCCATCATAATTTTATACACCTCTATCAAATCTCCCCTTACTTTTCCATGCTTCAAGGAATAAAGTCCTAACCTATTCAACCTTTCTCTGTAATTCAGTTTCTCAAGTCTCGGCAACTAACTTATAAACGTTCTCTGCACTCTTTCAACCCTATTAATATCCTTCCTGTAATTAGGTGACCAAAAACGTACACAATACTCTAAATTCAGCCTCACCAATGTCTTATACAACCTCACTATAACATTCTCTTATACTCAATACTTTGAGTTATAATACTTTGATTTATAAAATTGAGATGTACCAAAAACACTCTTTATGACCCTATCTATCGGTGAAGTCACTTTTAGGGAATTATGTACCTGTATTCCCAGATCCCTCTGTTCTACTGCACTCTTCAGTGTCCTACCATTTACTTTGTATGTTCTACCTTGGTTTGTCCTTCCAAAGTGCAATACCTCACACTTATCTGCATTACACTTAATCTGCCATTTCTCAGCCCATTTTTCTAGTTGGTCCAAATCCCTCTCCAATCTTTGTATCATCAGCAAATTTGCTGATCCAATTTACCACATTGTGATCCAGATCATTGATATAGATGACAAACAATACAGATACAATGGACCCAGCAGTGATCCCTGTGGCACACCACTAGTCACAGGCCTCCACTCAGAGAAGCAATCCTCCACTACCACTCTCTGGCTCCTTCCATTGAGCCAATGTCTAATCCAATTTACTACCTCTCCTTGTATACAAAGAACAAAAAACATTACAGTACAGGAAACAGGCCCTTTGGTACTCCAAGCCTGCACCACTCATGCATCCAACTAAACCATTTGTTTGTATGCCTCCATTCCCAGTCTGTTCATGCAACTATCCAGATAAGTCTCAAACGATCCGCTACTATCACCTTGCTTGTCAGTGCATCCAACCTCCCACCACCCTCTGTGTAAAATATATCACTCTGACATCTGTTATATTTTGTGACTGAACCTTCTTAACTAACCTCCCATGCAGGACCTTGTCAAAGGTCTTACTGCCTTCCCTTCATCCACTTTCTTGGTAAGTTCCTTGAAAAACTCTAATAGATTGGTTAAAACTTGACCTACCACTCACAAAGCCATGTTGACTCTCCCTAATAAGTCCCTGTCTATTCAAATATTTATAGGTCCTATCTCTTAGTACTCCTTCCAATAATTTACCTACTACTGATGTCAAACTTACTGGCCTATAATTTCCCAGATTACCTTTTGAGCCTTTTTTAAACAACGGAACAACACGAGCTGTCTTCCAATCATCTGGCACCTCACCTGTAGATATCAACATTTTAAATACATTTGCCAGGGCCCCTGCAATTTCAACACTAGTCTCCTTCAAGGTCCTTGAAGGAGGTTTCCTGTCTGTTATTTTGTAAGTCAAATTACATGATAGTGAGGAGGATCCTGGCTCACAAGAATTAAAAACCTCAACTATGGAATAAACAGAGAAAAGGAGACCCATTTTTCTGCACAGCTACAGAATGGCTAGAGAACAAGCTCCATTCATGTCAACTAAAGCTTTAAACATCTTGTGGATGGTGTTTCGTAAATAAAATTGGAACTCAGAAGAACCAGCAGTTCACCATTGCTAATTACAGAAAGCATCAAATGCCACATTTTATGCTCAAGAGCTACTTTAATGAATTTGCAGCATATAATTTGAATGCCAGATTTTCAAGTTCCCCAGCGAATTGAAATCAATTAATTAAAATCATGAGCAGCAAATGAATAAGTTTTCAATGATACGTGTGGGACCATGAAAATCTATTCTTATATATATTAATTTGATCATCATTGCTTATCAATAAAATTCCATTTACTGTTGCTGCAGTTTTTATAAGAGACTACCCAATTTTACTGTCAAAATAGATTAGTAAAAAAGTAAATTATATTATAACGATTAGTATTCTTCAATAGTACATCAAGGGTTCAAAAGCACTTTGGTATGTCTGAGCTTATGAAAGGATGTATTTAATAGAAATCTTTCCTATTTCATAATAGTTAACTGAAACTTTGATAAGATATTGTGAGAAGGTGACCTCCTTAATCTGAAAACAGGGTAACTGCTACGGAGAACAATAGAATATCAAGTATACTGTGATTTTGTATCTATTAGCTAGGACTGAGCCCAATGTTCATTTTGATCATTTGGAATGGGTCTAAAGGAAACTCCACAAGTGAAGAGTTGTCAAAGAATTTGAGAGTACTTTGTTTTCCCTAATCTTTAAACTTTTGCTACTCTTTATTTATATTCTTGTGAATGTCCAAAATGTTCCAAAGATTTTTTTCCCAACAATTCATGATGTTTATGTAAATCCGAAGCAAACTGTACACCATCTGCTTACAAGATTATTGTGCACCTTGTGACAATATTGTGTCATTAAAAAATGTACTGGTGAAGGTTTATAAGACAACTCTGTTTAAACAATGGTGAATTATCTACAGCTGGCAGTCAATGTACTGCAGAAGAATAATTGTTCCTAATTATTGGGGTGTTTGTAGAGTTTAATTAGGTTGATTGACAAGACGAAAATCACACTAATGGGTGGAGCTAGGTTCAGAGAGAGACTAGCAGGCTGTCGCTGTTTGAATCTGTATAGAGCAGAAGCTCTTTTCCATTCTAGAAATTGAAATCTGGATCCTGCTAGAAAGTAGATATCCCTCTCCTGAGGTGCTTATTCCACCTCCCCAATCTCCCTTCATTTCACTCTGGAGTTCTACTACCAATAGGTCTCTATCCGGAGTTCTGCTGACTGAAGAAGGTTTTTCCTCTGGAAGTGCTATATGGGAGTCAGAAGATATGTGTTTCTCAGTATATCTTTCCAGAGGGGTGAAAAGGCTGGTGGCAACTAACTGATTCTGAAGAGGAGTTTACGTCCATGGGGATATTGCTTAAATTGGAACTAATAGAGTTAGCTAGTAATTCAGAATTATGTCTTGTCATGTTTAAGTATTTCAATTGGCAAATGTGATACTAATTCTTTGTTATAGTTTAAACTGTATTGTTAATTTTTTTTTAGTACAAGCTTCCTAATGGGTCAATAGAACCACATCTGGAGTGAACCATCTTATGCTCACAATAATGCCAAAATTAAAAGCACTTAGGGTCTAGGCTAGCTTCACAATATACCTTGGAGTTTCTGATCTGATACCTAACAAAATGCAGTACATTCAATCTCTATCCAAGTGTGTCCATCCAGACAGATCCTAATGTTATCACCATTTTGGTATCTAACTAGTTCCTCAAAGATTCCAAGGTTTTAACCTTCATTTTTCCTGGAAGTCCATTCTTTATGTAGATCACTTTTTGTGTGAAAACTAATTTCTTGTTATCTAAATATGTCTTTTACTATCAGTTTGAACCCAACTCTCTTGTCCTAATTTCACAATTTAATTAGGTTATTCTTCAGAAATACCCTCTCAATTCCCTTAACTATTTTACTTCATTCTGATAGATTAGTTTTCAAATGCCTCCTTTTAAGTCAGATCCTTCAGACGATGGATCAGATTTATTACTCTTCTCTGCTTCCAGGTTTCACTCTGGTCACATTTCTGTTTGTTCTTACATCTGTCCCATTGAACTCTTTTTGGGAGTCATGAATGTGACTACAAAACCCAAGAGATGGCCAATCAAAGTGAGAGATAGAACAGAACAGGAGAAGCATCAAAATACCATTTAATCATTTCCAAAATGTAATTGTTGCAGAATAAGGTGGATATCTGGATGATTGAGCTTTTTGGTATTTAGAGAATGGTTTTCAGTGGACAATAACAATGCATATCTGGTTGTCTTTGTACCTTTCAGGGAAACATTGCAATGTGGAGCGATAGAAGTTATGCAGGGTGTTTAACAGTATAAGAATCCAAGTGGTTAGCACTCTTTCCAAAGCCTTAATCATCTTTATGCCAATTGAGAAAGTAGTTGGTTTTATAAAAGCAATGGGTAGGAAGGCATTGACATCCCCCAACACTGAAAATCTGCTGGAGAACAATGCAGAATTTAAGACCAGAGCTCAGCACTGGATTCTCTGACCTCAATCGCAGCCAAGATTTTTTTGTCCTGCTGCAGTGAATGGAGAATTAGAGCAATATCCCACGGACATAATCTCCTCTTCAGAATCAGTTAATGAAACACATTGCCTTATATGTTGCCAGTCATCCAGCCTTTTAACCCCTCTATACAGAGTGACATCTATCTTCTGACCCCATACAGCAACCTCCAGAGAGAAAACCGGCCTCAATCAGCAAAACTCCAGAGAGAATCTTCTAGATTCTTGACCCTGTACAGATTTTCTGTATGTTTGTGACATGTATGACAGCTGCAACACTGGTTAATTTGCCACCTCAGAAAACAGGACAATCCCTCAATCAACATCTGAGGTTTTGGACAGTGGGCAGGGAGGTTGAAGATGCCCATTGAAAATCACTGCTTTTGGTTTTCCAGCTTCCACCACCCTCTCTTTATGACCCCACTTATCCTAGCTGATAGTCAATCCATGATTCTGGGATTCCAGAGTTGTTTTTCTGGCAGCAGCCATAGTCTCCTGCATGACAGTGCTGAGCACCACAGCTGGCAACTTTCATCAGATTGGAATTCGGACTCTGGAAAACTGATTCTACGGGGAAGCCTTGCTGCTGACTGATTGGTTTATGATTTGCTCAGCCTTCCTCAAAAGAGGCAGTGCAAGACTCTCGCCTACTCTCCAGCGAGTGAGACCCCTAACGCTTCAAGATTCTTCCCAATGCTTCAAGGCAATGATGAGCCGATGAAAAGTAATTGATCTGAAACATTAATTTTGTTTCTTTCCACACAGATTTTTTTTTATTCATTCATGGGCGTCACTGGCTGGCCAGTATTTATTGCCCATCTCAAGTTGCCTGGGGGCAGTTGTAAGACAACCACATTGCTGTGGCTCTGGAGTCACAAGTAGGCCAGACCAGATAAGGACATTAGTTACAAAAACTCATTTGGTTCAACTATCGACAATGGTTTCATGGTCAACAGTAGATTCTTAATTCCAGATTTTTTTTTATATGGAATACAAATTCCACCAGCTTGGTGGTAGGATTCGAAGCTAGAGCATTAGATGAGTTTCTGGATTAATAGTCTAACAATAGTACCATTAGCTTCCTCTACTACCTGGCTTGCTTCCATTTCCAGAATTTTTCCAGTAAAATAGTAGTCCAACTCATCAATTCATAATGTCTTGGTAAATCAAGTTAGATGTTTTCAATTGCACTTCATTCAAATCTGAATACTTAATTAATGTTGTTCAGGTTCATTTAATATGGGATAACTCAAAGCAAGCTAAATGTTGCATTAGCCCTAGAGAAAATTAATACATTTAAATTTACTTTTAGCCTTAACTATTAATTTCTATACACTTGCATGTATATAGAATGGTAATGGTAGAGTATTCCAGTTAATTATTCTTACACAATTGCCTAAAAAAACAACTAAGGCTAATTGATTCATCAGGAAAACATTACACTATTCATAAGATATGAATGTATGTTTGTACGAAGGCTATAATGTTTACCATGCCTCTATGTATTTCACGAAAGATATTAAGTTACATGTTTCTGATATTTAGTACAATTACTCGCTGCTTTTCCAATCCCAATTCTTAATGAATGTAGAATAAATGGAATGTGGAAATGGAACTTGTGTCATATTGTTGGTTTCATTGCAATGAAAATGTTATTTTCCTTTATTGAATAAATACAAAACTAACATTGTTAATATTTGATATGCCAAAGACTGCATACACAGACATCAGTATTCAGAAAATCAGTTGCAACTTTGTTAGCAAAATACAGCACACTAAAATGATTATACTTAAAAAAATTAAGCCTTGTCATTTGGCATCATTTTTTAATAGAACTATTGAATCCCTACAACACAAAATGAGGCCAGCCCATTGAGTCTATACCGACCACAATCCCAGCCAGACCCTATTCACCTGCTAATCCCCTGATATTAGGATCAATTTAGCATGCCCAATCAATCTAACCTGCACATCTTTGGACTGTGGGAGGAAATCAAAGCACTCGGAGTAAACCTATGCAGACGGGAAGAGCGCAAACTCCACACAGTGAGCCGAGGCCAGAATTGAACCCGGGTCCCACGTGCTGTGAGGCAGCACTGCTAACCATTATGCCTTGAATAAATTTTAATAGTGATCAGCTGCTGTTGCTACTGACAGGGATTCTTGCATAAGTATGGGCACCAGCGAAATAATTGTCCACGTTCAGTTGATTAAAGTTTATCGCTCACAATGGACATTTCAATCGGGGAAATTGTTTGCTGTGGCACATATGACTGGGGTGATGACTGAGTTTATTCTGAATTACACATTTTATGTTTTGCCAATAACAATATCTATATTTCTTTGCATGTCACTTTTTTACTTGGTCGTGTATTGTGATATTTGCTGTTTACATGATGGATTGCAGTGGTGTGATTGTGACTCAATGCACTGCGCGGGCTGTAAAATCTGTCAAAGTAAAGACAACAAATATTTACTTCAACTGGTAATGTTATTTTTTACTGGAAGGTATGTTCTCAGTTTGGCACCAATTCTGATGAAAGGTCTACACCTGAAATGTCAACCTTAGTTTTCCTTCAAAGGAAAGGACTTTCTGCCCTTGATTTCCATCAAATCGGAAGGTCGCAGGTGCCATTTATAAATGATGATGTGCAGGACCCAATTTCAGTATTCAGATTCCTAGTTAGTGTCCAGCCCTCCATCATCACATGTCCTACCATTTTTCTCCAGCGTGGTATAAGGATGAAGGTAATAACTTTGAAGGCTTTGCTCCTAAATTGGTCGGACCTATTGTGGGTAGGCCCCACATTCTTTTTTTGGAGTCAGGCTTGCTTCTCCATGGCCCATGATTCATGGATTTCAGAGAAGTCATGTGCCAAATTGGGAGAAGACTAACTACAACCAGATTAGACAGGATTTGGAGGCTGTTGTTTGAGAGAGGCTGTTTTGGTGTAAAATCTACATCTGGCATGTGGGAGTCTTTTAAGGAACGGTCAATTGGGGTGCAGGACAAGCTTATGCCTGTGAAAAGGAAAGGCAGGATCTGGGAACTGTGGATGATCAGGGAAATTGTGAGTCTAGTCAAAAAGAAAAAGGATGCCTGCATAAGGTCTAGGCAACTTAAAACAGATGAAGCACTTGAAGAATACAAGGTAAGTAAAAAAGAACTCAAACAGGGAGTTAGGATGCAAAAAGGGTCACAACATGTCCTTGGCAGGCGGGATTGAGGAGGATCCCGAGGCATTTTATGCATTTATTATGAACAGGACAGTAGCTAGAGAAAGAGTTAGTCCACTCCAGGACAAAGGAGGAAAATTATGCATAAAACTAAAGGAAGTGGATGAGATCCATGAGTACTTTGTATCAGTACTTAACAAAGAGAGGAACACATTGGTCATATCTCGGAGGATATGCAAACCATCTAGATCATCATCATTACGAGGGAGGAAGTGTTAAGTATATTAAAAAGCATTGAGGTAGACTAATGGCTAGATGCCATCTACTCCAGATTTAAGGAAGTCAAAAGGAAATTGCTGGACCTCTAACAGAAATCTTTGTTTCCTCAATGACCAGAGGTGAGGTCCCAGAGGATTGCAGGGTAGCCAATGTTGGCCTGTTACGTAAAAGGATAGCAAGGATAACCCAGGTAATTATAGGCCAGTGAGCTTGACGTCAATGATAGTAAATTGTTGCAGATTGTTAGGGATTGGACCTATACACATATAATGGTCTGACAGACAGCATGGTTTTGTATAAGAGAGGTCATGTTTCACTAATTTGAATTTTTTGAGACGGTTACAAAAATGACTGATGAGGAAAGGGCTGTGCATGTTGTCTATGTGGACTTCAGTAAAACATTTGGTAAGGTTCTTCATGGCAGACTGGTGCAAAAGGTTAAATCACACAGGATCAGGGATGAACTAGCTAGGTGGATTCAGAACTGGCTTGGCCTATAGAAGACAGAGGCTAGCAGTGAAAGGATGTTTTTCTGAATGAAGATCTGTAACGAATGGTGCTCCATAGGAATCAATACTGGGACCTCTGTTATTTATAATATATAAAATGATTTGGAAGAAAACGTAGCTGACCTGATTAGCAAGTCTGTGGATAATACTAAGTTTGGTGGAGTTGCAGGTAGTGATGAAGTTGTCAGAGAATACAGCAGGACATAGGTTGGGAAATTGGGCAGAAAAATGGCAAATGAAATTTAATCTGGACAAATGCGAGGTGATGTATTTTGGTAGATCCAATTCAAGTGGCACTACAAAATAAATGGCAGAACCATCAGCAGCATTAACACAAATCTGGGATTACAGGTTCATGGATCCTTAAGTGACAGAACAAGTGGAAAAGGTGGTGAAGAAAACAGATGGAAAACTTGCTTTTATCGGCTGGGGCATCGAGTTTAAAAGTTGGTAAATTATGTTAGTTGTACAAAATGTTGGTTAGGCCACATTTGAAATACTGAGTCCAATTCTGTTTGTCACAGTACCAGAAGTATGTGGTTTTGGAAAGAGTGCAGAACAGATTTACCAGGATGTTGCTTGATATGGAGTGTATTAGTTGTAGGAAGAAATTGAATAAACTGGGATTGTTCTTTTTGGAAAGATGAAGGCAACCTCCTAGAAGTTAATAAAATTATGAGGGGCATTGATAAGGTGAACAGTTGCCCTTTTTCCCAGGGCAGAAATGACAATTACAGATTCAAGGTAAGTGGGGAAAGATTCAGTAGAGATGTTCAGGGCCAGATTTTTTTAAACACAGAAGTAGTGGGGGTTTGGAATTCACTGCCAAGTGAGGTAGTTGAGGCAGACACAATAGTGACATTTAAGATTTATCTGGATAAACACATGAACAGGGTGGGGAATAGAAGATATAGCTGAGACAATGTGATCAGCGCAGGCTTGCTGTGCCAAAATGCCTGTTCCTGCGTTGGACTGCTCTTTGTTGTTTGAATATGTGAACATTTCAAAAGATAACTTCAAAAGATAACTTGTCTCTGTGTCTCAAAAGGTCTAACTCCAACCCTCCCATACCCCCTCCATACCAACTAATACCTCCCCCCAGCTCTAAAAGTTTCTTATGCCCTTCATGCCAATTCACATTGCTGTCACCACTAATGGCCGCTCATATCTTCTGTGTCAATTCTTGATCTTTCCATGCCCATTTATGCAACATACATTATCAACAGACCCTTTAGTAACAACGGAATGTGTGAAATTGTTTTGAAAAATACTCATTCATAATTCTTGTAAAAATAACTGCTGTTCCTACAACCATGCATAATGAGGTTTGACAGAGAATCCAGAAAATGAACTACAGGGAAATGTTGATTTTACCAGATTGGCATCTTTGAGGTTAGAAGTTATTTTTTCTTATCTCTTATGTCAATGTCTCCATGTTAATTTGTACAAGAGTGAGGTGCAAATGCTTAAAACTTTTGTTATTGATAGTTTAATGGTCTCTTTGACACTTTTATAAGTTTGTTGGAACACCAGGACAACCTTTGAGCAGATTCATGGAATAACACCCTGAAGACTGAGCTCATCCACCAGAGGAGAGAGAATTTTTACAGAAATTGAGTAGGGAATAACTCCGGGAATAAACAATTACACTTCAGGCTGAGGTATGAGATGAGCTCTCAACAAGATTTGCCAGATTTACAAGAACAAAAACAAAACAATTTAGACTAAATTTTCCAAGCATGTGTCAGGAACATGATACCCCTTGACCAGGTAAGTGTTTAGCTTAGGCCTGCAGACAACAAATATGGTGGCACACTGGTTAGCTCATGGCACCACGAACCCTGGTTCGATATCCACCATGTGGAATTTGCACATTCTCCCTGTGTTGGTTTCTCCTGAGAGCTCCACTTTCCTCTCAGTCCCAAGTTGTACAGATTAGGAGGATTGGCCATGCTAAATTGCCTCTGTGTTCCAAGATGCACAGGTTAGAGGGATCAGTGGAGTAAATAAATGGGGTTCCAAGGATAAGGCCTGGGTAAGATGCTCTGTTGGAGAGCTGGTGCAGATTTGATGGGCCAAATGGCCACCTTTTGCATGATAGGTTTCTATGACTCTAGAAAACTGACAATTTTTCAAAACACTGGAACTGGGCAGGATAGATATAGAATGTACTCTTCAGGGGCAATTCTCTCAGCCTGCTGCATTGTTTCAGGAAACTCATTCCTGGGACTGAAGTCTTGGAGCCCACTAGCCTCTTCCCCAGCACCTCCATCCCAACCAGGAGTGTTCACAAGAGCTCCTCACCTGCAGGGAATGTCAGCTCGACCCTGCTAAGTGAAAGGAAACCTCCTAAAGTGTTGGGCATCAGAGGGTAAGGGGAGAGTGTCCCCTGGACATTGCAAGCTTGACAATGTCAGCCTCGCCCTCTGGCACTGCCCAGGTGGCAATACCTGGGGGCACCTTCACACCACCCACTGAGTTTTGGGCAATGCCAAGAGGGTGGACCAGAAGGGTCCTTTAGGGAAGTGGGGCCTCTGTGGGTGGGGGCGGTGGGGGGGGGGGGGGGAGATTGATGAGGGTCCTGCTGCCACTCTGCATCTAACAGTGACAGTGGGAGGATCAGGAGATCAGGACTAGCAGGAGTCAGAGACGGGGTTGGGCAGGAAGATCAAAGTGGGCTGGGTGGAGTGACCAGGCTGACCCAGACACTTTGGGGAGGAAGGGAGCAGAGATGATGGGCTGTGGGTGGTGATGTGGAGTTGCACGGCTGCCCAGCAATCAGGAGGCCAGTAGTACAGGGCTACTGTGCATGTGCCAATCTTGGCACTGACAGATTAGGTGGGCCATTGCGCATGTGCCAATGCTATACTGCCCGCCTCTCCAGTGGGAATAGGTGTGGTCCACAGCAAGTTGGTGATATTCACACTGGTGCACTCTGCAGCGTACAGGGTGGGAGATTCATTCTGAAACTCCTGCTGAAAATAACCTATGGGATTTATTCTAGGTTGTACACAAATTTGACACTTAGAATTTTTGGGCAAGATAAATTTAGCCACATTTTCTTGATTAGAAAATTTCACAAGAACAAGTGGTGTGTTAAAGCAATAAATAAAAAATGGGCGATATGGTAGCACAGTGGTTAGCACTACTGCTTCACAGCTCCAGTGACCTGGCTTTGATTCCCAGCTTGGGTCACTGTCTGTGTAGAGTTTGCACATTCTCCTCATGTCTGTGTGGGTTTCCTCCAGATGCTCTGGTTTCCTCCCACTGTCCAAAGATGTGCGGGTTAGATTGATTGGCCATGCTAAAATTGCCATTAGTGTCCTGAGATGCATAGGTTACGGGTAAAAGATATGGGGGTAAGGCCTGGGTGGGATCGTGGTCAGTCAGACTCGATGGGCCCAATAGCCTCTTTCTGCACTGTAGGGTTTCTCTAATTTCTATAATAAAATTGCAATAAGTTACTTAGAGGTGAATTAGCATGATCCTGAGAACTGATCCTAATCAAAGATTCAAAGAAGTAAGTGAAAGCAACATTTTCTTATCAAAAGCAGAAATTATTTTGAACCTTATACTTGGACAAACAGTTAAAGAGATGGGAGGGTAGGAATTCCATGCTATGTCAGCCATCAGTGGTAGGCCAGTGACTGCATGAAAAAAAAAATTATGGATTCCACTGAGAGGTTATTCTGGTCAGCAATTGAGCACTGTGACTTTTCATGGATTTTCTACAGTTAGAGACTGGCTAGTTGTTTATGCCTGTTTCAATTATGTTTCATTCTGGGACAATTTTTTTTAATTGCACAATAAAGGAATGGTAGAGAGCAAAACACAATGATTTCATTTGAAATGGTGAGCACTGCTTGGCAGAGAGATGTTCAACATTTTTTCCTTGCTGTTCAAACATACAAATGCCCCTGCCTGACTTCTAAGTGCATCCCTTTCTGGAGAATCAACAGTAATGGGTCACTGCTCAGTCAAGTGTTGAGTGGCACATCATACAAAGGTCCACTGTATCTCAGTGTTGAACCCTGATATGCTTTCGCAGTGCCAGAAATCTCTCATGCTGATTAGCTCCATAGGCTAAAAAGTCATTCTGAGGGTCAGCTTAAAACATGGGAGGGAGTTACTGTGAGGAAAGATTTCCAAGACCTGATAACAGTGGAGCATCTATCTCAAGAAAATGATCTCAAGGTACAGAGAAAATCCTTTCATTGTTCTGGGCACCCTCGTAGAGGAAGGGTATTAGAGCCATGAAAAACATAACAAATGATCATATTGAGAGGTCACAGTTATAAAAATGATTGAGGCTCAATTCACTGGAAGAGAAAAGATTAACTGAAAATTCTGTGGGAGTAAATAAAATATAAGAAGTCGAATTTCAACAACTTTGCCAGTTATTAACTAGTGTATAGAATATATAGAATGGGCCAAATGATCTGTTTCTCTGCTGTACAATGATCTGTGCCAGCACTTATGCTCTACGCAAGCCAACTCCCACCGTCTGCATCCAACCCTATCTGCAGAACATTCATTTCACTTCTCTCTCAGGAGTTCCAGCTTCCTCTTTAATGTATATATGCTTCTTGCCTCAGCTACTCTTACATTTCTAAATTTCCTTTGAGAAAGAAAGTTGGTCAGTTGCACAGACGATCCTCAAAGGAGTGCTTCTGCCAGCCCCGTTGTGGTCCTGAATGATGTTACCAGCCTCGCCTGGGCCTCCTTTCAATCATTTTTCCCAATCAGGGCCTACTTGAAGGTCACTGTTAGTCACACTGCTGCCCAAAATTGAGATCCACTGATGATCTTCTATACATGCAGCAGGCATCTGCAGCTTACAGGTCTAATTTATAGGAGACACAAGGAACAATTTATGATGATGCCTTGGGCCTACTTGCAGAGATTGTTCCTTTGCATCCAGCACCAGGGAAATGTTACTCTGTTCCTATCCCAATGTTTTTATAGGACTGGATATTCATCTTCTAAGGTTGAGTTTTCACAAAAGTGCTTTTTCAAATCTTTCTCTTTATACTGTCAGAAGTGAGACTTATTTTCTTGCTACTAAAGTTACAAAAAAAAATATTTAGAGTAACAAAATGTTACGGATGTGTAGAGTTCAGGAATCTGCTGCTCTTTTTCTTTAGACTGCTGTTCACTTCAGACATTCCATTTCCATCTCCCTTCGGTTTAATAGGAACTATTCTGTTTCTTTCAGCACAGTTTGGACTCCAGCAAACAGAAGTGCAATGTTGTTGCAGGAAGTGATAAACATATGTGATCCATTTGTGGTTTAGGGAAGCGTTACTTAACACTCTACTAAACTTCCTTGCAGCGTAACATTTTCTGTGTTGCATTCAGCGAGACACGCAGGAGGTTCTATATTTTCTCTTTGTAAATAAGATATACAGGCTCCCCACTGTGCCCTATTGATTTGCTGCAAGTGTCAATGCAAGTGGAAGATTTTTCAAAAAAAAGCTAGCATTTTCCTTTGTTAATGGAACGTAATTGATATTTTAAATTTTAAAAACAAATTGTTTGATTATTGGCTGGTAAAAGTAATGGAGGTGCACCAGGCAGATGATCATATGTTAGTGAGTGCATTAAAAATTACAGGTATTGGCATCATCAAAACATCACAGTAACATGGAATTCAAAGAACATTTGATATGAACAACTTGATAATGATACATAGTATTTCTCCAGGATTAAGAATATCAACCAGTTTTTCCCATATCAAGCAAAACACAAGTAATAAATATTTTGATCTAAAGTTAACAGTTTTTAACAAATCAGCAAGCTCTTAACAAGGGGAAATGTCTTGTAATTTATTATTTTAAGTTGTAAGCTGCAAAGAAAATTAATTTTATGCTACGTCAATAGTGTTCTCATATCAAGATTAAATATATCTTAATCAAACCAGAAGTCCAAAGATGTGCTGGTTAAATTGATCGGCTATGCTAAATTGCCCCTTAGTGTACATGAAGAACCAGTTTAAGATTATCGGTTGGACTCACAATGTAACTCACTTACACCTGCTAGAAATTTGTCCTCTGCAAGAAAAAGGGATATATCCAGACATAGCACATTTTCTAAATAAATAAAATCATGAGGGGTAATAGTTCTCCAATGTATTCACCATGTTTTAACCAATCAGAATCAACTTGTATACAATCAGTATCCCCTTTTCAAGGCAGCATAAATTATTGTTCCCTTTGAAGTTTAGGATGCTTACATCTGCCCTGATGAGTATAAGGAGAAAAGCATTGAAAGCGTGTATCTCTTCTTCAGCAATTAGTTATTTCAAGGGCTTGTCTGTTACTGAAATTGCACATTAATGGCTTAGTGTACTATAAACATTTTCAAGTCAAGAGCTTGCCGGGTTTCATAAATCAAGCTGGAAATATCTCAAATCACATTCAGCGATCAAAAGTGGTATTCTACTCCATTGCTGGAGTAACAAACCAGTTAACTGCTTGCTTAGCTACATAAGTGTTAAAAGATGATTATTATAGGTACATCATGATTTTCCTCATTAAAACTGACAAAATTACATTCTTAGTGAATGCACATTTGAAAACTGTCCACTCCATTGATTTCGTTAAAGAGTTGTAAATTAAAGAAAAATTGTCTTTCCCCTCAGTATTGTTCAGCTTCACAAAATACAATTGGGCAATACACGGTGGGTTTGTCTAAATCACAAGATCCATTTTAATCATACGAGCACTCCATATCACATGCATCAGCACCTCAATGTATAATTCTCTGCGAACACAGACAATAAGTCATCCGCTCTCTGAATTTTTCCTTACTTGCTGTTGAGCTACTGAATGGAAGCTTTTGCCATTCTTATTCCCTCTGAAGAAATGTAATTTCTTGCTTCCTTTTCCCTTTTGAGAAGCCTGGGCAAAAATCTACAGTCAGTTATGTCAGACAGAGGCGAGTTAACTGAAAAAAGCCAACCTTGAATTTTAATAGCCTTGTCAATTGTAGGAAGAAATAAAGAGTGGTAGCAGTTCTGGGAAAGAAACAAGAAATGGTCTAATGAGTGTAGTGGCCTGTATTTACTCCCTTTTCTTCCTGCTCTTTTCTGTTCACCAGTAATCTTCTTCTTAAGTTATGTGGAAATTAAGGGATAGGAGCAGGCCATTCAGTCTATCTGGTCTGTGCTGGCGTTGATGCTCACTACAAGCTTCCTGTATATCCTTCTGTCCCTTTCTCCCTTACATATCTAGCTTCTCCTTAAAAGTTTCCTCTAGTTACCACCTTACAAGGAGGTACGTGCACAACATATAAGAGATAGACAGACAGACGTAGAGATCAAATGAGCACAAATCAGTGTGTGCGTGTTGCTGAGGCTGATTCTTAAATCCCACTAATGTAATGAATGTGCTCCAATATACCAAACTTTGATGTGTTTGTGTTTAAATTGTTTCAATCATTTTAAGTTCTTGCTGACCTTTTTTCAAACATCATTTGGATGGACCCGTAAACAGGCGAGGACACTGCAATGCATGATGAACCCACGCCCAATGATTACGATGCAGAAAGTACGCTGACTTTGTGTCTCTTGCTCATGTGAATGATTCCAGCATCTGGCCAGCACTCACTGCACTGTTGACCAGCTGTACACACCAGCAGGAAGTCAATAACAGGAGAGGCTAGCACCATTTCAAGTTAGCACGCAGCTCTTAAAGGAGAATCCAAAGATGCACAAGTGAGATGGATTGGCCGTGTTAAATTGCCCCTTAGCGTCCCAAGAAGTGTAGGTCAGGGGGATTAGCAAGGCAAATGTGTAGGATTACGGGGATAGAGCGGGAACGTGGGCCAGAGTAAGATGCTCTGTTAGAGCTGATGCAGAATCGATGGGCTGAATGACTCTTTCTACACCGTAATGATTCTAATATTCAATGGTTCTGAGAAGGGTGCATGCTGGCTGGGCCATGTGCTGGGATTCTTGATTGAAGAAAATCTGACTGGGGAAAAAGTGTAAAAATTAGCACAACATGGGAGAGACAGCAACCTTCAGGATTTTCCAGCAATGCATTGGATGTGTTGGTGAAGAATGTACAAAGGAAGAGAGATGTCCTGTGTCCACAGTGGGGAAGGAGGTCCTTCAGATAGACGTTTAAACAACAATGGGAGCGAGTAATGGAGGTCAATGACAGGGTCAAATTTTGAGGACTTGGGTGTGGTGCCTCCAAGAAGTTCAGTGATCTCACAGAAGTAACTAAGGTCCATGAGCGCAATACCATATGCAACCAACTGCATCAGTAGCCACAACCACGGCTCAAATCAGCACACTCTCAACATTCACCTAAGAGCAATATCTGTCAAACTGGCCTTATACCTAACATTCACATACTTCATAGACTTAGTAATGCTGCAAATTTTACACTCACATCCCACAGCTTTCATACAAGCCATTTATCTAACCATTGAGGCCATATCACCCAACCATATTGCGCAAAATTCACTGATACGTTTCCCTCTCTTCTGCAGGACAAGGTTATAGACAGACAGGGACCTCTGGAGGAGGCATCCATTGTTGAAACACTCATGGCTAATGGAAGAGCTGAAACTGCTGAACCTAATATCCACATACCAGATCCTCCTTCTCCCATCCCACAATTTCTTCTGATTTAGAAGCTACTGATGGTATGAGCAAGTAGCTCTTATTAGTAGCTCTACCTGCCTGCAGCACAACCTCATGTTTGTCTTTTTAGATACCAAGGACTATCATTTGGCTAGACATTGGAAGAACAGCAAGAAAACAATTTTGATGAAGACATTGCTTGGTTTAAGAATTATTACCACTAGTTTTAACTCTGCATAATTCAGAGGAGAGAGTAGACGCAGAATCTGCACATAGTGAGGCAACAGATGTGAGTGGACTGTGGGCAGGACAGGGCAGTAAGGATAATACAGGTTCCAGAATATCAAAGGCTGCACAATAAATCTACTGCAGAGGACAGATCAGGACCTTAACAGGGCAGATTACAGAAGAACACTAATGGTTTTGAACAACAAATTCTTGATGGATTGAGAAACTTATAGCTAATGTGAAAGAACATGGAGGAGTCTTTGGGCATTGGGGGTTTACCCAGAACTTGGTTTATCCTATCAGCATGGATGTAGCCACCAACTCCATTCGCTCATTTGTGGAACCAATTATACTGTGGTGTTTGGCCAATGTTACAGTTTCTACTGCAGCACAGATTGAAACCAGTCAGCGTCGGCATGCTGCAGTGGAAGCTCAGACTGAAGGCCGTTAAATGTTAGCTTGTTACCATCATAGCTGTAGATTGCAGTGTGCAAAGGGCCTTGCAAGCTATTAGAGCAGTCGAGCAATCTGACCTCCAATAGATTGCTAGAATTGCAGACTTGACACCACAAGCAAGTGATCATGACTCCATGGAGCAGAGAGTTGCTGACCTCTCTCAGGATGATACCATTCATCTGTCCACCTCTTCCACTCCGCTTCTATCCTTGCTGCTACCTATCAGTCAACCAGACTCCTGCCACTCACACCAAGATTGTGCAGTCCGCATCAGTGTCTGCTAGGCCAGTTCCTCAGCACACTGCAGTCAGTGGTGCATTAGGATGGGTGCTATGGGTAATTAAAATAAAAACAGAAAATGCTACAAATCAGCAGAGTTGGCAGCATCGATGAAGGTAGAAACAAGGTTAACTTTCCCGGTCTGTAATCTTTCATAAGGAGAAGAAATGAGCTCAAATGGCACTGCTGGCATCAAATCAGTGTTACACACTGAATGGTGACCTGCTTTGTCTGCTCTATATCCATCCGGTAGATATTCACTGCACATGTGCTGACATCCTCACCAATGTGATGGACTGTACAAATCACTAGAGTCATGCCAGTGTGTTGTTGATATCATTTTGGGCTCTAGGACGCATGTAATACCTAGAAAACTAAAGTTAATAGCTCAATTTCTCACCCCATAATTTTAATGATTTGCAAGGGGAAGAAATTGGAAGAGGAGAGGGAACTTGGGACAAAAAGAGAGGTTAATGCACAAAATGTCAGTTACAATTGCATTCAGTGAGACTATTGGGAATGCGGATGGGGATGTGTGGAGACTGGGGGGTAACTCCCCTGTTCCATAATAACTGCCACAAACCCCACCTCCTGGCTCCTGATTTTTCCTGATTTCCAAAAGGAATTAAAATATGTGTCATTGTCACCAAGTGCTTTTAGATATAGCTTGTGTTGAAGATTACTTTCTCAAGTATAACTGCAGAAAAAAAAAGAAATTTGTTTCTGTCATTCTTTGGGCTCTCTGACTGAAACCATTAATTTAAAGCCAATTAAAGTTTAATTAGTGGAAATGTGTTGTATTGCTGTGTCTGCTGCTAATTGAATTACGACTATGAAAAGTAATTTCAATTAGAACCCTTTCAACTAATCCTCGTCAATCTTTCCTGGCTTCCAAGAAGTGAAAATATGTGCTAACCGATTTTGGCAATCAGTTCCTATCTTTTGTCACTCCCCTGTCACACGTAGCCTCATAATATGCTTCTAACAGAGTCAACAGGTATCAAAGTAAGGGGGCTACACAATATGACTAATTGCTCACTTTAGTAGATAATCTGTTTCCTGGAGTTAGCTTCCAGTCAATTTGTAGGACATGGATCAAATAATCAAACAGCAAAACAGCCTTGCTGAGCACTGGTGCATGGCTGCAACTTCACAGGTTAACTTTAAACAGAAGTCAACATTTGACCATTGCCATAAAGCTTTGTCATAGATGCTGATTTTATTTTAAACCTCAAATTTATCAATGTGATATATTGGAGGTGACACCAAGGAAATACCTGAGCTACAGACGTATTGGGGAGGCACACTGCACAATTGCTACACTTTAATCATGGGTTGCTGCTTCACTGGGCACTGAAGACACTTGGTAGTTCGAATTTCTGCGACAAGTGAAAACGAGGAGATTTTTTTTCATCTCTGGGATATGAGCCTAATTCCTCAACCGCAAAGGTTAAGATTCAAATCATGACTCATACCCAGATGAGACTCAGCACTGAACAAGGATTCTGTTGACGACTTCTCAATTACTCCATCAAATATGCTCATACTAAAACTAGTAACATAAGGCTGTTCATAACAAACACCGTACAATTTACCACCATGAATTGCAATCAAACTCAAATTTATTTTTTGACAAAAACAGGAAAAAGCCAGACTTTCTCCATAGTTAGTGGCAGCTTCAATAAAATAAAAATGTACATCTTGTTTGAAGTGTGAAGCAGGAATGTAACTTAAAGTTTTTATAATGTTTATTTATTGGTGTCAAAAGTAGGCTTACATTAACACTGCAATGAAGTTATTGTGAATTTTACCAATAAAAAGAAAAACATGATGTCTTGCCATTTTTGTCAAAAAAAATATTTGAGTTATTTATTGCTCGTACAACTTCTGGTAGTCATACAGGATGAGATTTTAGTAACTGAGAAAAGTCTCTAAGGTGAAGAGAACAAAGTTAAATGCTACTAGTTCACTCCAGCATAACAAACTTGAAAAGAGCATTTCCTCTGACCAAAAAAAGCACTTTCAATAGGTACAGATGACTGATGTCTGGGTTGTCAGTGTAAATGGCTTATTTCATAAGTGACATCAGACAGTTTTAAATATTAACATTAAACTATCCAATCTCTTTAGAACTTGGAATCAACGTGAACCCACGGCAGCAATCAAAGGAGGAAGGGTTGTGTCTAAATATCATGGTGCTGAGAAGCAAATTGATATCTCGCAGCTGTCGTTGTCAACTTTTGCCCAACTCCACTCCTTCAGCTTTATGATATTTAACTCATAATTCTCCCAGCTAACAGATGACTTCAGTTTTGGCCTAAGGGCAAAGATTTTTTGTTGATAAATATTAAATACCACTCTCCACTTTCCACCTCCCTCCAGTTTAAATAGAGGCTCCTAGATTTCCAAAATAGTGACCAAATGTAATTCTGAACGATGAGTCACTTGGCAATTCTACTTATTATTCCACAAGCACATAGAGAACCTGCACAAAATAACATGTGGATTACCTGGAAAGTTAAAGCCATTAGGAAGAATTTTCCTGGCTTGCTGTGCTGCTGGGAAATGTAAACAGGGGGCTGTGATGGATGCCTGTCGCAACTTTCCCAATCAGACTTGCACCAGGAAACAGCATGAGGCTGGTTACCATATTGAAATTCACATTTCAATATCATTAGTGAGCCCGGGATGGTATCATCCAGGCTCGCTAATTGTTCTACCCGCTTTGGTGGAGGTTTCTACCATCAGAGATTAAAGCTGGTCCCCAGCGACAGGGACCATGTGTGATGGCCTTGCTAGTGGGGACAGAGACCATTGAGGCCTCCCCAGGAGGTTGGGGGAGGGTAATTGCTCCTTGAGCAATGGCAACCTGGCACTGCCAGCCTAGCAATCTGGCACTGCCCACCATTCACTGGGATCTGAGGGAGGCAGGGAGTTCTGGGGAATGGCCAGACTGAGGACAGGCCAATTGGTGGGGGGAGAACCATTGCACACTCTGTCATAGCAATCGGTGGACGAAGGAGGAGGATAACTGGGGCTGGCCATTGGAGGTAGCAGGTGGTATCAGCATTGGGGACTGGGGGGTGGGGGGGGGGGGGGTGGTGTAGGAGAAGCCATCGGGAGGCTGGCGACTGGGACACCAGCATTTTTTAAAATTCATTCGTGGGACATGGGCGTCGCTAGCCAACATTTATTGCCCATCCCTAGTTGCCTTTGGTCAGAGGGCAGTTGAGAATCAGCCACATTGCTGTGGGTCTGCAGCCACACATAGACCAGATCAGGTAAGAAAGGCAGATTTCCTTCACTAAAAGACCTTATTGAACCAGATGTGTTTTTACGACAATCGAATTGGTTGACGACAAATGGTTTCGTGGTCATTGGTAGATTCTTAATTTCAGATTTTATTTTATTGAAGTCAAATTCCACCATCTGCAGAATTTGAACCCAGGTCCTCAGAGCACAGTTGAGTTTCTGAATTAACAGTCTCACGATAATACCACTAGGCCATCACCTCCCCCAGATTGAGATGGGGGTGCAGGGGGAGAGGCTGTGCACATGCGCTGATCTGTCAACTGTTCCCATGAATCTGCTGCCCTTGTTTTTCTAGCTGGTAAAGGTTGCAGATTCGGAAAATGCCACTTAAGAAGCCTTGGAGACTTGCTCTAGAACATCTTGTATCTGGTACACACAGTGGAGGGTGTGAATATTGAAGGTGATGGATGGCGTGCCAATTAAATGGGAAGCTTTCTCCTGAATGGAGTCAAGCTTTGTGAATGTTGTTGGAGCCGTACAGACCCAAGAAAAGGAAGAGTATTCCATCACACCCTTGGCTTAATCCTTGAAACAGGCTTTGGGGAATCAGGGGATAATTAATCACCATAAAATGTATAGCATCTGACCTGCTCTTGTAGCTGCAATATTTATGTGGCTGGTCCAGTTCTATTTCTGGGATATTGCAGTCATTGCTATTTATGGTGGAGGATTTAGTGATGATAATGCCACTTAATGTCAAGGGGGAATGATTAGATTCAATCTTGTTTGAGATGGTCATTATCTGATACTTGCGTGACACAAATGTTATTTGTCACTTATCAGCCCAATCACAAATGTTGTCCAGCTCTAATTGTAGATGAACAGAAATTGCTTCAATGAGTCACAATGATCACTCTGCAATCAGCAGTGAACAACCTTACTATGATGGAGGGAAGGTCATTGATGAAGCAGCTTAGATGGTTGAGCCTAAGACAGTATGCTGAAGAACTCCAGCAATGATGTCCTGAGGCTGGGATGGTTGGCTTCCCATAACAATCATCTTTCTGCTGCTTGTTATGACTCCAAATCCGTAGAGGAACCAATTCCCACTAACTCCAGTTTTGCTAGGGCTCCTTGATGCTATGCTCAATCAAATTCTGCTTTAATGTCAAGCACAGTCACAGTCACCTCACATCCGGAATTCAACACTTTTGTCAATGTTTGGATCAACGTTGTAATATTGTGAAGAGCTAAGAGGCCCTGAAGGAATCCAAACTGACTGTAAATGAACAAGTTATTGTTGAGTAAGAGCCACATGATAGCACTGTCACTAATAACTTTTGTCACTTTCTTAATGACTGAGAGTAGACTGACGTGGTGGTAATTGGCCAGGTTGCATTTGTACCGCTTTTTGTGACAGAACACATTTGGGCAATTTCCAATATTGCTAGATTGATACTAGTGTTATAGGGTACTGGAACAATTTGGGAAACACTTGTCTTCGATACTATTGCTGCAATGTTGTTATTGCCCACTGCCTTTGCAGAATTCAGTGCCTTCAGCCATTTCTCGATATCACAGAGAGGGAATCAAATCGGTTGACGACTGACATCTGTGATGCTGGGGTGTCCAAAGGAGATCGAGATGGATCCACTTCTGGCTGCAGATGGCTGCAAGTACATCTGTCTTATCCTTTGCACTGATATATTGGTCTCCCCCATTGTTGAGGATGGAGGATATGAACTGTTTAATTATCCCCCATCATTCAGAACTGAATGTGGCAGGACTGTAGACCATAGCTGGCATACAAGTTGTATTGTGTTGTAGCTTCATCAGGTTGAGCCCTCATTTTTAGGAATGCCTGGTGCTGCTCCTGGCACATCCTCCTGCACACTCCTGCAATTACATCATATGTTCATGTGACTTGGCTTTTCTCACTGGATTTTTTCGATCCTGCCACTGAACCTGCTCGATACAAATGGGAACAATAAGTCCTAGACAGAAGATCCTAGAGAGTCTGCGTGGATCCTCGAGAGAGAGCAGCTGTAGGCCAAAAATGTCTCAATGGTTTGCTGCTTAGGAATATAATTGGAAGGCCTTTGACAAGTCCCCTCATGGCAGACTCGTGCAGAAGGTGAAGTCACATGGGTTCAGAGGTGAGCTGGCAAGGTGGATACAAAATTGGCTCGGTCAAAGAAGTCAGAGGATAGCAGTGAAAGGATATGTTTCTGAATGGAGGACTGTGCCAAGTAGCGTTCCTCAGGGATCAGTGCTGGGACCATTGCTGTTTGTAATAGAGATAAATAAATAATTTGGAGGAAAATGTAACTGGTTTGATTAGTAAGTTTGTGTACAACACAAAGATTGGTAGATTATTGGATAGTGATGAGGACCCTCAGAGGATACAGCAGAATATTGATCAGTTGGGGATTTGGATGGAGAGATAGCACATGGAGCTTAATCCGGACAAATGTGAGGTAACACATTTTGGAAGTTCTAATATAGGAAATATACAGTAAATGACAGAACCCTTAAGAGTATTGATAAGCAAATGGTCTCAGTCTACAGGTATACAAGTCACAAAGTGGCAATGCAGGTAGAGAGGGCATATGCCATGCTTGCCTTCATCAGCCAGGGGACTGAGTTTAAAAATTGGCAAGTCATAGTGCAGCTTTATAGAACCTTAGTTAGGTTGCACTAGGAATATAGTGTTCAATTAAGGTCGCTACACTACCAGAAGGATGTGGAGGCTTTGGAGAGGATACAGAAAAGATTTACCAGGATGTTGCCTGGCATGGAGGGCGTTAGCTTTGAGGAGAGGTTGGAGAGATTTGGCTTGTTCTCCCTGGAATGACAGAGGTTGAGGGGGACCTGATGGAAGTCTACAAGATTGAGAGGCACGGACGAAGTGGATAGTCAGAAACTTTTTCCCAGCATGGAAAAGTCAATTACTAGGGGGCATAGGTTTAAGATGTGAAGGGTAAGGTTTAAAGGATATTTCCGAGGCCGATGTTTTACACAGAGAGTAGCGGGTACCTGGAACTCATCACCAGGGGAGACAGTGGGAGCGGATACAGTAGTAACTTTTCAAGGATGTCTTGACAAATACAAGAATAGGATGGGAATAGATGGATATGGTCCCCAGAAGGGTGGTGTTGGGGGCTGGGAGTGGAGGGGAGTTGTTTGCATGGCTGGAGATCGCTGGCCAGTGATCGAGAGATCGGCAGACAGGGGCCACTGCGTACATGCCCATCTCAGTGCTGACAGATCAGTGCATGGACAACGGCCTGCTCAGTGCTATGCTGCTGGCTTCTCCCGAGGAAACAGACTCCTTGATTTCTGGAGTGATTCACACTAGTGCACTCTGCAGTGTATAGAATGTGGGAGACTTATTTTGAAACACCCGCTGAAAAGAAAAACCAATATGATTTATTCCAGTTTTTACATGAATTTGTTTTTGCACAATAGTTGAGTCGGTCTGTATAGTTGGTGCAGGCTTGAAGGACCAAGGGGCTTGTTCCTGTGCTATAATTTTCTTTGTTCTCACACACAGATTGAAAAGACTAAATTTATGATCATCAAACAAGGCTAGAATAATCACCTAGCTTGGCTGGAGAAAAAGTCACTGGAAAAAGAAAATCTTGCTTGAAAATCAACTTTAAGATTGCAAATTATCAGAAACAAAAAAAAACGAATGTAAACCCTTAAGTGCCCAGAATGACTTCAGATAAATTCTGGGAAGTGGTTATGCAAAGGACTAGGTAAAGTATATCTGAAGTGTGGTTTTTTTTTGGGGAGGGTGGCTAAAATTAGAAGCAGGGCTCTTCCATTCTCAAACAATTACAGAATCCCTACTGTATAGAAGGAGGCCATTCGGCCCTTTGAATTAGCACCAACCACAATCCCACCCCTATCCCCATAGCCCTATATATTTATCGTGCTAGCCCCGCCCCCGACACTAAATGGCAATTTAGCGTAGCCGATCAACCTGATCTGCACATCTTTTGGACTGTGGGAGGAAATCTGGGCACCTGGAGGAAACCCAAGCAGACATGGAGAGAATGTGCAAACGCCACACAATCAGTGACCTAAGCCAGGACTCAAAACCCAGGTTCCTGGTACTGTGAGACAGCAAAGTTAACCACTGTGCCACCATGCTGCACTACTTCCATCTGGTGGAAGTTTGAATTTTTTTTGCTTATATATCCAATTCAATCCAATCAAAGTTCAATTCAAAGTCTCATCAAGTGAGACACTGCCAATCCAAGCTGACAAGACAGGCTTCTCATTCCCTGTCTTGGGCTTGATCTACATGATCCATTGCAACTTCTCCAAGGCTTGATCTTATTTGCATTTTAGCCAAAAGGCCGAGATGCTGCTTTAAAAAAATTGGTTCAAATGAAGCTTCAGTATAACCTCATGGCTTCAAACAAATGCAGCACATCAATACTACACTTGATCTTAACCAAAAGGCCTAAATTCTTTTAAAAAGTTATCAGTCTTTATGGGGATTAAAATGAAGATTTGTGAATGTTGGACATTGTATTATGTATAGGGTGTCTATGTATATTAAGCTGAGCCCATTGTTAGCATTCTTGAGCCTCCCCTTATCACCAGGTATTTCCATTTGATGAATTTGGCAATAATATGCAAGAAGTACCAGCTTCTAACTTAGGGGGCTACCATTCAGTCAAAGTTGAGAATGTTATTTTGTACATATTTACATTTTTAATTTGAATAGATTTGTCTTGTGATAATATAAATCTTGCTTACATAATCATTAAATTGCAAGCATGCTTTTTTCATACACATTGCCAAAGATCCAATCCTGAATCTAAACGTTTTAATAGACATTGACTTTCAAAGGTGTAAGGAGGTATTGTCTCCACAGTAATATTTACAAGGCTGTAGTGTTTTGTAATGTTCACACTCAATGGATGGCAATAACATTGTGCATTTTTGGTGATTGATGAGCTCAATATGGCACCTAAAACCTTGTTCAACTAATCTGAATTAAATCGGTATGTGGCTAATTTACAACATCAATCTCTTACAGACAAGCAGAAGCTATGTACAATTCCAAGCTCTTGTATCTGTCAAATAAGGGAAGCTGCACATCGGGTGGGGACAGTGATCGGACATCATGGAGTTGAATTTGACTTCAAAAGGGTGGTTGACCACAAGGATTTGATCGTATGGAGTTCGCTTGATACCATGACGATAGCATTTGTGCTTGTCTTCACCTGTAAGCTATGCAGAAAAGATATTTAGCTCATTAATCTGACCATTCTTGCTTCCTTTTTACTCATGGTCTGGGAATATTGGCCTCCACTTGTTAAAAATAAAATCTGAAAGAAACCGGGAGCATCCAGCTTCCTTAAAAGTTTGTTACTAAAATGCCTCCTGAGAATGGATTGGTAGCTTGTCCATTAAATAGCTTCCACTAAAACCCAAAGTGGGTAAGTTAAAAACTGGGTAGAGTTGGGTTTGCAAGTTTAATATTTTGGAGGAGGTAGAAATTACAGCATAGAACTGGGGGTATGGGGATTGACTGTCCGTTAAATGCAGCACCTGAAAATTTGATTGACCAGAAATTGAACTGAATGGGCCATATTAATAGTGTGGCACAAAAGCTTGACAGAAACTGAGAATTCTGTGGCAACTCAATCTCTGACGCCACCTAAAGTCTGTCCAACATCAATGAAATGTATGTGATGGTGCTCAACATTTGCCTAGATGAGTGCAGCTCTAAAAACACTGGAAGCTTGATACTGGGCACACGGTGGCACAGTGGTTAGCACTGCTGCCTCTCAGTGCCAGGGACCTGGGTTCAATTCCAGCCTCAGTTAATTATCTGTTGGAACTTGCACATTTTCCCTATGTCAGTGTGGGTTTCCTCTGGGTGCTCCATTTTCTTCCCACAGTCCAAACACGTATGGATTAGGTTGATTAGATATGAAATCGCCCTTAATGTTAGGGGAATTAGTTGGTTAAATATGTGGGTTACAGGGACAGGACAGGACTTGGATGAGATTGTTGTCAATGCAGATTCGATGGACTATGTGTGTTTCTTCTGCACTATAGATTCTGATTCCAACCACCCAATACAAAGCAACCCATTTGATTAGCACCCCATCCACCATCTTAAAAATTCACTCCATCACCATCAACACAGCAGCAGCAGCAGTGTGCACCACCTATAAGTTCCACTGCAGGAACCCATCAAATCTTCTTTGACAGTACCTTCCAAGAACTCCGCCACCTAGAAGGTTAAGGGTAGCAGATGCGTGGAAGCACCAGCATCTGCAATTTTCTCTCCAGGCTACATGCCATTCTGACATGAAACTATAGGGGATTTCTCCCATGGCCTCACCCAGGGGATTCCAATGACAGGCAGGGGAAGAATTCAGCATAAATCAGTTTTATGCTGGCATGTATTTCCCACAGAATCTGATGCAGATTAGAGAAACTGTTGTAAACGGTATGAAGTTGATTTGCATCCTGCTGGTGGGATGCGGATGAAGGCCCCATTAGAATTTTCCATCCATGCCCAATTCTCCACAACGCCAATGGGAAAATACAATGGTCCAGAAGACATCCGAGACAATATGGCATGCAGATGTCAGGATTCACTTGAACAATTCCCTGGTGCTGCCTGTGGAGTTCAGGATAGAGGCAGTCTACAACCCTGAACCTTGGAATACTGCAGCAGGGGCTGGCGGAGTATCTATCGGGTGGCACTTCTAGATTCAGCGTCATCAATGACACCTGCCTTCCAGCCTCAGCCTGTTCCTGGAGGTCCATCTCTTTCAGAAGGCCCATCTGCTTTCTTCAACTTTGGGTCAGTGATGTTTTCTGCCTTTGCAATATGGCGCCCATCTACAATGGTGGATCGCGTGCCACCATGCCCACCCAGTCACAGAATATTGCACTAATCCCTTGAATGCATAATTATAATGTTGGAGCCAGAAGATATAGCATGGATTCCCACCAGCCTCCGCAAAGGAATACATTCCCCATTGCCGCTACTGCAACAGGGCTTAGTCCCAGATGGGAGAATTCTGTTTAATATAGCTGTTCCTTTACTGTCACTGGGTCAGAATTCTGGAATGCCCTTCCTAAAAGCACTGTGGGTGTACCTAGACCACATAGATTGCAGTAATTCAAGAAAGTGTGCACCATCTATTGGAGGGCAACAAGGGATGGGCAATAAATGTTGGCCTAGCTAGCGATGCCCATATCCTGTGAATAAAAAAATTCCATTGCAGTCAACAGAATTGAATACTGAGTGTAGTATATAACAAGTGCCAATTTGATACTGCCCAAAACAAATTCCTACCCTTTACTTTCCTACCTAATCCATCTGTCCTCAGAAATTACAAATCACCCAATGATATTCAGCATCACTATTTGCATACCTCTGTCATCAGAGTGATTACCTTGTGTTAATTCAGCTTGAACTACTCAATCTAAGGGCAGCTATTCAAGGTTTTTCTGTTGTACTCCAGAATGCCAGTTAGTAAAGAACAGGACTGGAATGAATCTTTCAGATTTATTTAGTATTATCCATGACACGAATGCATCTCGCAGCCCCTAAGTTTCAGTCTACGTCTGCTTACAGCTCCTTTGTGCATCTAACACCAATTAAGAGATCCATTTGGAAGGGGTATTATCACCTCACTTTAATTAAAACAATAAAGGAAGCTAAACAACTAAGATGAAAATAAGATAAAAGCAAATTATTGTAGATGCAGAAATCTAAAATAATTTTTTTTGGTCTTCTATAGGGACACAACTGAATTCCTAGTTAATGCCCTTCATTTGCACACAATTAAATAAAATTAATATAGAATTAGCAGGATGGGGTTGAAGGAGGGTGTGGCATTATCTTATCAGTTTCAGAATTCAAATATTAGTTAAATACATCTTCAGGGAGGACAAAATAGTTTGATAAGGAAATCATGAACCCCCTAACTCTAGATATGTTACTTCCCATCTGATATCTGATGGCTACTGACTGGTTTGTCAGTATCAAATGTAAATGTTATAATAAATCACCAGGTAAAAATATGCATTTAATACAAAATAATTGAAATATGTCTTTAGTATAGACTTCAAACCACATATTAAAAAATGTTTGTGAGGAAATTTCTGATAGAACGTATATTAAATATTTTGCTCTCAGGAACAAATATGTCATAATGTTTGAAACACACACACACACACACACACACACACACACACACACACACACACACACACACACACACACACTCATTTTAAAAAGACAAATATTAAAACTCACTGGATGGGATTTTTCAGCTCATCATTGACCACTGGCAAAACATTCTGCCCTGCCGATGTCACAGAATTTTGCATGGCTCACGCGTCCTGCCACTGGGGAACCAGCTGCAATGGTTGCTTTTGGTGGGATCAAAAGACCCCACTGATAGGAAAGAACAGAAAATCCCACTCACTGTATTTCGTTCTTTTTCAAATGTTGTCCAATTTGACTAAATAAACCAGCATGTTCAAACATTGTTCCTGGTTGAGTATTTCACACAAGTCTAACTGCCACCGACTTTTTCAATTCCATTCAATGATTACTATCACAGGATAATCTTCAGGTTCTTCAACATATTTGTCCCTTGGTGATTTGTTGCCTCTTCTACAATGAAGAAATTGCTATAATTTCAACATTAAAGATTGAGGTAAATTATTCTAGGAGGTGAATATTTACTATAACAATGCTGAACTTTTGCAGCTTAAGAACCAGAACATACTCATAATGCGTGGCATCAACAGTTGAAGGTAGCTCGCTACGTGCAGCGGAATTTTAAATATGTGATTAAGTTTTGATGATCAAAGAATTGCTTCCAAGCAGTCCTATGTGTAACCAAAATTGATTGAATGCACTTCCAATAATTTTCAACATCTGATGGTTTTCAGTTCATTTAATATATAGCACTTCACATTGTTTCCATCACCAAGAAGATTAAGAATTCAGAGAACTTTGACATTTTCAAATTTTCTTTCAAATCACACCCTACCTCAACTTGATCATATGCTGTTACTTTGTTGAAACTCTGCAATTCCCAATGTAATACCATTGAGAGAACACAGTCACCTTGGACTGTGGCAGTTCAAGGAGAAGATCCGCCACCTTCTTAAAGTAATTAGGATGATCAATAAATTGCTAGCATCCTGAAAACAATATTTAAAAGAAATCGTTAGGTCATTGTACATAGGAGCAGGAATAGAACATTCATCCCATCAAGCCTGTTTATTATTCAATTAGAAAATAGCTGATCTGTAACTTAACTCCATCTTATTCCCCGTAATAGTCCTGCCTATCAAAACTCAAATTTATTTTTTTCAAATGATCTAATCTCAATAGCTTTCTGGGAAAGACAGTTTCAGATCTCTTCTATACTTAATGTGAAAAAGTGATTACTGAAATTACTCCTGAAAAATCAAAGTCAAAATTTGACTGTATGTCCCTTTGTTCTGGATTCTCCCACCAAAAAATGTTTATATCTATGATATCCTTTGATCATCTTAAATATCTCAATTTGATCAATAATCTTCTACTTTTTTTATTGTTCACTCATGGGACATGAGCATCACTGGCTAGCCAACATTTATTGCTCATCCCTAGTTGTCAGAGGGCAGTCAAGAGTTAATCATGTGCTGTAGCCCTGAAGTCACATGTAGGCCAGACCAGGTGAGCACGACAAGTTTCCTTCCCTAAAGTACATTAGTGAACTAGATGGGGTTTTCCAACAATCAGTAATGGTTTCATGGTACATTCTTAATCCAGATATCTTTATTGAATCAAATTCCACAATCTGCCATGGCAAGTTTTGAACGCAAATCCGCAAAACATTATCTGAGTTTCTGGATTAATAATTTTGTCTTAATACCACTGGGCCATCATCAGCTTGTCCCTTAATGGAAGACGTGAGTCTATGCAACCTTTCCTCATAATTGAAATCCTTTCTGATAAATCAGTGCAATACTTCATCCTAAGACCAACATATCTTTCCTGAGGTCGAATGCCATAAACTAAAAACAATTCTTCAAATGGACTCTAAACAAATCTCTGTACAACTGTAATATAACTTTAACCACTTTATAGCCAGCCCTCTTGAGAAAAAAATTAACATCCCATTAGTCTTTTAACCCATTTTGTGTACCTATCCACTTGCTTTCAGAAATTTCTTTACTTTAATGTCAGCTTCTTCCCATTTAGAAAATACTCTGGTTTTTGTTGAAAACACTTTGGAGGATTGGAGTCAGATTAAAATAAGTAATTGAATCAATTGAAGGATTCAACATGTTAGAAATGTTAACGTACATTCAATCTGCAGAATTGTTGCTACTATTATTGCGAAGAATGCAAATCATGCATCTTCCAGCTAAGATATATTCCTCCTTTATTTGCCACTAGGTGCCTGTAGCATGGCGTTTTTAATACCATCTTTGTTGGGTGAGAGTAGTCTGTTGATATGTATATTTTCTAGCTCATAAGTCACACTAAGAATTGAATAAGTCAATTTTGCTGGGTTCACAATTCAATAGATGGTTGATGCAGAATTAAAAATAATATTGACAAGTGGGAGATCAGTTGATTATAGTCATCTTGATCTTTCTTCTAATCGTGTCATAAGGATGTCCTTAGCTATTTTGAACATATAGAGATATCGATGCGCTAATATTTTTGAATGCTTTATTTAGTTGTAAAATTTGCAGGCAGACTAGATGAATTATAGAATCCTTACAGTACAGAAGATGGCCATTTGGCCCATTGAGTCTGCACTGACAATAATCTCATCCTATCCCTGTAACCCCACATGTTTACCCTGCTAATCCCCCTGAAACTAGGGTCAGTTTAGCATGGTCAATTCAGCTAACCTGCACATCTTTGGACTGTGGGAATAAACTGGAACACACAGAAGAGACCAGCACAGACATGGGGAGAACATGCAAACTCCACATAGACAGTGACCCAAGCTGGGAATCAAATCTGGGTCCATGGCACTGCTAACCACTGTGACACCATGCCATCTGTAAGTATGATGCATTTAGGTTATTTTGTAACATGCCTTCGTTCTGCAACACAAAGATAAAGAGTGGAATTTTCCTGTCCTGCCAGCCACGGGAGTCATAGCAGGACAGAAAATCCAACAGACCATTGCAAAGATTCATTGACCTTGGGTGGGAGCTTCTGGAAAATCCTGCCCAAAGAATTTATATAAGTGGGTCATTTTCACAAACAAACCCGTCGTTGTAGAAGCTCAGTGGAGTAGGCTTTTCCCTTTTTTGCCAGAGGTTCAAACTACTGCAGAGAACTCAAGTATTGCAATGTTCTTGTTTCTGTTTAATATTACTTCCTTTAAAAAACACAAGTGTTCTTTTTAAGAAAATGATATCTTTTCAGATTATTGGCGGTTAAAGCAGTGTGGTTTCTCAGTTCGTGTATCTACTGTGGTCATACTTCCAACATTAAAACAGTGGCTACAATTTTTTAAAAATACTTAATTGGAGGTAACCTGCTTTGGAATTTGCTGGGTTAATGAAAAGCTCCACATAAATACAAGTTCTTTTCTTCTTTCTGATTTAGGTCAGCATTTAATTCGAGTCATACACAATTAATTCTTGAACGACTCACTAAACAAGAGTAGCTGCTTTCACACTACACCTGTCATGACTTTTGTAACATCTTCTCCTGGGTTGACTATAACTGATGCTAGCGGGTTCCACTTTCCTTCAAGGGAGAAATATCACCCATACCCAATTGGATGTATAAATTTATGATTTTTTTAAAAGCAGTGCTATCATTTACTCTTTTAAATATTTGCTTACTTTTTTTAATGACTGATAACATTTAACTTAGATTGAGTGATTTTTTTAACATAAATCTATGATGACAGATTCTGCAGCAGCCTTGTTCTGACAGATTGGGTTTCATGGAGCCATATAATTTGTCCTGCTCACCCATGTGGAGGATGTTGTATGGCCACACAGAGACCCATGCCCTGAGAGATTCCTCTTCTTTCAAATGGAATCTGTGCCTCTCTCGCACCATTGCTTCAGGTAAGTTGGCCCTTTATTTCCAGATCAGCAGTGATCGTCATCACTGTGCTGCTGACAGCAAAGTCCAGGCCATGATTTCAGATTATTTTACATTGATGGTCAATGGTCTGGATCAATGGAGAGTTTAGAAGTAGGATTTTGCCCTGGTGTCACAGAGAGAATACGAATAATAATAACAATAACAACAATGTGGTGCACCAGACATCAGGGTTGATCGTCAATATGAATATTTCCACGCCTACATGGCTTACTGAACATCATTGATGGAATTTTCCTCAGCTGCATAGAAGGGTCATATTGCTCCACAGAGCCCAATGAAATGGGAAAATGCTGAAGAACCACTACAAGCTTTACAGAAGTGAATAAGATATAACTTACTTCAATTCCTTCCCTGCTGGGCTACTCTCACACATTTTCTATCAACTATGTAAACAAGGGCTGGAACTTTCCGGCTATTAAAGCCGGCAGGATCTTCCAGTCCCACTGACAGCACACTCCTATTGCAGATTTCACTTCAGCGAGGAGTGCATTCAGCGGAAAACCCCGTTGACAACAGTGGGACCAGAATATTCATATGGCCAATGGCGGGCTGACAAAACATGTAGTGGGTTGCACAGAAAATCCCACTCAAAAGGTCAACTATTAACCATCAATTTCTGAGCTCCACTATAGCAAGGAAAATAAAATGGATAATTTTGACTTTGGGTGATAGTGTGAAATGAGTGATGTAGAATCACTAACTCCCTATGGTCAGTTTCAGCAATGCAGAAGGTCACTTCCTGCAGACACCACAGTATCGTTATGGTGGCCAATTGGAGGAAGGAGGCCAATTGGCCCATCGTGTCAGCACCAGCTCTCCAAATGTGCATCATGACCTAGTGCCATTCCTCTGCATTTTCCTCATGCCCCTGTACATTGTCTTTATTCAAGTGATTTAATGCCTCTTGAATGCTTCAGTTGAGCTCTAATTTCTTCTTGAAAGGCTTGATTGAAGTTTATTTTCAGACACAGCAATATAATAAAATGAAGGAGGAGTGTATGTATTGAAATCCCTCTGGCAAAGGGACAGAAATTAGACCAGGATGAAATACAAAGCCAGTAGAAAATTAATATGGGGATTCACTGATAGTCATGTACCCTAAAAAAAACATTTACACTGCTTTGAAACATTATTGTGAAGTGAAGAAAAGGATCAATTTCAGGGTGTGATGCAGGAATTCACAGGTAGATCAGAAACATTGCATATTCTTGATGCAATGCCATGAGAAGAGCATATTCCACAGCTGAGTTCATAAATATGGAGAAATTTATGGCAATCAAGTGACTAACTAGCTACATAAGAAGTATTATATAGTCATTTGGTGCCCTGATTAGCTGCTAGTATTTTGTTGTCCCTAATAAAATCTAATTTATACAAATGCTTCATTTCAAAGTTCTGTGTACCCATATGTTGTTCACAGATTGTAAATTACAGTGATACAAAGAAGAAACCATGTCCTAAAAAGCTGCCTTTATTGAAATGCTGAGCATAATTATGCATTAACTATATTTGGGGCCAGATTTTCCCACCTTTTCACACTCTGCAATATATTTTCTAGTGATGGAGTCAAGCTTGCCACTGCCATGAGTGGGACCTTTCAGTCCCACCAGTGTCCATGTATTTCACATGGCTCACCCTTCCTGATACTAGGGAAACCATTGTGAGGTTCATCTTCAGCAGCAGCCTATGATGTCATCGGCAGGAAGAGCTGGAAAACCCCACCCTGTGTGTTAAACTGAGTTGCATTTGTAGAAAACCAAGATGGCGCAAAAGGGTATCTAAATTTCATCAGGTCACAGTGTGCCTTTACCAAGAAGTTATGCAAAGGCACTGTTGTCTGTGTAGTACGATTTGCCTGTGTTACAATTTGCAAGAAGAATCATCATAGCTGTTCATTCATTACACTTGGATAATGGTATATCAATCAAAAAAAAATGTAACTTTTGTTTAATTCACTTAAATCTGTAGGTTCAATGTTTGTTGTGTTATGGTGTTCTCCAAGAACTGGTCCTCAGTAAACAACAACTCGTGTGAAATGTTGCCATAAATACATAGATTTTCAGTTGAGGTTGCTGGGGACTAAATTATGTCTGATGAAAATTAATCAATCATTGGTTAATGGCATGTATTGAATAAAAATGTGGCTCATTTTATTTATGTTCATCCCATCAATTTACATTATCGATTTTCTCTTATTTAATAACACAACTTAGCTAAGATCTACTAAAATCTGTAGCCAATGTGTTTCTGTTACTAATCTTACTGGATAAATATTTAATGCATTCCCATGTCAATTCTTAGCCTGGCATTTTGCAGAGCTGTTGACCAATTTATAATGGCAGGTTAATATCTACATTAAAATAGTAGATAGAGGAAAGACAAACAAATATATTGGATATTCATCCAAAAGTACTGCTGGCAGTAATTCCTTGATTTTTACGTATACAAGCTTGACCAAGAAAAATTTGTCTAGTATTGCTGGAAAAAAGAAGAGACATATTGAAACTTTTTGTCTTACACTCATCAGAGTACCTTGCAAGAATAACAGTATAAGGGAAAAACAACAATTCATACTGCATGACAAGAGAATGCTGATTTGTTAGCAAGTGCACTTTGATTGGTAGAGGCATTGCCATGGAGAATACACCAGTTGATGATGACTGAGAGGTATCTGTCAAACATTATTGGAAATTTAAAATTCGCAACTTGAACCTGATAGGTTGAGGCATTGCTCTGAGGAATGAATCAGTGAATGGATGTCTCCTATTTTGTTTAGTTGAAACAGGTGCTCTAAGTGTACATGTTATTTGTGTCTGTAGCATACAGGGCCCTGTGCAATAATATATGTAGTTTCTAGTCCGTGCAAATAAGCCACACTACAAACCCGACTGACATGCTGTTTGATATGATGCACCAGTCTTTGGGCCATGTCTTTAGCCCAGCAGACTGACGTAACCACATCACACCATCCTATAGTCATTTACATCCTGTATCAAACTGACTTATTAGCATTCATTAAACAAATTTAATCCTAACTGTGCCTATTTCCCATTTTTCTCTCCAAGGTCACACCCTTCCGTGATCACTGTGGAATTCTATCTGATGACAATGGGCAACTTACTAACATAGAGCCCTTCAGAAGAGTTTTTTTTCTCTTTTAAGTGTCATATATTACATTTAAAAAGAGCAGAGTTTGATTACCACAATCTGTTCTCACAGTTATTATGATAACCTTTTTCGGGATCCAGGAGATATTTGAAGTTGACAATAGGTGTTTTTTTTGACACACAGTATGTTACAGGCTTTATAAGATGAGTGGTTTTTCTTTATATAAAATGACTGAGCAAAATGAAAAGAAAATACTGTGTTAAGTATGGTTTCTTTTTACCTTATGTCTTGCCTACACAGATTAACAAAAGGGATACTGTCCTTCACAATAAAAGCACCATATTTTCAAAAGGCCATTATATGCTGTGTAAATGGTCTGTTTTGTTCCCACTGAAGAATGCAAACTCAAATGGAAATCAGAGAATCATTTTTATGTATTCCAAAGAGTTTTCATTTTGCTACGATTTGCAAAGATCTACTGTGTTTCAGATATGGCTGTCTATAGTTAGGCGTTCTTTGTTTGCAGAAGAAATGCAAATTTAAAAATTTCATTTAATACTTTCTCCAAAAATATGCTGTTAAAGTGGCAGAAATCAATGCCAATAAAATACTGAAAGTACATATGACGAGGCAAAAGTGAAGATGCTAAACTTATGAGTCATGAAACCGGGCCTAATTTTTTTGGTGCAATGCGGCAGCTTGACTTTGGAAGTATTTCTTTTATTAAAAAAAGTTGACTTGAGATTTTACTTGTATTCCAGTTGAATGCACAGTTCACCATGATAAAGAGTATGTACATGCTTGTCAGTGTGTGGGGGTATCGGCATTTCATAATGACTAGTTCTGTGGCTGAATAGTTCAGAAAAAAAAAAATCTAGGCCTGAATCTATGCTTGGTATTCTTTGTGGGTTTGATTCAGAATGTAGCTAGAGGATTTTTGACATTCACAATTTTTTATTAAGAAGCAATAGACAAGACAAACTGGAAACTATGGCTGAATAATATAAAGGAGCGGCATAACGGACAAACCTTCAGTTTTCACCTGCTTATGTTTCACAGTGCAGACAAAGAGATTCGACTTACATCATACATTCCTGTCACATCCTGCCAAAGAGTTCTCCTCCAAGGGGCCTGATTGTTTGTTGTTGAAAGAATGGTGGGTTGCACCATCTGAATAAGCGTAAGTTTTTATTTATTTTCACATCTGATCATTCAATTGGAAGATGACCTAGTGGAATTTGATCCTCCGTCTGCATAGTGTGGAGGGCTGTGCATGCATTCCCATTTTTAAGGAAATCACAAAACTTATCTGGGCAATTGTGGCCTCAGAAAACCCACCACCCACTATTGCAACCCCATCTCCCGAAATTTACAGCAAAAGCTGTGGGCCCTGGCAACATTAGAGCATCGACACTAAAGAGTTGTGCTCCAGAAGAAGCTGCAACACTAGCCAAGCTGTTCTAGTACAGCTACAACTCAACATCTACCCAGAAAATTGCCCAAGTATGTACTGTCCACAAAGAGCAGGATACATCAAACCTGACCAATTATTGCCCCCATCAATCTACTCTTGATCATCAAAGTGTTGAAGGAGACATTCACCTTATGAAGCAGCACTCGCTCAGCAATAAAGCTCAGTTTGGATTCTATCAGGGTCAAACTGCTCCTATCCTCACTATAGTCTTGATCCAAACGTGGACCAATCAACTGAACTCAAGCGCTGAGGTGAGAGTGACTTCACTCGATATTAAGATAGCATTTTACTGAGTACAGCATCAAGGAGCCCAAGCAAAACTGGAGTCAATGAGAATCAGGGGAAACCCATGCATTGGTTGGACTCATATTGAACATAAGGGAAGATGATTGTGATTGTTGAAGGTCAATTATCTCAGTTACTGCAGAAGTTCCTCAGGGTGGTGTTTGAAGCCCAGCCATTTTCAGCTGTTTCGTCAGTGACCTACTTTCCAGTTTAGGATCAGATCAGGTCACTGATGATTGTGCAACGTTCAGTATCATTCATGACTCCTCTAAAACTGTAGATATCTGTGCCTAAATGCAGCAAGACTTGGACAATATTCAGGTTTGAGCTGACAAGTGGAAAGTAACATTTGCACCATCTAACAACCAGACAATGTCCATCTCTAAGAGAGAGTCAAACAATCTCTCCTTAAATTCCATTGAATTATCATTGATGAATCACCCTTTATCAAGCTGCTGGGAGTTACCATTGACCAGAAACGGAACAGGGCCAGTCACATAAATACAGCAGTCACTAGAGTAGGTCAAAGGTTGGGAATTCTGTGGTAACTAAGTCATCTTCTGACTCCCAAAACCAGTCCACCATCTTCAAAGCACAAATCAGGAGAGTGATGGAATACTCTCCCTCTGCCTGGATGAATACAGCTCAAACGACACTCAAGAAGCTTGACACCATCCAGCACAAAGCAGCTCATTTGATTGGCAGACCGTCCATCACCTTAAACATTCACTTCCTCCACCACCAACATAGCAGCAGCAGTGTGTACTATCTACAAGATGCCCTGCAACGTATAATCTTAACCATTTTGAAGAACAAGGGCAGTAAATGCATGTGAATATCACCATCTTCGAGTCTCCCTCTAAGTCACACACTATCCTTACTTGGAAACGTATCACTGTTTTCTCGCAGTCACTGGATCAAATTCTGGAACATCCTCCCAAACAGCACTGTGGGTTATTTAATAAGGCAGCTCACCACCGCCTTCTCAAGGGCACTTAAGGATGGGCAATAAATACTGGCCGAGCCAATGATGCCCAGACCCTGTGAACGATGTTTGTGCTTGCTTAAGCTTGACTCAGTACAATCTTGCTGCCTCAGTGAGCTGCCAGTTTGGCATCCTGTAGCTCCATCCTGCCAAATTTAAATAAGGCCAAGTTCACTCTGCTGCCATAATAGGTGGCTGACAGAGCATTAAAATTGAGCCCTCGTGTCAGAAAAAATTATAAATGAACAGAAGTGGTGGCTGGTTTGAGACAGGGCTGCTTGTGGAAGATGTTCCCATTCCTGCAGAGGTCGTCATAAAGGACAGTCTGTAGATGAGGAAGCAAAGGGCAGGTCCTTTTGGAAAGTTCATGGTACAGGAATGGAGGAGGAATCATTGTTAGAAATGCATTTACAATAGTTAGATACATAAGAGGAAATGCTTTTACTCTTTAATAGACCAAAAACACAACTGATGTTCATTTCACTAGTTAGGGCTGGGATCATAGCTAGTTGGTTCTTGGGCAATTAACAATATGAAGAAAAGACTCTCACCGGAATTCTACTGCCATGCCTGCCATGAATCAGAACGGGCAAAGGGCAGACAACAGAAATCCAGGCAGGATTTTCAATCTTGGGTTGAGCAAGGCCATAAAATCCTGCTGTCTAGTTGGGTTTAATACGTCACCTTATTAGATATTTTAACACAGAAGTCAGTTTATACACAGCCTAGTTATTTAACAGAATGTGCTTTTAAAAATCCTGTAGATACCTGCACGACTCATCTCCAAAAGCCACACTATCTGTTTTCATATTTTGTGTTGATTGTCAGAAATGATGATTGTCCCTAATAGGTAGAAATGTGTGAACAATTGTCCTCAACAGGAGCAGGCAGTGGAATGCTAAAACTCAAAAGGAAGCTATATAAGGAAAGCTGCCTTCTGCTATCCATTGTGATAATACCATACTTTTAAGAAATATATTTCTATCTTTTTTTGTAAAGACCATGTTTAAAATTCAGTTCTGTTTTACAAGATGAATTGTCTGAGAAAGCATACGGTTCCATGTTGAGAATGCAGGATCATAATGTGTGTTTATCTAAACATAGTTAATGCATTTGTGTTATCTTAGGTTTCCCTTGAGGTTTCAGATTAGAGTTTTTTTTGGGTTGATTGACAGAGATATGTGTTAATGGATGGAGATAGACTTACAGGAGAGCCAGTATTTTAAAAGTCAGTTACTGCCTGGTTATGAAAGAATCAAGAGGTGTCTTTTTTATCCGACTCTCTTTCCAGAGGTTGTTGTTTGGGCCTGCCAGAAGACAGGTGTCTCTGTTTCTCTTTTGCACTCTCTCCGGAGGTTTTCAAGAAGTTCTAGAACTGTTAACAAGTATATGCATGTAACCTGTGCTTTTGCTGATTTTGAAGAGGAGTTGAGGAGTTGAAATCTATAAGAGGAACATTGCTTAAATTAGAATTAATAGAGATAGTAAGCAATTAAGAATTGTATCTTGTCATGTTTAAGCATCGTTCAAATGTTAAATGTTAAGCTAATTCATTGTAGTTATACTGTCTTATTAAAAAAGTTTGTATTTATAAAACTTCTCGGTTTTAGAGTAGAATCACACCTGGAGTGAAACATCATATCCTCATTTTAATACCAGAATAGCAAATAGTTGGGATTTAGACTAACTTCATAATGTACTTTGGGGCTTCTGATCTTGTACCATAAAAACTGGTCCACAGATATGCAGGTTAGGTGGATTGGCCATGATAAATTGCCCCTGAGCTCTGATGAAGGGTCATCCTGACTTGAAAGAGTGGCTCTACTCTCTGTCCACAGATGCTGTCAGGCCTGCTGAGGTATTCCAGCTTTTTGTGTTTTTGTTGTAAATTGTCCCTTGGTGTCCAAAGCTGTGTAGCTAAGGTGAATCAGTCATGGTAAATGTGATGGATTACGGGGATAGGGCATGAGGTGGGCTTGGGTGAGATGATCTTTCGAAAAGTCAGTGTAGACTCAGTGGGCCAAATGGCCTGCTTTTGCACAGTAGGAATTCTGTGATTCTATGATAATCATTCAAAATAATAAGGTTATATTCAATTGCTCACAAGCCAAGTGCCATGCTGGAGAATGTCATTGAACTTCCTGTTATGACTGCTGCATTCAGCTGATCCGCCTGAATGCCTGTAAAAGGCTGTGCTGATTCACTGAATTTTAAGAGATAAATTATTCCAGAAGGAAAAGCTTCACTTTCAGTTCAGTGCCATTGAGATTTACCACTTACATCCCAAGCAGCAAATGAAATACTTCAGTTTAAAAGCTTTACATCACGATTCCATTCGGAAGGAACAAAACATTCATAAAATGTCCCAGAAAATTTATATTTGGTAATCACTCTCATGTGCATATGGACTTGTTCTGAACCTTTTGAGTCCAGAATAAAAATAGCCAGTATTTTTATCCTGCATGGATGAAAAGCCCCACACAACAGGACAAGGAGCAGGTTAATATTCAGGCAGTTTGTCAACCTATCAGTTACTGATCAGATGAGCTACTAAATGGCACACGATTCTACTGCCATTGACAGATTCATTCTATTACAATACTGCAGTGATGCTACAATCATTCCAGTTGCTAAAGTGTTGAGAAATCCTGATAAGATATTTCTGTCTCATTAGTGAGCAGTTTAGAAGAAACAATAGTGAAGCAATGGCGAGATGTGTGCGAAGGTCATCTTTCAATTAAATAAAGGTGCCAGCCTAAAGGATAAAGCAACTGTGGACCTAACACTTAGAAAAATGATAACACAGTGCAGGGCAGCACTTGTCATTCTTTTTTGTGTTGTTAAGGTATTCAGCAGTGTTGTTGCTGGACAGAGTGCAAAATCAAGGTTAAGCAGTCTACTGATGTTTGGAAGCTTTAAGTGATGTTTCTGTAGTAATGTTTTGGTGAAGTAAGTCTGCTGTAATACTGCCTTCCTAGGAGTCTATATTGCTGTTTTATTCGTGATGCGTTATAGAACATTTCTGTTGTAATGCTAATTTTCGGAAATGAATCATTGCTGTGCGGATGCGCAGGTGGTGGACGAGGACACTGCTGATGCAATGCTGACTAAATTCTTAAGATAGAACATGAATGGATTCATTCGGATACTGCGGCAATAGATTTGGGGACTTGATCATTCCACATTCACAATTCAGCTTTAAACTGAGTCCCTACTGTTTCAATATGATGGGCCATGTCCCTAACCATGTTCGAAATGTCTCTCTCACCAAATTAAATCATAAGGATCCAGGACACAGCCCAGAAGAATTCAACAATTAAAATACTAGTCCTACACCAGCTCTTGGACCTGGTCTATCCAAGCACCTGGCTCTCTATGTGATAAATTCCTACTGAAAATCATAGCATTCTCAGGCAGCAAGAAGCCTGGAACAACACTATTTAAAGTGCAAGAGCTGTCCATGTAAGTTAGTTACTGATCTGACTTAGGCAGCAGAACATCACCGCAGGGGTTCCTCAACATAGTCTCCTAAGCTTCATCAATGACTTTCTTTTCATCATAAGGTCAAAAGACTGGCTCCAGATTCCTCCGACTCAGCGAATTATAACAAACAACATTGCCTGTGGCTTTTAATTTTTTATTTCATAGGAGCACTAGTCTTCAAAGCACACTGCAGATTTCCTGAGGATTCAAAGGTCCATAAGCCGCATTTAGCCTCCTGATGTGTTCTCCATCACCAACCTGGTATCTTTCTCAACAGAAGGAATTCTGTTTCTTCATCGTGAAGCTCATTTGTGACCACAGGTACAGCAAAGGTAGTTTTGTATCTAGCTTCCCGACAGCTTATTATTCATTCATCCCTTGCTGCTCCCTGATCACAATCTCTTATTTCAACCAGACCATCGGTCACAGATATGATGACAAGGAATATCTCCTATAAATATGGCTCATACCTATCATCAGGAAGCCAGGTACAGACCTGATCTACCACCCAGAACATTATTGGGAACACGACTGACTAGCTTAAACCATGATGCTGCTATTTGGATCAAACTGGAGGAACATCCAGATGTGTTTCAGTACACAGCATGCTGCATCATTTAGTAAGCCAAGGAGAAGAGCCTTTGCCACTACCTGTGCCTAAAGAAATGCAGAAGGGGGTAAAGTAGCAGAATAAGGAACATGTGAAGGAGCAGCATTGCCTATTGGTCCCCCTGGTTTCCAAAACTGTCAAATGGCCACTTATACTGGAATCATCCCTCCACTTCCTAATACATCGCAAACTCCACCAGCCTTATAATCAGCACCTTCTTGCAAACCAGTCTCACAGTGTTCCCCCACCCTTGACTTCAAATATGAAAACTAACAGCAAAACCAGGAAAAGAACTACTGCAAGAACTCACTTCATAAATAAACAGTAACCAACTTGTAAAATTAAGAATTAACCCATGCAAAATCCTAGAGTCTAAATATCTTAGTGTTCCTACAAAGTGGATCCTCAGTGGCTACAACCTGGGATGTAGTAGGCTGCTGAGTTTTCCACTGAGCATGCTTTAAATATGGGTGGCAGGGTGGCACAGCGGTTAGCATTGCTGTCAGTGACCCGGGTTCAATTCCAGCCTGGGGTGACTGTCTGTGTAGAGTTTGCATGTCCTCTTCATGTCTGCATGTGTTTCCTCTGGGTACTCCAGTTTCCTCCCACAGTCCAAAGATTTGTGGGTTAGGTTGATTGGCCATGTGAAATTGGCCCTTAGTGTCAGGGGGATTGGTGGGTTACAGAGACCGGGTCTGGGCAGGATTGTTGTCAGCGCAGGCTTGATGGCCTCCTTCTGCACTGTAAGAACTTTATGATTCTAAATGGTTGTGCTGGACACACTCAAGAAGCTCTGGGCCCAAGTATAGATTGCAGTATCTCAATATGGGCCATGGCACTCTGATCCAGCTGGATATGTGACATTCACAAGGACAAAGCTGGAGTGTCTATTGGAAGTGTGGGAATGCTGTCATCCTGAAAGAATGCTGCCTTTCCTGTAGAACCTAGGCCTGGAACCGCACATTAGACAGTTCACAGCTCTGTGCAGATTGGGTATGGTGACCTGGAATCCCTATCAACACTGAATTCCAGAGCTAAGACAACTCTGAGATTCTATCCAGAATTTTATGCCCATCCACCACGGGAATCAGAGCAGGTGAGGGATGGGCCATGGCAAGGGGTGGGATTTTACAATTTTAGGATGAGTGAGGCTGTAAAATCCTGCCTTCCATCTCAAGCGTGTCAACAGAGCCTCTGCTATGGAAGACCCCATCACCATGGTTCATGGAGCAGACCATTTCTTCCATAGTTGATGGCACGATCCCAAGCTGTGAATGGAGTCCGGCCCTGATTGGGGGAGAGAGAAGAGAAATGCCGGCTCCAATCCAAGGTGGGGAGGAGAACTACCGAGACCTCCCTGGTGGGTTAGGGGCGAGTTTATTATTGCAGCACCCATTAAAGATAACACCCAATCTCAGTCCAACCAGATTTTATCAGTGTGTTGAGGCCCTGCCCTCCTGCAAGACGGCATGAAACATGCCCCTTTGATTTTTTTGGTAGAATAGCATAAAATCTGAAGGGAAAACCAATCTGTTTCTCTGGAGAGCAACATGCCAACTTTTTCCACTGGAAACAACACACTGTCACTTTTGGTAAGATTCCCCTTAATTTCTCCCTGCCTATAACCATTGTACATTGTCCTTTAAGCAATGCAAGCTGCCTCTCAGTGATGTTATGACGCCCGATTTCTTGCTTCCTAGTTTCGCAAGGGATATGCCGCAGATAAACAGCTTATGTAATATTGATCACACATTAACCTTATCATAATGGATCCCTGTTACAAATTTCACATGCACCCTTGTCTCAAAACTCTCCTCTATAGTGTTTGGGGCAAAGCTACCATGCTGGTTATAACATGCAATAGTATTAAATCATAAGTGTTGCTTATACAATGACAATATTTGCAATTCAACTTCATTATATTAACATCAATGTATAAGAATGAGTCATTGTCATTAATATTTTTTTACTAGAGCAAAGGTCTCTTGAAAATTGGAAGTGCTCTAGACTCTCGGATTGAACTGAGTAGGTAGAGAAATAAATTGTATTCAAAAAAAAAGCTTTGAAAATTGACAGCATCCAATTTATGGTTTCATCTTTGCAAAAAAAAATATTCAGAAGCTCTTATCTAACCAAGAATGCAATCGCTAAAGCAATGATGTATATTCAAATCTCTGATGTGAGACTCCCCAGATGTGACTCAAAGCAAGTGCATAATGTGCAATGCCAAACCAACTGAGGCATCTTTTTCACCTTTTGGCACATTGTAGTCAGAAGGTTGTGGGGCAGATGGTCTTTCAGGTGAGATATTTAAATCCTTACATTCCTCTCAGGTGAATAAGAGCAGAACAGTTCTCTCCTTTGTTCTAGTCAGTATTATTTCCTCAACAAACACCACTTTGAAAGAAAAGTGGATTATCTGCTCATTATCTCATTATTTTCACAGCAATTTTGCTCTACACTGCGACTATGTTTCAAAAATACTTTGCAATAAAGTGCAGTGATGTCACTGGGGTGTGAAACACTTGTTTTCCTTTCTTTATTTTCTTTAAGCTGAGCCACTACTAATTTAAATGTTCAGAGATTGCCACCGAGCTGTCAAAATATTTCAAATGTAATGATTGGCATGAAGGATGTGCACGGTGTCTAAGCACATTGTAATTTTAGGTCAGGTAAAATGTCTTCATATTTAGGAGCACTTGGAATCTTAACAAAGCACCTACAGTGTAAAAGAATGAGCCCATCACGCCTGTGTAGGCGTTTTTAAAGAGCTATCTAATTAGTCGCACTCCCCTGCTCTTCCTCCATAGACCTGCAAAATTCCTCCCATCAGGTATATGCTGTGTGCCAGCTGTCTGCTCAACTTTGAATATTTCCAAACATTTTTGTTGCAAATCTCGTGGATCATGATGCTCAGGACACTGACACAAATCAACTATTTTCCTCTTTCTTGTGCCATTGAAGTCTTTTCAATTACATGTTTTCACATCTTGCGCAGTCAATTCAACCATTCTGTCAGCTTTCTGTGCAAACACACTTTCCCCATGCATGGCTTTTGCAGGACAGTAGGAGCATGCAGGCAGGCACCATTGCCTTCACATTTCCCTCCAGTCACACACACCATCCTGATTTGGACATATGATGATGTTTCTTTCCTATCACCAGTTCAAATTTCCTGGAACTGTATACCACATAGCACCATATGAACAGCTTCATCACATGGACTGCAGTCACCCAAGAAACAAATTCATAAATACATTCTCAAGGGCAAATAGCCCAGCCTTATTAGTGATGCCAATATCCCCAATAATGAATATTAATAAAACAAAGTTTAGTGGATAGGTATATGTGTTTATAGTTAGAAGAGAATGTTATGATCAATTCTTATTGATGCCAGTTTTTGTTAAGTAGCAAATTGTATCAATAATTGAACTGATAACAGCCCAGCGCTGTCTAATTTTACCACATAATCATGAACAGGTTGGAAATGTCCTATAGTGACTGTTGTTTACATGCAAGGATTTTATTTCCTGTTTGAAAAACAACAATGTGAAATCAAAAATCAAACAAGAATTGGATGAATCTATGGTGAAATTAAATAGCAAATAACAAGAAATACAATGATGCCTGGTGTCCTTGATGTTCAAAGAATTGGAAAGTTTTATGATTAGGTTTGACAGTTTGATCCATACAGTCCCTGGCCTTGGCCTAGTTAAAGATACTCTGTACAATATTTAACGGCAGCAATTGTTCCAGCCATGCCTTAATATTTCTTCTTCTCTTGGCAACTACTTCACTGGGCATTGCCCACCTGATGCCCTGCACTAAGGGCCCAAGCCCAAATAGTCAGGCGTCCATTATAGTTGGTCTTAGATCTATAAATATTGTGCAATAGGATAATTAATATTCTTGTTGTGATGGAGCCTTGAGGGAAGAGTGATCATAACATGTTGGAATTTCATAATGGGCAGAATTTTAAGACTTCATCGCATCAGTTTTGTGGTGGGAAAAACTAGCGTGATGCAACTGGCATGATTAGTGTTGCTATAACTTCTTAACCTTACCCATGATGTACATTGAAGGTGGCGGTGACCAGCTACCTACTATACCCCATGGCCTGTGATACCCTTGGCGATCATCCTCTGGAGGGCCTGGACCTTAAGGCCCTGGCCAACTTCCAGGCGTCAGGGATATATCCATGACACCCTCTTCATCTCATTGGCCCTTAGAACCCCGGTGTGAGGAAGGGGGGAGTCGGAAGATGTATCCATGGCCGCAATCTCCTGGATGAAAGGTTCGTTCAAGCCCATCCTCTTCCCTCAGGATTCGTGTAGGCCTCTGGGTCACTCTGTGGAATGAAAGTGCTTCTGCAGTGAGCTCCAGTGTTTCTTTCAGTCCTTCCTGCATTCCCTGGTTCTGTTATGGAATGTATGAATGTTCTGTATGGAGGGCAGGTCTTATGAAGAGAGGCTGAGGGATTTGAGGTTGTTTTCGTTAGAAAGGAGGCGGCTAAGAGGGGACCTAATCGAAACATATAAGATGATTAGAGGTTTAGATAGGGTGGACAGTGATAGCCTTTTTCCTAGGATGGAGAAAGCTAGCACGAGGGGACACAGCTTTAAATTAAGGGGTGATAGTTATAGGACGGATATCAGAGGTAGGTTCTTTACCCAAAGGGTGGTTCGGGAGTGGAATGCCCTGCCTGCAGCAGTTGTAGATGCGCCAAGTTTGGTGGCGTTTAAGAGGTTAGTTGATAAGTATATGGAAGAGAAGGGAATGGTTTAGTTTGGAGGGGCATTGCTTTTTATATTGGTCAGCGCAACATCGAAGGCCGAAGGGCCTGTTCTGTGCTGTAATGTTCTATGTTCTATGTTCTATGTTACTCATCTGCAGCAGCTGTGGGAGAAGTGATAGCACTGATGTACATCAGCAAGTGTGTCATGCTCAACAGAGAGTGACCCAGATCCTTCACCACTAACTTGACCCACCAATGTGAGAGTTTCTGGGATGGTGAGTTATGATTGGGAAGCTGACACAAAACTGGTGCTGACCTCAAAGGCCCCTTCAACCATTTCCTCAGAGGGGCTTCCAGGCTGGGACAGGATGGGTAGGAGCAGCTTGAGAGGCCACACTGCCAGATAGCGCAGGTACATTGGGGTCTATTGCTGCAACACAGGGCACAAGGTTTAGTACAAGGGAAGGAGAGGAATCTGGGTTGCTTGCAACTTACTTGAGATTTCTCCAACAAGTGGAGGATTGGCAGGTGCTCACTTCTGTGCTCCAGCCCAACCCTGCTGTCACCAGTAGACTACATGCCCTCCTTTCCTGCAAGTTCCAGTGCCTGATCCTCAAAAGAGATGAGAACCTGGGTCTCAGGCACACCACTCCATGTCTTTGGAATACTGCGTCCAGTTCTGGTCGCCTTACTACCGGAGGGATGTGGAGACTCTGGAGAGAGTGCAGAGGAGGTTTATCAGGATGCTGCCTGGTATGGAAGGTCTGAGTTACGAGGAGAGATTAGGCAAATTGGGACTGTTTTCCTTTGAAAGACGTAGACTTAGAGGAGATTTGATAGAAGTGTACAAGATTATGAAGAGGATAGATAGAGTAAACAGGGTTAAGCTTTTTCCTAGGATGGACTCAAATAGCACAAGGGGTCACGGGCTTAGGGTGAGGAGGGTAAGGTATAATTTGGATGCTAGAGGGAGTTTTTTCACACAGAGGGTGGTGGAGATATGGAATGCACTGCCAAGGAAAGTGGTGGACGCAGGTACTCTGGAGTTATTTAAGAAATACTTAGATGGGTACATGAACAGAATGGGAATGGAGGGGTATAGAAAACTGATTTAAACTAGGGATCATGAGCCTCGGGAGTCCCTGGGAAGTGTGTAAATAGATGATGATATTGATGTACTTGTTTTTATCCTACAGGTGCTTTGGTCCACTTTGTTGTCTAATGAGGGGCATACACACGATGGGTCGTGAGAGGGCCGCTCTTGGATCTTTTTTGAGAGTATCCTAGTGCTTCATATCGTTAGTGTACGCTTGACCTGGACCATTTGATGGGCAACATGACTCAGTAGCTCAGTGACTATTGCTGTGCTGTGCAGATACATGGATTTGGGCCTGTCTCTGTGGGAGACAGGCGCATTCTCCCCATGCTTATGTGGGTTTTCTCCGGGCACTCCGGTTTCCTCCCACATCCCAAAGATGTGTTCTTAGGCTAATTGGCAAAACAAATTCTCCCTAAATTGTCTCAAATTTGGTTTTTAATCCATAGAGCTATAAACATAGACAGGGATCATGGGTAGAGATGGGAACATCAGGGTGGTGGCACGGGCTCATTGGGCCGAAGGGCCTGTTTCCTGTGCTGTTTTGTTCTTTGTTCTTCACCCTCTCCCAGCAATTATGGGTATTCTTCTCCTATATGGATGAAGGAGCCATATCAAATTTGATGGCATGAGTCAAGGAATGGCCTTCAGAGGGCAGGAGTTGTGATCCTTTTGGGTGGGAGAAGGGAAGTCTTTGAGGGTGAAGGGCTGAAAACATGCAGGGCATTGCATTAGGAGAACCTGGGGGTCATTTCGGGGGAAGAAACTGGATGAGGCTAAACACTCACCCTTGCTGCCCTGATTAGGTCATTTAGAGCTTCCCGGTTGTCCTAACCAGTGCCCTGGCACTAACGCATGCTGCTACCACCTCCCAGCCTATGTTTCCATCCCTTCCTCTGGGACAGAGTCCAGCTGGGTGGAGGAAGAGAATGTCCCATCTTGCCTTCACTGCCTCCAGTAATCTGGTAAGAGGTCTCACAACACCAGATTAAAGTCCATTAGGTTTATTTGATAGACTTTAACCTGGTGTTGAGAGACATCTTACGGTGTTTACCCCAGTCCAACGCTGGCACCTCCATATCCAGAACCCTGGCCAGCTCTGCATCCAAAAAATGGGAAGCTGTCTTCCTGGAGGCCATTTCTTCCTACACTGCCTGTATATCTGTCCCTTACTAAGGCAGATCAGTTGCAGGCAGTTTGGGTGAGTCATGTGCCCCTTAGAACATTACAGAAAATTTAATGCAGTTTCCTTGTTACCATGAAGGGGAAGCCAAGTCAGCATGATGGCACTGCTGCCTCACAGCAACAAGGACCTAAGTTCAATTCCCAGTTTGGGTCACTGTCTGTGTGGAGTTTGCATGTCATGTCTGTGTGGGTTTCCTCCCATTGTCCAAAGGTGTGTGCGTTAGGTGGATTGGTCATACTAAATTACCCCTTAATGTCAGAGGGACTAGCTAGAATAAATGCATAGGTCCTGTGTCGGATTGTGGTTGATGGGTCGAACGCTCTCCTTCTGCACCATAGAATTAGATGATTCTGTGAGCACAAAGAGGGGAGGAGGGGAATGTGTGCCTCTGTGAAGTTCGTGGGCAGGGGAGAGAAAGAGGTCAAGTCTGTCAGCTAAGGGGGTCAGAGAGGATGATGAGGTAGCCAGTAGTGTTAGTGGGGGGGGAGGGGGGTCTCCAATATCTAAGGGTAGGGGGGGAATGAGAGGCTATATCTGGTTTTAGGGTGGGAAGGGTGCAGTTCTATCAGGAACTCTTGTCTTTTCTATGCATATGCAGTTTGTGGTTCCAGTCTGAGCTGCTGGCTGTCTGGTGAATTAGGCCCCACCCACTGCCTCTAACAGCTAGAAATGCTCCAGCCCATATTTTCAAAGACAGAGTGCGTATGATTGTGTGCAAAAAGCCACCCCAAAAGCATATCAGAAACTCTCCTGTTTTCATGCTAGCTGGATACTTAGGAAAAAAATCTCATAAAATTCCATCCATTAAGTTTGAATAATGAAGTTCTAACTGAAAGCATGGTCTTGAAAGCAAGCAGAAGAAATGACAAAGATATGAAGGGACAACGGGTTGTGGCAGATTGAAAAACTATATGAGAAAGTATGATGGTAGACTGGCAATAGCTAACATTTAAATAATTAATTATATGTTTTTATACATATAAATATGTTTTATACCTAATTCCCATTCATTTGAGGTGAGTCATGCATTCCTTAGAGCATCAGGAGGCAGCAGCCTAGTGGTATTATCACTAAACTATTAATCCAGAAATCAGCTACAGTTCTGGGGACCTGGGTTCGAATCCCATCATGGTAGTTGGTGGAATTTGAATCAGACAACTAGGGATGGGCAATAAATGCTGGGCAACCAGAGAAGCCCATGTCCCATGAATGAACAAAAAAAAGTGGGAAAATCCAATAACTAAAATAATCCAATCTTGGCTACAAAAAGAAGCTAAAGATTGTATTAGATCAAAGGAAGAAGCCTTATAAATGGTAAGCATGATGGTTGGGAGTATTTTAAAATTCAGCAAATGGAGAGCAAGGAACCGATAAAAAGATAAGAATATAAAAATAAACTAGCAAGAAACAGAAAAAAATAGATTTTAAAGCTTCTATAAGTGTGTGACAAAAACACTAAAGATAAATATAAGTTCACTAGAGTAGAGACAGGAGAATTTATAACAGGGAAATGGCTGAGAAACTAAACAAATGTTTTGGATAAAATTGTCTCTTTTTTGCAGAGTGCAGTAGTAGTTGGGGAACTGTGTAGATGTCATTGTTCCTCACGAGAGTTCCTCTACCGTATTCATAGGCAAATAGCAAAAAGAAATTCTGAGGAGCAGATCCTAAGATGTCCCACTGGTGGAGTGAGCAGCGAATGAACCCACCCTGCCAGTACCTTAGGTTCTACCAGGTCTAATGTTCAGAAGTCATATTTTGTACTTCCTCATTGTGAAAGTTATGTTAGATTGCATGTAGCTGCATTTCAACATACAGGCTGTCTCCACGAATGATGATATCCAAAGTTCAACCCAGCCCTATTCCCCTCCACTCTGTGAAAATAATGGGCACTAGGCTCGAGGGCAGGACTTCAGGATTCAGGCCTCTGCCTGTGTTAAAATTAAGGCTTCTGTTTTTCTCTGAGAGATGCTGCCTGACTTGCTGAGTGTTTCCGCCATTTCGTTTTTGTTACAAACTTCCAGCATCTGAAATATTTTGCTTTTGTATAAATCGAGTGAATCTTCTTATATCCTCTTTAAGGCAAGTATATCCTTCCTTAGTTAAGTAATTTAAAACTGTACGCAGTACTCCAAGGGCTGGTCTCATCAAAAACCTGTGTATTTGCAGCAAAATTTCCTTAGTCTTATACTTCAAACTCTCTGAAATGAAAATTTATATATACTTTCTTAATTGTGTCTGCATGTTAACTTTGTGATGTGTGTGCAAGCATATCCAAAATCCTCTGAACACAAACATTTCCTTGCTTCAGTTTTCCATTCTTCCTACTAATGTAGATAATTTCGTACTTCTACACATTATCCCTGATCTGTCATCTTCTTACCCAATCACATAACCAGTACACATCTCTTTGCAGACATTTTATGTCCTTTATACAGCTCATTTTTCCACCTAGCTTCATATCGCCAGAAAACTTGAGTATATAAACATACAATCACACTATTGCGTAAGCAGAAATTAGGCGGTAAAGATAAATGTCTGCACGTAAGGAACATGAGACTTGCTTACAGAAGATGCCAAAGAATGTACATGAGAGAATGTTTACAGAAGATCTGAAATTTGTAATACCAATGAACTTGTATTATGGATTCTTGATTGAGAATGGTTGGATCTTGACACCAACTATAATTTTCGTAAATGATGAATGATGTGAACATCCAATATTACCCTGATATTACACCATGGGCTGGGAGCATATGAATGCTTAACACCCACTCTACAATTTTAGTAGATAAATTAACCTATGTATTTGAAATTGTTAACATTTCTATTAAAAAACACAAATGGGTCTTACACATTAAACATGCATACACCAATATGTTATATGTAATGTCAGGGACTCAAGGTGTAACTACCATTCCGATGACAATTTTTTTTAAATTGTGTCACTAACAGCAGTTTATATTACCTTTAAAAGTCTAGGTGAATAAAACATCTCTGAACATCTCACAGCATCACTATAGAGCAAAGTTTTACATCAAGTCGCAATAAAACAATATTAAGGCAAATGATCCAAAGTGGTCAAAGAAGTGGGTTTTAAGGATTGTCTTCAAGGAGGAAAGGAAGTTAAAAGAGGCAGAAAGATTAATGGATGGAATTATAGACCTTTGGGCTGTGTGTATGTTCAATGGAGAGAAGACTCTATTTTTGTATATGCATCCAATCTATTGAAAGGCAGACTTTAAGAAGACAAGGTGAAATACAATTCAACAAATAGTTCAATTTGCAATTGTTAAGTGGTCAGAGAAACACTTGCAGTAAATCTGATTCTTTGTAACAAAGAAAATAATAAATACAGTTCACTTGCTCCTTGGCATGCATAATGTACAATTTTCCACTTGGCCTTTGTAATGAATCTGACTGGCTGTACCTTAGGAAAAAGACCCCTGTTTATCTGACCCTCGCTTCATATCTTCCTGGAACTCTTCCAGATCATGTTTTCGATTCTTTGTTCCTAACTGACTAGGTTGTGGGTCAATCAAATCAGCCATTATTCTTCCCTAGGTGGAGTCTCCACGGAAACAATAGTCTTCAGCTGTTCTTAAGTTAATCACAATAAAAATGCACACATGCACTAGCTCTTGACCTTTCCAGCATTGCTGTTGTCCCTATTAAAACAAAGCCCAAGTTGTTCACAACTGGACGTACAGTCCAACAACAATTTAGTTGGTTACGAAGAGTGAAAGCAATTTATTGAGGCACTGCTATAAATTATTATATTCTTGCCCAGGATTCAGTTTGACATTTGGGTTGTTTAGTTTTACAATCTAAGGACAATTAACCTTATTATAAAAATAAAGTCTACCTCCTTTAAATATTTGAATTTTTCCATGACACAAATGGATATATGGTGGTATTGTCTTACAGCTCACTCAGGAAGACCAACTTTCTATGGCAACTTTTTAACATGGATGTTATATTCTAGAGCTGTGGATAGTGAAAGTACAGGGTTCCATGTTTTTCCATCACATGACTCACCAGAAATTTGTCCTCTTCTTTCTGCTTGCCATGTGTTGGAAGAATTTACAAATTGATGCTCAGCTTGATTGGCAGCGTTAAGGCACCTTCCATGCTCACCACATCCTAGAGTGGGACTTGAACACATAGCTTCTGACACAGAGGCAGTGACATTACCAAATGTGCCAAAAGACCTCCAAATGTGTATGTACTCACTAAATTCTACCTAGCTACTTTATATTACAATCCAATTTAACAAGTAATGAAGCTATAAAATTCTTACAGCAGGAGAGCATTAATCAAGCCATTCAGACAGTTTGCGAGACATTGTTTTTTTTAATCTGTTGTTCCTTCTTGTGAGCCAAGCCAAAATGTGAGAGGTAGATTTTGAACTCGCCACTGCTATGTTAAATGGTCATTGTGAATTGGCCACCAATTATAGAAATTGTCAATTTTCATTTTACAAACGAACAAATATCTGTCATGTCATGCTTCTCTTTGTGGGAGTTTATTATGGACAAAGTTGGAGAGATAGAGTCCAGGATTTTTACACAGCCCCATGGAAACATGGTTAGAATCAGAGTGAAGGAGATGCATAACATGTCCTACACATCAACTTGCAATATAATAAAATATCAGTGACATCATAAGGTAAAGTTTGTAGATAACTCTCCTGTAAATAAAGCTGCAGGGCTTGTTAATTCCGTCCAACCAAAACTATAATCTATTCATATCCCAAGTGCAGGAATCACTGAGTGGGGCTGAGATTTTGCTGAGCAGAACTGAGCCTCCAGCATTGCACTTTGATCAATTCCAGATCTAATCTCAGTCTTGCGCTCCTGTAGATAAGTTATGTGATAGCAGAAAATATGTGTCAATGCTTCCAATCTAATGTCAGGTCATCCAAAATCTGAGAAAATCTTTTTTTTAAATTAAAATCCAACTGAGTTGTCAAGTACTCTATTGAAACTTTTGCTGCATTTTCAGTACTGTAATGGGTGGTATTTATGTAACTATTATTCAATGAAAAGCGCAGTTTCATAATAAAAGTTACATACTGATTTTGTCTTCACAAAAAGCTTGGCTGCCAATGCAGATTCTGCATGGCAACTTTACATAGTAGGTTTTCTGCCCCTCTCTCTACATTTTAATGCTGGCAATTTTTAATGGTTCATTCTCTAAAAACGTAAAGTTAAATGCTTTTTGGTTGCATCACCACCACATTTCCTGGTAGCATCAGCAAAAGATGATCAGCTGTACAGCAATAGAATTGGCCCTAATCCTCCCTCATGTAACCATCTTGTGAAGCAATGCGGATATAATATATTGAGATAGATTTTAACTACTAGGCTGCAGAGCTTGTGATTGTATGCTTTTCTTTCTAAGCTCCTTCCTAAACCAATATGGCTTAAGGCATCTGTCATTTCACTTTGTCAAGGTATTGTGTTATGAATGTATTTCATGTTTTCGCAGACTGCTTTAATAGGCATTGTTTTGTTACAAGTAGCCAATTTGTCTGGCAGAAACACAATAGATGCCAAGAAACCAGGATATTTACTCATCTTGGCCATATAAGTATTTATTTAACAGAAGGCTCAATTGGGCATTTTTTTATTAAAGTTAACATGTGAGTTTTGATTAGTTTGACAGGGACAGTCATGTGGTTACTGGGAAGAACTAAGCTCGCAGGAAAGAATAAGTTTTATTTTCATTTTTTAAAAAAGGAGCAGTTGCAGTCTCCAGAAGTTTTCTGAATGTTCCACACCTGCTAACTCAAGCTAAAACAAATATTCCTGTGATATGCTAACTAACTTTAAAGAAGAGTTTAAGTCTACAAGAGAACTATTGCTTGACTGGATCCAATAGTGATAAGTTAATTATTAAGAATTGTTTCTTGTCATTTTTAAATATAGTTCAATTATTAATGATTAAGCTAATTCATTTGTTATAGTTAAACTATGTTGTTAAATAAAATTTGTTTCAATAAAAACTCCACAGTTTGTCAGTAGAGTCACACCTGAAGTGAAACATGCCCACATTAATGCCAAACAGAAAAATTGTTGGGGGCTGGTCTGGTTTCATAATATACTTGGATTTTGTGATCTAATACAGAATTACTTCAGATAGAATGTAATAGCCTATTGCTTATTCCATTTAATAATTTAAAATACATTTCATTTTCTTCTACTTTTAAGAATGATTTCCTCATTTAATTTTTGATGATTCACTTGGGCGCATGACAGAGAGGCATAACAAGCTTGAGGAGCTTCCTTTACAGGATTAGTGCTGCATGACTGATTTCAATCATCCATTATTACAGTAGGGTATGTCATTTCTCAATCTGATTGATACCTACAAATGGTTATAGGTTCATTGATGTGGGACTTCCAATGCCTATTACAATGGATTGAACATTTGAATGAAATGTTTGTTGCTGTAAGTTTTTACATATTGAAGGAACGTAAATGTAGTAAATGAGTTTTCATGATGAGTTTTTTTTTCAGTATAGCGAAGTCTGCTTTGGACACGTCCAACAAGAAGTCTCACAATACCATTTTAAATTCCAACAGGTTTATTTGGTAGCACAAGCCATTAGCTTTCGGAGCACTGCCCCTTCATCAGTTGAGTGGAATTTCAGTTCACAAACAGAGCATATAAAAGACACAAACTCAAATTTACAAAATAGTGATTGGAATGTGAGTCTTTATAGGTAATCAAGTCTTAAAGGTACGGACAATGTGAGTGGAGAGAGGGTTAAGCACAGGTTAAAGAGATGTATATTGTCTCCAGCCAGGACAGTTAGTGAGATTTTCAAGCCCAGGCAAGTCATGGAATTACAGATAATGAGACATGAACCCAAGATCTCAGTTCAGACTGTCCTCAAGTGTACGGAACTTGGCTATCAGTCTCTGCTCAGCAACTCAGAAGCCGAATGCCCTTGACTGCTGAAGTTTTCCCAAACAGGAAGAGAACATTCTTGCCTGGTGATTGTCAAGTAGTGTTCATTCATCTGTTGTCATAGCATGTGCATGGTGTCTCCAATGTACCATGTCTCAGGACATCCTTTCCTGCAGTGTATAGGTAGTCAACATTGGCTGAATTGCAAGTGCGTATACCATGTATCTGTTGGATGGTGTTCTCACGCGAGACGATGGCATCCATATCGACGAGTCGGCACATCTTGAAAAGGTTGCTGTGGTGTCATGGGTGGAGACAATGCACATCTCTTTACCCTATGCTTAACCGTTTTGCCATTCACATTGTCTGTACCTTTAAGACTTGATTACCTGTAAAGACTTGCATTCTAACCATTATTTTGTAAATTGAGTTTGTGACTTTATACGCCCTGTTTGTGAACTGAAATCCCACTCACCTGATGAAGGGGCAGTGCTCTAAAAGCTAGTGGCTTGTGCTACCAAATAAACCTGTTGGACTTTAACCTGGTGTTGTGAGACTTTTCATGTGTTTACCCCAGTCCAATAGCATCTCCACATCTTGGTCATGGGGCAGGCAAGAGGTGAACAATGGAAAGGTCCGTTGACCTTGAGCGCGGTTTCAGGATGAGCAAGACCATAAATCCCGCCCATTACTTTGTTTCATATCTGCACAGGTCCTGAGGCCTGCCTATTGTGGACTTGTAGGCAAGTTGACAGAGTAGGTGTTAGTGCAAAAGGTGGAGGACGCAGGCATGGGTTGACATAAGTTGGCATTGATTCGACACAGAGGGTATCAAGGTCCATAGGGGTGGGGAGGGTGTATATAATGGAATAGAGGATATGAGTGATTATGCCAGGATTGACATTATAATGTTTCACAATCCTCCTTATCTGCCAGCTGTTTTCCTATTTACATGCAGACTTTGTGCTGCATTTTAGGGAAACTGGATAAGTACATGAGGAAGACAGGAATAGAAGTTTGCATTGAAAGAGTGAGAAGTAGAATAAGATAATACTGGTACAAAGCATAAACATTGGCACAAAGTAGCTGGACCGAATGACCTGTTCCTGTTTGGAAAGCAATTACGCAGTGACTAAGTAATAGTTTGTCATTGAATATTCAGTTTCATCTATGTCTTTTAATCATTATCCACTTCTGTTTGTATATTTATTAATTCTCTATTTGCTGTTTCACTTATTGGCTCTGTTAGTATGCTTATTGTTATTCAATACTTTCTCTCCTCTCAGCTCCAGTTCTTGGTCAGCCACGCTCATAATATCAGCATTCCCACTTGTCAGATATACATCTAACTAACGAAGATGTCCATAACCCAAAATTTCTGCTGTAGCTCCGAGTTGAAGGAAGATGCTGTGAAGGTAGGAAAGTAAAAGGAGAAATTATCTGAGGCAGGATGCCTTTGCTATAGAGGGAATACAGCAAAGGTTTACCGGCTGATTCTTGGGATAGCAGTTCTGTCGTATGAGAAGGGATTAAGCCGGCTAGCATTATATTCATTGGAGTTTAGAAGAGTGAGGGGGGATCTCATAGAAACTTATAGAATTCTAACCGGATTAGACAGGGTAGCTTCAGAAAGAATGTTTCTGGTGGTAGGGGACTCAAGAACTAGGGGGTCATAGTTTGAGGATAAGGGGTAAACCTTTTAGAATTGCAGGGAGGAGAAATCTCGTCACCCAGAGAGAGGTGAGCATGTGGAATTCACTACTGCAGAAAATAATTGAGACCAAAATGTTGTCCGAATTCAACAAGAAATTAGATGTAGCTCTTAGGACTAAAGGGATCAAGGGAAATGGGATAAAGCAAGAGGAAAATCAGGATATCGAATTTGATGATCAGTCATGATCATAATGAATGACGGAGCAGGCTCGAAGGGCTGAAAGGCCTTCTAGTTTCTATGTAAATTGAAGAGGAAAATTCAGCAAAAGAAGTGAAAATTCTACCACAACCTGCAAATATTTCTCCCACACAAGTGGTCAGGAGATTGAAAGCTGAACCTGGGTGGATAGTTATAAATTAGGGTTTCTACCAGTATTAACATTGGGCTGAAGGAACAAATGAGTCACAAGCATTTGTGGTGCAATATGATCCTTGCTACCTGTGGTCTAAGGGAGTGAATGTTTTTGAGGGAAACATAATTTGTTGTGGTCGATTTGAAAATAACTGGATAAGTATAACATGCCTTTTAAGAGTTAGCAGCGTACCATCTGAGTCATGTGATCCAACCTCTTTCATTTTGGCCAGTGGGCAGAGCACACTGCACACAACCCTGCTGCTGATGTCTTCAAGTTGTCTATCCAGGTGTATATGTTTAAATAAATGCCTAGTTTAAATAAATGAGCCCACTATGTGTTTACACAATTCCCTAGAGTGACTGGTGCCTTTATATCATAATAACAACACAATATGGTGCAGACATGGTGGTTAAACAGCCTGACAGTTAGATTAACCTCAGTTATAATGTAATAGTCCTATTTCATGAAACAATCCTTGAATATCATTACAAAGTTCACAGCATTACAGACTATTGAAACTGCAGCATGATGACTGAACAGCAAAACTGTGAAGACACAGCATGGAATAGCGCTCATATAAAGGAGCTGGTAAGCAGACGGATCCCTCATGATGAGATCATAGCACATAGTCTGGCAGTGCAGTGAATGGGACTATCTGTTGAGAGGACCAGCACTGGGTTATCTCAGTCAGGAAGGGCAAGTGACCAGGGTGTGGTGCAGCTCAATTACATTTGTCTTAAGGAAGGACAGATTATTGATCCACAATATTTAAACACAGCTTTAAAATGTTGTCCTCACAAAATACCCACAGTACAAAAGTTAAATCCAAGATTTGCAGGTGCAAAATTCTTCTTGAAGCTGGATGCCAAGCATGGTTACTGATTGTGGAAAAGTCCCAAGAGCTTTCTACATTTCATAGCCTGTTCGGACAATGTGGTTTTCAATGATTTATCTTTGAGCTATTAGACAGGATCTGTTCCCCAATTCACATGGACAGCATTACCTGCACTGTGCCTAAATGCATCTGTATCACCAATGACATTGCTTTTTTGGGAATCAAGAACATAATGGTGCAAGTGATATGCAATGAAGAATTGGTGCTCAATGTCTGAAATGTGACACCAAGATGCAGCAGATCAATTTCTTTAGCTCTATTTATTTCAGTACTGGCATATGTCCCGATCCTAGTAAAATACAATGTTTGAAGGCTATGTCAAATCCCCAAGATAGGGATGATCTGGGAAAGGTGTCTGGGTTTCTTTAATTTCTTGTCTCCATACAAACCCAATTTCTCTCAAATATTATCTTTGCTAAGGAAATTATTAATAAAGGGTGTGCCTTTCCTATGGCATGAAGACCACCACTTAATTAAAGCATTGAAACAATCACCACTAAAAACATCAACACTGCAATTTTATGATTCTCGGGAGACAACTACTCTGGAGATTGTTATCTCATAGAAAGATGTGATACATGCATTAACAAAGAGATGAACCATTGCATTTTCTCAAACTCTCTATCCACAATCCAATCCACCCCTATCCCAAATTTGAATGGGAAATATTGGCTTCACTATTTGGAATCATGCATCTTCATACCTTTTTTTTGACAAAAAATTTATAGTCAAGGCTGACCTCGAAACACTCAAGATGATTTGGTGAAAACCATTTATGAGCACATCACCAAGACTGCAAAGTCTTCTGATGAGGATTCAAGGTTACAACTAACTATAGGTACATGCCAAATAACTTTAGGGTCACATCATATACACTAAGCACATTGATTAACCCAGAGAAAATTAAAGAGATATCCTTGGATCACAAGTCAATTTAACTGACATTGAACTGTGTGCAACTCTGCTAAACTGAGTACAGTTCTGATCACCCTATTACAGAAAGGATATAATTAAACTAGAAAGAGAATAGAAAAGATTTACCAGGATGCTACCGAGACTTGATGGTTTGAGTTATAAGGAGAGGCTGGATAGACTAAGACTTTTTTCCCTGGAGTGTAGGAGGCTTAGGGATACTCTTATAGAGGTCAATAAAATAATGAGGGGCATAGATCAGCTAGATAGTCAATACTTTTTCCCAAAGATAGGGGAGTCTAAAACTAGAGGGAATAGGTTTAAGGTGAAAAGGGAGAGGAATAAAAGAGTCCAGAGGGACAATTTTTTCACTCAGAGGGTGGTGAGTGTCCAGAACGAGCTGTCAGGGGCAGTAGTTGAGACAGATACAATTTTGTCTTTTTAAAAGCATTTAGACAATTACACAGATAAGATTAGAATAGAGAGATATGGACCAAATGCGGGCAATTGGGGCTAGCCTAGCAGTAAAAACTGCTCGGGATGGACCAGTTGGACTGATGGGCTTGTTTCCATGCTGTAAATCTCTATGACTCCATGTTCACCAAATTGATCTGGCATATTTTGCGCAATGTGAACGTCAGGAGCTATAAGAAGAAACAATAAAAGATTACAAAAATGTGGAAGTCCATCATTGAAGGGTAACTTCATTCAATTCAGCATTTCCATGAACACTCAAAATCATTTTGACCTTACCAGGACAAGCCAAGTGTCTCTTGAGGAGTCAATATTAAAGGAAAGCAGGTCATTGTAACAAATCTTTGTGGTCTGATACTGTCTAATAACTTCATCACCCACACATGGGCATAGATCAAATTTGAATACTTGCAAGAAAGACAGTCCATTGGCTTGGTATGAACAATGACATTGAAGTTGGCATCAAAAAGAGAGAGGCACGTCAAGAGCTTATGCCAAGTCAGCACATAGCACCACTAATCCCACATGAAACTTCTATAATCATTGGTTCAAATCTGCATCCAATCTCTTTCACATTCACTGACTTCACCATCACTATCAACTACTTTACCAAATAGCCCATTATTTGACAATTACACAATACGTCAAGCATAATTTTCATACACAGTCTAAGTGCTTCACACACACTCTTAAGTGCTAACTTCAGTTTATTTGGTGTGCCTTGAGAGATTATTATAGATGATAGTTTGCAGTTTATTGATAAACCCTTTCAGGATGTGTGCGAGAAGTGGAATATCACCTGCACTACTTTTCTTTATTACCCTAGATCTAGTACCCAGCTGAATGGATAATTAGAATGTTAAATCTCTCATTTTCAAGCATAGACAGATCAAGCAAGAACATTGCAATGTTATAACTGAGAATTACATTTTATGTGCACTTATTACATCACTGGCAGAGCTCATGTTCAGCAAACTCATGCCTATCAATTTATTTACTATATCCACTCTCTCTCTCCCTAAATGAGGGACCAACTTTTGAAACCACAAGAGAAGATAACAAATATGGATGATAAAAATGCAGATGCAAAATTGCAAAGTATAAAAATCAGGACAAGTTCACATGCAGGATCCCACAGAATGTTTGTGGCAACCAGCCAAGGTGACAACGGTTTGTTCAGAATTGAGGTCCTATGAAATTATTACACACAAAGAAGCAATGGTGAGGTGTAACTGAGGAAAAAAATCTGATTAATTAATCACCCATCGTAAAGTCATATTGCATCTAAGACAAGATTCAAAACACAACAGGGACAAACATCCACAATTAACAATTCCACATATCACTGGGAGCAGTTAAAGATGCTTTCGGAAAATGGGTGCAGCAGAAAATTAGCTCTCTGCCTTAGAGACTCATTGATTCACCTATCTTATACAATTATGTAATGGCAACTAAACATAGAATTCCTACAGTGCAGAAGGAGGTCATTTGATCCATCAAATATGCACCAAACATAATCCCACTCAGGCTTTTTCTCCTTAACACCACGTATTTACCCTGCTAACCCCCTGACACTATGGGGCAGTTTACCATAGCCAATCAACCTAACTTACGCATCTTTGGACATGAACATGTAATGTAAATAGCTCTCCTTCTTTGAAAGAGAGGAGGTGATTCTTAAAAAAAGGGGAATATATAATTTGCCGCAAGTGGATAGCAGTATCCCATGGAATCCCAACAGTGCAGAAGGAAGCCACTCGGCTCATTGACGCTCTGAAAGGGCATCTTACCCAGGTTCACCCTATTCCCATAACTCTGGGCATTTACCATAGCTAATCCACCTAACATGTGCATCTATAGGCTACGGGAGTAAACCAGACCACCCAAAGGAAACCCATGCAGATACGGGGAGTACATACAAACTCCACATACACAGTCACCCAAGGCTGAAATCGAAACCGGGTCCTGAATGCTCTGAGGGCAGCAATGCTAGCCACTGTGTCAACGTGCCATCACTATAGGGAAAGCGTTTCATGATGTGACCCCTGTCTCTGTTTTACTGTGGGCTGTAAGCACAGCTCACGGCACACAACTCTGCTGCTGACATCTTCAGCTTTTCTATCCATTTGCATATGTTCTCATGTGCCCAGTTTAAATAAATGAACCCATGTCATGCTTATATTATCCTTTGTGAGTGACTGGTGCCTTTATATCATTATAAAACCATGAGAGTAATGTTTCTATATTCTGCAGTCACTGTATTCTCTGAAAGGCTTGGCTTATTCTGATTCAAATTGACAATGCACTGGGAGCGCGGATTTTAGAAGGTTCCATTTTTCTTTATTCTCACCAGTAACCATGTCACAGGAAAAAGGACTCACTGTGACTCAAAGGCAGCTGATATTTTTCAGGGTTCAGATGTCTCCATGAGGTACTAAATTTTCTGCTGAGAACTTGATTTAGATTCCGGCTTGCTACATTTCACCTGATTCCAACACAATCTGACGATTCAGTGAGCAAGCTGAAATGTTTGTTTTCTCATGAATATCAGTGAGGTATATTCATTTACAAATTTAAATTAGCAATATCTTTCTGCTGCGGACGATGGTGACAGTGCATCTCAGGTAAGTAGCTCAGGAAAAGCACGTTTCTGGACAAAGAATGGATTTGATTTTTGGTGGTTTCAGTCTCTGGAAGGAAACGACCCAAGCTAATGTGATAACACCATTTGCCTCCCTGTATTGTTGACTGTTTTGTGTGAACTGTAAAATTCAAGGGTTCTGCAAGACTTGTCCCCAGAATTATTTAACACTAATTGTGCCTCATTGGTTATTGATATTTGAGCAACATGCTTCGCTCTTTAGTATTAATGTCATCTACGTAGCAGACTGAAAGACTAGAAGGTGAAGCTAAACTAACACTTCCTAATTTGTTAATACGTGTCTAGCTTCTAGAATTTTGGCATCTTTCAAAAATCTGCTCTTCCATAACGAAGAAGATTAAAGTGAAGTGTTGTAGATCTCCTCACTGTTGTATCTAATGTTCCATTAACTGCTCAGACTGACAGAGCCCACTAATAAAATAATCCACTCGACCAACGTACTTCCAGAAGGACTTCAGCAACTTTCTCACTTATTGCAATTGCCATTCAAATGGCCAAGTAAACCATCTTCTTTCTCAAGGCTTCATTCTACCTTCTTATGTATCAAGTTTAAGTTTGTGTCACAAATAGGCTTACATTAACACTGCAATGAAGTTACTGTGAAAATCCCAGTTTGGCTACATTGAGGGAGCATTTAGCATGGCCAATGCAGCTTAACCAGCATATCTTTTAGACTTCGGGAGGGAATTGGAGCACACAGGGAAAAAAAAACCACTCAGATATGGGGAGAACGTGCAGATGTGGCACAGACAGTGACTCAAGCCAGTAATTGAACATGGGTCCCTGATGCTGTGAAGCAGGAGTGCTAACCACTGTGCCGCCCTCATGTAATCTTCCATTCAGACTGGAGACAATATCATCTGAGTTGCAGAAGCAAGAAAGGTTCACCAATCTCTGTCAGATGTTACAAGATCATGGGGTTTAACATTGATTTTTAGCTCGAGTCTGATGTCATTTGAGAGTGGTGTTGGTCATGGGACAGCAATAATTTATTCAATTTTCAGGTAGACTAGCCCTCTATCAGACAGCTTGTCCTTCTCCCTAGCTATTTCTTCATCTGGAAAGATCCTTACCATCAGGATTCTGGTAACAAATGTTCCCCATCCTCACAGAGACTGCAGGGTACTCTTTGGTTTGCTGGGAGCCAACCCATGAGCTGCATACACTGCTGTCAATAAAAATTGCATCAAGATCACTATGTCAGAAGTTCCCTTATTTATTGTGATAAAGCAGGGTCACTCCATATATTTTACTTCTCTCATGTGTCACACATTCAATTCTTCTGTGTGACATTTTGAACTTATTCTAGGGCTTAATTTGACAATTTCAGGTAAGAGCATTTTAAAGGGTGTGCTTAAGGCTTTCTGCTTTCCAGTCTGCACATGGAATGTCTGAAATTATAATAATAAACGTGCATTAAACTTGTAAAATACATGCCAGACATTACTCTGAATCATAAGCACCTTGCCCATGGATGAGGGGTGAAGTTCAAAACATTGTTTTGCAAGCTGGTTCCTGCTCTTTAAAATGGTGCCAAAATTCTCGAGAAAAAGCTGAGGACTGAATCAACAAAATGTCCCTATTTTCAAATACTTATTGATTCCAAGCCTAAGGACTTACTAAAGCAGATAGAGTTGGTGCTGTGCATGTTCATTGAATCAATTGAAATGAGAATAATGACACTCCTACAATCATGCTGGAAATGTTAGAAGTAGCCAGTGTAGAAAATAGAAATACCATAAAGTGAAATGAATTATTACTTACCGGTGTGACTGCTTCACTTTCCTGTCATGAAATCATCAACATCCCTCTATCCAGAAGAATAAAGCTAGGCAAGCTTCTCACAACAAATGAGTTTCAATTATTATTCAGTAAGGCCACTATCGGTAGGCTGGCCAGAAAGGACGTAAAATAAAAAAGCTAACTGAAAAGAAGTTTCTTTAGGTCTTGCTCAGTTACAAGATGTGCAGTGTGTGTGTCCAGTCTGCTTATGAATGAAATACTGAGCAAGCAGAATCCTGCAGGCTGCTGAAGTCAGCTCTGCAAATGCCTGTTACGCCTGTGCAGACTCTCCTTAAAGCTGCACTGCTATAGAAACAGCTCAGAAGCATTTTCATTTCAGACATTCAGTGATTGAAATACTAAAGGACCTGCAACGTTGTCACAGAGTTAGCTTTTGATACGATACAAGTTCTTCATTTAATTAAACACAAATTACAGTCTGTAGACAAAAAATTGGACAAGTTCCTTACTTTCCTTTCTTTAAAAATACTGGCACAAAATAAAATTATGTAGCTGCACCCCTACTCACAAAAGGGTAAATATTAGAAGCATTATATTCATGTGCAAATGTACTATTTCATTACAATGGCCTGAAAATTTATGAAGGACAGTTGTCTGATCATCTGAATGCTTGTAGCTTGCGGCCCGTGCTCAGTGCACTGCTGAGTGGCTGCCTGCTGAAGCAAGAGGCACAAAATAGTGAGAAGTTAGCATCAGTTTGAGCTAGACTGCAGCCAACTTACATTTCTTAAAGGTGTGTATCTTCTGGCTGTCAAGATGTGGAGATGCCGGTGTTGGATTGGGGTAAACACAGTAAGAAGTCTCAGAACACCAGGTTAAAGTCCGACAGGTTTATTTGGTAGCAAAAGCCAGTAGCACTCAAAAGCTAGTGGCTTTTGCTTCCAAATAAAGCTGTTGAACTTTAACCTGGTGCTGTGGGACTTCTTACTGTCTTCTGGCTGTGGCAGAGATGCTGGAACTGATTGCAGGAGAGAGCGTGAATGGAAAGAACACAAGATGCCAAACAGTCTGCTCCAGAATTTTCCGATGCAGCAACAGAGACCTTGATCAAGGAAATTCAGAGGAACAACTTTGACCCTTTTCCCTTTTCAGACAACCATGAACTGCCATCTGATCAGGCAGTGGAGGAACAGAGAAGAACAAAAAATATGGTGATGAGGAAGAAACAGCAGATGGAATTCTCCATTTTTGGGATTAAATTACTGCAGTGGGTAGCACCTTGCCCTCTGCCGGAATGCCATGATTCTGCACCAAACTTTTGGAACCTCATTAATTAATTACACATAGGTGAGTTCCCCTCCGAACCTCCTGCTGGGCTGGCAGCTGACACATCTGCCTGCCTTCTACAGAGGCATTCGAAGTCTCAGTGCCATATTTAAACACCGCTCCAGCACACTCCTAGCACTCTTCCAGCCCACCTATATTCATGAGATTCTGGAGATGTCAGTAATCTAGAGGGAAAAGGCTAGCAACCTCAAATCTGTTCTTCGATTCAACCATTCTTCTCCCTTCCCCCAACCCCCCCAGCCTATCACGTGTGAGGTGCCAATGCCCTGCTTTCATCTTTGCCCACTACATCTGGAGTACTTGTGCATCCCCTCCCAATAAACAATGAAATACCCTTGACTGTGAGCTTTTCATGCAGTTTTGTTGGGGTCCAGATTCCGTTCTCAGAGTCTTCCCTCTGATTTCCATTATTTATCTTCTTCATTCACTTCCTTGCCCCTCTGCGAGCCCTCGGCCTTCCCCCACTCCACTTGCGCAACACTACTTCCACGTTGCCCCCCTTTGTCTTCATCAGGCCAACTACACCTTCCCCTCCACCTTCGCAACCTCATCTCGCATTCTACCCCCAATCAAACTTCTACCCTTTATTCTGGCTACATGCGCCCTGCAGTGCTGCCCAGATAGACACTGGTGTGTGGCGCCTTGGGCAAAGAGACCCCTGCACTCCCCAAACTCAGCTGCACTGATGCAACTCAGTGAAACAGCGGGGTCTGTGAGTGCAGCAGCACGGAATTATCCATGAAGAGTAGGTCAGCTTGGAGATGGAAACTGAAACTGGTCTGTCTCAGCAGAGCGATGCACAGCGCATCAGGAGCGGGGCAGCACTACATGAGGAAGACTTTATTTTGCTCACCTTGCAATTTCTTGCAAACTGCAGACTGTGTTCTGCACGTCAGCCTTTATCAATGGCATTTCAGAGCAAAGTAATTTCACGCTGGTGTGATGTTGAAAGCATGAGTGGACACCAGCATCAGCTGTTTTAATGAGCATTCATGAGATACAAAAGAATGCAAATGGCATTCATCCTACCAGCCAGGAAGGGTGACGTGCCATTGGGAAAATTGCCCTGTGATTATATACAAACATTTTTCCAACATTTTGGCTTCCAATGAATACTCCACTTCCGCCTGCCACCAAACCCCAGCTAACATCATTAAATGAGCACATCTCTGTTTAAAAACTGTTACAACACATCTTTTAGAGAGTAATTTAGAAGTGGGATCTACATGCAGTGAGACATCAGACACTAGTGGCCTCAGATGGGGGGGGCACATGTGTAGCTTGGATGCCAACTCACCAGAGGACAAGATTACACATGAGTTCTGCTGATGAGGAATTGGATAAGCACGTTGGTGGGATGATGTACAAGAAAAGTTGGCTGGGTATGCACGATGAATTGCTTGGTGCATTTGCAGATCTGCCAAAAAACTGAAGATCACTCTCAAGGGTTGTGACAGAGCCTGACACCAACTTGACCCTGTGTTTTATGCAGAGCTTGGAGGCTGTACCTTCCAGCATTGATGTGGTGGCCAAGATCAAGTATTTGGCATCCAGCTGTGATTCAGCATCTGGTGGCTAATGTCTCAGCTTCCACTGCAACACAAACTGGTTTTTGCAATGATAAGTTCTGATTTAAGTCATTGTTGCTTTCAAAGCTGTGGATTATAGTGTGTAGATGGGTTGCAGAGTCTCACAGCTACACAGCTATCTGTCCAGTAGAGATGTGTGTTTCATCTTCTGGCATTGGGTATGATGAGTGGGTAACAGTAGGAAACTGTTTTGTATCAGTTTCTCTAAACATATCACAAGAGAGCACAGAACACTGAGTAATCAACAGACAGATACAATCAAACATTGAACTGGTGGAATTCTTCCCAAAAACTTCTAAGAGCCGAATTCATATCAAAACTGGACTAAATTCCACTGTTCTTTTTCCAGTGGGATTATCAGAATGAATCTCTCACATTCTGTGCATTACAGAGTGCAGTAGCATAAATCTAATTAAAATTCAGGCTTATTCCCATTGAAGAGGCCAGCAGCATAGTGCTGAGTGGACCATTGCGCATGCACTGATCTGTCAGTGTGACAGATCAGCGCATGCGCAGGACCTTGCACTGCCAGCCTCTCAATCACTGACCAGCTAAATCACTAACTAGCACAGAAACTCTGGATCACTGGCTACCAGAGCCCCCCACCCTCCCCACCGATCGATGCATCCAGACCACATTCGACCTCCCCAACTTCCCACCCTCCAGCCATCCTGAAATCCCAATTCCACCATCCTCCCCCTCTCATCAGCAGCCCTAACCCCCCTGGCAGGCCCATTCCACACCAACCCCTCCCCCCAACTCCCACATTGATAGCCAAACCTGATTACTGACCTCCCTCCTTCTGTAACCATTGAGTTGTAGAGAGGCAGTGGGACCTCCAAAGGTTCTATCCCCTATAGGCCGTGCCATCTCTCTCTGGCCCCGACCTTTTGGCACAGCCCTCTGGGCATTGCTACTTTGCCCCTTGGGCAGAGCCAGGGGGCCAGGCTTACACAGCCAAGTTCACAATGCCCAGGAGGCAACTCCCCCCCTGAATCTCCTGGTGGGGCCTCCATGACCCCCATTCACTTCAGTGGAGCCAGCCACCAGCTTCCTGCAAGTGGGGAGCTGTTGTAAACCCCGCTGGAGTGAATCACTTCTGGCGAGGAGGGAGGTGGGGAGGGGGGGGTGTGATGAGAGAGAGGCTAGCAGGCCTGGAGACTTCAGTCCCAGGCCCATTAATGAAATGCAAAGCTTCATTTAAATAATTTATTCAGCTCTGCACCAATGTCTGGTGCAGAGCTGATGACGCCAGATTTCCTACAGCTGGAAACATGCAGAATCCGTGGTACCCAGGAGGAGGCCTGTTACAGAGCCTCTGCTTCAGTCTCTCAGCCCACTGCACTGCTTTAGCCGCACAGTGGATTGGAAGAATAGCTGCCAACATTTATCCAATTGTAACCCATATTTTCCCCAAGACCTCAGAGTTGTTGAATTCCTTAAATATAAATATAGCCATCAACCAATCTCCACTTCCATGGTATTCCATGATTTTAGGGTTATACACTTGAATCTTTCTCTGTTGGTCAGGATGATATGGTGGCACAGTAGTTAGCACTGTTGCCTCACAGCTCCATAGAATTGGGTTTGATTCCTGGCCTGGCTGATTGTCTGCATGGAGTCTCCCTGTGTCTGCATGGGTTTCCTCCAGGTGCTCTGGTTTCCTCCCACTGTCCAAAAGCATGGGCTGGTTACATTCATTAACCATGCTAAATTCTCCCTCTGTGTACCTAATCAGACACCAAAGTGTAGTGACTTGGGGAATTTCAAAATAACTTCATTGCAGTGTTAATATAAGCTACTGTGACTAATAAATAACTTTAAACTATATTATTCTTCTGTGTGTCCATCTTGATGGCAATCAATACCTCATTGTCTTGTGAACAAGAATCTGGTAGGAGTGGAGACAGAAAGAAATTCCAAAGTGTTTTACAGCCAATGAAATATTTTCAAGATACAGTTGCGATGGAAAACACAGCCATGGATTTACACATCACATGATCCACAATCATGAAATAACTGACCAGATCATTTCTTTAAGGTGGTCAAGGAACCTCATGGTCAGCACACTGGGAGAATCCTCCTGATTTTTATTGAATAACACTCCTTCAGTGCTGAAGTGCCAGCCTATCACATTATGCGTTGAAATCCCTAGAGTGGAACTTGAAATTACAATCAGCTGAATAAAGACGTGAGAGTGATATCAATTGAGCCACTGCTGAAAGCTGGACTCTTTCTTCATTTCTTATTTGTTTTCTCATTACCTGCCTGTTTGTATTTGCAATGCATATCATCAGCTTGCACAATATGAACAAATGTCCATTTTGATTACCTACAAATTGATCCTGTTCCTCTCAATTGTGGGTAAATGCTCTACAGATAAGGCCAAAGTTAATGCAAGCCCAAGGCTACGATCTATAACTACCTTTGAAATAAAGTTGTCCAGATGTTCTTGGCACCTTCTCACAGGCAGGAGCTAAGACAGGGTGCAAAGTCTGAAATTTAATCAAAAACAAACTATAGTTTCAACAAACTATAACGTGGAAGGAATGGTAACTTAATTAACAAAAAAACTTGACATTCGTTTCTGCTGCTCCCACTCAGCACACTCCAATGGCCGAAACATACTTTGAGAAGAGACATCAAATGGGAATAAGTACAGAACATATTATTTTATGCTAATTAATAACAGATTGTCAATCTGCATGGCTGTGTACAGAATAGTAAAGAGTCGCTGGTTCAATAGCAAATTGATATTAGATTGTTGAGGGGAGTATTGGAGATTACTCTGTAGCTGTCTCCACTATATCTCACCTAAAAGCCCAAACTACTGAAGTATTCTGCTTTACAGTGAGAAATCATATTCCTTAACCCTAGCCAAACGTTTTGACATCGTTTATGCATTCAAACATGCTCAAAGGTGGTTGGCGAACATTTGACATCAATATTCTAACTTGGGACATATTTTTCACATGTATGTCTTATAAATTCCAAAACTTGTCCCATGAATCATATTTACGGACAAGGGCACTCAAGCTGAACTATGGTTGTTGTGTCTAAATCTACAAAAATCTGCTGATATTAAGACTTAACTGTTTGTTTACAGTCAAATATTCAGAGGCAAGTTTTGATTTGCCCTCTTATGGAGAACCTTTTTGATTTGTAAAATGACATCTCGCTGCGATGCTTAAAGAACGGTAAAATGCTATTTTTGTCCTTGGCTGCAATGAAAGGTTAGATGCATTTCCTCAGCGTCACTGAGGAAGCTGAGATGCTTGTCATACAATCTAATATATTTATACAAAGTAAGTCAGCTGCGTCAAACAGCTCTTCTTAGTTTTCTTCTAATTATTAATAATCAGTGCCCCGCGGTAATGCTTAAGATGAGTCAGAGACTTTTTAATATGAAGCAGTGATGTTATTCAATTTTGTGTTATGAGGAACATTTATGTATTCACATTTGTAAGATTCTGGAGTTTTGGCCGAGGGTTTCTTAATTCATTGATACTGTGACGAACAAGAATAGAAGATGCAGAGGGGCCTGTAGCACTATAGTCTGGTACATGTTGTGTTAATGTGGGACTAAGTATAATGTTGTTAGTCCATCATCATCAATGAGGACCTCGACACCATTAGTCATTTTGAGGCTGGTTGCGGTGTGTTCGAAGATGACTGATCAGGCCAGTTTGGGCATGGAATGTCCTAGCACTTTTTGGACAGACTTGTGTAGACACTGTAGTTGTTGTGTTGGTGGCTCTGGACTTGTGCAGCTCACGCTTAAGTTGTGCTTCAGCAATACACCTTGCTTTGTAAGCTTGACAGCCTTTGTGGATGAGGCAGCGCCAGGTAGGGCAGTTTTGTGCCAGTGTTTCCCAGATGGTGGTGTCAATATCAAATGACTTCAGGGAGGCCTTGAGTGTGTCTTTGAAACATTTCTTCTGCCCTCCATGCAAGTACCTTCCAGCAAAGATGCTGCTTGGATATGCAGTTGTCTGATATACGGATGACATGACCTGCCCACTGAGTCTGCGCTCTCATTAGCAGTATGTGGACTGATGGTAGACTTGCTCTAGAGAGAACTTCAATCTCTGATGCTTTGTTTTGCTATCTGATGCGTAATTTTCTGTGAAAACAAGTCATGTGGAATGATTGAGCTGTCTTGCATGCCTTCGATACACAGGCAGACAGGAGGGTAATGAGTACCACAGCGCTGTAAACCTTCAGTTTTGTTGCTGGGCTGATTCTTCGATATTCCTATACAGTGGAGCGCATTCTATCAAAAGCAGAACTTGCTTTTGCTATTGTACAGTTAACCCCTGTATCAATAGTCACTGCTTGGGAGAGGGTGCTGCCAAGATAAGTGAACTGGTCCACTGCCTGTAGTTTCTGCCCTTTGATTGTGATTATGGGTTTTGTGTATGGTGCATGAGGAGCAGGCTGATGCATGACTGTGGTCTTTTCAATGTTGATGGTGAGTCCAAAGTTGTCACAAGCCGTGGAAAATTTGTCCATACTCTTTTGCATCTCTGGCTCTGAGCCAGCATACAGAGCACAGCCATCAGCAAAGAGGAAATCTCTCAGAACAGTCTCCTTCACTTAGTAATAGTTTGAAGTCTCCGCAGGTTGAAAAACTTCCTGTCCACTCTGTACTTGAGGCTGATTCTAGCAACACTGTCCTGGAAGGCATCATTCAGCATGGCAGTAAACACAGTATGGGTGTGAGCATACAGCCCTGTTTGACGCGATTGGTGACTGGGAAATGCCTCAGAGGATTCTTTGCCATCCAGTACTCTGGCCATCATGGAACTGGCGTACCATCTGAACGAATTTGGGGGGGGCAGCCAAACTTTGATATGATCCTCCACAAACCTTGTCAGCTTATAGTGTCGAAGGCTTCCGGCAGGTCAACAAAGTTTGCGTAGAGCTCACGATTCTACTCCTGACACTTCTTCTGAAGTTGGCACACAGCAAAAATCATATCAATTGTCCCACGACCTTTGCGGAAGCCACACTGTGACTCTGAAAACAGGCACAGCGCTCCAGGTGAGTGACAGATGATTTAGCAGGACGCTTGCAAGAATTTTTCCTGTGTTGGAGAGCAGCAGGATTCCTCGGTGGTTGTCGCATACTTGCTGATTGCCCTTCCTAAAGGGGGAAACATCTTTATGTTCCTGAGGAATGAATCCTTGCTTCCAAAAGGGCAGGAACAACTCAATGATCTTCTCAATAAGTACAGGATCAGTAGCTTTAAAGATCTCTGCTAGTATGGCCCCTGGGGCTTTGTCACTGAATAGCTGGCTGACAGCTTGTGACTTTGGCCACTACCAGTGGGTCATCCATAGAACATAGAACATAGAACATTACAGCACAGAACAGGCCCTTTGGCCTTCGATGTTGCGCCGACCAATATAAAAAGCAATGCCCCTCCAAACTAAACCATTCCCTTCTCTTCCATATACTTATCAACTAAGCTTTTAAACGCCACCAAACTTGGCGCATCTACAACTGCTGCAGGCAGGGCATTCCACTCCCGAACCACCCTTTGGGTAAAGAACCTACCTCTGATATCCGTCCTATAACTATCACCCCTTAATTTAAAGCTGTGTCCCTCGTGCTAGCTTTCTCCATCCTAGGAAAAAGGCTATCACTGTCCACCCTATCTAAACCTCTAATCATCTTCTATGTTTCGATCAGGTCCCCTCTTAGCCTCCTCCTTTCTAACGAAAACAACCTCAAATCCCTCAGCCTCTCCTCATAAGACCTGCCCTCCATACCAGGCAACATCCTGGTAAAACCTCCTCTGTACCCTCTCCAATGCCTCCACATCTTTCTTATAATGCGGGGACCAGAACTTCACACAATACTCCAAGTGCGGCCGCACTAGAGTTTTGTACAGTTGCAACATGACGTTGCGGCTCCGAAATCCAATCCCCCTACCAATAAAAGCTAAGACTCCATATGCCTTCTTAACAACCTTCTCGACTTGACTGCCTACTTTCAGGGATCTATGCACATACACACCAAGATCCCTCTGTTCATCTAGACTATAAGAATCCTACCATTTGCCCTATACTCTACACATTTATTATTTCTGCCATAGTGCATTACCTCACACTTTCCCACATTAAACTCCATTTGCCACCTCTCGGCCCAGCTCTGCAACTTGTCCAAGTCTCTCTGCAAACTATAACACCCCTCTTCACTATCTACCACTCCACCGACTTTAGTGTCATCTGCAAAATTTACTAATCCATCCTTCAATACCCTTATCCAGATCATTTATAAAAATTACAAACAGCAGGGGCCCCAAAACAGACCCCTGAGGTACACCAATTGTCACCGAACTCCAAGATGAATATCTCCCATCAACCACCACCCTCTGTCTTCTATCTGCTAGCCAATTCCTAATCCAATTAGCTAAATCACCCTCTATCGCATACATCTGCATTTTCTGCAGAAGTCTTCCATGGGCCACCTTATCAAACGCCTTACTAAAGTCCCTATATACCACATCAACCGCCTTACCCCCATCCACCTCCTTAGTCACTTTTTCAAAAAACTCAATGAGGTTAGTAAGGCACGACCTACCCTTCACAAAACCATGCTGACTATCCCCAATCAATTCATTTCTCTCTAAATAACTATAAATCCTATCCCTAAGTATTCTCTCCAATACTTTGCCCACAACAGAAGTAAGACTCACTGGCCTATAATTCCCTGGAAGGTCTCTCTTCCCCTTCTTAAACAATGGGACCACATTCGCTATCCTCCAGTCCTCCGGACCCACACCCGTAACCAACGAGGACCTGAAGATCAGAGCCAGAGGCTCTGCAATCTCCTCTCTTGCCTCCAGAGAATCCTAGGGTAAATCCCGTCCGGCCCAGGGGACTTATCCAACTTCAAACCCTCGAGAATATCTAGCACATCCTCCCTATCTACTTCGATACCTTCCAGTTTGATACCCTGTACCTCAGTGTTCTCCATAACTACATTTACATCACCCTGCGTGAATACCGAAGAGAAATATTTATTCAGTACCTCTCCAATCTCCTCAGGCTCCACGCACAACTTCCCACTGCTGTCTATGACGGGCCCTAATCTTGCCCTAACCAATCTTCTATTCTTAACATATCTAAAGAAAGCTTTAGGATTCTCCATGGTGCTGTTGATATTAACCTGGGCAATCCTGTTTATTGCCTCATTGTTAATAGATGAGGACGGCTTCAAAGTATTCAGCCCATCTCTGCAGGATCTGAGCCCTCTCTGTAATGAGAGTTGTACCATGTGTACTCAGGAGAGGGATTCTCCCAAGAGATTGAGGTCTGAAGGGAGTATTGAGGGCTTCATGGAACTGTTTCAAGTCGTTTCTGTCAGCGTATCTCTGTATTTCATCTGCCTTGGTGCTCAGCAGGTGTGGATACACTAGGTGTGTATGGGGTGTTAGTGAGAGGTGGTACCTTTGGTAGGGAACATGTCGTGTCCTTTCAGGGTGGTTTGTCCACCCTTTGTCCCCACCTGGCACTCACCTCTCACTGGTGGCTCCCCGTAGCTGTTTGCATGCGACAGCAGCCATACCCCAGGCAACAGCTTTGACAAGCCGGCTAAACCAGGTGAGATTAGCTGACCGGTCTCAACCCTGGGTGAGATAGGGAGATGTTTATCCCAGCGTGTGAAGACAGAGCCCAGCGGATTGAGCGGATGAGATCTTTAGCAGATCCAACGGTCAAGAAGATGGTCTCTGCAAGCATCGTGGAACACGAAGAACAGGATAAGACACAGAAGACGTCCTGGTCATCCACTGTGCCTAGACTAAGTACAATGCAACTCACATGAAGGCACTTGATCCAGATGTAGAGGTCAGTGTGATATTGAGCAAAGTAGGGTTAAAGCATAAGCATGGAGATAGCTTCTTACCCGGACCGAGAAGAGTTGGGAAAATTCCACTAGCTGTACAGAGTTATGATGATAAAGAAAAGCATATATGGGATATTGGGCTTTAAAAGGAGCTAAATTGCATATTTGTAAAAATGGGCACTGAAACAGCGAAATTGGCTCATAAATGCCCCTTTAGCCTCTGACAGGTTTCACTGCCATGGTCTCCAGAATAGTTGGACCTGCCTCTGCTTCCAGGCAATTCCAGGTACTTGTAAAACACATTCTAAGATTGATTACCATCTCTGGAAGACAAAGGGACATCATGATTATCTCATCTGAAAGTATTTTATATTAGTAGTTGGACAGCTGAGTACATACCAGCTACATCCTTGGAATACACATCCAGGAGTTAAAAGATAGGCTGCCTGCCTACCAAGAACATTCTTCTGAGACTCTCTCTCTCCCTTGGGCTTCCTGTTGATTAGGTTGTGTGTGTTTGTGCTGAGGAGCCATGCAATGACAAAGGCAGATCTTGCACAGGATTGCAGTACGGAAAAGAACTCAAATCTCAATTGGAATACTGGATACATTGAACTAAGGATCAACTATTTATCAGTGGAATCCAACTATACTGGAAGAATTGCATGAGCCACAACCCAACATCGTCTACTCATGGACTTCCATATAACTGTATTTATATTTATGAATGTGAGATGCATGCATTTTACCATTTCTCCTTATCCTTTATTTTGTACTGAATAATAATACTTTACCTTAACTCAAGAAAGCCTGGTTGAATTGACTCTTTTTTAAGCATAACTATCGGTTTGGGCAAAGAATTCAAGGGAGAGGGAACCTTGTTAGATTAAACCTTTGTTTCTCCAGCAGAGGGGGTTGAATAAAGACAGGGAGCCAGTCATTCATCCTCACTGGACTTGTGACAATAGTGGGTATTCCAACCAGACGGTGACAAATCTTGTCCAGAATCCATAACTTTTGGGGGAACTCACCTGGGCCTATTTGTAACAACAGCCAGACAAAACAGCAGGGAATAAAGATACCCAAATAAGTTGCAATTTTGAAAGACTCTTACAAATTAATACAAGTAATTGAGCATTGCAATGAAAAGAAAAATCTGTTAAAGGACTTTCACTACTAGGTCTTAGTTTGTTCCTTTGGAACATTACAAAGCAAAACAAAATGAATTTAATACCACTCTAAAAGAACTGATGAACCTGTTTTCAGAGATGACTCAGGAATGTTCCAGGAAGAAGCCAAGAGGTTCAGTGAAGAGTCCGTGGCACTGAAGGACACAGTTATACATTTTGGTAGAAATATTATGGACAGGATTTTACAGCCCCCCTCGAGCGAAACCAGAAATTCCCTCCTGAGGTCGATGGACATTTCCAATGTCCACTCTCACTTGCTCCAATTCCATGGCGAGTGGGGTGGTAGAATTCCGACATATATTTCCAAAGAAATAGAGACAAAAAATCAGAAACATTGAATGGTAATCTGGAAGTTCTGAATAAACACAATGAGATTTTTCAAAAACAATAAGAATAGAATATGAGCTTGAAGGAGTGCACAGAGGAATTATATTCTGCCAAGGAAAAATAGATCAAGGTAGAGAATCAGCTTTTATATGTGAATAATGAGGTTGCTGAGGGAAAATGAGAATTGATGATAACCCTGGAGAGTCACTCAAAAAGGACTGAAAATGCTTAAATTATGAACTTGTGCAAACAAAGAGACAAGTCTTCAATTAAAACTTGATGAACTTCAAACAGCAATTGTCTCTGTTAAATAGTGAGAAATAGCTGAGATGAAAGAAGGAATTACTGAAGAATCAGAACAGTTCCTTGAATTCCGAGTTAATGAAATTGTTAAACTCTGATCCAATCTGAACTGAACACAATGAAATTGTGAACCTTATAAAAATTTTGTAGATAACTCTGAGACAACTCAATTTATCAGTTTGGATGTCAAGCTGAATGGAAAGGTTTGTAAATTCAGAAAAACAATTCAGAAAGAAGAGAGTAATCAAAGACTTGGCTAAAATTGTAAAATAGGTGCAAATGGAACACTCATTGTTAAAGAGTGAACATCCACTGACATCGAGATGGCCCACATGATGAAAGACACAAAGATACAGAGCATCAAGGAGGCTAATACAATGTTGATCCATCCAGCAAGAAACATATTTGAGTAGCAGCAACATCTGATCAATGCATTAGCCAAATCAACCAAATGTGGTTCAATACAAGGAAATGGAAGGAAAGAATGTAAGTATTCCCTAATGTCACTCCAACCTCCAAGCAAAAAGGAAGAAACAGAATCAACAGAGCCTACTTCTCTAACAAGATGTGAAAGAGTTATAAGGCCTCCAGATCACCTGAACCTGCTAGTTAAAGGATTTAAATGGAGAGTTGGGATAGTGAGAATGTTGCAATGGTGCCAATACAGTAAAAGCAATAAGGTAGTAACAATGTAAAGACATGAGACTGATAACAATCTCACACTACCTGAAAGATTATGAAATAAAGTAAACCAGTGTAACTCCACATACGTTGGATAAAGATGTGGGGGAATGTGTAGTATAAGGATCTGGCACAAACAAGTTAGTGAGGATTAAGTACAGTACCATGCTCAAATTGATATAAGGCACATAATCCAGATCCAGGAGTCAGTGTGGTGTTGAACAGAGGTGGGTTAAAACCTAAACATAGAGATAGCTCCTCACTCCTATGTGTGTAAACAGTACTGCTTGTTAAGAAAGACTTGCTGTTAGTCTACTGAAAATTATGAAGACTTCTTTAAAAGGAATCATTATGTAACTAACACCCTCCCAAAGAGACCAAGGCTCTTACAGCAGTGCAGTTGGGTGGAGGTGTGGTGATGCTTTGGCTAGAAAACTAGGGAATGCCAAACTATTGAGAGCCGTTTTCTTCTCTCCTATTGGCAAAATAATTTTTGCAAACTGGCCTCATAATTTAATACTTTGAGCCCAGTAGCATTCTGAGCAAGAGTGAAAGCAAATCTGATTTCAGACTAGACTAGCAAGAAAACAGTCACCACAAAATTCAAAAACAAATAGTTGAAGTTCATCATAGTAAGGGTGAAGTCAGTAACAAGCAGCAGATGGTGCGATGAATCCCGATTTCAACATCCTGAAAATGCAGGAAGGAGGGAAAACACGTCAGATGGCAAGAGATGGGATGGCAGACAGAGAAGCAGTTACCACTACTGTACTGATAAAAATTAGGAAACAGAAAAGTTGCAAATGAAAAAACAGTTGAAAGCCTAGACATGAAAAATCATGACTGAACAGCTGAACTTTTTTAGATCATCTAAACAAGCTAAAAACCTCAGCATGTGGCAGCAGTATTCAAGTCTTTGTTGGGTTTGGACTTTATAAAAATAGATTTTAGGGTTTTGGAAGGAAATGTTTGGCTTGAAAGTGGAATAAATAATCAATATGGACCAAGTAAAATTGTCCAAAAGTGGGAAATGCCACCTGTTAGTTCGACTTGCAAAGAATCACAAGGAAACTACTTCCCCTAAAAATGAAAATTCTACAATCTTTCTATTGTCTTATTAAAAGGTTGGGAGGAGAGAGTAGTTTTGTGGTCCAACCATTGCGCAGCAAAAGAAATAAAGGTGGTGCATGCTGACACCAATGCCTGAAAACTTCAATGGTTACATACTATTTCTTATATACTAATTCAATATTTAAGCCTTCATAATGGCAGGTAGGAAGTGGATGCTCATTACGAGCCAGAATCTTCCCCACCATATTGGTACAAACAAAGAAGTCAGGGTGGGGGGAGCGATTCTCCCAGCCCACTGTGCTGTGAGAGCTGGAAGACATTAGTAGAGGCCATTTTGCAAGCACCCCACTGAGCACCATGGGCTCCACAAGTCTAGTAAGAAGTCTCACAACACCAGGTTAAAGTCCAACAGGTTTATTTGGTAGCAAAAGCCACTAGCTCCCAGAGCGCTGCTCCTTCATCAGGTAAGTGGGAGTTCTGTTCACAAACGGGGCATATAAAGACACAAACTCAATTTACAAAATAATGGTTGGAATGCGAGTCTTTACAGATAATCAAGTCTTAAAGGTACAGACAATGTGAGTGGAGAGAGGGTTAAGCACAGGTTAAAGAGATGTTTATTGTCTCCAGCCAGGACAGTTAGTGAGGTTTTGCAAACCCAGGTGGTTACACATAGTGTGACATGAACCCAAGATCCCGAATAAGGCTGCCCTCATATGTGCAGAACTTCAAGGCTGGGGGTGTGAGGGTTGGTGTTGTGAGAGGGTCAGAAGGCCAGCAGTGGAAGGTTGTGAGACTGGGCAGCAATCAGGAGACTAGCAATGGTGGGTGAGGGGAGGGCCACTGCACATGTTGATCCCTGCACTGACAGATTGGCGCATGTATACTGTCCAACTCAGCGCTATGCTGTAGGCAGGAAGATTTTCAGAGGTAATCCCACTAGGACACTTTGTGATGCACAGTGTTAAAGATTCATTCTGGAAATTATGCTAAAAAATGCCAGTGGGATTTACTCCCACGTTTCTACATGTTGGGGACTTAGAATTTTCTTGTTAGGCAGCCTGAATGTCCAAAACCGGGTGCCTCCAAGTACTTGAAACTTATGCAAATAATGGACCTCTGGAGTCAATCCGGGATTTGTATCTGTGCAATTCATGGAAAGAGCTGGTAATTTAAATCATCAACTGTCTTCACTGAATGGGGCTTTAGAAGAACAGGAATGTGGAATCCAGAGCGTCAGATTCAGGCAGGTAAGAGAAGCTCTGAACTTGGTCAGTGTGTTTGAATAATCTTTGAAGAGTGTCCTGGGACATCTTTGGAAGAGGTAAGGTACTTTTTGGGATTGTAAGAACATGATTATGCATTTTTTAAATACAAATTCATTGGAACTGTCAAATTTCAAAGAAATGTTCAGCTGTCAAGGAATCACCCACCTGTCAAAAAACAGTCAAGGAACAATCCAGTTGTCAAACCTTTCAAACCTAACCAGGAAGTGTCAAAGCTGCCTAGGGACTTTCCAAGTGTACAAGGTGGGTTAGCATGGAGGGAGTAAGGGCAAAGAGTGGTGGGTGCAAGGAATAGGTTGGGCTGAGTTGACATTGGAGTATGTGGGCAACTGGGGCAGGTGGTACATTGGCGCAATGAGTATGGAGGTGGACAGAAGAGCACTGATTAAGGGTATGGAGCCATGGGGGAATAATGGTTGACATAGTGGGTATGGGATTCATGAGGAATGGATGGGGCATGGGTTGGCATGGATTGGATGAATATCTGGACTTTACATTGCACAACACTAGATTTGATATGTTGGTGTTTGCTCTAATGACAGTGCAAATGGCTGTTTGCAGCTAGTCCAGATTAGAACAAAGATTTAATAGCAGTGCCCATGCAAAGTGCAAATTAAATATCATTAAAGGATTAGCTGTCATAGAATGGCATTCAAGATTCATTAAAATGTGGAGACCTGCTGATGAGATTGAAGCTGAGCTAGAACAGATTGGTGCTATTAAGATTCTGTGACAGCTAATATATTACCTCTTTTTACATGAACAGAAATCTAACTATGGTACAGATACATTCATGAGGGATGGGTGCAGCTTGGGTTGGCATGAATTGGATGAAAATCTGGACCTTACATTGCATTCATGTGTCAGAGCAGAGCATTCTGCAGGATTATGGTTTGTGACTCCCCATTATGATGTTAATTTTTATATCTTTTTTCTTATTTGAGTTTTAAGGTGTCAACTTGCCCCAGTGATAGCATTCATCCTCTCACCAGAGAAAAACAAATTACTGCAGACACTGGAATCTGAAACAAAAACTGAAAATGCTGAAAAATCTCAGCAGGTTTGACAGTATCTGTGGAAAGAGAGTAGAGCTAATGTTTGAAGTCAGGATGACCTATACAGACTCAAATGTTGGCTCTATTCTCTTCACAGGTGCTGTCAAACCTGCTGAGATTTTCCAGCATTTTCTGTTTTGGTCCTCTCACCTTGATAGCTGTGGGTTTAAATCTCACTCCAGTTTTTGAATCATACAATCAATTAGAACCAGAAAATAGTAATATAGAAATAGGAGTTAGGTCTGTTTCAACATGGCTGATTTGCAACGTAACTTGTCCACACTTTGATACTATAACCATTAAAACATTTCTCTCCTTAAAAAAAGATTATCAATAGCTCTAGCGGAGAGTCTTCCAGATTTTCACGAACCTTCCATGTGAGGAAGTGATTTCTGGCATCACCCCTGAACAGCCAAGTTCGAATTTTAAGTATATATCTCCTTGCTTTAGACTCTTCAACTGTAGGAAATAGTTTCTCTCTATTAACTCCTTTAATCTCTTAGATCATGCCTTAATCTTCTGTATTCATTTTTTGCATGAATTGGCTGCTGCATTTCCTATTTTGCGGCAGTGATTACACTTTATAGGAATCTCATTAGTTGTAAAGCACTATGCAACATTGTGGAAGACACTATTTTTTATATGAATCCTTCCTTAACATGAAATATATAACTTACAAAATGAAGAAAACTGAGATACGTCAAGTTCACTTTCTGTCCTCCTAGTGGTTAGATCATACAATGACATTGGAGTTGTTGACTAATCATGGCAAAGAATCTCTATGAATGAATCTACGTTAGATCCTGAAATGGTGCAAGGAAAACCCCCATGATGGTACACAACTCTAAGTCTATGGTCACATTTTTCCTCCCAAACTTCCTACATACACCATGGTATGTCTCAATTACTCATATACCTCATCCTATAATGTTAAGTAGGCTTTCTGAATAACAATTAATTTCAGAGCAACGTTTTCTCATCTACTTGACGTTTTCTGTGGTTATTATTCCCTGGGTCTCTATCCAATCCAGTCAGTGTGAGTCTGCTTCTTGCTACCTACTACAAGCCAGATTGAAATTGCTTCGGAGGCTGGCTGTAATAAATGTGAATGACTTATTCTTGACTTTTTAACTATTGGGGCAAAATATGATTCAAACATTTAGCTATAATGATTATAATTTTATGGTTGTAGTATTTTACAAAGATGGGCACCCCACCAAGTAGATTAACAAATTAATGATTTATTAAGGTAAATAACAACATATAGTGACTATTGTAAAGGTTACCATTCACTACGGTTCCAGACTCATAGTTGGCGAGGAAAACCCAAGCTCCCTCTGTAGGATTCACACAATCAAGCCCAATTGACCAAATGGGTCGCATGATCTTTCAAAAGCTTGCTCCTTAAAGGTTCACATTGCCACATCCCATCCTTTTTAAATTCCAAATGAAACATTTGAATAACTATTAACTATTTACAATATTATACAACAAATGGATCTCAAATACAATCCCCTGTAAGATATGCCTCGACATGGTACATTGGGGAGAGCTTGCGACACTATGCCAACGGATGAATGAACACTTCAAATGCTTGAACATATTCTCCGGGCGCTCCGGTTTCCTCCCACTTCCCAAAGATGTGCTCTTAGGATAATTGGCAAAACAAATTCTCCCTAAATTGTCTCAAATTTGGTTTTTAATCCATAGATCAATAAACATGGACAGGGATCGCGGGTAGAGGTGGGAACATTGGGGTGGTGGCGCGGGCTCGTTAGGCCGAAGGGCCTGTTTCCCATGCTGTTTTGTTCTTTGTTCTTTGTATACAAAATAAAATGAGGTCCACAATCTCATCAGCAATGGTCAAAATATTGTGACAGTCTTTCACCACCCATGGGTTGCCCAAGGTGTTAATATCCAATCACCAGGCAAGTCTGTTCCCTTCCTGTTGGTGAGCACTTCAGCGGTCACAGACATTTGGCCTCTGATCTTCAGGTACACATTCTCCAAGGCGGCCTTCATGACACATGATAGCAGAGTTGCTGAGTAGAAATGATAGCCAAGTTCTGCACACATGAGGACAGCCTCAACCAGGATCTGGGGTTGATGTCACATTATCTGTAACCCCCATGACTTGTCTAAACTTGCATCATCTCACTTACTGTCCTGTCTGGAGACAATGCACATCTCTTTAACCTACGCTTAATGCTATTCCATTCACATTGTCTGCGCCTTTAAGACTTGAATAGCAGATTAGCTGTAAAGAATCGCATTCTAATCAGTATTCTGTAAGTTGTGTGTGCCTTTACCTGCCCTGTTTATGATCAGAACTCCCCACTCACCTGACGAAGGAACAATGTTCCAAAAGCTAGTGGCTTTTACTACCAAATAAACCTGTTGGACTTTAACCTGGTGTTGTGAGACTTCCTACTGTATTAGTAATGTGACGAGATGAGAAAGGGTATCAGGAGACTGGGCAGTTTGGTTTGTAGAGAGGCTGATGACTGTTTCTCCATGGTGGCTTTAAATGTTTAGAGGCTTTCTCAGCCAAGCCATTTGAAGCAGAGTGGTCAGATTAGTTTGAATATGTCAAAAGCCATTGGTTCTAATATAATGTCAAAATTTGTGAAATCAGTCCCATTAATTGGATATTAACACCTTGGGCAACCCATGGGTGGTGAAAGACTGTCGCAATATTTTGACCATTGCTGATGAGGTTGTGGACCTCATTTTATTTTTATATGTTCAAGCATTTGGAATGCGCATCTATTCAGAGCAGGAACATAGTGCCTATGAACGGACCCACAAAATTGACATGTTTTTGCACCCATAGTCAACCTGACTACTTTCAAAGTTGCATTAGGACTATAGAGGGCAATTTTTTGCTTCATTTTTTGACCAGATTCTCTATGTTCTTATCCATCCCAGGCCACCACATAACTGTGTGCAAGCATCTTCACCTTTGCCACCCCAGGCTGGGCACAATGAAACTCTTGTAACTTTGTGGTGGGAGTGGGAACAACTTCCCTTGATCCCCTTAATATTGCATCATCCTCACAGCCTAACTTGTCTTTTCTAATCTGAACTGCTTAGACTGGTCATTATAATGTCCATTATAACATTATAATGTTATAATGGAGGACCATATGGATAACTTGAAATAAACATGGGGTCTCTCTGGAGCCAAAACTTGACCCGTCGCTCCAACATGGACCCCATATTGAGAAAGTATAGGGCAAGCACAATTTCCTGTAGCAGAGATACTATACTTTTGCTAGGGGAAGGCAGCTTAAAGCATCCATGTTTGAAATATGTGTGCCTGATCTATGCTGAAAAGTAGACTGCTGGCAAATAGAGCCTATCTTTGGGTCCTTGCTGAAACTCTGGGAGGAGCAGCCCTATCTTCTAAAATAGGTTTGTGGTTAATGACTACAATGAAATGCCATCCATTAACATGCTGATGGAACTATACAGGGAGTGATACAAAGACTCCAGTTTGCTAACTGGCAAGAAAACCCATGCTCTCCCCTGGAATCTATGAGCTCTGGCTTGTTTGGCCTAAAAGGTTACATCACCTGCCGTGAGCTTGCTGCTTAAAGGAGCAATGGTCCTTTAAATGGTTTTGACAAAAGCACACAAACCACAATTTATCGTTGTAGGATGTGTGGAGACCTTGACTCAAAACATTTTAAAATACTGAACAATCCATCTGACTTGTAAAATATATGAAATTGATTTATTCATATCAGCAGTAAATCTTCAAATGCTAGTGTTTCTGTCATGGCAACCAAACCCTGGAACAATGTCAATGAAATTCATTCACTAGTAACTGGAACGCTTGCCTTTATGCATACTCTCCATTTTTCATAATAATATTCCAATATTTCTAGAGAAACATCATTGAAGTAATTGTTTAGAAGGGGTGTGTGCACCTCACAAGCACCATGATTGTTTCCAGAAAGGTATGTAAAAATCATCTAGTATGCAGCAAACTAATTAACAGCTGAAATCATTATCTGAAAGGCGAAGTTAGATTGGTATTAGATTCATTTATTCTTCCTGGAATATCTGTGACTCCAACTCCCATTTATCTGGGATTCTTGAATGAACATTTAAAAACATAGAAATCTACACTATCCATTGAGCCTGCATCAACAACAATCCCACCCAGATGCTATCCTTGCAATCCCACACATTTAATCCACTAATCCCTCTAACCTACACATCTTGGGACACTGAGGGGCAATTTAGCATGGCCAAGTCACCTAACTCTCCTTATTCTGTTCTCAAATGATTATTGTGTTAATGGGCTTTGGACTGTTGGAGGAAACCAAAGCACCCAGAGGAAACTCACAGAGACACAAGAAGAATGTATAAACTCCACACAAACAGTGACCAAAGCTGGGAATTAAACCCAGGTCCCTAGAGAGGTAAGGCAGCAGTGCTAACCACCATGCCACCACGCTGCCCAAGTTTGCTCCAGATATTTCTTAGTTTTCATTCACATTCTGAAAGAAAACGCAAAGTAAAAAGCTAAGGTTTATTTATTAGTCACAAGTAAGGCTTACATTAAAATTGCGATGAAGTTATTGTGGAATTCCTCTAATTGTCACGTTCCGGTGCCTGTTTAGTCAATGCACCTAACGAGCACATCTTTCAGATTGTGGGGGGGGATATACCGGAGTGCTTGAAGGAAACCCATGCAGACACGAGGAGAACATCCAAACTCCAAGAGACAGTGACCTAAGCCAGAATTGAATTTGGGTCCCTGGTGCTGTGAGGCAGCAGTGCTAACCATTGTGCCACTGTGCCATTCTCGGGAGAGAAAGAGACAGAGGGTGAAAACTGAACCTTGTTCTGCCCATTTTACGTGAGCATGATGCAATCCAATTTTGGGTACCAGTGATTTAATCCCTAAGAACATGTTATCTGACTGAAATTGAATCAGGCATCATACATTCCCAGCAGACACTTAGAACAGGTATTAGGCCCTCACATGCATAAATGAGGGGCTTTTATTTAGGTTCTAAATTGATTTGCAATGAGGAAGACAGGCTTCTGGTCCAACCATTGAAGATTCATTAATGGTTGCCATGAATGCTCCTATAGTGACACAGCCCTATTGAGAGCCTCTGCAAGCTCACAATCTGCTCCTCACTGATACATTCTTCAGGATGATTACCACTGAGGATAGTGGCCCAAAATTTACTTCTCATGTCCAGCGAGCTGCCTATGGAGGCAGTGACAAGAATTTTGGTGTTGCCAAGACTTCTGGCAGCATTGGGCATTTAAGTGCAAAGATGTGCCTTTATTGGAAAGCACACACAAGGCTGAATGATAAAACAGTCATCCACTTATCTGACAATCTCTGGATGGTCAGTGTTAGAACTCAGCATGTTTCAGATAGAGTGCTAACTGGGCACACTGCATTGGTTAAGAAAATCTAGCCCTTCACCCAATTGGGGTAGCAGGACACAAACAAATAGCGAATTAAGATCCGTGAATAAATTTTTCCTTAAAATTAATGCAACCGTTAACACAATAATCATTTAAGAACAAAATAAGGAGAGCAATTGGTTAGGTTTGTTGACATTGTACACTTCATTAGTTTGTATAATTTAGCAGCCCAGACTCTTTT